>OZ010674.1:17049939-18249939 GCA_963932185.1 Troglohyphantes excavatus
TTTCGTGTTTGTCATAACTCTTTGAAATAAGTTCCGGTGCCATTGATAGTATGTATATCTTTAAAAAGCTCTGTAAACCTTTTTTTTATATATATATCATACGTATATAATTTTTTTTTATATGAATGTGGCAAATTAATGAGATTAAGTTGGGAATATCGAATCGTTAAGTTTGGAAATTTATTAAGCCTTAAAAGATTGATGTTGAGAATTAAAATAAAATAGGTGATAAAACGGGGGAAAAAGTTTTTATTAATAAAAAATGATTTTCAATAATTGCTCTTATACTTTTTAATAACTTTGTTAGTAAGACGATGATATTTTTAGAGTACCAATCGAAACATGTATCTAATGTTATGCAAGAAGAACTTTAAAGATTACAAAAATATCATAATAGTTGGCCGCTCTTAAGCAACTTCAATTATTTTAAAATTACGCCTAAACAGAACATTTTGGCAACTAAAAAAAAATTGCTAGGTACCAATGACGCCTAAATTTTATCTCCTAATTTCGAAACCTGGTGCGGAGTCTAATTGAAAGAAAATACCCGAGACGAGAACTCTGTGGGAGCCCCAGTTGCCCAATGGATAAAGGCGTTCAGCTAGCAATCAAAGGATTGCGAGTTCGAGCCCTACTGAGTAGACTTGACAAATAAAAGTAAAAATGTAGTGATCTTAAAATCGGAGGATTGCCAGCTTCGGTACTAAAATACTAAAAAGTCTTCTAAAAACATTCAAAAAATTATACTGGCGTGTATACGGGACTAAATCAAGAAAAATCTGATCATGGTCCAATGTCCTGATGCCTATTGAGGTTGCATAGGGTGTCAACTCAGAAGGACAAGTGATGACCTCGGCATCTGACCATGGTTCAAAAATACGAGGCATTGTTCCCGTGTCTTTCCTTCGGGATAGCTTCCGAACCGTCGCCAATAGCCCAATGTGCAACTTTAGTACGACATGTTTTAACCAAACCAACTCAGTTTTTTTTGGTTTTGGTTTGGTTAATTAATTTCACACTAGAGCTGCACAGTGTGCTATTGGCGACGGTTCGGGGCCTATCTCGAAGGAAAGACCCGGGAACGATGCCTCGTATTTTTGAACCATGGTCAGATGACGAGGACAACACCTGAGTTGGCACCCAACGCCTTCAATAGACGTCGGGACTTTGGACCCCAATCCGATTTATCGTGCACCAGTCCCGTATACACGCCGTTAATTTTTATGGATGTTCTTGACGACATTCTAGTATTTTGGTAGAGAAGTTGGCAACCCTCCGATCGTAATATCACTACTTGTTTTTACTATTCTTTAGTCTAGTCCGCGCAAAGGCTCGAACCGGTGACCCTTTGGATTCCCAGCTGACGCCCCAATCCACTCGGCCACGAAGGCCTCCATTCCGATCAAGAGATGGCTATATCCAAGGCCGTAGCCAGGATTTTTTTTCGGGGGGTGTTAAGGTTGACGGTTTAATTTCCGTTGTTACGACAACACGAAGACAAAATTTTCCTTTATAATTTTCGTATCGTATCTAAACAATTTTCAAAACTATTTGGTGCAGTTTCTACCTCTATATTTCATAAACTGTTCATGCTAAAATCAGTGGCGGCTCGCCCACTACAGCAAGTACAGCCGGGCTGCACCTAAATTCATTAGTGTATTTTAAAACTAAAATCAGATATTTTACTAATTTTCTTAAATGAAGATTAGAATTGAAAATGAAATTTCTATGGTAGTAAACAAAATCTCCGATAAATAGCAAGCATGTTACCGTAATGCACAATTCAGGGGGGGGGGGGGGGGGGGGAACTCCATTCAATCGAAATTGCAGCTAAAAAGCGAAATTCGAAATCGGCTGCGTCGTTGCCATGGCAACCTCTACGTAGTATGGAGATTCCCCCCATGCTAATGCACTGCATTTGTGAGAAGGTACAGCCGAAATGAATTTTCTTGTTTTAGCTGCACTTCAGGTTCGATATGCTGATTGGCTAATGGGATGAAATGGTTTTCGTGATACATTTACTGTGTGCTGTTGTTTCAGGACATGGTCCTGCTGTTGTTTCGTTATGTAAGTTAATATTAAAATTAACCGATTCGCATGTTTAAAAGAAAGCAGGATTGCTTTAATTTTCAAACAATAAGTAAGTGTTTTCTATTTTTTTCGCATGTTATCATTTCGTAAAAATTGAAAGGAAACTTTGGTTTGCGTAGTGAATAATAAATAATTTCCGTTCATGTATGGCTTTTAAAAAATACGAGGGGGGGGGGGGGGTCACATGATTTCGTCTGCACTAACATTTTCGACCACGGGCCGCCACTGGCTAAAATATGCCGAATTGTAGTGCTTTGGCAATTTTTTTTTTTAATTTTACATTAAAACACATTTAAATGCCTATTCATTGAAATCCATTTTAACCAATAAAGTGGATAAGTATCAAAAAAAAATTATAGTTTTGGAGATACGCAAATTGATTCTATATGTAGAAAATATAAAATTTTTGAACATATTTAACATTTCTATAAGGATTTGAGAAGAAAAAAATCCACAAAATCCCTTTAAAAAATTAGTTGGGGTACAGTAATATTTCAACCACGACCATAGAAGGAACTGGTTATAAGCGTTTCGGAAGTTACAATTTATAGTTCAGTGCCGACAGAATCGAGAGTTCAGCCACGGCCGTGGTTCAGCTTACTTCCGTTCAGAACACTCCCAGCCGATGTAGAAAAATAGAATATGATTGGCTATGACGTCATAGTTAATTTTTATAGTTCTGCACCATCGGTGGTATTAGGCACTATAAGTAAAGTTTTCTTTGATTCAAGAAAGAAAAAAGGACACGAAGGAAAAGAAAGGGGAAGAGGAGTGAGTGTTGAAAAAAAGTTTCACACAATTTCGGGGGGGGTTTTGTCCCGTCGGTCCCCACCCTGTCTACGGGCCTGGCTATATCCAACTTTTGTCAAGTCCTCATGCCACTTCGAACTCGCAATCGTCGGATTGCTAGCCAAATGATGTACCTCTCGGCCACCGAGGCCGTTCCACTATGGGGAAAGTGCAGGTTAAATTTTTGAGGTTGTGTCGAGTGCCAGCTCTGGTGTTGTCATCATCATCTGAAAAAATACGAGGCAGTGTCGGGTCTTTCCTTCAAAATAGAGCCCGAACCGTCACCAATTGCCCACTCTGCTGCTCACAGTGCGACGTTAACCCAACCAACCTTAGCAGAGTAATGAAAATGATTGGTTGATAAAACATTGTTTTTAAAGCATCTAAGTGACCTCACATTGTAACTATTTACGTCCAACCAGTGGCTACCTTAGTTCTGGTAAATTCGAGTAAATTGTTCTTGATACGAATTCAGTGACTCGTCAAAAGACCCGAAAACGCCTGAACTAATGATTTATTCAAAAGCTTAACTGGGAAAAGATCAGTGAAGCTTGAAGGTAATCAGTCAAGCTTGGCAACGTTACAACACTGCTTCGTCATATTTCTTGAAATATTCTCTTTTTTCGCGAAAATTCTAAGAACTCTTGTGGTTTTTCTTAAGTGTATGTGGGGAAAAAAAAAGTAATGTCATTTTTCGTCATTTGTCACCAGTTGCAAATTTTCGTAAAAACCCTTATACAGCTACGGACCACCAAATTAAGACTTACACAATGCGCGAACTACCACTTTCTAATAGTACTGAATAAAAGTCCGGTATCAAATATTATTTTGACACTAAATATAATTTAGGTATTAAATATTGTATTCCTATAAATCAATTTATTAATAAAAATTCAATCGCATTTATCTTAAATTATTTAGTATTCTAACTTAAATTTTTTAGTATTTTAACTTAAATTTTTAGTATTTTAACTTAAATTATTTAGTATTTTACCTTAAATTATTTAGTATTTTAACTTAAATTATTTAATTTAAATTTATGTTAGTAAAAATATAATTCCTGTAATATAAAGGCGATATTTGATTTAGTATTTTTTTTCACTAACTTCGATTTTTTTTAACCAATAGTACAACGTTACGTTAGGTAGAAATGAATAGAACACATTTTCCAAACTGCTCAAATGGAAGAACTAAACTTACTATTTATTTTTTCCAAAATCATAAGTTACACTTATAAAATATATCAACAGACTAATAAAGTTGTGATTAGAATATATTTCCCAACAACATACATATGCTTTACTAAAATCTCAATACGGAAATAGGAATCAACATTTATATTTTTTTATATAAAAAGAATAAACATCAAACAATGACATTTAAAAAAAGTTTCAAAAAATATTTCAATGATTAGACAAAAGTTTCACGAACCGCTAGTAGTCCACGGACCACAAGTCTGATTTAGAGAAACAATACATATAAAAAAGCATTTCAACAAAACCACAGGTCCTCAGCATTTTAGAATCACGCGCTCTACAGAAAACTACTTTTCTTTATTCTTGTACTGGCGGCTCGTGCACTACAGCAAGTACACCCGGGCTTCACCTAAATTTATTAGTTTATTTTAAAATTAAAATCAGGTATTTTACTAATTTTCTTAAATGAAGATTAGAATTAAAAATGAAATTTCTACGGTAACATTTAAACTTCACCTTTTCGTATTTTACCAAATATCCGTTTGAAAGATAAGTGACCTTTATAACAAATGACATATCAAAGTTTGTGAAAGAAATTTCAGAATTTGCAATAAATGTTAGCTACGTCACGCAACCACATACAGTGGCGGCGATTCGGGGGAAAATGGGGGGGGGGGGGGGGCTTTTTCCCCCGCACTTTTTTCGGATGTTACCCAAGCATTTTTTTTGGAAGTTGCCCCCTCACTTTTTAATATAGCACTTTTTAAAAATAAAATTTAATTAAATTGTTTTACTACCTTGCCAAAATTGTGAAAAATTTCGTATCCAACTCCCCTTCACCACTCACTACTACCGACGATAAAAGCATTTATCGAACAAGTAATTAAACAAGTCTAGGCCTAGCAAGTAGTTAAACGAGGCTAGGCCGTCATTTAAAGTGTCCAGTTTCTGTAACTGGTGTTTAAATTGCTACAGAAAAAGTAAAACTACGAAATTTTTTAGCACATATTGAAAACGTTTTGTTACATATACATATATTTATTAATTTTTCAGCTATCCGATTTACAATATTGAAGTAAATAAACAGTTCAGTTGTTCTTTCTCTAAATTAATATACATATGCTTCTGTTATATAATTATTGTAATATACTTCTATTATAGGAAATGGAACATAATTATTATTTTTGTGAAAAAATGTTTTAAGGTCACCCGAATCCAATTTGTTCTTATTTTTTAAACTCTCTCCCCCCCCCTGATCTTTCCCCCTCACTTTTAGCATCCAATCGCCGCCACTGACCACATAGACCACCTCTCCTATGTCGTTCGACATATGATGCCCCCCCCCCCCCCCCCTCCCCTAAGGGTTTGTGATGTAATCAATGAGCGGGCCCTTCATAAAAATTATCCGCTGTCGTATGAGTTAATAATAAAACATTTATTAAAAAACTTAAGGTCGATAAAAAATTGTTGCCAATTTGCTTCAACAGCAGAAACGAAACTCTCCCAGAAGAATTGAAACACAGAAAGCGATATTTTTTTAATATTTTTGTAAACATTTTATTTAATTTTTATATTTCGATATGAAAATAGTCATTAAAACGATACTTCTTTCAGAAACATCGGTACATTTTAATTGCAATCATAATGAAATATACGTAGTAATGTATTCTCTTCCTCGGCGTGCCCCTGTAACCCCCCGTTCTTTCCAGCATTGCGGCCCCTGCTTCCGTTACTCCGTTGACCAGAGGACATCTGGTCGGGCTAACCCTAAGCAGACGCGAATAACTTCAGCCACAAAAAGTAATGCAGTCATCAATATTATTCTACCGAAATAAACGTTAACCAGACAGGAAAATTGAATGTTTTGTCTATGCGTGTAGCGATGTGGGTTCAAGTTCCCGTTTAAATCGCTGAACAAACCAAACTAAGTGCACATGTCGTTTTGTGAAGTTTTCTGCTTGCCGAGATAAATTGAATGAAATGGGTGATAATATTGTACGCACAATTTTTTTTTATGAAAACTAGGGGGCTCCGCCAATCCCCGGAGAATTGATACGCCTCTTTCGTATGCTTCGCAAACCATTGCTCACTTTGCTCGCTGTTGTGTGGAACACAACGAAAATGTGCCCAAACAACAATAATTTTTTATCTATATAAAATAATAGAGGGAACTTTCAAAGTTGAACCTAAAAATCATTTCTTCTTTTGATTTCAAAAGGTGACTTTTTTCATTATGTTTAAACAACGCAGCAGTATGATTTAACTCATCGAAAAACCCGCAATCTCTTTGTGCTCTCTTCGCAAGCAGATGATTGTTACGCAATCCCCGGAGCTGCGTCATATTTAGGTGTGTGCTACAGGTGCCGCTGCACTTGACCCCGCGCTTTTTGTGGTGTCCCGAGTTGACAAAGATACAATTTCTTTAAATAGAAAATATTTTTTTGAATGCAAACATCTTTAAATCTTTTTCATGGGAAATCAGGATAGAAATTTCATAATAATGTATCCATTCCGACACGACTCCGTGAAGAATAGAACAATGGACATAGATTGTGTTACGATCCATGCGTATAAAATAATAATATACAGCAAAGCATACATAGGGCGCGGATAGGTAACTGCGGCGTCAGACGAATCAGGTTGGTGATCTTCCTTCGATTAGCGAACAATCCATATCAATACCTTTTTCCTTTCGTATTTTTTTATGTACAATTACATTTTATTTATATTAAATTGCTTTGCTACGGATTTGTAACTAAAAATATTTTAAATAATAGTTATAAAAAATTGAATTTAAAAGCTAACGAAAGTTCTCTCATTGCTAACAGATAATTTATAAAATGCTCTTTTTATCTATTGATGGGCTAATTTCATCTAAAAATGGTGCAAAACTGGTCTAGCTGTATATGAAAAAAACCTAAAATCTGAGGGAATATAAATAGCTATAAACTTTAAAATCTGAGGGGGTCTAGCTATAAAAGAACCCTTAAAATAGGCGTCAGGATAATGACGCCTATTTTAAAGTAATTTTAAATTACTTATAGCAGTTTAGAAATCACGTTGCAAAAATCAGAGTGAAAAAACTTCAAATGAATGAGCGGCGTTTAAATGTTTGAAAAAAATATAAATTCAGAACTAATTCGAATTTTAAAAAATGCCTACTTGGTTTTCTAGTTTAGACTAATTCCTACACATCCCATAAAAAATATGGAGTTTTCCCCTGAATATTGTGGAAGATACTCGACGGGCAAAATCGCATGTAAGCGAAATTTTATGCAACGACAACTTTAATATTCAATTCTAAACTAATAATGGTATTGAAACAAAAATGTATTCGGCTCATTTCCCATACATTTCTTAACTTCAAACCGACTAAATTTCGTAATTTTATTATTTTCACTTCTTGAGATACGATCTAAATAACGGCGAAATATTGAAAACAGCATTTAAAAAAAAAATGTGATTTACCAACCAATGCAGGGACAGAAATTTTGCTAAAGTTGCTTGGACAGGTTTTTATAAAGGTTTTCGACCGATGAAAAAATGCTATCTTTGCACTGGCGCATGCGCTCCAAACAAGCTTATGTCTATAACCAAGTCCCTGCCATTTGAACTTGGTTCAAAATTATGAAACAGTGTCTATGGAGCATTTCTTCGGGATAGACCCCGAATTATCGCCAATTGTGTGGCTTAAGACGTTAATCCAAACAAACAGGTATTAATTAACGCTATTTTTGTCATCATACACTCTCATGTCTCTACAGGGGCGGTGCAAGAAACTAGCTACAAACAAGCTCGATTTGGGCGCCCTCTCCCCCAAATCTTTCGCGAATAATGTTATTGATAAAATATAGGGAAGAGTATTTTTGGCTTTTATCATTCAGTTTCAAATATTCATAAGTTATTTGAAAAACTATATATATTTAATAATAATTGCAGTTTAACGAACCTTGAACCCTTAATCTAAAATACGATTTTCCACGTAAACCTTTCTGCTTGAAGTCTAGGGTCTTTAAAGTTAAGCGTTTTAGGGCCCGAGCGACCGCTTGGGCCCTAAACCGCCCCCGTGTCCCGATCACCTTCCCTCCTTCCCCCATATCACGGTATGCATTTATGTGCTTGAAATTTACTAACATTGAGTTTGTCGGATAAGTTGATATTGCTTTATGTTTATGTTATGTTATTACTTTTTATGTTATCCGAAAATAAAAATAAATATTAATTTTGAAGAAATTTGAGAAATTTTGGAACAATTGCTTTGAAATTAAAGTTTGGACCCTGGGTAGAAAGGAAAGATGAAGTAAATGCTAATTTAGGAATTTTCGACCAAAATTAAAATTGAATAGAAAGTGCACGGGGTCAGACAACTACAGGATATCCCAATATAAAGTAAAGTCCATTTATTTTTGAAGTAAATACGTCTTTATAATTGGTAGGAGCACATCGGCAGAAACTTAAGCGATATAAAAAGTCCAATAACTCCAATGGAAATCAGCCTATACGTATAAATGACCTACCATCGTGTAGATTAAAATAGCGCGTCTTCAACCAAGCTGGAATTACTCCCCCATCTCCTCTGACCTTACTATCGAGTGGAAATTGAGTCAAATTTCGGGAATAAGCACTGCCGCATAAGTTGACCGGTTTTACCTACTGTAACTTTAGTTTTAATAGACATATCGTGGCGAATATTGCTTGAATTGAAGAAAACCACGATTTCTCCTATATCATATGTCTAGTCGACAGTTTAGACTATTTGTGCGAAAATTGTGTGGAGCGGAAAGTGATGATTTGTCGAAGGTTTAATTATAAGGTCAAAATATCATTCTAAAGTTTAACTGCGGCACAGAAAACTTAAACAGGTTGAAAAAGCAGTTCAATACGAACAAAATGATACCTCGAAGTCTAAATTTATGACAAATGGGGAGAGATCTAGAGCTTACCTTTATCTATGGGGGGAGATCTAGAGCTTTACCTTATCTTTATATATAATTCTCTTACGCGATGATTGTAAAACGACGTTTTTCTCTACGCGGAATGGCAACAGTTAGTTTGTTTACAAAATTCTGTTGCGCCCGCATTTTTATTTTTGCGTTATGTAAGCCATTTTGACGATTAACCCCTTCAATTCATTGGCAAATAATTATTTTGATGATGTCAGCTTAAATTAGGAAGAATATAAGCCTTATTAAATTAAAACATAGAAGTTTTGAAAAACGCTTTTCAAATTTTATGAGGATTGCGTAGCAATCTTCCGTGGGTTGGTGAAGTGTCAGCGAAGTAGGGGGTGGCGCCTCTTAGTTGAAGTATATTGGTCCTCAAATGTAAAAAATAAAATAAATTCCTCATGTAGAACGGGGTTTGATGTACCACAAGATTTATTAGCTCGTTTGGGGGACCTGTATGTATTTTTTTAATGTATGTTCGTACATAACTTCTGTTCTAATTTAGATATTTGGACATTTCTTTTTTGGAGGATATCTTTTTTGGAAACCTTTTGCAACGAAAGTCTGTATATCCGGTATTCAGTTATACGGAAAACTTAATTAACCGGACATTAAAAAAAAATATTACCCATTTTTGATATATTTTTTTTGTTGGATACAGCCTAATCCAACTTGGAATAAAATAACAGCAAAAATAAAAATGTTTAAAATTTCAGTTATCCGGTATTTAATCAATCTGAAAATTCAATAGAATGGAATATCTATTTACCAAACTTTTTTTTTTCAACATCTTATTTCAAAAGTTGGTTTTTGTTGAATAGGCAATGTATCTATCTATCTGTAAGCAATTTAAAATAATTTCGAGTAAATTTTTGGTATCCAGACTTTGTGTAAATTTAATAGTTATTGTTGTTGGAATGAAGTATGCAATTCTGTAATTTTGTTAAAAAGGTTAAAATTAATTTTATACTTAATACAACCATGCGCCAATTTTAAAAAGTGGTAATAAGTTTAAAATTAATATTAAACGTTCACAATTGCTCCGAAAATTAATAAAATAATCTTAATAAAACAAAAGGAAAACTGAGTTAAAGAGCAAAAAGCGTTAAAAAGTATATTTGTTTTTTTTAATTTAAAAAATAAGTTGAATTTTTAAAAAAATATTTAATATTAATTTTACAAGTTTATTAATTTACTTATTACAAGTTGTTGAAGTAGGCGTCAAAATTTAGGTATGATTTTTGTAAATTGGCACCACCTTCAATTTTTTTTTAATAATTTTGAAATTGTTTATAACATTTTTACTTTTCAGCTTTCTTTTCTTTTTAAAATCAGTTTTTTAAAAAAAAAACATTATTTTTTTACTTTTTAATTTAGCGGGAGGCTTTACCCCTTTCAATTATATACCGAAAAACTCAAGTTGTGCTCACTTTTCTCCACGCCCCGGGTAGTATTACAACTCGTTGAATATTTTGAGATTATCCGGTTTATTAAAGCTGGGATAAACGCAATTATATTGCAGTTAGACAATCCCTATCTAACAATAATTTTTTTTTGAGAAAGTTATTTTTTTTAAAAGTACGGTTAATTGTTATTTCCGTATAAATAAAAACCGGGTATCCATTTTTTGTTGTTGAATTTTTTGCCAAAGTTAATTTTTTTTTATTCAACAAAAAAATAATTTTTGAAATCGGACAATATTTTTTTTAAGTGGTCCTGTTAATTGAGAATTCTAGATAGTTAAATGCTGGATAACCGGATATTTGTTACAAAATGTTCTCAAGAAGGACATCCCTTATCCGAAAAATAAATTGTCAAAAAGGCTGAATTAGATCAAAAACAAGCGGACATACATAAAAAGAAATACGTGACAGTCCAATTGATAACCACATCTTTGGTGCGTTTGGTCGGGGCGCTGAAGTTGATTAAAAATGAATTAATACTATTTTTTTGCGCAATTTTTTTAGTGAAGTCGGTTTTCCTCTTTTATTTTTAATTTCATCTATACTATGGGACAACCTAAGTTGAACATGAAGCGGAAGCTATGATATGTATAAATATTCAATTGCTTTTGGGTCTACTTAGGTTGTCCCCGAGTATAGTTTCGATACACAAGGAGAACCATATATTGTGAACACACGAAACATACTTTCCCATTTATATAAATTTTAATTTAAAAAGTTCTTTTAATTCTTGATTTATTAAATAACATGTTTCCCCAAAATCACCTCATTTTTAAAATTATATTTTGCATTTCAGTCATTCACTACATGTAAAATTGCACGATAAAACAGAACGCTGTCTAAATTACGGCTATTAGATTAGAAGATAGATTTTAGACTACGTTTGAAATATAGTTCATAACAAAATCACGACCAACAAAGCGGAGCGATTCAAAAATGTTTTATGCCAAGAAAATTTTCTTGCGTGACTTTCCAAAATCTGGCAACCCTAACAATATTTTCAGACATAGGATTATTAACTCACTGACGCTCACGTTTTTTTTTTTAATTGTAAAGTTGATTTTACTGCTTAGACATGTAAGTTGCATCTCAAACCTATAATTAAAAAAAAAAAAATATTGGAAACCATTTTTGAAAAGCGCGCCAAGGAACTAGACGTGACGTCACGTCCATGAGCGTCAGGGAATTTACAATAATAATATAGTTTTTAATAAGCCGGTAGTTTTCACATTCAAGTTATAATTCGTTTAATATATATTTATTTGCACTTCGAATTATTTTTCAGGGATGTAAAAACAGTGCTTTCAAGTTACTCTCGCAGCATCAAAATATATAATTCCGCTATCCATCACAGAATTCTAGTTTTTAAAAAAAAAAATCGTCCGAAAAAAGAAACGAAAAAAAATTAAAGTCCTTTAGCATCCAGTGAACTTGTGTCTTTCGCAGCACATCCTACTCTTACTGAATGTAAATAAAACAACTTCTACGCCAACGCATTATTCCACGGCTCTCAGAGAAGAAAAAAAAAGGAACGAAAATCCACAGCATCACGTTTTGAATTAACAAACGCTTTCGCTCGCTTTTCCCAGATCCAACTCCAGTGTCAACGGTTTCTCCCGCAGTCGAAAGATTAATACAAAAAGCTCGGCACATGCTCAGAGCTTCGCCGACTACTGACTGGCTGTGATGTCACCGAGATCCCCGGCTCTCGGCCAATCGGATCGCAATGTCAAAAGCCATGCACGTTTACACACCGGATGTGACGTCTTCACTAGATAGCCTCCGCCCTTGCGCAGCTGTCGGTGCGCAACAGTTGAAACTTTGGACCGGGTTCCCAGAAACGAGAATGGATCGCCTGTCCGGAAAAAATTCAGTCTCTCCGAAAAAAGTTTGTTTACACCGTTGCGTTCGATGGAATGGTATAACATTTTTGATTAAATTCCACGACAAAGTGATGTTTTGGAAAGAAAAATGTTATCAAACACGGGGTTAACAGGCTAGTTGCTTTGTCGGTGTTTATTTCTAGATTTCCGAAGATAAATTATTTATTTATTTTTATCTTCTTTATATTTTATGAGCCAATAAACAAAATCCAGCCGATAAACAAAATTTAAAAAAAAGTTAATTGCACGAAATCACAATTTTATGCGTTCAAATTATTTGTATTTACGATCACTATGGTTGAACGAAATTTAAATATTATACTATTACAATATTTGTACAAAATCCTAATTATATTACTGTTATAATTTCTTTATTTTCTTTATTACTGTTATTTTTTAAAAATGGGACTTATAAGTGACTAACAACACGTCAGTTATGCAATGCAGATATAATAACAGTCCAGTGGCGCAGCAATTCAAAAATTATGATGGGGGGGGGGCTTAACTAATTCCCTTACCAAAATATTTACCGATATAAAAAATAAATTATAATTTGCAGTTGTGCTAATAAGTAATTAACCCGTTAATTACCAATTAGTTGTTAATTAATAATTGTTAATATCAATAATCTGTTAATTACCTAATTAATTGAATAATTTAAAAAAAAAGAAATTAACAATATTTTTATTATTTAAAAATAAAAAGAATGAACATATTTTTCATGAATTGTATGAATTTTTTTTGTGTGTATAAGATTTTATTTGGGATATTGGATTAAAATGTTGACCTAAAATCCTATGGGGTAGGAATTTGCATTGTGTTACTCTTAGCTTTCAAAATCCACCAAATACGAATTTGCGAGTGTGACCTTTTAGTAAAAGACTTATAGTTATTATCATAATAAAATCTACTCAATAAAAATAGTATATCAAATTATCTGTATTTAAAAGAATAATTTTACTTAATGCAATGAGGGACTTTGTAATTTTGATCTTTATAAAGGATTTTAATGAAACACTGCATCGTAATTCTGAATTTTGGTCAGATGACGAGGAAAATACCAGAGATGGCACCCATTCTCAAATTTTCCACTCCATGACCAAAGTGAGGACATTTGGGCCACGATAGATTTGATCGGCACCAGGTCCGTTACACCTCCTTGCATTTTCGGTTGGATTTACCGACAATCAAACTCAATTTCTCGCCAATATAAATAGGATGCAAAAAGGGTTTACATTTATAAGATCTCTTTTGCAAATTCAAGTTTTTTTTTTTTATTTTTCCCCGAAGCGAATTTTAATAATATTTTTTCAATTTGTTAATAAATATTCAAATAATTTTAATAACGGATTGGACACAACGCGAATGTAGCAGAAATAAACTAAAATTATTTTAAGTTTTAAAAAATGTTTTTATTTTCAAAGTTTTTTCAAAGTTTGTAAAGTCGTTATCTATAATAATAATAATAATAATAATAATAAAAAAGTATATGCCTGTGGACCGCAAAACACCTACTTCTTCTGCGTATTAAAGACTGGAAATTAATATGTTCTATTCATCTTCAAGATGTGCCCCTGAGATTCGGATTTGAATAATTCCGTTTAGTGTATTAAATGATTTTAACAATTTTATAAATATTGCATAAGAAACACTTAAAAAAAATATTCCCAAGCTCAACAAGGGACCAAACAGCTAGTTTAATTATAAGAAACGATCAAAACGAAGAAAACTACACATAGGGACGATTTCGAATATGGTTTACTACCATTGACTTAATATTATTGGAAGAAAAAAATCATTTCACAATTAAGACATCAAACTTTTAAAAATAGTTATTTTGTAAAACGTAAAAATATTTTTTTTAGTTATTAATTACGATTAATATAAAATGTGAATTAATTAAATTTTCTATTATGAATTATAAAATTGAGCTTTGAGAGTTGACAACAAAATAAATATTTAAATTTGCACTTTTTTTTTAGAATTTTGCTTTAGAATACAAAATGTGTAGTGTTTACTCTAATACAGTGGTTCTCAAACTTTTTTTCCCTCCCTCTCGTACCCTTTAGTAAAATTTTTATTTATGATTACACTTTTCTCTCATAGTCCTTCTCACCCATCCCTTTATGCAAAGAAAAAAAAAAAAAAAAAAAAAACATTGTTAGACAGCAATGTTCTTAGGTTAGTTGACAAATAAATCAAACGACTCAAATGGATGACACAAGCTTTTATTTTTTTATGTTATTTGTTACATTCATTATTTTTATTTTATGTGTTTTCCGCTATTACTAATATTATTTTCGCGTACCCCCAACTGAACCGCCACGTATTCAGAGTTACGCGTTCCACAGGTTGAGGACCGCTACCTAATGCATGGATTTAAACTCAAATGAAAAAATCTGACTCATCAAAACCGCATGTCAGCAAGTGTTTTACTCGCTTTTGATAATAGAGAAGCAACCATCCATTTTACTTGTAAAAAGTTTTCCCTAAAATTACTGAATTGATTCGATTCGAATTGGTTACTTACAGAGACTGATTTACGAGAGGGCATTCGGGGCACTTGCCCAGGGCCCCCATTTTTAAGGGGCCCCTAAAAATGCTTATAAGCCAAAAATGTTTGAAGAAGTTAAAAGTAAATTTACTAAACTAATGAATTTTTTTAATAAATACTTCGAAATTTTTTTTTCAAATCTTCTACTATTTTATTCAATTAAATTGCTTTCATATTTCCTGCACGTCCTTCATGTATGTCATGTTTCGAATCGCATTCTAGAATATTTTATTTTAAGGTACGTCGGGGGGCCCCCCGAATCTTCTTTTGCCCTGTGCCCCTAAACTTGTAAGTCGGTCCCTGGTTACTTAGACACGTTTTCGTAATTATTTTAATTCTTCTCTATGCTGAGCGGTTCGAAAAAGTGAAAAATTGTAATGTTTTAATACCAAAATCGAACATTTTAGGATGTTCCATCTTGAGGCTTATTTTGATGTCACGTCCCATAAATCAGTAGGAATGTGTAACAAGTAAGATTTAAAGAATCAAAATCCGTTATTATTTAATAATAAAAATCCATAAAAATAGAAGTCCCACAGAAAACAAAAGTAGCTATATCAACGCTAATCAAGCTTTATACAGATGCAAAAGTAGTTAATACCTACGTGTTTTCTGATTGGTTGAAACATGCCTATAGCGGTTTTTGCTTCTTGAGAGAAAACAAGTTGGTGACACATCCAGTTACAAAAACATTTAAATTCTTATCCCAGTTGCAAAACAAGTTATATGAAAATTAAATTATAAATTTAAAAAACAAATTACGAAAAAAAAAATTATTATCTTTCAATAGTTCAGTTTGGCGATTTACTCATCGTGCATATAGCATCTGGCTACTTAATTGGGTGTGCTTGGTTTAATCTGGCTGTCTTTTGCACCTGGACAACTCAATTAAAAGTTTGTAGTGAATTATTGAAATTTACTTTAATTTTAATTTTTTATTTCTACGACTGGCAAAATCTATAGAAGTATTGTGTCAGGAAAAATTCTAACGGGCAGCCGTGAATTAAAAATTGACTATCATAAATTTGAAATGGACAGTAATGAAACTGAAATGTAATACGTTGGAGATAGCAAAATTAAAAACACTAATGAATTCAGTAAGAAAAGTTAAATCTTGGTATGAAAGGAGGTGGAACAAAAGCTTACGTTTCTATATCTATTATGTTCTCAATACATGAGACACAAATGATTCCAGGGTATCGAACACTACTTGATAATGAGTTTTTCAAAGAAGATTCCAAAATTAAATGATTGATGAAGTTTTTATAATAAAAATCGCTTAAAGTTGAAAAGGAAAAATGGTGATACAGAATTGAATCGAGTTTAAGATACGTAGAAAATTAAAAAATTGAAAGAAAAAACAATATTTCTTTAAAAATAAAACAACATTTATTTTCTTTTTGATTTCAGAATCTTAAATTTGTGATTGATTATAAGTTAGCAACCGTCAATTTTTTTTAAGCAATCGGACAGTCGTCAATTTTGCTTAGAAAAGGCCATAGATTGTGTCGAATACAATAAAGGGTACGTTCAACTGTATTCAATATTTCTATATTTAGTACACATCCTTAGGCAAGATAGCTATGATTTTGAAATTGTTCACGATCTGTCGTAATTTAAACCGTGAAACAAAAATAATTTTAAATCAGGTGTGGACGGCAAAATATTAGCGATTCGAGTGGCACCGGAACTTATTTCAAAGAGGTACATGTCAGGCAAAAAACTGACGTTCTTACTATTTGACATTTGATATTTTTTTCTGGAATCTTTTTTTAATATACATTATTTGAACGAAAGTAGGTATGGCATCAACCATACCTGATATACCGGTTCGGCGACGATGGATTCGGATGACTTTATTTATCTGATAACAATCTGCTTTCCTATCTAAATAAAAATCTGCATATATATTTACAATGAAAAAACAAAACGACTTCAATTTAAAAAAAAAAAAAAAAATTACTGTTCAAGAGATAAAAATGTAGATAATTAACATTACTTTTATACTTAATCACACTTTTTATTTAGGATAATTATTTGGGATTTATTTATATTAAATATTTGCGTTTTTACCGTTTGTTTACAAATTATTTTAATTTGATGGGAATTTTTTTAAGCCGGTTTTTGTCTTTTAAAAGATTATTTTATGTCTCCTATTTTAGTTGTTTTATTTAGCACTTCATTTGCTTTTCTCTACATTAACGAAAACTATATTTTGTAAATGATTTAATAAATGTCAAAATAAAATTTAAATTGCATCATAGTTTAAAAAAAATGGCGACTCTTCATTTCGACAACAACATTGAAGATGATTGCTTAGTCCAGTAATATTGACGATTTGGGTTGATTGAATGGAGGATAAATTACATTTTACTGAAATTTTGCTTTTAACAAAGACGGTTTAAGGACGGTTTATGTGACGCAAGCGAACATTGATTATGGCGCCCCAATTTGCACGAAACATTTTTAAAACAATTTTGAAACTTGTGTATATTAGAAGTGTCTAACTTCATCAATAAATATAAACCTAAATTCGATTTACTAAAGTGCAAAATTTGCGGGAAGTCACTAATCTGCAGGGAGTATAAAATTCATTCTTGAAGCGACATTAAATGTATAATGCGTCAGATATATTACAATCCAAACTACATAACTTATATAAAGTAATGTATACGAGTAGTAATAAATGAATCTCAAAGTAATGATTTAATTTAATTAAAATATATAATTTAATTAACAATATAAACCTAGGAAATAAATGTCTAATGTTGTCAACAGATTTTCTACTCGAATCATTTATATTTTCCCCATTTTCACAAAAATTTGGCGCTCTCCTTATTCCCGTGCTCCAAGCGGCCGTTTGGGCCTTAAGCCGTCCCTGGCTTTTAAATCAATATATTCTCTATTCAAAGAAATTGAATCTGGAGAAAATGTTTTAAAACAATCTGTCCTACATATCGATATTTCCAAATAATTGAAACTACAAGCAGATATAGAATTAATAAATCAAAGAATGATTCGCAAAATTCTCATCTTCACTGCAATAGCAGTCTTAAAGTTTTAACGTCTATTTTTAGGCATATATAAATTTTTTTAAGTAGGTATTTTAAAGTGCTGCTCTTAAAAGCATGCTCTTAAAATCTCGGGTTCAATCAATCTTGCCCAAACTCAATTTTTTAGTGCCCGTTTTCAAGGCAGCAGTATCAGGGCCCGAGAAAGACATTGAAGCAAGAGAAGCCCGCCTTAAAATAGGGGCCCCATTGTTCTCAAATAGACCCTCGAACGTTTACATGCACAAAAATCCTAATCTCTGAATGGGATTAAAACAAAACACATTATAAATAATATTAATAAAAAACATTAATAAGTAATGAATATTCCTAATATTCTGTATGTCTTTGATATGTTTTTTAATGTTCGAACAAATTTAACACAAGTAGCAAGTGCTGCTACAATGCATATTACAATGCAAATATTTTGTTCGCATTGCAAATCCCCCCCCCCCCCCTTCAGGATACCTGGGCCGCCTCCCAGCATTGCTGTCTCCCTTTCCCATTTTATCCGTTACGCCATTCTGTGGGGAATAAAAAATATCATTGCATTTCCAAAGGATTAAAATGGACTTGTTAAGTTCAACGTTACACGACACAACGAGTTAAAATTAAAATCGCTTAAAAATAACCCAATCAGCGCTCGAAATGCGTGGAGCAAAATAAAAACGAACCCAAATTACTGTTTCCCCTCCGTTGCGCAAGGTGTCAGCCCACCTATCTGTCCGCTTACAAGCCTTTCAGCCCTCAAAATGCACGGCAAACTGCGAAAGAAAGCGAGATATTCGGCAAGAATGCGAAAAATGCAGCTTTCCTCTCTGAGCGAATAACTTGTTGCTAAGCTGGACTTCGATTTGGCGACAACCCCTCGCAAACTCCGAAACTCGCTTGGCGACGACCGCGCCGCGAGTCGCCGGCAACCCTGCTCGACGTTGTAGAGATTCTTTGTCTCATACTTGGCATACCAAGGAACGACTTTGAGCTGGATTATAGGCTCCCGCAAAAACGTGCTTCTCGATATTTAGATCCAATATAACCTGGAGCTGCTTTTTGCCTTTTATTTATCGGATTCGGTGAGTACACTGTTTTGTGGAATTGATCTATGAAGCGTTCTGTTCGTTGGAACAAAATATGCGCGTTCTTCTTCTTCCAATCGTCCCACATCGCTCGCATAGTTGACGTGCTTTCCATACAACTTCCGTTTACGACGTCAGAGATTCGAACTTCAGACGCTCGCTTGCGTCGGGGGGGCAAGCTGTGCGAAAATGGGTTAGTAGTTGGTTGCGCGCACATAAGACATAGGAATTTCGACGGGTTGTGCAACTTTCCGATTGTTTGGTGACTCACACACTTGGAAAAAGTTATTTGCTCACGAGTCACTTTTCCAGAATATTCCGCGATTTTTCGGCGTGTTGTAATTTATTTTCTGCTGTTTTATTTTATCACGCGTTTTTTTTTATTTTCGTTTCGCTTCAATCTGGGTTTATTTACGGTTTGTTTGAAAGTGCGAGACAGCTTTTTGGACGGATTTATGTTTTTTTATTTTTGCTTCGATTTTTACTGAGCTTTAAGTCGATTTAATATTAAGTTTTATTTTATACAATTATGATTTTGGCGACTGGAACTTTTTTAATTTTAAAGTCGTTAAGAATGAGGAAATATAATTTTATTTTTTTGAACTTGGTATTTTCTTTAGGCTGCCTATTTTGATATTTTTAATATAGAATTTTATTTTACGGAAATGAATGTTTTACTTTCACGGAACACGTACTAAATTATTCTGAACCCTCCCCGCCCCCCTTCCCTGCTCTATCCCCTGCTTTAAAAAAATATTACTTTGTTATTTTTATACTTTTCATATTCTTAAGAATATTTTGTAAAGTCAAAGAACAATTTTTTTTTAAATGCCAGTGATGTATGTACATAATGAGAAGGGAGGGAGTGACTACCTAACTCTTTCCAATAATCGAGTAGAATTTTTAGCATAATTTTATTTTTCAAAAATATTATGTATTGTAATATAATTAATACTTTTATAAGAAATTTTATTTTATAATTTAAAAAAATATTTTAAATATGTAAATATTTATTGTATATATTTTTTTAAATTGATACTTTTTGGGGGTACGGCGGATCTAGCCGAACTGGATAACTGAGCACACGTTTTTTAAATTTAAATTTTTAATTTAACGAATTGTTGTACTTTTGTTTCGTTTAATTTTTTTTTTAAGTTTTAACATTAACCTCAGTTATAATCTTTCCCCATCCTAAATTTGAAAGTATTTCGGTTCTTTTGTAATAAAAGTGCTAGATTCTATTAATGATCAAAATTCAAATATGAAAATGTTCTCTTGTACTATTTTGCAATTTTTTTTGTTTTAAGTATAATAATATTGTATTATTATTAAAATATTTTTTAATGTTTTGAATATTAATAATTTAAAAATATTAACTTGAATATTTATTATTGCTTACAATTGTAAATTTTTAAATGGATGCTTTGACGCCGGAATCTGTATGAGGCTGCTGCAATACATACTTTTACCCGAATAATGTGCAGTAAAAATGGTTCCACAAAAATTCTTCAACTGTCAAATAGTAAAAATAGCATTTTATTCTTTGCTATTTTTCTTCGACGTCCACTTGAATTTTTTTTTAATATTTACACAGTAAAACTTAGGGATCTTATCTTTTAAAAATCAGTTGAGTTGTATATTTATTCTTTAAAAATGATTCCTGGAATTTAAAAGTATTTAATAAAAAAAGTGATATAATTTTATTTTTTTATTTATTTATCCATATTGTGTTAATTATTTTTGAAAAAAAAATTATATGTAATTATATATATACTTTTGTAAAAATTAAAATGCTTAATAAGCGATTTTTTTCTTCTGTTGCGGTGAAAAGCAGGAACATAGTTTTAACAACTATTCAGAAATTAGTTTCAAAATATAGTGTTTCATTTTAGAAGTAGGAATGTTCATGCTTTAAAGTAACATATGTACTTAAATTGCTTAATATTCTGATTTCTGAAATAGGTTATATTTTTTCGTAGGTATTGTAAAAAACTAATACAACCTATTTTTTTTTGTCGTACGTAACATGCATCAACATAAAAATGGATATATAATTTTTTAAAAAAAATTATGAATTACAATTTTGTGTAAATGTCTATTTTTATGGCTAGATCAGTCTTTATAGAATAGAGTTTTTCTCAAGTTTATTAAATGTGGTACGTTTTATTTGAGCAAATTGCTATATTTCCAATAGAATATCTAGGGAATCCAAGTCCCAAGCTTTGCCCTTGGAAATTGCAACAGGACCTTTTGATCAATACCTCCGATTGTGATAGTTTTTTTTAGGTCGGATACGGCTTATTCCCACTTAAAATAAAACGACTCGCATAAAGAACATGCGACAAAATTAAAAAGGAAAATAATTTATACAAGCTATAGAAAGTAAATATTAACTTTTCTTTGAAGTTAAAAGGTTAATGACAATTTCAAAAAGTGAAAATAACATGAAATTAACTTCTGGCAACTCCAAGCAATTTTTAATATGACCTTTCAGCAACTCCAAGTCTTTTTTTTACTATGAGCTACCAGCTACTCTAGGAGTATATACAATGTTACAGTGATGAGGCAATCAATCAATCAAAACCTAATTTGTTGTGAAGGGTGAACATGAAGACGTGTAAACAATATAGGCGCATTTTCGCACGTTTGACGTTTAATTCCTTTTAGCGGAAGAGAACCCCGAAATATAGCCCTGTATAAATATATAAATTTATTTCTAGATGTCGCCGCAGAGGCGACAGTGGAGTTAATAACTTATCTTACATTGTTACCTCACGGGCGTGCAAAGGGTTAAATTGTCTGAACAAAATTTCGAAGTACCGCAAAGTAACCCGATACCGGGGCTACGACTCGACTGGCGACGGGGATTCTTCGGCCGCCGCCCCGGGAAGGGCGCGTTTCGGCAAGGCTTAAAAGGGCGCGAATCCGGCGAAATTTTTCATTCGCATTTTTAACCTCTTCATTTTTAATTTTGGTTCAGTATTTTTGATGCAAGATTTTTTTTATGATGAATGCTTGATGTGTTTAATGCTCTGAGCTTTTTAAAAGTCGTTAAAGCGATCGATTTTTTTTACCAACCCGTAGTCACCAAATAACGACCTGTTCTTTTGTTTCCTGTTCTTCAAATCGAAAAAGAACGGCATGTTCTTGAACATATACGACATCACTTGGGTATCAAACATATTTTATTAACCCTTCGCACTCGAGTTTTGAGCCAGCAAAATAACGACGTTTTTTTTTCGTCTGTTCGTCAAAATGAAAGAGAACAACATATTCTGGAGTTTAAAATGTTATTCTCTCACAAAAAAAATTTAATAGTAATTATGTTTGTCATTCAGAAGCACCAAGTACGTTGGGGATCTAAAATGGTAATAGCCCAATTGCGGCCGAATCGGTTCGGGTTTACCATATTCTCAAAGAAGAAAACAATTGTTTATCGCCCAGACAAAAGGTTGCCATGGGCCGCAATTGGAACTTTCCGTCTAAAATCTTCCCCGCTAAAAAAAATGGCGAATTTCATATGTTTGGTAAACTGAGATAAATATTCAGCTTCACGCATAACTTTTTTTATTTTTTATAATTATCCACCCTAAACGTAAAAAGAACAAGCTAAAGAATACTTCTTTAAAAGAACGTGAACGGGATGTAACTTTTGAGATAAGAATATCGTAAATATCAACCATGTACCTCGAGTTCAAAGGATTATTAGGAGTTTGAAAAACCGGAAAGAACCAATTGCGGCCCATGGCATGGTCTTTGTGAATATGGTAAACCCGCACCTCTACGGCCGCAATTGCACTATAGCCTGAAAAACTGTTATAAAACTGAACAGATTTTATTTAACACAATGTAAATATTCATAAAAATAAAGCACCTTTTTATCAACAAAACACCTCTTATCAAGAATGGAAAATGTCATATTATCGTTATTGGTTATTATTTTCAATCTAAGCGACATTATATGCAACTATAAATTTTGTTGAAGCGGTTAGTTTCATTCTGGTCAAATGACCTCTGTGACGTCACATTGTTTACCGGATAAAGATAAGCCAATTAGTTAACTCATCCAGATTTGTTTGTTGATTCGCTGTAATTAGTTCTGAGGGAGCGTTACCAAAGTGCCAATGTATTAATGTTATACTTTTGTTGATCAAGAGAATTCCTTTATTTTGCTCTTTGGAAATGACTCGATATAATTCAATCGGAAATAAAACTATTTTACAACTTTGTATAATTTAAACATAATTTTCATTTTATTAAAATCCAGGTAAATTTAAATTTGATAGTAAATTGATAAAAACTTAATAGCGAAGTAATGATGTAGACTTTTCCCCAGTAATAGGTTTTAAACGCAGAAATTACATTTAAGAATTAAGTGTCTGTGAATTCGAACAAAACGCCTCAATTTAAGTTTTTTGTATGAATTCGGATAAACTGATTCAGAAAATCACTTTGTTTTTGTCTGTCTCTTTTAAAATCACTTTGTTTTTGTCTGTCTCTTTATCCGGTTTCACTCTAAAACGACTGAACGAATTAACTTACACCATTTTAACAATAATTTCCCAACTTAACATCTGCACTTTCACATTTGGATATTGCACACGTTCTAAAGTTATAGAATTTTTTATTATTTTTCTATATATTATTCCTATTGGAAATTTACATTATAGATTTTTTCTTCAAAATATTATTGTTAAAAGCCACCTTGGCGACCAAAAATATTTTTCGACAATACTGGGCTGCCTTCTACTATTGCGATTTTTCCTTGTAAAACACACTTATTCCGCAGCAGAATATAGGAATCGGTCGTTAACAAAAACCTCGCCAACCGAACGAGGAAGGTAAACCAGCTGTGTCGTGTGATGCCATGGGTACCACATGCATTGTTTTGTTTCTAAATCTTAAACGCACCGGTGCCTAATTTCCTATCCAACGTGATTACATTTATACCAATCGTGCTGGTTGTCACGGTGAGGAAAAATGCTATAGTGTCGAAATGGACCATCCTGAAAGTTTAACTTATGCTTTCTATTATACCTTCATGTTGCTGATTTTAAAGGTTTCACCTCAAAAAGAGTTTATTGAAATTCAAAAATGAATATTTGAAAATGAATTTTTAACAGAATAGTATTGTCTGTAAATATTGATGCAGGCATATTTAAACTTCTATGTCGCAATGCTCTGAAATATCAGGGTGTACAGTTATAAAAAAAAAAATACCTTATTTATTATTCCTTAGAAATAGTTATCAAATACGGACATCGACTCCTATCGCCGCCAATCTGCACTCAAAAAACTTCGCCAAATACGATAAATTATTTCCAAATCTAAGAATGGAATATTTTTTAGCTTTGATATGTTAAAGCAACGCAAGTATTAAAACTAATGAATGTGAAGTTTACTACATGCTTTTACTGTCACTGAAGGGTTAATTTTTCTTTAAAAAAATATGCCACTTTTAAAATAATCGTTAATTTGCTTTGAAAACCAATTGGCATTGAAGCAACATCTCCAAGTGTTTTACTTTTGCCTTGATACTTCTCTTAGTTATGGCTGGCTCTTAAGTATGAAAAGTGAAGGGGCTCGAATCAAAAGCTAATTCAAGCATAACGGTGTAATTCAATAGTTAATATAAATAAACAGGGTATATAAAAATTTTATAAGCAAAATAAGTATATGATTCAAAGAAGAATGACCCAAAAATTTAACTGACAAAATGGATAACATACAAAAACCAGGGAAATATATATTAGAAAAAAGTTATATTAACTAGAAGAAAATTAACGTGAAATTTCCATCCTTAATTATGTATAAAAATATTTCAAAAACAGTGGAGACAGGGTCCAAAACAGCGACAAGGGGACGGGTCCTCTTCGACCACATAAATTAGCCGCCATTGCCCCCTAGGGTTTGTGGTAGGTCCTTGGCCCGTGTGCGTTGATACCGCCCCTTGATAATAAACCTACTAAATACTGAACCTTATGTTTCTCGGTGAACTGTTTTATATTTTATCCAGCTCCCCCCCCCCCCCAAAAAAAAAGGATATCGACACTTCATTACCAGTTATTTTGAGGAAGTTTTTTCTTCTGTTTAATTCAATTCCCAGAACAAGTTGTGTCTTAACCACAAGCGCGAAGACAGGAAGTAAAGAGGTTAACCCATTAGTCGTGGCCGATCTCTCTCTCTCCCCCCCCCATCGGTGAGGTTATTTATCCGAAGTGCTCCGTAAACACTCGTCTCATTGTGGCCCCAAAACAATGCGAGAACCGGAATATCCAGTTTTCTGCATCATCTCGGGGACTGGTCGCGGAGAAGAAAGTCTCACGCTGTTGTCGCTGCTCTACACCCCTTTTTTTTCTTTCATTTATTTATTATTTATATATAGGCTTGTTTCGAAAACAGGATGATTCACCGAACCACTTTTTTTTTTTTTTTTTTTTTTTTTTTTGCGGTGGGACAACTTCCCAATGGTGTTCGATTGTTTCTCACGCAGCGACTCACAAACACTAAAAAAAAAGGGGTTGTGCTGAAGCGCTTGGACATTAGGTAATTGTTCGGAAAAGAAAATGGTTTTAATAATTATAATAATGAAAGATTATAATCTCTCGGACAGGCCCGTCCGAGGCATCAGGGGGGAGGGAGATAAGTAGATTTCAAATTTTTATATTAAAAAAAATAGTTTAACCTGAGAGTAATCTCAGGGTGGTAACATAACCTGGAAATCAGGGAATTATCATGGAAATTTTTAATTCTGGAAAAGTCAGGGAATTTTTAAAAAATTAACAAAAAATCAGGGAATTTTAGGTAATTGTTCGGAAAAGAAAATGGTTTTAATAATTATAATAATGAAAGATTATAATCTCTCGGACAGGCCCGTCCGAGGCATCAGGGGGGAGGGAGATAAGTAGATTTCAAATTTTTATATTAAAAAAAAAAGTTTAACCTGAGAGTAATCTCAGGGTGGTAACATAACCTGGAAATCAGGGAATTATCATGGAAATTTTTAATTCTGGAAATATCAGGGAAGAGTCAAGGAACTTTTAAAAATTTAACAAAAAATCAGGGAATTTTTCAAATTTGGATCATTAAAACTTCAATTATCGTCTATTATGCCCTCCATTCTGGGTAATTAAGTTGTCAATATTTCCTATTAGCTATGAAAAGGAATTTAAAAAAAAAGCATTTAAATGGATATAAAGCATATTTTTTTTGCGGATTTTCATATTCAGTTTTATTTTTGTAATAACGTGAACCAATTCTGGAGGGAGAAGCAAAAGCAAAGTGTGTGGGACCTTGAATTGTAAGCGACATGTTAGGGGCTAATGAATATGTGATTTATTCAAGATTGGAATAGGAAATATGAAGCATATAAAATATTTAAAATTATCTACAAAAGAAATAATTTGAAAAAATTAGCTTTTTTTTGCATTATCTGCTTCCAGAGAACATATTTAATTACTATTATGCATGTCACAATTGCATAATTTGTGTTGTATCCATAAATTATTATTTTAACTATATTCCTCATAATTTTTGAATTAAAAGGCAATAAATTTATAGTATTATTGTAGCGTTACAGAGCATGTATTGCAACATTTCTTAATGTAATTGTAAAATCAGGGAAAATTTTGTGACACTATCATGGATATCAGGGAACTTTATTTCCCAGAATGTTGTTGCCACACTGGTTTGCTACCAGAAATCCCAAAATTCAAACTGGGAAACCTCCCCTCCAAAAAAACTCAGATCGTGAAACATCTCTTCCAATTTGTTTCCATTTGTAAAATGGCTCGCTTTGTCAAAGCTCGTTTCCCATCATTTTTCCAAGTAGCAAATGGAGGTTTGATAAAATATTTAGACATAATCTCAATTCATTGTCATTGACGAGTTCATCTTTTTTTAGTGCATTCAGCGTTTGCCTTGCTAAAGAAGGTATTCATTTTCATGGTTCGCACAGTCCTTAAAAGTCCTTAAGAACTACTTAATTTAAGTAGGTCCTTAATTAAGGGCCCTTAAAGTCCTTAATTTTCGACTAAGATCCTTAATTTTGGTCAAACATGTTTTTTTTATTAATCACATGGGTGTTTTTTTTCCCTGTCTAACCCGAAATTATGAGTTTTTTTAATTTTCGAACTCAGAATTCCGGGTGCATTAAAATTATTGAAATGTAGAATTCCGGATTTTACGTTGATCGTGTCCACACTTTTGACCGTTTTACGCAAGTATAAATCGGCAAGGAGAGAAAGGCATGAATGGACGTATTTAGTGTCAGAAAAGTAAAATGGACTTTTGATATCTTTTGTTCGATTTTTTAGCCAGTGGTATTTCATTATAATACACTACACTTCGTCATCGGAAAATCTCAGTTCGTTTGTTGTTGTGTGAAGAATCGATACTCATTCTAGAAAAACGAGGAAATTCAGAAGAATGTAGCATCTTTAAGGGATGGAAATTCTGCGCCAGAGTTTTCCGGAAGTGGTATCCTGTGCCAACTTGCTACAAAACCCCACTGACATGTGGTTATGTGCCAATTTTTCAGCAAACAATGATTCTCCGCTTATAGCGTCAAAAAATTTAAAAGGTCCTTAAAAATTATCGCGAGGTCCTTAAAAAGTCCTTAAGAACTACTTAATTTTTACTTTTGAAAATCTGTATGAACCATGATTTTTCTTTTGTTCTTTCTTCTAATTTAAAAATTAGCTCTGAATAATAAACTAGGGAAGCCCCTAGAGCGCTGATATAATTGGATTCCAGCTTCAAAATTACAGTCTAAAATATCTGTAGTATTCCACGTATAAAAATTAGGTTCCGTTATATAATTATCAAAAAAAAAAAAAAAAAAATCTCCAAGGAGATTTGTACAAAAAGGTGTCGCTAGAAAGAAAATCTGAAGAGAAATCCCGGGACTTGAACCTGCACGGGATACTTCCGGGACAAGGGTGAAAAAAACCGGGACGTATGGTAGCCCTATCTATAGTCCACACTGAAGAACCATTCACTTTAGCTTCCTGAAATCATGGGCTTGCAGATGTTAATATCCCTCTGTTGATTTATCTTAAAAAATATATATAAAAAAAACACGCAACAAGTTAAGGCGATTTTCTAAGTCATTTGACACTCGTTGGCATTAATCTCTCCTCTGAATCATATAATCCTTTTCTGTGTAGTAGAAAAAAATCAAAATAGCTGCTATTTGCGAAGAATTGTCCCCGATATTGGTTCATTGTTTCGCGGAAGCAGCTGCTTTTCGTTTCCATTTATTGATTTTTTCCCTTGCTCACCAAAGCGGAATAGATTGTCTGGTTTCCCGAACAATCGAAATATGGCGTAATGTCTATTAAATGTTTCAAAGTCAGCGTGTTAATCATCCGCGGGACGACGAGGGTTTGACATTGGGACTGTCGTGGGACATTAACGCGATTTTTATTTCATTGTCAGCATGTGTCTGAACGCGCATTGTGTGTTCGAATATTTTTAGCGTATGTCTTGTTGTGTACATGCATGACCATCAGGGCAGGATTTAGGCATAGGTTGCAGTCTAGGGGTCGTACCACACACAAAACACCGTCAACTTGCGGAAAAAAATATTTGGAAAGATTAATGAAAATAGTATACTACAATCTTTTTGTGATGAAGAAAAATTCTATTTTTCTTAACAGATTTGTACAATGTAAATATAACCTAATACATTTATATTCTTTAAAAAAAAAATTTTTAAAACGTGATGATTGTTTTACTTTTTTTGGGGAAATTAGTTTTTATTTTTCTTACTTTTGTATTTTGCTTAGAGCCACCTGAGGGTAATACAAACACGAGTGCATTTTTTTAAATAATTTTCATAGATTCCAGAATACCATTGCACCTTGAAATCGTTGAAATTTTGTAACATAGTATTAGAAATTTATAAAGCACAGTGTATTCCAATTTCATATGTACATTTAAAAATGATTTAATTTGCAGTTTTGGAATAGACATTAAAAAAATGACCCCTCCCCTTAGTTTTTCTAGAATTTCTAAACCCCTCTCCCCCCCCCCCCCCCCCTTGTAGTTATGGGGCCTGCACCACATATTCAGCCTAGGGGCCCACTAACTCTAAATCCGACTCTGATGGCCATAAGTATGCAGCTTACGGCCATGGTGCGTCATTGCAACCTCAGGAACTTGGAAAAACACGTTTTTTTTAAATGCACCTAAGACGGTGCAATGTAGGGTTCGAAATTAGCGGTCACTAGTTGTATTTTGCACTTAAAAATTTTGTTTTGACGACTGTAATTTTGCACCCAGTTGTCATTTTTGACGCCTAACTTTTAATAAAAATTTCTGTTTGACACTGTTTTTACAGCAAGTCGACCAAATGTATATATATTGTTAAAATTTAACGTTATAAATTTGGTTTTCTCTGATTGACCTCTTGTTTTCTTTTTCGAGCTTCGAACAAATCGCCACACGTCGATATACAGGGCTAATAGCGCAAGCTGTGAATTTCCGAATTGCTTTTTCCTCTGTTATTGTCGGACTATTCTTTCAATTTTCTCCTCCTTTTGTACGAGTAGTTTTTTTTTTATTTTGCAGGATACAATTTAAATTTTTTTACACATGTCTGCAAAACATATTAATATAATCAAAACGCCAAACGCTTAAAAATTTTATAATTATAAATTTGACCTTATTTATTTTTGATATAAATCAAAAAAATATTTTCTGGATTTTTTTTTTTGCATTTTTGTAAACAAAAAAAAAAAAATTTAACATCTGTTTTTACAAACTTTTGATATTTGCAAAATATTTTTTTTTGTGAAAAATAATTAAAAAAAACAATTTCTAATTTCATTATGCAAACTATTAAAAAAAATTATATATTACTAACCTCTAAAGACAAATTAATGTAATATATTTTAAAATACACCACAGCGAATTTGGATAGCCGTTTTTCAAATCGGCATTTGGAGAGCCGTCTGGACTTTTAAACTTTGATCAAACATGATAAAAATAATCGAACAGAAAAATGGCTTCAACTTTACATTTTCAGGCAATTTTATACCAAAGCTTCATTTGCAAATAATTAGTTGTGCTTAACATAAAATATAATTTTAGTGTTGTTAGATTAAAAATAACGTGAATTTGTTTAAAGGCAATAACATATTTTTGTGGATATTTGTATGATGTTGTATGACAGCGACTGCTGTGTGCTATGCGCCGGCTCTTGGAAGATTGAAGCAGGAATTATCTCTTTTCGTGTTTTACGTGCGTCTTATCTCCATTTGCGCGATAAGCATTTTTATTTATCATTGTTGACGTGTAGCCTCAGATTAGAGAAGCGAGACGCAAATTGTGAGCAAGACAACTTTTCGCCCACCGTTACGAATGGAAGCGGTCGGATTTGTTTTACTCTCAATTACCGTCTTGTGCGCAGTAAATTGTGCATGGATTTAAAATAATCAACCAAACTTACCTGGGAATTTAATTTGATATTAAGTACATAGTGATTTCATTCAGAACTTTACGTTCATTTATGTTTTGTGTACTTAAATTATTGGAGGATAATAATAACACGGATTGTCTACCATTGGGTTGTACTTTTATCAATTATTATGAATTAAAAATTAAAACTATTTTATAAAGTTGTAATATTTCAAAGCATTTTGTAGTTTTGAAAAACTTTTCATTATTGTCCCTCAAAAGAGCCTAAAAATCACAAAACTGACAAAACCCTTGAAACAATTTTTTGCTTTTCTTATTTAATGTAATTTTCTTTAAATAATGCTTTTTTTTAGTTTTGTGTCTATTTTTTACATCAGCCCATGCATTTCTATTTACAACCAAGTTGACGAGTAAAAATGTGGTTTTACTTGAAGCGTAGAAATAAATTGGTCGCGAATAAAAACCTCTCCAACAAAAAATACACAATCTGTTCCGCCTGGCGACGTGGTCCCCATTAGGCGCTTCACTTTATTTCAAGAGTTTACACGCATCGTCGCCTGATTTCCTATTGAACGTGATTAGATTTAAGTCCATCGTGTTACTTGACACAGAGTTATTTTGTTGGAATAGATAACCCTAAAAACGTAACATGGTGTTTCTATCCCGATAGCTCATTAAAAACGTTTTAAGTAAAAAAAATAAATGAAAATGCACATGGAACCCATTTCCTTGCTCATATCCTTTCGCTCGCCCATTTACCTTTTTCGATAAGAGATCGACGTGAGTCAAAAAAGATCCCAGCGACGACTCAGCGGGGTTCCTCGCCGCGAACTAGAAGAAAACCACCGCCGACTTGGCCTTGCAAAAACTGGATTCTGGATTCCCCGTGCGTGATCATTTCGTTGACCTCAGAAAACCCTCCTCTCCCTCCCCCCTTCACTTTCATTGCACAGCCCCCCCCCCCCTTTCCAGTCAAGACCAGGTGTTGGAGTTACCGTAGTAACGCAATGTTTACATCTGTGGCGTCTCTCTCTCTCTCTGCACGGAATCCGGCGAGGAAGCTGGGCCGACATTTTTGTCATAGTTGGAGAGTTTTCGCCTCTCTGGGGCATCCTCGGCCGCCATCTTGGACACTTGTTGTTGGCGCGCTTCTTCTCTTCTCCGCGGCAGATGTTTTTAGGGAGAGAGAGAGGAGCTTTGTGTGTTGCTTTTGAAATGGAGCGGTTTTATTGTTGGAGATGAAAAGTAGGGTTGTGTGTGTCTGGGAAAAGGGAAGAAAAAAGGACCGGAAATTTCCGAGAAAACTAGCTTTAAGGTTTTCTTTGAAGAGTATAATATGTCGAATATTTTTGTTAACGTCTTTTTTTCTGAACTTCTCGTCACAGCTATTAATATCGGATCTTTTGCTCGTATTTATAAAATATCATTTTTTTTCTCGCATTTCTTCGAATGTTTAGAATATGAAATTCTTTAATAACGAATCTTTTATTCGCATTTATTAAATATCGAATATTTTACTCGCATTCATAAAATATCGAATCTGTTGTTCGCATTTATTAAATATCGAATGTTTTACTTGCATTCATAAATTATGAAATCTGTTATCTATAAAATATCGAATTTTTTTTTCAAGCATTTGTTCAAATGTTTAGAACATGGAATTCTTTATAAACGAATCTTTTTGTATGTAATTATTAATTATCAAATCTTTTGCTCGCATTTATAAAATATCGAAAAAAAATTCGCTAATTTTTTTTGAATGTTTGGAACATAGAATCTTTTAATAACGAATCTTTTATTAAATATAAAATTTTCTGTACTCATTTATAAAACAATATTTTGTTCGCTATTTTAAATAAATATAGAATCTTCTCACATTAAGTCAATATATATTAGTATTTAGTTTTGTCTTCATTTATTAAATATGGAATAGTCTTGTTTCATGAATGAATAAAATATTCGTGTCAGATTGTTAAAATGATAAATATTCTTTTATTTATATATATAATGAATATTTTATATTTTCTCTTAATTCAGCTTACTTGACTTCAAAATATTAGAACGCCATGATCAATCATTCAAAAATCCATGCTTTATATTGTGATATATTTGATTTTCTTTAAAACACTTTTTCATTATCATTCTTCTCTCTATTTTAACAATGTTTAATTTTTTTTTACATTGATATCCTTTCCTTCATATTATTGGTTTTCAAGCGTTTCCAATGAAGATGTCAACACATAGTATACAAGAGATTTTAAAAAGGTTTTAGAATTTATTCATCAAAATAATGTCTATAAAGGAAAATATTATATAAAAGGGTAGAAATAAGGATATTTTTTTTCACAACCTTACTAGCACTGTTTTGGAATAAATTCCTTTTATTTTTGGACTTTTCAGCACTTGTACCTAAAAAATCCTGTAGATTTTCTGTACTTCTCAATTTTCTTGCACAAAACCTTTAGTGTGGTTTAAAACAAAATTTCCAATACACATTTTTATTTGGAACATTTTAGCTGTAATGACTTCTATTGCTTTGGTCTATGGTTGTGATAGGGTGCCTATATTTCTAATGCACCTCATCAAAATATAACATAAATGATCGTTTTATCGAAAATTGAAAGAAAATCACCCTAAAGCCCTACTTCTATAAATGCTTTCGTCGAAAAAGAGTTGCAGAGCATGACTTAACACGCCTAATGTCGAACGAACTGCACACCAGAAAACTGATTCCCCAAATTTCGCTTTCACAGAGGCTATTACATTTTTTCTCCCTCTTTCCATTCTTACAGCTCAACGTGTTTCTATTTCATGGCCATTCGCGCGATCATAATTTCCGAAACAAGGCCCGTCTGCTGGAATTAGTCTCGCTACATTGAATTCCCCTCGCAGTTTTGCATTATTTGTATGTCTGGCACACTTTGAGGCACAAAAAGACCTCCTTTTTTGTAAACAGTTTATTTTAGCAATTATTTGTAAACAATTTAGTTAAACAATTATTTGTAAACAATTTAATTAATCAATTATTTGTAAACAATTATTTGTAAACAATTTACTTAAACAATTATTTGTAAACAATTTACTTAAACAATTTACTTTTAAACAATTATTTGTAAACAATTATTTGTAAACAATTATTTGTAAACAATTATTTGTAAACAATTATTTGTAAACAATTATTTGTAAACAATTATTTGTAAACAATTTACTTTTAAACAATTATTTGTAAACAATTTACTTAAACAATTATTTGAATTAGCTTGAACAATTATTTGTAAATAATTAACTGACTGATACACTGCCCTCATTATTTAAAAGGCCCACCTCCCAATTTTCTTTAGCTTCTCCGATTTGCCCTTAAAAGTACACCTTTTTGTGAAATCAAAAATCTCTATATGAAATATAATACTGAGTTATAATGAAATTTATATTGAATCTTAATTCCAGTTCGTGTAGATTTTGGTACTACTACGTTCTAAATCCAGGATGTGTTGCATACAAAAAAAAAATGGTAGTACATGGTAAAAGAAAATATAACTATGACTAAAATAAAATTGTGTACATGCAAAGAACTACTGTTAGACAATAAAAACATTTTAAAGTACTACACAAATTTTGATACAGGTAATAAATTTGGTTTTCTTGTTTCTTGTGAAGTTTCAATATTTAAACTAGGGCTTTTTTTTTTAAGAGCGCAGTGCTAATGTCTACAAAATGTTCTTAATTATCAATCGTCAATTAAAAAAAAAAAGGTGTATTTTTTATTTTAATGTTTGGCTGAATGGACGCTGTGGCGTCACATTGTTTACCAAGTTTAGATTAGCCGATTGGTTTACTCATTCTAACTCGTTTGTTGATTTGTTGAAACTAGTTTTGAGGGTTACTACCCAAAGGCCCATTGATCCGGGCCACGCCATAGTTTGCTATATTTACCTGCATTCGGGAAGTGTTTGAACTGTGGTGTCTTTGAAACGGCGAAAATTTGATGACATTTGTGAAACAATATTTTATAGCCATAAAGCTTCATCATCTTTACATAGTTAAATATACGGAAAACGTGACTAGCAACTCTATACGATTGCTCAAAGATAAGTGTATCTTTCTGGTCATTGATGTTCCCTACGGTGCCCTGGAAGGAACTTTAAACTGGTGGAGTCAACGGCATTAAAGATTACGTGAGTTTTAAAACAGGTAGCGTTCGTTTAAAACACCGAATTCGAACACTGAAATGTCCCCACCCCTTGCATCAGCGTTCTTTTGTATTCATGGAGGAGGGAGATCCTCCCCATCCCCTCTTCAGAAATCGCTTAATAGCGATCACCCCCAATAAAATGGGGCACTCTTTGACTGCAACCGCACCGATAATTGCAGGGGGCACACTTGATCCCCCGGTGATGTGTCAAAGGGGGGACTGCATAATCCAGGGACTAATTGTTTGATATTCCACCCCTTTGGCAAATAAAAAAAAAATTGGATTACATGGTACCCGAGGGATTTCTTAACAGCGTGGGTTGTAGGTGCTTAAAAATACTTATTTTCTTTCGATGTTAACTAAGGGTCTTTATAAAGTAATCAAAAACTACTTATTTTTGTATTATATTAGTACTTAACACATTTAGCTTTCTAATGCTTGTAATAAGTACACGTGTATTGTTTATTTGAAAATCAATGCATTTTATAGTAGATAAAATAAAAATTTTACTCGCCAAGTACAGATAAAATTGTCTGTATTTTTATTAAAAAATCAATGATAATTTATATTCTAGAAATATTTTATTACTAATATTGAAATATGTTTTAATAATCTTTGAAATGTGAAGTCTTTTGCACATTTTTATACTAATACAAATTAAAGGTGAAAATTAAGAAATTTGTGTAACGTCTAGTGGATGGTCTCTAACCCTTAAGGAAATTAACCAAATTGTGAAGTTGTTTTCCCTGTTAGAGAGTTTGAATGATATTTTAATAAATTTATATAAAAAAATTTAAGAAAAAACTTGTTTATTACTAAAGAGATTCTTTCGAATTTATTCCCCAATAAAAAAAGGTTGGAAAATATTAGAAAATAAAGTAATTTTATGAATTTAAAAATTGTGTGTATTGCTGGAAAAACTAGAGATACACGGATGCAAAAATACGTTTGTAATTGTCAGAAGGTTATAGAAAAATTGTGGATTAGTATTAGAAATCAGGAAAAAAAAAACCTGACCTCTGTTACTAACCCACTCTCCTAACAGTACGTTGACGAATGTACGGATGAAGTCTTTTTTAAAGTAAAATTGTTATTTAACACTTTGCACTCCGCGAACACTTTGCGATTTGTGTTCTTTCTATGGAACAATTATTCCTCCTTACGTTCTTTTCCACAGATTTTTTTAATAATCATAAAGGGAAAAAAGTCCTAATCTGTTTAGTATTTGCAAGAGAACAAGTTACAAAAAAGATTGATGTTCTAAACACAATATCCTGCTGTTCTCGTTTATTTTACAGAACAGGGAAACAAAATAACTGGTCGTTATGTTGGTGCCTGAGAGGCGCCTTACGAGTGCAAAGGGTTAAAAGAAGTTTTAAGCTATTTTCATTACTCGATTTGGAATTGGGGCATTAGCGAACCTGCTAACTTACCAAATTGATGATATGTAGATATTTGTTTGTGAATCTGAAGCTAATGATAATCAAAAAGGTCCCCATTTCTATAGCATTAGGAATTGATAGTTTTAAATTCGAATTACCAGAATCCAAATGCCGCACTTTCACTCGTTCTTTTGTGGATTCTTCAAACAACGCAGCTCGAGATAAGATACGAGTGGCTAGACGTCACATTCTGATGTCAGCGTCACGTTTAAAATGTCTGGCAAAAGAAACACAAGAAAGCCTTTTTTGTTTGTTCTGGAACACTTTTAAGAGTCTGGATGATGTGATCCTTTGCAAGGTTTGGCATTCTAAGCAAGAAGACATCTGTACGAAAAACATCTCTTGATGTGAAATTGAATTTTTGTCATTTAAACGCCAGAGAATACAAATGGTCTTCTCTGTCATGGAATGTAGTAAAGGGTTTTTACCTTTTATGTGCGGTTTAGGTTTTATTGATAAGCTTTTACCCGCGGTTTCACTTGTTCACAGTGTCCTTCATTGTGATTTTATCCTCGCGTATCTCTTTAACTGCTTGATCAATTCTTAAAAATGACGTATTAAATGAACCAACATGATTCCATTGTATATTAAAAAAAATTAATATAGCGGTTATCAGTTGTCAATTTGTTTTAAAGTGTAAAAACAAAACATACAATGCTCGGTATATAATGAAAATCAATATAAATAGATTTCAAATTTTTATATTAAAACAAATATTTTAATCTGGACAACAATAAATATTGAAATACTAAAACAATAAACTGCATAGTACTAAAATAAATTAAATAATGTAACAGGTCTCGCTAACTCTCGGTCAATTGATAGCCATATGAGTCAATATTCCAATTTTAATTTAAAAACTAAACTTACTCGAAACAATACATAAGAAATCAATTTATATTCATTAAAATGTCTTTATAATACATTACGAGGAATCATCTAAACTGTTTTTTTTTACATTAAAATAATTTTCAATTGATTTTTGTCTTTTTAATTTTTTTATCCGTAAACAAATTTATCTGTAAATAAATTTTAACATCTGTAAATAAATTTTAACATCTGTAAATAAATTTTAACGTCGGTAAATAAATTTTAACATCTGTAAATAAATTTTAACATCTGTAAATAAATTTTAACATATGTAAATAAAATTTAACATATGTAAATAAATTTTAACATCCTTAAATAAATTACTCGGTTATATTTAATACTTTCTGCAATTCGAATTTTATAATTTTGCAAGCCCACTCAACAAGTGATAAGTGTGTGATTCCCCCAAATAATTCCATTTGCAATAGATATCGGAATAAAAAGCGATCATCCATACTTAAGGGCGGCGGCAAACGGCCCCGTTCTCAATTTATGAGCCGTAAGAAAGTTCCTGTGGGGAAGCAATCTTATTAAAACTCAATATCGGCCGCCCCTGTCTGACGCTCGATTTAATTTCAGAATGCCGAATTTTACATCGGTCGCGGCGAAGTATTTGGAGTTTTTAATCGAAGATCCCATAATCGGTTATTTCTTTTTTTTATTGGTTCACTTTCAATTGCTTAATTAAATGACTGGGTACCCAGTGGTACGTTTCGGATCGGTTACAAACCACAGTGGGGGAGGGGGGGGGGGATGAGGGAATTTTAATTGACTTTTGGCTCTCTCCACATGAATTTAGGTATTTTTTTAAAAATATATTTTTCGTGTTTTATTTTTATTTGTCTAACGTTTTTGTTTTAACTGACTTGTAGATAGATATCGTCTTTGTAGAGATCTCAATAAGTATACTTAGATATTTATTAGATGAACAAATATACAAGGTGCTTATAAAATCCCCTGTTTAGAGGCATCTGTTGGTAGTAATTCTAGTTAACAATGAACGGAATTATACCAAATTTCATATTAAGGATATTGGAGGCATAGGGTTGAAGATTTCCGTAAAAAAGAAAATAGAGAGTACCAAGAATCACCGACAGTGGGAACTTTGCCGCTGTTCGATCGGAAAACAGGTATATATTACAAAAATATTGCAATAGACGCGCAAAATTTAATTTGGTGATTAAAACTTAAAAGGAACCAGCGTCTCCAGAACCACATAGACTATTTTCCATGTGCTAACTTTTCTTGTGTGCAACAAATTGCATCCGATTTGCTTCCTGATTCTGATGAATAAAGGATTATTTCTTATGAGTTTCATCACTAAATTTTGTGTTGTCTATCGCAAATTGTTTTGTGTCTGTTGTACATGGTTTTCACTCAGACAGAGCCAAATTTCCCCTTATCGGTGATTAGTGTACAAATTCATTTTACGGAAATCTTTACCTCACGCCTATTTGAAATTTTGTGCAATTCCGTTCATTAGGTTTTAGCTTTAGATGCCTCTAAACATTGGGACCTTATTTTATAGTCATTCTGTTTTAATGCAGTTACTATATATAGATAAATTTATTCGATATTATACAAGCTTTTCGCCGAACAATGGAAGAATAAATATACAAATCTTAAAAGGAGGTGGTTTCCAATCTGTGTTCTGTGAAAGTGTCCAAACAGGTCCGCGAAGCTCTTTGTCCAATCACTAAAAAGGTTTTTCTGTTTCAAAGGACAAATTTTTTTTTTTTATCCAAGGGCTCATTTTTTAACCCTTAACGAGCGGAAGGCTCTGCAGAGATATGTATTAATACAAATACAAATTACCAACTACAGGTTCTATGCCTAGTAAGATTGGTCCAAGTCAATCGTAACGCATCCTCACGATACCCCAATTGTTTTTAAAACTACCCACTTCATTAGCAATATACTCAGGCAAACTATTCCATTTGGCTATAACCCTATTTAAAAAAAATAACGTCATTTAGCAATTTCTCAGGCAAACTATTCCATTTGGCTATAACCGTATTTAAAAAAAAAATAACGCTTTTCAACGTCCCGATTAAGCTGCGATTTGTATAATTTGAATCTATGACCTCTAGTCACATTGGCAATATTACATTTCAATCACTCCACATCACACAATTTGATGAATTTGAATAACTGAATAAGGTCCCCTCTAATCCTTCTCTTTTCGAATGTATACATATTTAGAACTCTAAGCCTCTCGCCATAATTCATTCCCGAAGTACCCCGAATCATTTTCATATCTCTATGTTGAACCCGTTCTAACAAATCAATATCCTTTTTGAGATAAGGTGACCAGAATTTTCACTGCAATTTCAAGATGAAGATTACCCAAACTCCTATATAGTGGTAAAATTATGATACATTTCTTTTAATAAATCCAAACATTCTATTCGCCTTCTTACTGATTGTCTTAACATTGATGTCCCCATTTTCCATTTCATTGATTTTATAGAGTCTCCACAGTGGAGCATTTCGAGAGTTAAGGGTTAAAAACCACATTGAAATGGAAAATAGATTTATTTCCTATAAAAGAAACAAAATTTTATTATTTGAATCGCATTTTCTCTTTTCTACTTTCACTATTACAGAGATAAATTAGAAATTAATTCTTTCTTAAGAAAGCATTTTTTTTCTTCTGATATCATCATTGTTACTCTGCTGATATATTTATTCGGCGGAAAGTTCCAATTGCGGCCCTTGCAACCTTTTGCCTGGGCGATAAACAATTGTTTTCTTCTTTGCGAATATGGTAAACCTGGCTCCCTTCGGCCGCAATTGGGCTATTGCCTTTTGCGGATTGGAAGTGCGGTTTTGAAAAGAAAATAATGTAACGGAATCCTTCCATTTTTTTGCAGCTTCGAACTGATATTACTTTCATTTCTAGCCTCGTTTCTACTGTTGTACCCCAACAATATTAAAGACGGGGAAACATATTTTAACTTAAATATCAGATGATAATTAGAAGAAAAATTGCAACACATAATTCAGGGATAAGATTATTTCGCTTTTAGGTTTAATTCCACTGTTTTCCTTTTTCCAATATACTCTGGGGTTTTTCCCCGAAAAATTATGTAAAAAAAATATTATTTTTAAAGATTGAAATGAAGAAACCTAAAAGTGATAAAAGTCTTGGGTCTTCACAGGACTAAATTTTGATACTATGTTTAACCATAGTACTATTTTTAGAAAAAAACACCTTACTTTATGAAGAGGCTACTTTTATAACACGTAGGCTGCACAATTTTTCCAATTTTGTGTGAGCTCCTTCATGTACTTTTGTACTAAATGGGTTGGGTTAAGCAAGAATGTACGTTACCGTGTAAATAATGTAATATTAAAACGTCATAATTTTTAAGTTGTTTTATATTAAATATATTAATGAAATAATTATTTCTCGCAATCTAGTACTTTTTGTATGCAATTTCGGTATGTAATTCTCTTAAATGTTTTATTACTTGAAACGTCTTTCTTAAATTATCCCCTCCGATTTTTGTTTTAAGATATTTTGTGTGTCTCCCGTATAATTTACTCGTATTTTTGTTTTCAGCTTTTTTGCTTTTTGGTCAATCTCATCCCTGATAATTGCATTACTATAAAAACTAATCGAAATTAATAGAAAATAATTACATAAACACGCTAAAAATCAAAACATCAATACATGCACTGTTTTGAGGCCTAATTTTTTTTAAAATTTAAAACGAATTATCGATTGGTGTATTAAATTGGCTGTTAGAAGATACTTCATGTTGTCGTACACTAAACGTATCTAACAATACGAGTATTTTACAAAATAATATTTGTCTTGATGGGTAGTAGCATTAATATGACGATATTCCGTATTTCTATCTTTAATCTAAGTAGTTATGTATATAGTATTTTCCGTTTGAGGATTAACGCTATCCTGTTCGAATGTATATCAAACTTTAAATTGTTTCTCATGTCAACTTTGGAAAATGTACGCAGTGAATTTGGTAAGCGATGCTATTGGTAAAAAAAATCGAGTTAATTTTTATGTTGTATTTAAATGTTATTTTTGTATATTTATTTTTATTGTTAAATATCCTTTGGGAAAAAATGACTTTTTGACGAATTTTGATTAAAAATTGCAATCTAAAATTATGATTTTTAAATTTTGCTTTTACCCCATTCCACCCATGTATAGAAAAATTCCAATGGCCAACACAGAGGATCCTCTCATAGTATCAGAATATTATAAAAAGGTTCAGAAAATTACCGAGAACATTACTTTTGAACTAGTTATAATTTTGACATAGTTTATTGTTGACATATTTGTATTGTTTTAATGACTATTTAGATATTAGTATTTACTTTTTCAAACATACATGCACATATATAATAAATAACACACACACACAAACACACGCACATATATAATAAACACTGACCAGGGACGCTCATAGTGGTGTGCGACGAGTGCCACCGCCCAGGGTCCCGAAAGTTTTAAGGGTAATAAAATGAGGAATTTTAAAAGGAAATCAATTGCTCTGATACTCATATCCATGATACTTTTGTTCACCGGTCGTAAGGTATTTGATGTTATGTAATGAGGGATTTTTTTCGACCATAATTAAAGAAAATTTCTACATTAAAAATGAGGTTTACTACAGATAAAATTTAAAATTGTTTAAGAACATTCCATATTTTTTGGGGTGAGTCTGTTGCACTTTAGATTTGTTCTCTACGGCACCTTTCAACACTCTTGCTCAAAGGGGCCCCGCTACTAGTATCACACGTCGCTCCGCAACTTCCTAGGGCGGCCCTGCAGTCTGACCCTTTACTTTTATGCAAAAGTTCCAACTTATATTTCTTAAATCTTTGCTATTATGTGTCACTCAAAGATATATCTTATTTTAAAATGCATTTGCTTGTTAAACTGGTTGACCAAGGCACAACTTATGGTGTTAAGGTTATAAAATTTAATTAAATTTGAAATTTTGGAACTAATGATTTTTTTTTATATTACAGATTTAACTGGATTTCAAAACTTGTCCTGTAAAAAAACTTCAATTACGTAAGTTCAATAGTTTTTTTTTATTATTACTAGTAATAGCTTGCTTACTTTTCTTAATAATTCTATAAGTGACGTCGAAATATATCAATCAGAAAAGACCTGAGAACAGTGCCAGTGAACGGTAACCGGTGTGGGCGGGCATACCATGATCAACGTTGGGAGGATGATGGAGCAAAGAGTGCGGGTTGCATAGCGGTAAGGACATATTATCGGAGGATTGTGAGTTCGAATATAGACCTAGATTTGACAATTGTGGTGAGCACGTGATAGGTAGGTTGCCCGATTCATTCCTCATCGTCTAAAAATACGCGCAATTTCACATGTCGTATATACTGGATCGGGGCACGCTAAATTTGTTCGGGGTTCAATGTCGTAACATCTATACGGTTGCGTTGGGTACCGTCTCAGGTCTTGTCCTTGTCATCTGTCCATTGTTGAAAAAACGAGGCTGGTTCCCGGGTCTTTCTTTCGAGGTAGACACTGAACCGTCGTCAATTGACCACCGTGCAGCTCTAGTGCGACGTTCATTCAACCAACAACAACATCATTGGTAAATGCAAATATAAATCACTCGAGGATTCTGCACTCTACATGACGTATGTTCGGTTGGTCTTTCCTGGTAACGAACTCGAGATCTTGCACTGCCCAACAGGTTATCACGGCCACGTTTAATTTGTAAATAACGCTAATAATGCACAACACACCAGCACAATGTAAACAATGTGTAATAAGGCTTCCGCGAACAACAGCCGAGTGTGTATGTGAGCATGTCGAAGGCCAGTTGAAATCGGGGCCAGTTGTCGACTGCCGATCAACCGTCACATAATTGTCATTCCTATTTTTCTTGGCATAAACAAAACGGCGACGCTGGCGACCGACTCCTTCATTCAATGTAAGTTCCCACTTTTTTACTCATTTCCGACACATTTGGGTCGCCTTCTTTCGATCATTGGGAAAATTCTTTGGAGTATCTAGATGCGATTCCTGATTGCATTGGTTTTATTGACGAGCTTTTTTGTTTTGTGTGCAAGATGGCTCAATGACATGTTTCTAATAGGCATGAGCAATGTATTGAGATATCGCAGAATACCGGTATGAAGACGACATCGCAATACCGATTTCTGAATTCGAAAAAGCCGTTGTATCGGTTCCTTTAAATGTCAAAGTGTAGCAGACTCGGGCTTTTCGCAACGCCTTCGAGTGGATCGTTGATTATGGGATAGTTTAATTGTAAAGGTGTAATTAAAATTTGCTGAAGTATCGTATATATTATTTCTGTAGTAAAGATCCCTTTTACACCCCTTAGACGCAACGGATCTTGACACAAGGTATCAAAGGAAATTGAATTTCATGGACCAGTGGCGAGTCGTACTTTCATTTAATAAATCACAACGTTTTCCAAGGGGGTGGGGGAGAGAAATCAACGCCTTTATTCAATTGAAAAAACCATGAATTCCTCCTCCTCCAATGAACGACCTCTTGCATTGCAAATTGAAAAATAAAAACAATTTACAATAACAAATAACTTTACTTGTGAATTGCAGATGTTCTAATGTTGTGCGGGCCAGATGAAAAGACGGAAAGTTAGCATTTCGTAGAATTGGTTTCAGCAGTCAAAGAAGAATTATAAATTGTCGTATAAAGAACCGTATACTTCGATTTGGAATTATTTAAAAAAAAAAACCCAGTAATTTATTAAATGAACTAAAAAGTAAAAAATAAAATCTCACAGCAAAACTCTAGGATTCCTAGGTTCGCTTGTCCTAAAAAACTTCCTTCCTACTAGCCCCCATTTAGAGGGGTGCAAGAACACGGCAGTTACAGTGTTTTTCTGGTTTATACATTTTCACTTATTCCTCTAAAGAAAAATCCTCCATCGATTAGTGCAAAAATCCTGTATCGACAAGAGTCGGACAGTTCTATGGCTGTAATGACATAAAGACAAAAAGAGCTGTACTTTTGTGTTATACGATGCTAGAAACGTTCAGTTGTATTTTTCGTCCTTCCTAAACAATTTAGAAATCTGCTTTGTTCTTCAAAGGGCTTAGTCCGAAACGTCGCTAAGGCCAGTGTCTAGCTCTAGTGCAATCCACCTTACACACTCACAAAACTTTTAAATGTAGTTTTAAACATTTCCTTTTGGAGCTGGCTTCTGCACGATTCCTTTCTCAAGCTTTTCCTGTAAGTTCGAGGGAGTCATTTTTGGGGGTGGAACGGGCAGTGCGGCCGTCGCTTCAGCTGCAGCCGACCGCAGCTGTGTCAACTGCAGCCGCCGAGAGGTGTTTGCAAAAGGCGCTTACTCAACGCTAGGAGATGAAATGGTTCGGGGAGATGCGACGTTAAATGCACTTCCAGGAATCGTGTCCAACGACACTGTTGGCAAATAAGCGCCACTTTCTGGAACTTCCATCCTGTTTTTGTAACGTATCGAGATGATGCTTGTCATATTTTGTTTGCTTCAATTATAAAAATAGGGGAAAAGTTGAAATTGCTCATATCGTGCGTAAATTAACCTCGGAATTTTATTGGTTGGTTAAGAGACTAGAGCTGCACAAAGGGTTATTGGTGACATTTAGTGATCTATTCTAAAGGAAAGATCCAGGAATACCGCCTATTAATTTTGAATCGTGGTCGGGTGACGTGGGCTACTAGCTGGCTTCTCACTCTCCATAAATCCACACCGCTTTCAACGTGAGGGCATTTGGTTTACGGCCGTTTTAACGTGCACGAAGCTCAGTGACAGTAGTTCTCTCCACATGTCAAATGTTGTAGTAGAAAGACGAGAATCGAACACGCAATCCGTCGATTTCGATTACGAGCTCTTTGCCGCTCTTCGGTCGACGAAGATAAAATTCTAAACCCTGACCCTTTCTATTTCGTGCTCTACGATCTACATCTCAGTTGAAGTGTTACATTTTCAGTTTTTTGTAAACCAATATTTCCTTTTTATATGAACTATTCAGTCAACTGATCAAACAAATGTTTGAATACAAACATTTTCTACATGGATTTTATACTTCGGAACAGGCTATTCTGATCCTAAGTATTTATTTCGTAGAGATAATTCTTCCTTCGAAAAATATAGTTCTTAAAAAAGCAAAGACAAACATCCAATACAATGGATGATGACCATAACTATCAATGGAATTTTAATATTACTATTAGGCCTATTCTACACGAACGAGTAAAGTGCGCGTGAAGCTGTGATTCGTGAAATCATACCACGTGATATGGATTCTCCAATCATCGACGACCTCACGCGCTGTTTACTAATTCGTGTAAAATGAGCCTTATTGTGAAAAAGTTTTTAACAGTTTGCGGAAAAGGCAACGATAAAGACTACAAGTATAACGGCAGCGGTGTAATTATTTTTTTAGCCAATCAGAATCATAGATTTGTTTAATCGAGTCGTTTTTACTGATCACAGCCTTAGCTTTAACCCTTTGCACTGTCGCCTCTCAGGCGCCAACATAACGACCAGTTCTTTTGTTTCCCTGTTCTTTGAAATAAACGAGAACAGCATGATCTTGTGTTTTTTTCATCATTTTTTTTTCAACTTGTTCTCTTGCTAATACAAAACATATTAAGATTTTTTTTCCCTTTATGAGTATAAAAAAAATCTGTGGGAAAGAACGTAAAAAGGAATAACTGTTCCATAGAAAGAACACAAATCGCAAAGTGTTCTTGGAGTGCAAAGGGTTAAGCTTATGTTAGGTTGTCCCCGAATACAGAAACCACTCTCAACCATAAAAGCGTACATTGTATAGAAAATTACCACCAAATCTATGCTATTTCAGTACTTTTGTAGTAGCTAGTCCGTTATAAGAATCTATTCGGCCATTAGCCAAGCAGACATGTGTATGATTTGCAGTTAAACAACTTTATGACATTTTTAAATGTTTTAAATATACGTTAGCTACTCTAAAAAATATTTCCTATTTTAAGATTGTACCCCCCATTTTTCTTTCTGCTAAAGCTTGAAAATTATGGTCCACTGAATATATATATATATATATATATATATATATATACTCAACGTTTTTCTAAAAAAGAAAAATATACAGATGTAAAACACCAATACGTTCGTTTCATTGACCTTTTCGCTCGTTTCCATAAATCAAACGCAAAACAATGCGCCGTTTATTTAAAAAAAAAACTCGAGTTTCAAATTCTAAAAAAACGTGTCTTAAATAAAAGTTCAGAACTTTTTCAACAAACTCGACAACAAAGTGATTGTTTACTCATTTCAATCTCAAAACAAGCGTCTCGGATGAGAGAATCCGTTTGCGCTCACCCACTTCATTTGGGGGAAAGTGTATAAGTGGATCTCGGATACGAGGAGGCTTTCCAGTTATGAGACGCCGCTTTCTTTTTTCCACATGATTTGCACGCTTCAATGAAGGCTTCCGTCTTTGGCTCGGGATGAATTAAAAATGAAAACAATCCGTGTTTACAAGTTTATTTTTATTTTTTAAATGTTGTATTAATAATAATGAATTACACAATAAATCCAATTTACGAGGCAGTGTCTTTCCTTCGGGGTCATCTGACCATGGTTCTAAAAATAACGAGGTGCTGGTATGAATGAATGTGTTTCCGGGTCTTTCCTTCGAGATAGAGACCCCGAACCGTCGCCAATAGCCCACTGTGCAGCTGTAGTGCGACGTTAATTAACCAAACCAAAACTTCCCTTCGGGATAAATTTGCCAATAGCCCAGTGGCGGCAGTATGGAAAATGATGGGGTCCGAATTAAAAGAGATTTCAAGTATAAGCTCACTTTTTACTTTTTTTTTCTTCCTGGGAAAACTGGAGTCGGAGACGACACCGGTAGCAATGTTATCCAATTAGTACTTTTTCATTTAGTCCGGTTCGGCATTGTATACCGTAATATTGCATTTATCGTCGTTTCTATCACCGATAACAGTTTTCCTTGTGAGCGAAAAATCGGCTTAATCGTTTAATTCAAATAGTTATTAGAGGCCTCCGTGGCCGAGTGGATTGGGCGTCAGCTGGGAATCCAAGGGGTCCCCGGTTCGAGCCTTTACGCGGCCTGGGCTAAAGAATAGTAAAAAGTAGTGATATTGCGATCGGAGGGTGGCCAACTTCGCTACCAAAATACTAGAATGTCTTGCAGAACATCCACAAAAAATAACGGCGTGTATACGGGACTGGTGCACGATAAATCTGATCGGGGTCCAAAGTCACGACGTCTATTGAAGGCGTTGGGTGCCAGCTCAGGTGTCTCGTCATCTGACCATGGTTCAAAAATACGAGGCATCGTTCCCGGGTCTTTCTTTCGAGATAGGCCCCGAACCGTCGCCAATAGCCACTGTGCAGCACTAGTGCGACGTTAATTTATCAAACCAATAATAATGAATTACACAAGAAATCCAATTGACTGGGATTTCTTTCCTACGGGATATATTTGCCAATGGCCCAGTAAATGTATGAAAATGAGAGTATGAAAAATGATGGGGTCCGAATTAAAAGAAATTTCAAGCATAAGCTCTCTTTTTCTTTCTGGGAAAATTGAACTTTTTTATTTAGTCCGGTTCGGCATTGTATACCGTAATATTGCATTTAGCGCCGTTGCTATCAGCGATAACAGTTTTCCCTGTGAGCGAAAAATCGGCTTAACCGTGTAATTCAAATAGTTATTAAGAATAAATTGTTAAAAATTATATATAAAAAAATTGTAATTATGCAAACAGATATAAATAAAACTGAGAATTAACCCGGACGTAAGCAAATAATTGAAAATAAAAACAATAAATATTAGACACAAAGGAGCAAAGAATGAACCAATGATGGATAACGTATAAAAATCAGAAGAGATTCAAAGTTACTTTAACTACTAGTAAAAAATTAATTTGAATAAAATTCGACAATTTCCCCCCTCAAATTATAAAATATTTCGAAGTTAGTGCGGACAGGGTACAAAAAAGGCACAAGGGTCTCCTTCGGACCCATGCATTAGCCTCCACTGTAATAGCCCCTTACCGACGTTTTTCCAAAAGGGGGTAGAGCAAGAGTCGTCGCATACCACGAATCCCGTAGCGGAGCTAATTTTTATCCCTCCGATGAAGGGTCACTCTCCCTCTCTGCTGCATGACGTCACTATGCAGGTGTTCACTTTCCATTGAAAAGACCCGGCCATTGCGTGTTTTTCGAAACACTTTTCAGGGAATTCAATAAACCCGCCGTTTGTCGCCAGACGAAAAGTGACGTCGATGGTCGAATGAAGGCGAATCGGTTACATAAGTAAATTAATTTAAGTGGAAGGTATTTTCATTTGTGAATACATAGTTAAAGTAGAGACAGCACTTCTCTTTGGGAACAGGGCCTGATTATTTACCAATTGGAACGGTAGGACTGCCCCCCCCCCCCCTCCCTATACTATACTTTTTATAAATGTATTAATATTGCATTTTTTTAATGATGTTTAACCCTTTGAGTACTGAATTATTTGAAGATTTTTATGCCCATGGGACGGATTTAATTTGGTTCAATTGATCTCATTCTTGACCGACCCTACAACAAATTGTTTGCGATCAACGTCCACTGGTGGGGGTGCTGCAAACATGAACGCCTGCTTCTTAAATTCAGATGACGAGTCAGACTCGTCCACCGTAACTTCCTCCCAAGTAAGCAGATGACGAGTCTCACTCGTCAAATGTACCCGAAGGGTTAAAGCAATTCTTCCAAAACCATTCTATAATTTAATTGTTTTAATAATTTAATTTAAATGAATAATACACTCTTTGCCATGTTTTAATTCTTGGAGACTCTTATTTTTCGAGAGGTGCCCCTGCATGACGTTGCGCATATAGTATTGAACTTACTAAATCAGGCCCTATTTGGAAAGCGTAGTATATTTTGAATGTAGAGCAGTATAATTTAGGCTAGTCGAAAGTGCAATAAAAACGGTATCTATACTGAAGGAATGATCAGCGAACTCTGCCTTGTAATTTTTAATCATTGTCAGTTAACGAGGGTAACACATGACCTGGGTACCCATTCGTCAAACTTCTGACGAGATGGCATCTGAGCAACGACATGTTAAAAGTGTGCTAACCCCCTACTAGACAGCTGTGAGTACAGGACTGGAACTCGTGATCCTCCGTTCCCGAGGCCTAGTGCGTTAACAACTAATGTACCTACCTTGACTCAAATATCAACACCCTGAACACATTAGCGGGCATGTGGTGGTCCAGGCAATAGAGCAACGGACTCGACCGGAGGGTCGTAGTTCGAATATCGACGTTGAGACTACAGTGCATTTCGTAATCAAAGGTTTACCGGTTTATTTCGGCGCCCGCTAAAAAAGTTCAATGTGTATATGGAACTGGTGTACATTGAAACCGCCATGGTCCAAACTTCATCACACCTACCCATGTACGTGGGTTTCCAGCTCAGGTGTTGTCTTCGTCATCTGACCATGGTTCGAAATTGCGAGGCAGTGTACCCCTTCGGCGACTGCCCATTGTGCACCTCTAGTGCGACGTTAATTCAACCAACCAAAACATCAGTCTGTTCAAACTCCACGCTAAAAAATTTTAATGACATTTCAGGCCTTCATTTTTTTATGTTTTAAAAAACAATTAAAGTCGAATTAATTTCTTTCCGGGGCAGCGAACATTGTTTAAAAGCCCAATATTACTTCAGTGTGCGGCTTCTAATTATTCTCTGCACTGATAATTGTGATTTCTTTTTTTTCTAAACTGACATCTCACAAGAAAAAAGAGGCATTGATTAGGAGGGGTTCTCATTTCAATGATTCCCGCGGAAAGTATAATTAGTTATTTTAGGACAAAGAAAAATGACGAGACAGGAATTTGAGGGGGAGGAATTCAATAATGAAATTCTTTTTCTCAAATCGGCGTGCTGTTTTCATATCTCGAGAATTGAGATCGTGCACCAATAGCTGATATTTATTAAACGTCTTGTGGTGGTGATGATAGCCCTTTTTAAAGAGAAATGTAGGTACTTCTGCGGGAGCCAGCGGTAGCTCAATTGTAAACTATTCGGCTTATAATCGTTTTTTGTTGTTGGTTCGAATACCGTCTCAGAAAATGTCGCGAACTTGTGATCGAAGGGTCCATTGTACGGATTAGAACCATTTTGTGCAATATAAATATATATATATATATATATATATAAAGAATGCCAGTGTGGTTTTGTTTTTCATATAAATCTATAGTTTTATTCCGAGCTTCATGAATTTTTACACACTTGACTTCCAGAACAAGAGGAAGGTAGCTGAGATTTCGAAAAACCACCCCCATTCTCCTTCCAACCCTTAAAACAGAAATGGCTTCCTACTAAAGCCGCCTGATGGCACCGCGGTGAAGAAATCGGATAATGCATTGCGTTGCCATTGCAACGCCAAGTACTTCAGCTAGTTAGAATATAAAATTGAATTTCAAAAATATTTTCCTTTTCTACAGAAATGTTCTATTTTAACAGTCAAATTTGCCTTAAAATTTTTAAAATCAACGATCAGAACAATTAAAAAATTAATTTAAACATTTTGCCTGATAATGTCATGTGTGTTTTTTAAAGTAATACTTTCAATGCAACAAGCATAATACAAAATATTTAGTTAACAATTTTTTATGCGACTCTAATTACACTACATTTAAAAAACAAATATTCCATGCAGATTTGTTGCAAAAAAAAAAAATCGTTCAGATTTAATTAAAAAAAAAATATTGTCAAGTACGTCGCGACCGCCCGACTGCAAACGTAGAACCGAATATGAAACAGACATCCGGAGCCACAAGTTGCTGCATTATCGATCGGCGCGATAAAAATCATCGGGGGACTCGAGGGGGGCGGAAGGGAGAGTGTTGACACGGTTATAATGGGGGGGGGGGGGGGGGCGTTGTTCACTTTTAGGTGCAATGGAGTGGAAAAGGGTAGAATTAATTGCACCCCTCCTCCCCCAATCCCTCCCTTGTGGGAATCCCTATCGACGATTTCGGGGCGTTCGGACTTTGTATCACACTACATAGGGAACACATGTTTGACAACGGACGAGAAATGGTCCAATTAGGAGCTGAAGTGTGTTCAAATTGTGGTCCAAATGCGCACATTTTGGCTGTGGTGTGGTAATTTGGGTAGAACTTGTGTTGTCAGGGTGTCCACAAGCAGGGAAAACCGGGAAAACAGGGAAATATCAGGGAATTTGACCATTCTGGAAAAATCAGGGAAATATCAGGGAATTTGGGATTTTTTTGAAAAAATCAGGGAATTGGTAAAAAAAAAATATTTTTAACTTGATTTCTGGCTGTGAAACATCGTTGATTGGTTGCAAATATTCAAATACTTTTTAAATGCAATCAAAAAGAGGGAAATTGCGTATGAGACTTTTAAAAGTGTGTAAAAGTGAAAATTTTCTCTTTCAAGGTCGTAGAAACCGCACTAAAATGCTGATGTTTCTAAAATTTGACAAACCAATTGGCTATCTAAACTAGGTACTTGCCCGCCCACTCAATTTATTTTAAAAATAGATATTTCAAATGTTTAAAACTTGCTAAGTTTCTAGTGAAATTCAAATTTCTTTTGAACATCCCTAAAATGATTTTTTTTCTGTTAAACTTAACGAAACTGCAGGGCTGCCAAAGGCGACTAAAACGACTATTTTTAAGATTCTGCGACTATGGCGACTATTTTTATTAAAATAGTACCAAAAGCGACTATTTTCATCAAAACCCTCTACTTTTTTCAGCTTTTGGTGACTATATTTTTGTAACTTTTTTTAACAGCACAGAATTTCAACTAATATTTGAATCAAGCACCGTTTAACTGATTTGGCTGTTGCATACGACGCCAATGTACTTTTATTGGCGATTCTAAATGACAAACAGTTGAAGAATCAACACCATTAAACGCTGTAGGAGGTGTTTACAAGTAAATAATACTTGCCAAGCATGATTTATCGCCAATAGACATCGATTTCTTTACCTTTTAGAGCAATTTGCGTTTGTTACTTCTAGAATTCACAGTGCGAAGCAAAGAACATTTAGATACACCTCAGGAATGAAAATCTTCCGAGGTTCCTCTTTTTTTATTACTATCAATTTAATAAATGTATCGTTTTTTTTTTAAATTTTCTAAAAAATAACCAAATATACTCGCGTATATTCCGAAATTTTTTCATTTAAGTGTGTAGCCTATATGCATGTTATTTAAAATAATTGCATAAAACAGCTGGGGGAGGAGTGGATTTTCGAGCTGTATCGCGGCGATTACGTTTCCCGGTGCGGTGCATCGCAATTTTAAACAAAAATATCGTTATTGACAAAATCGTTGTAAAAAATATCAGGGATGGGAATCCTGCTCCAACTTGCTACAAAACCACATTTATGTCGAAAGTTGATGGTTCAATGTTTTACGCTGCATAGGTAATAGTGCTGTGTTAAGAATTTTTTCGCTCATGAAAACTCTGGAATTTTAGATATTCACTATACGGGGCTTGCTTCAGTTCGTTTGTTGTTTTGTGAAAAATCGATGTTCAATCTAAAAAAACTCGGATAATTTGACAAAAATTTAATATCTTTCACATCTAGAAATATTTGCGATCTAAGTAAAATGGGGATGATATATCTCGGAAGTTGAGATGATTATAACTATAATTTCGGCACACCTACCGAATGCAACTTTCAATTGGCGCTCTTTTGATATGTTTTATTTAATGCATGGAAACCTTGAAATTGTAGAAATTCGCTAAACGCGATCTGCTGAGATCTCCGTTTCAAGGCATTCAATCCTTTGTATCCTTATCCAATTGATATATAAATTCATATATTTCATTACTTCCTGTTTTAACGTGATTTGTTTAGCACTACTTAACAAAATTGCATTACATTTTTCGAAAATATAGTTTAATTCACGAATATGAAATTTAGGACTTGTCATTTTCAGTAATTTAAAAATAAATAAATTATTATAATTTCTTTTCGTTTTCTTTCGTTTGGTTTGGTTGGTATTCAAATTCCAATTTAATTATATTTTGTTTAAACGTTTATATATTTTTATTACATTAATTATTTTTATTTGAATTTTTTTTTTCTCACAACTCACCCACTTAAAAAAAAAAAAATTAGCATCGCATTTTCCATGATTTTCAAAAATAGAAATTTTGAAATTTCCAGGGATTTTGCATAAGGTAAAATTAGTTAAACCTTCAAAGAACTTTATATCTGATTATCAGAAACTAATATCCTATACAAGCTTGGCAAAATAATGGTTATTTTAGTTGAAATTTCTTTGTTTTTGAAAATTTTAGGTCACTGTTTTAACTTGATCACTTAGCATTTCGTCTGTTTGTAAATTTACTTGTTACTCATGAATGTCCAAATGTGTTGTTTGATTTTCTTCAAATTTGGCATGAATGTTGCTTGAAGTCATTAAGATCAACATTATGTGTTTTGTTGTTGTGGGGCCTATGTATTAAAGTTAGCATAGAAATCGAATTATGCATTGGTTCAACAAAAAATGTCATAATTATAAGTATTTGATGCAATCCTCAACTGTTCCCAGAACTATTTGTGCAAACTTTGATGGAATTAAGTAGATATCTTTATAAAATTTAATAAATTATTCAGAGTTTAAGGAAACATTTGTATTTTTGCTTTGTGATTACGTAAACAAAAGTTTTGGGTGTATTTCTTTTGGTTGAGAATTTTACTCCTATTTTTAATACGAATGCAATTAGCAAGTTTCGGGATATAAACAACTTTTCATTACTACTAAATTTGGTTAAAAGACTTCAATTATAGAAGTGGTTTGTTTCAATTTTGAAGGTTTTTTTTTTCGTTTTCAAAATTTGTGAAAATTGTCTTTATTTTCCGATTTTTATTAGGTAAACTATTGTTTGGTTTAGAAAGCTATTTGTTATAAACTGATATTTATTACTACCAGGTTCAGCAAAAAAATCTGGCAATGTGCTGACAATTTTTGTGAATGTGGTATTTTTGTAACCATTGCCTTCAGTCATATCTATATATATAAATGCGAAAAACCCACTCATCACTCATCACTAATTCTCCAACTTCCCGTATACCTATGAAGATGAAATTTGGCAAATTTGTTCCTTATACCTTAAATAGGAAAAGTAAGCTATTTTTGTTCCGATCGAACGGATTTAAGGGGTTGTAAAACCCCTTTTTCGAAACTTCTCCATAGGATTAACATGGAGAACATGTAACAATGCAAAATAAAAAAAATAAACAATGGAAATTTTTAATATTATGTAACGTACGAGGAGCATTCTGATTGGCTGATGACTAAATATCGCCAAAATGTCGCCAAATAACTAAAAACTGTCGCCAAATAACTAAAAACTGTCGCCAAATTAATAAACTTCGCCAAATAAATTAAAATTTCACCGAATGAATAAAACATTTCGCCAAATTAATAAAATATCGCCAAATGAACTAAAATATGATCATATATGTAAAAATAATATAAAAACCGGCCCGTCGCACCGGGGGGGGATTTAACTGTGAAAAAGAAAACAAAACGAAAAATGCTACGACCAAAAGTGCAAGCCATACGAAAAATATATTATCAAACTGAAGAGAAGTATACAGTATGAATAATATAAAGGTTCAAGACAGGAAGCCCATCGCTAAATAAAAGTTTGTAATTTAGCCTCCGTGCACTCAGTTAGTTTTGTGTTATCCATTATTTATTAGTTTACCTGCCGAGAGGCCAGTTATGTTACCACTCTACCTGTGAGTGAAGTTCTGTAATCTATATATATAAAAACATCGCCAAATGAACTAAAATATGAACACATATGTAAAAATACCATAAAAATGGCGAAATTAGTGTCAAAAAATGATAAAATGTATGTCAAAATGGTGAAAATATGATTGGGTAACAGGATATTCCGTACTACATCAGCTATGAAAATTAAATTTGGCGTGGAGGTACACTTTAAGCCAAAATTGCTCACTAAGAAATGATTTTCAAAAATTCGAACTGTAAATGCCAAAAGTAAAAATCCTCGCCACTTATCCACTGACTCATTACTATTTCTTTTATTTTCTGTATACCTATGAAGATGAAATTTGGCAAATTTGTTACTTATACCTTAAACTAGCTGAAATACCCGTTCTACGCACGGGAAAGAAATAAGTTACAAAATAGATACAAATACAATAATTATTAGCTAAATAAATAATATTCTTAATTTGTCCCATATCAGATGGAACCAAAGAATTAAAAGTTCCAATATGTAACGAAATTTTATTAGCAAGGTCCCGCAAGAACTTGAAAAATTGATAATATGGAGAAGTTGGCTGTAAAATACTGTGGATATACATACTGCACTCCAGTTGATTAACATCCATATTTTTACCTACAGTAACAGCTCAGAAGTTTAAAGATAAACAACTCTTGTAATTGATAATAATAACTATCTCCAAAAAAATTTATTAGACACCTACGTCAAAATTTGTAATTTCGTTATTGAAATTGGCAGGAATATTAAGAAGAAAAAAACGAAAATGATTTTAAAAGGTTCCTTTACCAAAATCTAGATTTTCAGATTTTTTCCCTTGTTTTTATAGTAAACCATATCAGTACGCAAAATTTTAAGATTCTAAAGAATTTCGAAGTTTTAAAAACTAATGTTCCGTTAAAAACATTCTCAGCCAATTTGTAATCTCAGCCAATAAATGCGAAAAACCCACTCATCACTCATCACTAATTCTCCAACTTCCCGTATACCTATGAAGATGAAATTTGGCAAATTTGTTCCTTATACCTTAAATAGGAAAAGTAAGCTATTTTTGTTTCTCCTTTTTCACTTCACAGTTAACGCGATAATTAACATGATATAAATAAATTCGTTTGTCAAGAAAGTAATTCATTGAGAAGTAATTCCCGCTTTTCCAACCAGGCCACGCCCGAGGCCCGCCAGTAGATAGAAGAAGACGCTTACTCACTGGGAACGTGAACACTGGTTCAGTTTTGAATTTTAAGTTCTATGCACGGGAAGAAAATAACTCGCAAAAGAGGTACAAGTAAAACATATTTAAGCGGATGAAAAATAATCTTAATTCCTCACCCATCAGAAGATAAATAAAATAACGAACCCAAACAAATTAAATAAATTTTATTAGCAAGTTCTAGCTGGAACTGAAAACTTTATAACACGGAGAAGTTGGCGATAAAACAATGCTGACAAATAAATGATATTCCCGTTGATTAACATTCGAGAAGTTTTACTTTGTTCGGTAAACCCTATCAGTATGTGGAGTTTAACAATTCTAAAACTATCCAAATTGTCCAAAACTAACGGTCCGTACAAAAAATCCCACTGTCTCATTGAACACTCCCTTAAATACGTTAGATCGGTACAAAAATAGCTTACTTTTCCTATCTATATATATAAATGCGAAAAACCCACTCATCACTCATCACTAATTCTCCAACTTCCCGTATACCTATGAAGATGAAATTTGGCAAATTTGTTCCTTATACCTTAAATAGGAAAAGTAAGCTATTTTTGTTCCGATCGAACGGATTTAAGGGGTTGTAAAACCCCTTTTTCGAAACTTCTCCATAGGATTAACATGGAGAACATGTAACAATGCAAAATAAAAAAAATAAACAATGGAAATTTTTAATATTATGTAACGTACGAGGAGCATTCTGATTGGCTGATGACTAAATATCGCCAAAATGTCGCCAAATAACTAAAAACTGTCGCCAAATAACTAAAAACTGTCGCCAAATTAATAAACTTCGCCAAATAAATTAAAATTTCACCGAATGAATAAAACATTTCGCCAAATTAATAAAATATCGCCAAATGAACTAAAATATGATCATATATGTAAAAATAATATAAAAACCGGCCCGTCGCACCGGGGGGGATTTAACTGTGAAAAAGAAAACAAAACGAAAAATGCTACGACCAAAAGTGCAAGCCATACGAAAAATATATTATCAAACTGAAGAGAAGTATACAGTATGAATAATATAAAGGTTCAAGACAGGAAGCCCATCGCTAAATAAAAGTTTGTAATTTAGCCTCCGTGCACTCAGTTAGTTTTGTGTTATCCATTATTTATTAGTTTACCTGCCGAGAGGCCAGTTATGTTACCACTCTACCTGTGAGTGAAGTTCTGTAATCTATATATATAAAAACATCGCCAAATGAACTAAAATATGAACACATATGTAAAAATACCATAAAAATGGCGAAATTAGTGTCAAAAAATGATAAAATGTATGTCAAAATGGTGAAAATATGATTGGGTAACAGGATATTCCGTACTACATCAGCTATGAAAATTAAATTTGGCGTGGAGGTACACTTTAAGCCAAAATTGCTCACTAAGAAATGATTTTCAAAAATTCGAACTGTAAATGCCAAAAGTAAAAATCCTCGCCACTTATCCACTGACTCATTACTATTTCTTTTATTTTCTGTATACCTATGAAGATGAAATTTGGCAAATTTGTTACTTATACCTTAAATAGGAAAAGTAAGCTATTTTTGTACCGATCTAACGTATTTAAGGGAGTGTTCAATGAGACAGTGGGATTTTTTGTACGGACCGTTAGTTTTGGACAATTTGGATAGTTTTAGAATTGTTAAACTCCACATACTGATAGGGTTTACCGAACAAAGTAAAACTTCTCGAATGTTAATCAACGGGAATATCATTTATTTGTCAGCATTGTTTTATCGCCAACTTCTCCGTGTTATAAAGTTTTCAGTTCCAGCTAGAACTTGCTAATAAAATTTATTTAATTTGTTTGGGTTCGTTATTTTATTTATCTTCTGATGGGTGAGGAATTAAGATTATTTTTCATCCGCTTAAATATGTTTTACTTGTACCTCTTTTGCGAGTTATTTTCTTCCCGTGCATAGAACTTAAAATTCAAAACTGAACCAGTGTTCACGTTCCCAGTGAGTAAGCGTCTTCTTCTATCTACTGGCGGGCCTCGGGCGTGGCCTGGTTGGAAAAGCGGGAATTACTTCTCAATGAATTACTTTCTTGACAAACGAATTTATTTATATCATGTTAATTATCGCGTTAACTGTGAAGTGAAAAAGGAGAAACAAAAATAGCTTACTTTTCCTATTTAAGGTATAAGGAACAAATTTGCCAAATTTCATCTTCATAGGTATACGGGAAGTTGGAGAATTAGTGATGAGTGATGAGTGGGTTTTTCGCATTTATTGGCTGAGATTACAAATTGGCTGAGAATGTTTTTAACGGAACATTAGTTTTTAAAACTTCGAAATTCTTTAGAATCTTAAAATTTTGCGTACTGATATGGTTTACTATAAAAACAAGGGAAAAAATCTGAAAATCTAGATTTTGGTAAAGGAACCTTTTAAAATCATTTTCGTTTTTTTCTTCTTAATATTCCTGCCAATTTCAATAACGAAATTACAAATTTTGACGTAGGTGTCTAATAAATTTTTTTGGAGATAGTTATTATTATCAATTACAAGAGTTGTTTATCTTTAAACTTCTGAGCTGTTACTGTAGGTAAAAATATGGATGTTAATCAACTGGAGTGCAGTATGTATATCCACAGTATTTTACAGCCAACTTCTCCATATTATCAATTTTTCAAGTTCTTGCGGGACCTTGCTAATAAAATTTCGTTACATATTGGAACTTTTAATTCTTTGGTTCCATCTGATATGGGACAAATTAAGAATATTATTTATTTAGCTAATAATTATTGTATTTGTATCTATTTTGTAACTTATTTCTTTCCCGTGCGTAGAACGGGTATTTCAGCTAGTTCTATTATGTTTCTTTAAAAGTAGGCATATGTTCTTTGGGTATTTTTATATACGTAAATTAAAAAAAAAGCAAATATTGGTGCAAAAATGCACTTTTACAAAACAGTATTATTGTTGTGCGGTTTAAAAATGGAGTTTGTTCATATCTAGTGAATATATACATTTTTTAATTTATGCAATTTATTTAAGAAAATGAGTATAAAGTATATATTTAGAATTGTCTAAAAACAGTGACAAAAATAAAAAATAATATCAATTTGTAATATTACTTGCATTTAGTAAAATGCATTTGTCGCAATTTACTATTTTTAGTAATCTTTGCTAAATATATGCATAATTGAGGAGACTATTTAGGCTACTATTTTTGATTTCTAAGGATACTAAAGCTACTATTTTCAAAGGTACAACTCAGTGGCAGCCCTGAAACTGTTGTTGCCTCTATTATTTTTTGGGTATATTTTAAATGTTAGGAAATATATTTTGTGTACTAAGCTGTATATCTTAAGATACTGGATTAGATTTAATAAATTATTTTTATTTTTAGGGATATGGATTCATTGGGTTTCTACTATTTGAGTGTATTGCAGGGACCGCAGAGCTCCTATTTTCTCCTATTTTCCTATTTTTTTTAAATTGCTCCTTTTTTTCCTATTTTTCTTTTTTTTCTCCTTTTTTTTAGACATTTCTCGCCGAAGTTATAAAGTGGCGCGCAGATTCGGGTTTTTCCGATGAACGGATTTTTTGTTTTTATAAAGCTACGTATACAAAGGAAACAACTGCGAACTTTTCGCCATTACCAAGGCTGAACTTGATGCGCGCACACAGGCACTGAACAGTCAGTTTCTTATCTCTCGAGCGTCAGGGGTGGTACTTTTCTGGGTTTAACGGGAATACTAATTTTGTTAAAAATTTTCGGTACCTGAAATTCCCGGTATTTTAAAAGTTTTGGAATGCGGAAATCTAGATTTTTTTTAAACTAACAATTTCGCCAAAATTTCAATTTTAAACACATTTTCTAAAATTTCAAATATTTACAGAATCATATGCTACGATGCCACGCTTTTGATCGCTACACACTTGTGTAAATATCAGACGTGGTACAATTCCACGGAAGCGCGGAATTCTGTTTTTTCAGTTCACGGATGCGCTGAATACTGTGCTTTAAGTCCACGGAAGCGCGGACATAAACATAATTCCGCGGAATTATGTATTTTCAGACTTTAATTTTATCATCGCTGGAATTGATGCATATTTGCTTTAAAATTTCGATATGTCTTTGTAATGGGTCGTGACTCTGAGATCCATGAGAAATTTTTTGAAGAAATTATATCCACAGAGAAAGGAAAAACCGAAAGCGCAAAAAGGTGGTGTTCGAATGCACCTCGGAAACCTGTTTGTAATGAGAGTTCTGAGAAAGCTCAGATGTTTCTTTCAGGGGTGCTAATTTTCCAAATCCTAACCCAGAATTCCTGGTTTTTAAATAATATTTGTAGAAATATAGGGTACGTATGGCGCCCTTTTGATCGTAAATCGGCAAGGACTCGAGAAGAGAAAAACGAATGGAGGGACTTCGCATCAGAAATAAGTGGACTTTTGATCCAATTTGTCCGTTTTTTTAGTCAATGGTATTTCGTTATCAAAAGACACTTCATCACTGAAAAATCTCAGTTCGTTTGGTAAGAATCGATACTCAATCTAGAAAAAGGGAGAAAGATCTTCGTCAAACGGAGATGATATCACTTGAAAGTTAAGATGGTTAAAACTCAAATTTCGATGCATCTGGCAAATGAGACTTCCAAATGCACTCTTGTGAGAATTTTTCATTCATAAAAACTTTGAAATTGGAGAAATTCGCTTAACGCGATCTGCTGCGATCGCCGTTGATAAATTTACAATCCTTTTGCATCTGATAAATAAATCCTTATACTTCACTACTTCCTATTTCATCATGATATGATTTGCACTACTTAACAAAATTGCATTAAATTTTTCAAAAATATCATCTAATTTACGAAATTTAAGTTTAGGACTTGTCATTTGAATTAATCAAAATTGATTTTTTGAAAAAAGTTTGTTACTTTTTGTTTGGCTGACAATAATTTTCTAATTTGTTTCTGTTTTGTTGTAATGTTTATATATTTCATTAAAGTTTTTTTTTTTTTATTTGAAGCTTTTCACCCCATGGACTCTACAAAATTTGAGAACTTAGAAATTTTCTGTTTGGGAAAACATTAGGTTTTTTGTAGAGTGAAAGTTAAGCCTTTTAAATTTATTTTGTCTGAAATAAGCAATATGGCAAGGGTAAAAAAAGGTGTGAATAGAAGGATTTCAATCAGAAAAAAAGGACTCATTTATGTTGTCCGATTTTTTTAGTCATGGAGATTTCATCATTGGAAAAGGTCACTTCGTTTTTTATTTTGTGCGGAATCGCTGCTCAATGTTGAAAAACGACGAATTTCTCAAAAATATAGCATTTTTAACATGCAGAAATATTTGCAATCTTCACCAAACGCGGAGATGATTCACTCGAAAGTTGATAGGTAAAACTCTTTCGTTACATCTGGTGAAGGCAATCTCAAAATGGCGCTGTTTTAAGAATTCTTTTCTCTTGTGAAAACTTTGAAATAGTAGATAATCACTAAATGCGATCTGCTGCGACGTCTGTGGAAATTTTTTCAATCCGTTTGCATCTGATAAATAAAGGCTTATTTTTCACTACTTCCTATTTCATCATGATTTGCTTTGCACTATCTAACAAAATAGCATTAAATTTTATTTTAGAAACTGTAATTTATTCACGAAATTGAAGTTTAGGGACTTATTGTATGTAATAACAATAAACATATGAAATAAGCTTGTTTCTTTTTACGTGGCTTGCAATTCGTCTCGGCATTAATATTTTATTTAAATGTTTATATATATTTTTTTTAATTTAAAACTCCCCCTTCTTGCACCTCCCCCTAAAAAAAAATGACTTTTTGAAAGTTTAAAAAAAAAAATTATGCAACTGTTTTTGTAAATTTTAATGATTTAGATTAACATGCTTAAGTAGGTATTCTATTAACATTTTACTCTTTAATAAATCTAAATTTTCCTTGAAAAAATACAGAATTTAATTTACCTTAGACAGTAGCAACCTCCTTAATTCATTCGCATTTAACTTTAAAAAAAATCAAGTTATGAAAATTAAGTATAGTAAAATTCTTTAAAATGTAGGATCTTGTCATTGATCGTGTGCTGCTTGAATGACAGACTTGTAGAATGGATATAGATGCTTTTCCGTTTTTAATTTTTTTTTTTAAATTCCTATTTTTTTCCTATTTTTTGTGTTTAGTATTCCTATTTTTACTACTATTTTTTCTCAAAATTCGGCTGCGGTCCCTGGTATTGGATTTTTTTTAAATGTTGAGGTTACTTTAGTCTTTGATCTTAAAGTACTATCACTAATAATCTAAGAGATATAATGCACTTACTTGTACTTTTATGATTTTTAAGTAGCTATATGAATTATTGATATTTGGTAAATGCTCTGGAATTTTGAATTTGGGGTACATTAAATTTTTATGCATTGATTATTGATTTTTGGATGTTAAACTTTGGTTGCACTTTTTGGGGAGTTCGAAAATCAAGCGAAATAGTTAGTAAACTTATATATTAAAAATAAATATATTTTTGTGAAATAACAAGATAATGTCAAAGCATATCTTGCATAATAATAAGGAATAATAATACATTTTTAAAATATAGCTGTAAAAAAAGTACGGCTTGCAGGGAAATATCAGGGAATTATCAGGGAAATTCAAAATGCTTTCCCTGTGGACACCCTGGTTGTCCTCGTCTTTGGAACGTGTTTTAAAATGATGAGACAGTTCTCTCGGGGGAATGCGTGCCACTTATGCCAAGATCAAAGTAGTGTCACCTGTGCCAAGATTAAAGTAGTGCCAGTTGCGGCCGAACTCTAAATGTGATTGGAAACGGATGCATAAAACCTGTTGTCGAACACAAAGTCGTCTTGTTCACATATACACAGTCCGTGTAGAATGGCCAAGGCCCATTCTACGCGTAAGTAAAAAAAACGTGCGCGAGCTTTTGCAGCTGTCTGTGCGATTGGTGGATACAAACCACGTGGTTTGTTTGCCACGTATGACGCTGTCAGGGATACTATTTTTCTTTACAAAAACACTTTTTGTGCAAAATTAAACGAGTGCCAGTGCGTTAAACAATGAACTAAAGTCCTATTTTTTGCCATTCAATCCTCCTCGTCGTACAAAAGCAACAATTAGCTGCACGTAAATTGCCCCTCGTAATTAACAGCAGCGATCCTCCGAGTTTAAAGGGGAGGGGGGCAATACATCCACTCGAAAGCAAACACACGAGTCATTATTCAGAATGAAAACGAGAAGAAAAAAAAAGTAACTTTCTGCATTCAAGCGTCCCTTTCTAAAGAGTCGATGTATCCGTGCAGAGCCCAAGACAATCTGATCCACCCAGAGCAGAAAGAACCCACTAATTACAGGCGATTAGACCTTTAGAGGAAGGTCACTGGTTCCTAACGGAAGAAAACATTCTATCTTTTTCCAAAGAAGTGCCCTCTGTGCTCACTCACGCACGCCACTTCTCGCCACTGATACTTGGACACGCAATGAGCCGTCCCAGGAAGTAGGCCCACCCCTTCGAATACCTAATCAGTGGATTTACGTCCCACTGCCACTGAATTTGTTGCAAAGGTATGCGTCCTGTTACACGAACCACGCCGCCAATTTCAATTAAGATTTTTCAATGATTCCTACGCTTGTTGTGGCCGAATGGTTAAGGGCTCGGACCAGTGCCGGATTTAAGATTTTTGCGGCCCTAGGAGAAATTTTCCGAGCGGTCCCATTCTCCTTCTTCCTTCTATGATTTTGAAGTAATATATGTACTTTAGAAGTCACTTCATTTAAGATTAGTACTATCAAGTTTAAAACCAGTAGGGAACAAGAAAACTGCGTGATTTCAATTAGCAAACACTTTTTCAAAAGTATTAAGATCCATGTGAAATTTTTTTAAATTAAATTTGGGTTATTTTACAAATATCAAAATTCTGTATAAATATGTATATATTGTAAAAAATATATATATAGCTTGTGGCCCTCCTGCAGCCTTAAGCAGCAGCCTAGTGGTAAACTAGGCAGGCGATATGAATCCATTTTGCGTAGTGATTTGGTAATCGGAGGGTTGTAGGAACAAGAAACCAGCGCCAACTGTATAGAAAACCTCACATGCTTTTTACGTCATAAATTGAAGACCGAAAGGGGTGCTTGAAGACAGAAAGGGGTGCTTCAGTTTGTGACGTAAGGAGCACGTGCCATATGGCCTTGTGTACAGTGGACGCTGCTGGTGCACGTTAAATCTATTCGTGGTCCAATGTCCTGATGCTTATTGAAGTTATGTCGGGTGCCAGCTCAGGTATTAACTTTGTCACTTGACCATGTTGCAAAATTACGAGGCAGAAGTTTCCCCGGTCTTTCCATCGGGATGGATTGCGAAACGTTGACAATAGCCCATTATACAGGCTCTAGTGCAGTGGTTCTCAACTCGTGGTCTGCTGACCACTGGCGGCTAGCTGTCCGAGGAGGTATTAGTGAAGAAAAAATGAAATGGAATTTTCCCACTTGCATACTTGAAATAACATATTTTTCATTTCTACTCGCGTACTTTTAACTAAGAAGTATCGAAGTGAGTGATAAATGTACAAGCATGCACTCACATTTATTAATAACACAAAAATTGTATCTTATTTAACTCATATTTTTTATATTTATTAATTATGTAAGATATACAGTAGACGCTCGTTTTTACGAACCTCTAATTTACGAACACTCACGATTTTACGAACTAGTGTCTGGTCCCGAACATGGTCCCATAGGCATAACGTTATTTTTAATTCTCATTTACGAACTAAAGTTTTGAAAAATCTCTTTTTTGCGAACTCATTTTCATACTTCGCTAGATTTTACCTGACATCAGACAAAGTTTTAAAGCTCACATCTTTAGAGATTCTCTAAGAAATATGGAATTTCAAAGAATAGCCCATATATAATTTTTAGAGGAAGATAAAAAAAATCGTTGGATATGCAAACAAGACCAACAAGAGTGCCCCTCTCAAAAATATTTTAGAGCAGCAAAATATCCAAAACTGGAAAAGGCTTTGCTTGCTTGAATGAGGAAAGTTATAGGACTAACATTCCGATTATTGTAATGTGCTTAAGGAAAACGCCTCTTTTGAGGAGGACAATAGTGAAATGCTTTCAAACATCGATCAAATGAAAACATGTATTTTCCAAAATGTTGTTTTAAAACAGAAAAAGTAGCGATTATTCTGATGCTTGATTTTTCATCAATAAAGGCATACTTATTATTTTTTATTTAACTATTTTATTTACAATTGTTTCTTATATAAAATAACTATATATAACTTTACTTCCTAATATAATCTCTAAATAATGCTTTATTTATAAAGAGAAGACAGTTTAATAAAAATAAGCATGAAATTTACTACTTCTTACGATATTCTATTTTACGAACTTTCGATTTTGCGAACAATTTGGTTGTTCCCTACGAGTTCGTAAAAACGAGCATCTACTGTATATGGTATTTTAAATTAATTATAGGCGTCCATAATGAAATGTCTATAATGAATAAAAGTAATGAAATTATTTGAAAATAGACGCTTATAACTCATTTAAATTGTTACATCTTAAATAATTAAAATTATGTAATTTAAATACGATATCCTTTTTTGTAATTAATATATTTATTTGCAAAAATTGTAAATTTAACACTCTAGTTTTACACTTAGCATCAAAATATTTGTCACGTTAATTCAATCAACCAACCGAAAACAATACTTACGTTACTCTATATTTCACAAGAAAAATGAAATATAAAAAAAAAATGTCCTTCAGATTAAAATGCCGCGGGAAATTCCGAAAGGAGACATCGAAGCTGCCCGGGGGGAGGATTGAAATTCATTCCGCTTTAAAGGGGATGAAGTGGGGAGGAGGAGGGAGAAATGGCCCGACTAATTGTTCAATATGCTTCTCGATAATTCCCCCTCACTCTCGCCCCTGCAATTGGGGCTGATGAGGGGGAGAAGCAGACACGCGCCGCCCTTTCAAGCGGGGGAGTGACTTGTTGATTCACAATTCTGAAAATGAGTTGTGGGGGGGGGGGGTTAGTTTTTAATCTAAAACACCTCACCGCCCCTCCTCTCGCCGAGGTTTCATCGAGCCGTTGTCCTCACTCGCCCACCCCCTTTTTTTTAAGCTACCCTATGTGTAAAACTGAGTAAGGAGATTATTGTTCTGTTCAAATTTTTGTTGGTTTTGGTTTGGTTAATTAATGTCGCACTAGAGCTGCACAGTGAGCTATTGGCGACGGTTCAGAGTCGATCTCGATGTAAAAACCCTGGAACGATGCCTCGTATTTTTGAACCATGGTCAGAAGACCAGGGGAACACCTGAGCTGGCACCCGACGCAACCTCAATAGGCATCAGGACATTCGACCTCGATTAGATTTATTGTACACAAATCCTGTATACAATCCAGTATAATTTGTTGGATGTTCTGAACGACTTTTTATGATATAATTTTCGGGTTAAAATATTAGTGTCGCTGTTTCTATCCGCTTTGAAGGTCACCAGAGTCCAAAAGTGACTTTATTGGTCCCTGTGGCTTCGTTTTCTGTTTGTAAAAAATAAATTAGAGGAACGGCTTTGGATTTTCTAAGTTTTTTTTTTTAATGATTTTTGTTTTTAAATCGCTATGGCAACTTGTGTTTAGGCACTCATACGGTTGAGATCAGTAATATTCGAAATGAAATACTTCAGGGTTTAGGATGAGAGAATTCGTAGGATAGTTGTCTCATTGAAATGAGATCCCTTGAAGAGCAAGAGCGAAAAACAGACGACATTGATGGGGTGCTGCGTTTTATTTATAACACTTTGGTTGCCAAATTGAAAAGTAAGCGACATTCGAGGACATTCGAGGCCGCATTTCCATTGCTTGGTAAACACGAGGGGGGTTCAAAATAAAGTAATCTTCGTCTGTTGACTGAATTAACATCGCACTGGAGCCGGAGTTGTCAAAATCCCGGGTTTTTTCGTGCAAGACCCTTGTTTTTTTTTCTCAATGTTTTGAGGGGGTTTCAAGGGCAGTTTTCTGTTTAATTTTATATTTTGAAAAGTGAAGTTACAAAAAGTTAAAAGTTCATGAATAATAATAAAAGAAAAGGAGTGTCGTCAAGACAATGCTATTGAAATGTTATTTTGTGTATAAAGTTTATTAAAATTTTATTGTTAATTGTCAGTAAATGCAATTTTAAGTTCAATTGACGATTTTTTTTTTAAAATCCCACCCGAGTTTGTTTGAGTTGGTCAAAATTATAACAACCGTGACTGTAGCTACATAATGGGCTATTGGCGACGACTTATTACTAGTCAGTGCTAAATCGGTTGAGGTGTTCCATGTGTTGAGGGAGCGTTGTAATCTGTCTCCTTCAACACATATATACAGGGGGCTTAGAGGGAGCTCGAAGTGTTCAAAATAGTAGACAAATTTTTATTAAATATGGATATTCGAACGAGTACCAATTAAATTCGATTGTTTTATTATTTTAAATTACTATAAAATGTATTTTTGCAGTGAAGTTATTATTTTTTTAATGAGTTTTATTTCTTGGATAAGAATAATATTAAATAAAAAACAGAACGATTATATACTTTTCTCATAAAAATTAGTTAAATCATAATTCAATCACATTAACAATTGCTTTACTGAAATAAAGAGGAATTTTTTGAAAATTTGTTTAACCCTATGAGGCAAATTTAGAAATAAACGACTGCGTGTTTTGCCACAAAGTTCAAGCTTATGTCAACTGTTCTCTTGTGTTAAAGTTTATGGCAAGTGTTCTCTTGGAACGTTCTGTTGGCTTGGCACAAGCACGACCAATCAAATCAATTTTAAACTTCTAAATGAAATAGAAAAGAATATCGTCAGCTTCTCTAACTCTTCGAATAAAACTGTTCTGTGATTTTCGTCGCATTCCAACAAGGCGCTTCAAACTTCGAAGCCATTTTTCTCAAAACTATCATTCTGACATTGGTCCTTTTTTTTTCCAAGCCACAGATATACACTGAAGCGAGATTTCACCTCTGCAAAAACCTGCTTTTAATCATCGAACCTCTTTTCTCTAATCGAAAAGCGCCCTGTTGTTAGTCATGACCGTCGTCTTCTTTATATCTTGGGTGTCAGAGACGGGATGTGCGGTTAGAAGTCGGACTGACGTCATAGTTCATTATGACTTCTGCGGTGTGTTTTGGTAGGAGTCGGTTATCTCATACATTTACAGTGGAATCCGTGGCTTGTCTTCCCCTGTAACATGAGATAATCTGACTCATATTAAACAGAAGCTTATCGGCAAAGTGCATTTGAAAGTAGAAATAAAAATGTGATCATTTTGGTTGACAGATGATAATTTTGATAATTTTGGTTTGAATGACTGTATTGAAATTTACAATTCTTTATTGAAGTGTTCGTAATAGTTCCTTATTTTAAGTAAGCTGATTTTGGAACCGTTTTTTCTCTGCCTTTTATTAAATTTTGTTTTTAAAGGTGTTTAAATTTTTTTTCCCTGGTTAAAATATTTTTTTCATATCGGTATAACATTAATTCAGAAAAACACAGTTTAAATTTGTTACTTCATTGATGTTTTACTGAAGGGATGTTGTTGTTGTTTTACATGTGTTATTATGTAAATTTTTAAGAGCCTTTTCCTTAAAAAGCACTTAACAATGCTTATTTCCACACCGTAACTGTATGTTTTGTTCATTTATTTGACGTAGAGGAAAGGGAAAATGGGTTTCCGTATTTTTCAAACACACAGAAGTTCCTAAATCCACTATTCTATCAAAGAGAACTTAGAGATATAGAAACTTTTAGTAACACAGTAGGAAATTTGGCTGTTAACTGCTATTTGACTACATTAATAATATTTGAATAAAAGTACGAAAAGTAGATTCGCATCTTAAGATGTGTGTTGCATTACCTATTCTTGCTGCTCATTAGTGATATGTATATAAAACCTCTCTACTGTTATCACAAATTATGTATTTTTATTCTACAGGTTTCATATGTTCTCTTGGTTCTGGCTTTCTGGTTCTAAGCTTTATACTTCCGAGTTTTCCTGCGTAACAGCCATAACAAATCTTTCATGTGAATGATACTTTTCCTTTTCGTCGCATCCCAAGAACATTCAGACCACAAGAGAGATATTCCAGGTGAGAGTTCAATTTTCCATCCTTATTAAACTGTGATATAAATCACAGTTGGGTGAATTAACGTCACACTAGGGCTATAAAATGGTTGGGATCTATCAGGAACTGCACTCCTTATATAATCTCATACGGTATTTAGGCTGTCCGTTTACTAGCAATAATTAGATTGCAGCTGAGAAATTAAAAAAAAAACACGCCAACTGTGGGCGATTTTTTAATTGTATCTAACTCAGGACTGTCAGGTCCAGGTTTCATATTTTAAGATCGCCAAATTCGGATTACCACAATCCATACAAAATTCATACAAATTGTCGATTATTTGCTAAAGCTTTTGGTGCGGTAACGAGCTAACTGTTGTGCAATTAAAATTACACGTTTATAATTGGACTTTTCTAATTGCGGCAACTAAAAAGTGCAGTTGCGTGTCCGATAGTTGCCAGTGCGTAGCTTACATTACATTTAGAAACTGGTATACGCAACATACCAAGATGGCTGCTTTTCTGCCTTACCTTTATTGTATGATTTCCGCTATAATCTGCTATAACTATGATAGGAACTTTTCAGCAGGTTCTAAACGGTTAAAATGAGGTTTCCCCGTTTATTTTCAAAGTAGCCTTGTGGTTCGAATAAAGTCTTTCGAGATCGGTGAGGGAGATATTTTCGAAAAGGGGTTGAGAGAGTTTCTTTTGTTGGCGAGTTTTATTTATAAACCGATTCCCTGGTCTCTCGACACTTTATTTTCCCCAAGGGCCTGCCTTCGGGGACATCAGAACCTATTCGCACTGGCATCCTTTGGAAGACTATTTGAAGCAACGCATGTCAAATGGTTCAATTATTCATTCTTCTTCTGATTAGTAGATAACGTTGCACCGCGTATTTACTCGCTATACTAATGAGTTAACGCTGAGACTAACATTCTGGGTCTCCGAGGTCGGCGAGCTCTAACATATCCCTTCCTACTCGTCCTTATAAATCTTCAAGCTCAATTTCTTTGATATTCTTCAAAGGGAACAAATAATCAAAATGTGTTATGTCACATGGAGGCGATTCATTACCTTTTCCTAAATGCATTAAGTGGTATATAGATTCCAATTTTTTTTTAAGTTAACGGTTTTTCTTTTTACCTTTTGGGTACATTTGACGAGTGACACTCGTCATCTGCTTACTTGCACAAAGTTACGGTGGACGAGTCTGACTCGTCATCTGAATTTAAGAAGCAGGCGTTGATGTTTGCGGCACCCCCGCTAGTGGACGTTGATCGCAAACAATTTGTTGTAGGGTCGGTCAAGAATAGGATCAATTGAACCAAATTAAATCCGTCCCATGGGCATAAAAATCTTCAAATAATTCAGTACTGAAAGGGTTAATGAAATAGTTTAGTTCGATGTAAAATTCGGAATTGAACTCGGTGATGTATTATTCTCGTTTTTACGTACTCGCGCTGGTCGTGGTAATGGCTTAAAAGTGAAGCTTCGGCTTAGGCGCTGTTCGCGTTATCGAACTTCGTTTCTTTCAATATTACGAGGCACTTCCAGGGTCTGCCGAATCGTCAAAGGCCCACATGTCAGTGTAACGCGTCATACTCAATCATTGTGGAAAAATTGTCTAATGAAAAGAAAACTCAACCAGAATGAAATTGGATGAATAGGCGTTATTAACGAGCAATTATTAGCGAACCGTCGCATTTTTTTTTCACTTGTAATTGAATGCATGAATGTACCCGTTGTAATTTCTGCTCAAGCGTGTTCGACTTGGCATATCAATGGAACTAAAGGGGCCCGGTTGCCGTATAAGCTTGTGGCTTTCACGTTATATTTTTAAAGAGCCCCTTAAATTACCCATACTATAAAAAACACAGAGTGTCAGGACTAAAGGTATACAATAGTAAAGGCTTATAGTCCGAGAATCATATATAATCTATATATTTAATACGCAAGACCGTATATTATTACAGTCACTTCTCCTAAACTATATTACCAATTTTAATGATCAAGGTGTCATTTGAAAGAGTGTGAACTGTAGATGTGCCAAAATCTATAAAATAAGCAATTAATTAGTTGATTACGTTTCTTAAAAACGAAGAGTTATCATCGGCGCCATCTACATCTCAAAATTTGAACAACAGTAAAATGAATGGCATGGAATTAATGTGAGTTAGGTGAGCATAGGTTTGCGTAGCAATACTCCGAGGGTTGACGAGTGATAGTGAGTAGGGTGCCCTAGTAATGTATTATTATGTTTGGTTTTTTTAATTATACACTGGCAAATAAAGGCGTGCCAAAAGAATGGGAAGTAAGATAATTGACTTGTAAATAACTCAGTTTCCATTTAAGCAATCCATCCAATAACGTGGAAAATCATCATTTGAAAAATTATTTTAAGTTTTGTCAGGTTGCTTTGTGAAGACGGCTTGAACAGAAGCCGAGAATAGCAATATTAAATCATGCTGCTCATTTTTTAGAAAGTACGATTACGTACTTTATCGCTCATTTACGTTGCAATTGTACACACAAAGAAAAACGAGTAGGTTCAGGTACTCATTTTTAAATGCTTTTTTTTACAGTGCAAGTTTGTTTTGAGTATCTGTTGTAAAATAATCAAAACTCCGCCGAAACGTTACCCAGAGGTCAGCTGGCATCATGATCCCGAGTTTAAAAGTTATGTGCCGCTTTGTTTGCGCCCACTCTCCCACCCACTGTTGTGGGCGACCGTTTCTCATAGATACTCCCACTCCATTTGGAAGCTTCCTTCCCCTATTAGACAAAGGTACAGATAGAGACAGACAACAGTTGGTCTGCTTGGGGCGTCATCTTTCCGCTGACACTTGTTTCACGCCCTGTACTCTTCTCTGTTTGCGGACAACTTTGACCTCCCGAAACCTGGGGGGCGTGTAAAAAGTGAACGGCTTTGTTGGAAGATCCGTTATCCCGGATTTGTGGGTCTTTGTACTGGGTGGATCTTTTGGGTGGAAGCCTTGAAATGCAATGCTTGGAAATTGAACGGTGACTCATGAGAGTGACTTTTTTTAGGTTCTGAGTAATTTTGGATAAGCTTTCTGTAAAGTTCCATCTACAAAAAAAAAAAAAAAAAAAATCTAACCGTGTGACTTTAATCTTTTTAAATCAAAGCTCCTGATTCAGAAGATTTGCAGAAATAGTCCAAAGGGCGGCAATTTTATTTTACTTTCTGTTTGTTATATGGGCAGCTTGGCCGTCAAATAGTATAATTAAAAAAAATAGGGTTTCGAGGTAAAGAGTGCTTAAATTTTGCAACCAACGCATTTTGCAACCAAGATTTGCTGAAAACCAACCGAGTGCCTATTTTAATTTAAATATTTTGTGATTTGCATATAAAAACTCCTTTTGCTTAACTTCCTATGCGGGTATAATTAAATAGCTTAAACTTAATATCTAAAAAACTTTTAATCATGTGTTGTTCAGACAAGTTTTTAACGTCCTGATTTACTATCCATTTCACAGTACTTAATCATTAAATATCTGTTTGCTACTTAACAGTTACTTACTTACATAGTACTTAAGCATTAACTATTGTTTGATGCCGGAAATATTAAATATCTCCAATTTTAATTTGTTTCTTCAAATGGTTCCATCGCAAATAGTCAACTATAAAAGAAAAAAATAGAAAAAAACGATCATTCCATCGCGGGCTACGATGGACGTAGCAAAAATTTAATAGTGCACTATATTAAACAAACAAAACAAACTTTACATCGATTGCTTGTTTTCATTATGTATACCCTTCGACTTAATATACACATGTAGTGTTCGTAAATTCCACTTTCATTGAAATTCCAGAAAATTGGACTCCGATGCTCATAAATTAGTTCGTGGATCCATTGTTCGACTCCGTCCCATTCTTCCCCTCTGCACAGTGCCGCCCATCCAAGGCCGAGAGAGAGCGCGTTCGTCATTGATCTGGGTGACATCTATTGTCGTTTGCGTCTTCGCAAATGGCTAGCGCTCTCCGCGGTCGTGCTCACCGCGCCCCAAAAGAGTTGATTGAGGTGGACTGGGAAGGACGCTGAGCTTGCATTTATTAATTCATATTTAAATCATAAATACTACATTTTTACGTCCTTTTAACACACTTTGTTGTTATTTTTTGCATTGTTATCAAATCATGTAATGGGAGAGTTTCACGTAACGTATTAACATGGTAACTTACTAGTAGTGTAGTTTCGATTTCTTCCCTACAGCAGACAACTTTGCTTTTGTTTGTTTAGTCGCTACGCTTGCAATTATGGGAAAGTTTGTTTATAATATTTGTTTTTTCCAAATAAGTAATATTTTTATTCCATATCTGAATAAATTTAAGTACAGAAATACTTATATTATATTTGTATATAATTAGAATTACAACAAAATACGGAAAAATACTTTTATTTCAACACAAAAACACTTGATAAACGATGAGTACAATCTGTCTCAGTGTATGTAGTAAATACTTCTATATTGAGGTATTATTTAAAGACTAAAACTTAAAATTATAGTACAGGAGCTAAAGCTCCATGCTAACCCTACGGAACTTCTTCGGCGTCTCGGAACTTTCTCCATGTTCCGTTGGAACAGCGGTCTTCTTCTTCTCGGCGTGAAACTCGCCCATTGAAGACGTGGGTTTCAGGGACCAGACAGCTCCACTTTTTTTTCTGATTTGCACATTTTCGCTTATTCCTATAAAGAAAATAAAATCCTCTATCGATTGGTGCAAAAACAAGACAGCTCTAAGCAATGGATGGCTATAGAGATATAAAAGGAGATTCACTGCTGTCTCATACCATGTTAGAACATACAGTGTTTTGAGTACGCCCTGAAAAGTTTTGAGAACTGGAGCTGTCTGGTTCTTACACCCACTTCTTCAATTTTAACTCTTTTCCGAAAGTCATATCAACTTGAAACTTGGTGGTAGACTTGCGTAATTCTAATAACTATTTAATAATAATGTTTTTGTTTTTTTTAAATTAAATATTTGGGAAGTTTAATAACTTTTTATTGTGAATTTATTTTAAACTGTTTGGCCCACCCGTTAAGGCATATACATAAAAAAAAAATTGAGTGGCCAACGTGACGTAATAAATGAATGTTTCCTAAATATGATAAAAAAAAAATATGCCGAATAATGAACTCATAAAGTAACAAATTAAATTTAATTAAAAAAAAATTTCTTCTTTAAATGCAACAATATTGCTTCGGTGTATTGGCTGATTTACTAAAAAAAATTATGAAATTAAAGCTTTTAACACAACAAAACTGGTAGTTATAGGATAGCACTTACAACCTCTTGTCAGAGAAAAAAAAAAGCGTGTAAAAATAGAGAATAAAGACAATCCCTAGCAACTGCTTCTTCCGATCTCTGCATTGTTTTTGGTGTGACGTCGACTTGTTCTTGGAAAGTCGTTTCTGGTGACGTTTCGGTCACGTGGTGCACCGAAGTTCAAGTTAAGAGGAGCACTCTCTCTCCTAAAATAAAGTGGACCCTGGGGAAATAAAATATAAAAAAAAGGTTCTCTCACTCGAACTGCCTGCCATTCAGGTTTGTTACATTTGGCACGTATTCGCTCAACCCCGAGACATCTGGTCTATATTTAAATCTATATTCGCGAACAAGCGAAATTGGGAGTCTGGGTTGCTATTTGAGCTTGTTGAAAATCTCGGAGTAAGTGAAAGATCAAACAAAGATTTTCACTTTTCATGTAACTATCACTTTTCCTTTGCTTCTACTAAATTTAATATAGCGATCGTTCATATACATCACGCACCCGTATGGTAGGGAGTCTATTATGCGTTACTGTGGCACGATATGGGGGGGGGATCTCAATAGTTGCGTGACGTAGCAACATTTTGTAGGAAAGTTGCTGCATTCCTTTCATTTACTTTGAAAGTAACTTTTTATAGAACTTTCTAATGAAATGCTTAGTAAAATACACAAAACGGAAGTTTTAATGATTGAATTTTTAACTGCAAAATTTTATCGTGTGATGTGACATGGGAAGAGGGCAAAGGAATGAAACTATAGACAATTTTAAAACTAAAGTTGTTAAAATGATAACTTTTTCTTGCTTGGAACAGGTTATGTCAGACAATTTTAAAACTACAGTTGAAATTGATTATTCCCCTCCCGCTTTTTTTTGCATTTCTTTTAAGCTCTATACAGATTTAGGTAATCTTTTATTCTTCATTTGCAAAAAAAAATATTGTTAGTAAAAGAAATAAAAAATGTCACAAAGAGAACAGATGAGAAAATCCTTGATTGTTCTCTCTTTTGGATTTTTTGGAATGCAGGACCATCTGGAATGTACAAAATTCAATGTGTTAATAAAAATAAATGCAATATGTATAAACTGCATAGTAGATTAATCATAATAATTTTAATAATTTTTTTATTTATTTTCCCAAAAAATTCAATTATTTCTATATTTTTTTAAAATTCAAAAATATGGATTCTAATTTAACAATCGCATAATCAAACAAAAACAATAAATAATTTTTAAATATTGTTTTTTGCATTGAAATTTTTGTTATGAGCCAATTTCTTCTCTGAGAAGTTTTTGGTATCTATGTTTTCTTTAAATTAGTTTTTTTTAATTATCTCTTATTATTCTACTTTACCTTTTCTGCCATTTATGACTTGAAAGTATATCTACCATTTCAACTCCTGATGCAGACTGAATCGAGTACTAGGCTTCAAGTGCGAGTTGCGACGAGTGTAGTAGCTATTTGAGTACCCGGTTTGGCGATCGAATGAGAACGAGTTGGCACAGAGAGGGGCTCCTATTTTTGTAGCTTTTGAGAAAGTTAAAAATGAACACTGCAAGCAGGAGCGACTTTTTTTTTTTTTGCTCGTGAAGCAGTCCCGAACCTAGACAAGTTTCCAGGGGGGGAGGGGGGTTGATTAAAATAAATAAAAAATATATTCCATTATGGTTTGATTTTAATTTTTAGGTATTATTCGAAAACGGCTCGGATTTTTGTTTAAATTTTTACGCAAAAACGTTTTTGTTTTTTCCCAAATTAAAAAAAGTAGTGGAAATTGACAAAGTTACAATTAATTTTTCATATGCATAATAGTTTTATATTACAGGATGGTAACATAACCTGGAAAACCGGGAAATCAGGAAATTGTCATGGAAATTTTTTATTCTGGAAATATCAGGGAAATTTTCGAAATTTCACAAAAAATCATGGAAATTTTCAAATTTGGATCATTAAAACGGCAATTATCCTCCATTATGCACTCTATTCTGGGTAATTTGGTTGTCAATATTTCCTTTTAGTTCTGAAAAAGAATTTTTTTAAAAAAAAGTATGGTTATGCACATTTTCATATTTTCAGTTTTATTTTTGTAAAAACGTGAACCACTGCTGAGGGAGCAGCAAAAGCAAAGTGCATTGGACCTTGAAATTGTGAGCAACATGTGAGGGGCTAATGAATGTGATTTATTGAGGATTGGAATAGGAAATATTAAGCATATAAAACATTTAAAATTATCTCCAAATGAAATAGTTGGAAAAATTTGCATTCTCTGCTTACAGAGAACATGATTAATTACTATTATGCCTGCCACAATTGTATAATTTGTGTATCCATTAATAATTATTTTAACTGACAATAAGTATTGCTTATAAATTTTTATTTATAATGCAGTACATTTATTGTATTGTAGCGTGGATACTTTGTTTTTATACAAAGCATATATTCCAACGTTTCTTAATGTAATTTTAAAGTCAGGGAAATTTTGTGACACCATCATGGAAGTCAGGGAAATATCAGGGAACTTTTTTTCCAGAATTTTGTTGCCACCCTGTATTAGTTAATTGCAAATCATTCAAACAATGCATTTTCCCATAATGGTTTGGTGTCCCCGATGTACCGTAGCCGGCTAGCAATCAGAGGATTGCAAGTTCGAATACGACTGAGAGAGACTTGACTAAAAGTTAAAATGTATCGATATTGTGATCGGAGGGTCGTCAGGTTCGCTACTAAATTACAAAAGTCGTTTGAAGTTATCCTCATTTTCTATCGGCGTGTATACGGAGATGATGCACGTTAAATCTGATCGGGGTCCAAAGTCCTGAAGACTCTTAACGTTGCGTGGGGTACAGCTCATGTGTTGTCCTCGTCACCCGACCATGGTTCAACAATACGAGGTAGTGTTTTAGGGTCTTTTCTTCGAGATAGACCTCAAACAGTCGCCAATAGCCCGCATTGTAGCTCTAATACGACGTTAATTAACCAATCAACCATAATACATCTACCCACCTATGGATTTTCAATGCAACCTTCATGGACATTTTTGCGTCTAAATTCTACATAAGTTTCTGAGAAAATGTGAAAAATATTTGACAAAATAATTAAAAAAAAAGAGTCCATTGGTACAATATAAGTATATTTTTAAATTGGCAAGTTTTGCGCTACGGTTTAAATATTTTTTTAAAATTAATAAAGTACTTTTATTTTATAGGATATCGCAAGTGCTGCATCTGGATATCTACTGAAATTTTACGGAATATACACAGTGGATTTTGTAAGTAGAAAATTAATTTTTACTTTTTGATAAATTTGTAGTTGATAATGTTTGGAACAGCTGACTTGCAACCACTAAACTCTAACTGTAAGTTCTGGAACGCTCATGACCATTTTCCTCTATGAGCGCGGTTAAAGCCAGCTATACTGTACCCCAAGTACTTTTTAAAACTGATTTTGTGGGAAAAAAAATTTAATGTCAAATCGTTATAGAAATGTTAAAAGTGTTTAGATATTGTATTTTTTCTACTTATAGAATTATCCACTTGTGATTGATTAAGATGGATTTCAAATAATGGACATTCAAAATACGTTTCAAAGAAAAATTAAAAAGAAAACACTCTAAAAGCACTACAAATTCGGCATATTTTAGCGTGAACGTACTAAATATAAAGGTAGAAATAGAAGTGGGAAAAGTTTTTTGAACCTTGAATTGAATTCAAGACATCATCGCGTAAAATAATGATATAGTATATAGATAATTTGCATCTGAATATGGGTTCAACACTTTTAGCAATTATTCATTTTGCATTTTCCTACGAATCACCTTACTGTGTCTTAACACGCTTTGAAGGTTTGCTCCTTATTTGTTGTCACTTCACGATATAGTTTAATTTATATTTTCAACACATTCTTTTTTTTTAATTTAACATAATTATATAGAGTGCGATTGTTATTGGCTCGGACTCGGCACCAGAAGGGCTCCGTGCTTTATTCGCAAATGGGTTTAGCATCTGCTTATCGGAGGGTTGTCAGGTTCATTCTTTTCGCGCACTAAAAACCGGAAAGTTCCAATTGCGGCCCATGGTAACCTTTTGTCTGGGCGATAAACAATTGTTTTCTTCTTTGAGAATTTGGTAAACTCGGTTCACGGTTCATTTCGGCCGCAATTGGGCTATTGCCCCAAATACAATCCACCGTGTGTAGATGGGATTGATGCTCGTTGAATCCGTCGTTGTCCTATGTCCTCACGTTTATTGAGGTTGCTTGGGGTGCCAGCTCAGGTGTTGGCTTCAAAATGACGTAGAAATTTCCCGGGCCTTTCTTTCGTCGTAGACCCCGAGTCGTCGCCAATAGCCCAGTGTGCTCTCTCTAGTGTTAAGTTAACCAACCACCCATTTAGGTATATATGTAAATGTTTTAACCCTTCGCACTTTGAACAATTTTTAATATGACCCTTTTAGCAACTCGCGAGTCGGAGGGTTGCCAGCTTCGCTACAAAATACTAGAAAAGTCGTCCAGAACATCGCAAAAATTATCGGCGTGTATACAGGACTGGTGCACGATACATCTGATCGGGGGCCAAAGTCCCGACGTCTATTGAAGGCGTTGGGTGCCAGTTCAGGTGTTTACTCGTCATCTGACCATGGTTCTAAAATAACGAGGTGCATGTATGAATGTGTATGTGTTCCCGGGTCTTTCCTTCGAGATAGACCCCAAACCGTCGCCAATAGCCCACTGTGCAGCTCTAGTGCGACGTTAATTAACAAAACAAAACCAACCAACTCGCGAGTCATTTTTATTGTGAGCTCCCAGCTGCACCAGGAATTTGATTATATATGTCGCCGCAGCAACGACAACGGAGTTATCAACTTACCATACAATGTTGACGCAGCGGATTACAAAAGGTTAACGGAGATATAAAAGTTTTAACAATTGAGGCACAGACATGGGAAAGGTAGTAAGTCATAGAGGTTGGGTCCTAAGACTTACTACCTTTCCCATGTCAGTGCCTCAATTAAATATTTTTGTATAAATATAAAATATGGCGACACACGAACGGATATGCACGTCGTTATTCGTCAGATATTAAAATACGAGTTATTGTGGTTTTATCTGCTGTTAAGCCCCCTCCCCCCCCCACACACACACATCGCACGCCACTGAAGGGGGTACTGTTGATGCGCCACTTGTTCCTTCTGACCTCCAATAAACGGTTTTTCTTCTAAAGCGAGACACAGAATTTGTGGGTCGAACGGAAGCGATGTGCCTTTCCTTCAGAGACGACATCAACAGGTCGCCGAGGGGATGGATCACGCAGCCGTCGTTTCCGGTCACGCACGCTCACGTGCCGCTCTTTCTTGTCACCTCTAGAAGGGGCGCTTCGAGAGAAGAGAGAGAGGCGTCTCTGCAGGATGCAGTAAACGGTCGAGTTTATGTCTTTGATACTTTGTCCCTTTCTTTGTATGGGTGGGGACCCATTGGTATTCGGTCCATATATGGGTGGGGACCCATTGGTATTCGGTCCATATATGGGTGGGGACCCATTGGTATTCGGTCCATATATTTGGTTGGGCCGAATTTTTTTGATTTTCGGCCAATCCAGGGCCTGATTACCGAATAGGCCCGTGAAGCCCATTCTTACACTTCACATTTTTAAAGGGGCCCCAAATCACAAATTTTATATAAATATTTAACACCTCTACCACAGTTTCCTACTAAATTTACGTTAAAAAAGTTGCTTTACAAACTTTAGTAAAAAAAATTTGCTATTTGTGTTACATTTATTGGAATATTGGAAAAAAATCAAAACGTACAGAATATTAGGAATTCTCATTATTTATTATTATATTTTTTTATAATGTTTCATTTTATTGCCATTTAAGGGCAAAGATTTTACTGCATGTAAAAGCTTATCCAGGGTCTATTTGAGAGCAATGCAGCCCCCATTTTCCCTTTCTTCAATTTCTTAATCAGGCCCTGGGCCAATTGTCAGCCGAATAGCAGGGCGTAAAAATTAGATTCGAAAAATTGTTTGCTTGTGATTAGTAAAAAATGTATCTGAATTAAAATAAAATAAGCTTCTGTGAAATGATGCACTGTTCAGCCAAATCGCTGTTCGTCCCATCCCTATTTCTTTCTAATGGGCAGCTATTGCTCAGCCTTTAGCCAATATCAGTCCAGTGTAGGGCCGCCCTTAGACCGGTGACTGGCATTTGGTTACTTCATAATTACTGTGGGAATGACCGGGAAAGTAGACTTATCTTTAAGCTATCGTTCAGAAATGTCGGTCACGCTTTCTGTAATATTCAAAAATAATAGTGTAAAATGGCCATCGTGGCTCTTTTGTGTATTGCTGCGAGTTAACCTAAAAATATTATTTGAAAGATATTATTATACTTGGGGCGCCGGTCTAAGCAAGGAGCCAAATTTTTTAGTAAAAGTCTAAAAATATCAATAGATTTTGGGGATAATTTTGTGGTCTAGATGTTTTTCTTTAGTTATGTTTTAGTTAAATTATATTCAATATTTTTTTTTTATATTTATTACAATTTTTAAATCTGGATGTTTATAGGTGATATATAACTTGTGTTTTATTTATTTTTTATCTGAAAAAAATACTCTGGATATTAGAAAACTAGTAAGTTGTATAAAATTTTGAGATTTGGCATGGCATAGTTGTTAAATTATCTAAAAAAAATTAAATTGGGTGCCAAAATTATACTAGCTTGTGTCAGAAAGATTCATTTTAAGTGGTCCCCCAAAATGCTTATAAAGTTTAAAAAAAAAATTAATTTACTAACTAATGCATAATTATTTAATCTAAAATAAAAATAACTATAGTAATTTTTTAAAAAATATATATATTTTTTGTATTATTTACTTTTGCATTAAAGTTGATTGTTATTTGGCATTGTGTGCTTCATAAATTCAGAAGTTTTATTTTAAGGTACTTGGGTGCCCCTAAATGTTATTTTGCCCTGGGCCCCGATTGTAAGTCGGTTCCTGCCTGTCTATCCTGACAGATGAAACCTAAACAGCAACTATCGTTTTCTAACCATTTTTATATAAAATCCTACGGCGACTAATGTTCATGTTAAAATTAAAAAAAGTAACAGCTTCGTGTCGGATATGTGCCATTGTGCAGTGGATGGCGAAATCGAGAAGCACCCGATGGCCAGCGCGTGCGAGGTAAAAAGACGACTGCCCCGAGCTCCGACTGTTGTGGGCAATTACCTGCACGCACTCCAGCCAACCAACGGCCATTCCGCTGGCAGGTGTTCGAAGCAAGTGAACCCCCCCTTCTCAAAAACTCTTGGTTCTTAACCCCGAATCGAACATCTGCTTCAAGGTTACGACAAAGAGGCTGTGTTTGGCCCCATTGCAGAGGAGACGGTTTTTTTTATATATGTATTCCAAAAATGCCGCTTTTGTATTTCATTCCCCACTGCTTTACTAGGGTTCTCTCCCGTTTTCATTCATGGTTTCCAAGCACCTGAATTTGCACCCCACTACGTACTCGAAAACTAGTACGGATTGAGAGTGCATTTGAAGGGTTTTAAATATTTTTGTACGGTTAGCTTATAAAAAGGCACTATATAAATTTGCTATTTTGACCAAAAAAATCATAAAAACAAAATAACCATATCCTTAAAAATGTCGAATTTTAAATTTTCTTATTTGCTAAATTTTTTTATAAAATGTTTTGGTAATATCTGTTTGAATATGACGTGTATTTTTTTTTAAATTGTAAATATTTATAACAAAGTGTTAGTAAGTGAAAATGTAACAAATTTATTAATTATATTATTTTAGTTAAAGTTTAGAATTAATAGTTTTTGCGAAATGTTATTTTTGTCTTATTTAACACAAATTTGGCAACAAAATTTTGTAATGTTGCACATAATTTATGCAAGTTTGCTATTAAAAAAAAAAATTACTACTTTGATGTGGTTAAGTTCACAAATTTTCTCACCACGATCCACGTGAGGGCATTTGAATAACGACAGACAGGGTTCAAGCGCTCCTGTTAAACAGGGAAAACCTGGTATTTTCAAGAAAAATGATTAATTTATTTTAATTTCCTGAAATATGTATACAATACATGTTTCAGAAAATAGTCTAAAGGCATTTGAAAAAAATATGTGAATGTAACGGTTTAAAGTGCAGTAAAGCAGTTTTGAATGTGTTAGATAATGGTCCGAAATAACTTGTTAACGGAGAAGTCCTGTTGTCTCTTATTAGTCAAACGAAAATACTTCCCACTTTCATTGATTCGTCAATTAGAACAGTTTGCTCACACTCTTTCAGCCAACGATGTAATGTTTTAGCCTTGTCACCATCTCCTATTCTCAGGGCCTGATTACCGATTGGTCCGGGAAGCTGATGCTTACTCTTTACATTTTTGAGGGGCCTCCAAATGCCACATTTTATATAAATATTTAACACTTTTAACATAGTTTGCTACTAATTTTAACTTAAAAAAGTGGTATTACTAACTTTAGTAAAAAAAAAGTTGCTACTTGTGGTCAATTTGTTCGAATATTGGAAATAATCAAAAACATACAGAATATTAGGAATATTCTTTACTTATTAATGTTTTTTTTAAATATATTTTTAATGTGTTTCGCTTTAATGCCATTCAGGGGCAAGGATTTTAGTGCATGTAAAAACTCGATTTGATGTTCCTGGGCCAATTTGTGAGCAATAGGGCCCCCATTTAAAGACGGGCTTCCCTTGCTTCAATGTCTTAATCGGGCCTTGCTTATCCTACACCAGGCACTTCTATCCCGTGAGCATTGGATTGGTATCGAACTCTACACCTTCCCATCGCGAATCCGTGCCAAATAGATTGTCACGCTCGTCCCTTTTATGTGACATGTGATCCTCTTCAGTTGCCCCGAGATCGAAAGGGACAATGAATGAGAAGGGTGGACATCCTGGAGCGATTTCTTTTGTGGGGAGCCAGATCTGGAGCGAGAAGCGCATTCCTGCTCCGTTCCTGCCCAGTGGCTCGTCCTCTTGGCCCCGAAGTGCCTCTGTCCGTGGCCCCGCGCCTCTTCACTGTTTCGAGGCTCCGGGCCTTTCGATTTCGTTTGCACCCACGACCAGCGGGGACGACTCCCGACACTCTAGCCCGCAGGACACAATTTATTTCTCCCGATTTCTTCTTCGACGGAACTGGTGAGTCGATTTTGATTACGACGGCGTTTCATCTTCCAGCAAGCAACTTGGACGGCTCAGGGTTAAAATGGACTAAGTTCGATTTTTGTCAAATTGGAGCCAATGCTGTCATGATACTGTCCACACATTTATTTTTTAATATAATAATGGATCAAGTTAATTGTTCGGATATTTTCGAGTTGCGATTTTCGAACACCAAAATAACGACCTGTTCTTTTGTTCCATGTTCTTCAAATTGAACGAGAACGGCTTGTTCTTGAACATAAAAAAAAACGCTTTTTTCCGTTAACTTGTTCTTTATCCAACTCCATTTATAAGTATGATATTATATATCAATTATTTTTTTTAACCCTTTGCACTCGAGTGTCGCTTTGTAAGTTACCAAAATGACGCCCCTTTTTTTTTCATAGTTCTTCCAAATGAAAGAGAACAACATATTTTTGGGTTAAAAAAGTTATTCTCTCAAAGTTTAATGGGAGAGTTTCACGTGACGTATTAACTTATTAGTAGTTTCGATTTCTTCCTTACACCAGACAACTTTGCTTTTGTTTGTTTAGTCGCTACGCTTGCAATTATGGGAAAGTTTGTTTATAATATTTGTTTCTTCCAAATAATTAATATTTTTATTCCATATATGAATAAGTTTAAGTACAGAAATACTTATATTATATTTGTATATAATCAGAATTGCAACAAAATACGGAAAAATACCTTTATTTCAACACTAAAATACTTGATAAACGATGACTACAATCTATCTCAGTGAATGTAGTAAATATTTCTATATTGATGTATTATTTAAAGACTAAAACTTAAAATTATAGTACAGAAGATAAAGCTCCATGCTAACCCTACGGAACTTCTTCGGCGTCGCGGAACTTTCTCCATGTTCCGTTGGAACAGCGGTCTTCTTCTTCTCGGCGTGAAACTCCCCCATTGAAGTTATTTTTGTCATCTAGTAGCACCAAGTATATTGGTGATCTAAAATTCTTTCAGATTGAGATTCCTTTCAACTTCAGTTTTTTGTGTGAACATTTGACAAATGTCATATACTACTATATATATGTTTGGTATACTGAGATCAATATTTAGCTCCACGCATTAGCTTTTTATAATTAAACCCACATTTTCGCAAAATTTCTGTAAAATTTATGAAAATGGATCTATCTGGTTTTGAAACTAGGGTCTCAATTATCCGCCCTAAACATAAAAATAATACCTCTTTAAAATAAACAGAAACATAATCTAACTGTTCTATAAAAAGAACGTAAATAATAAACATGTTCTTCGAGCGCAAAGGGTTAATATTTTAATTTTTAATACTAGATTATAGTAATTCTGTTTCCTGTCCTTAAAGGGCTTATTGTAACGGGCTGTTATGACTTCATTGGGCAGTTGTAAATTAAAAATTGGCAGTTGGTACATTTAGCAAGTTGAAAAAAATGAAATTTTGAATTGATCAGTGAATCAAATCAAATAGTTGCAGAAGCTGTCAAAAATTCGGTTGCAGTTGAACTAGATTGAAAATAGAATAAAGTGTCAATTTCAAAAAGGGCCTGAAAAAAAAATCCAATAACATTTCTGGTATATTTTGGGCATGTCAGTCCGAACAACAAGATCAATAAATCGTGGAAAACCGGAGAAGAAATTGTAGATGCATGCATTTCTAAGTAGCTTTAGATTTTAAAATGAACGGAATAATTTTGTAAATATTAAATTTTTTAGTATTAAAATTGAATGCTTATCTAATTTTTTAACAATTTTTTTTTTTTGACTTGTTTAGTTTTGCATGCACGCTCCTCGTATATAGAAAATTAAACAATTGCTAATAATATATATATATATATATATATATTTAAAAACACGTACTAATCAAAATTATATTAGAAATTTTTTAATATTTCTTTAAAAAAATATGTGTCGAACGCTTTCTTTTTCTATTGCTTCCTTCTACTCTCGTGATTACAATTATGCACTGCACTGTGCAGTGGAAGAAAAGTCACTGCTTCCTTGTTAATTCAATACAGTTATTCAACTTTGAGAACCTTTTTCTCGCTATATCGACTCTCATGGACTTGTTCCACTGCAGCTCTGAGCCCCTCCAATGACTGACTCTCTTTTAATCTTGCTCAAATATTGTCATTCTTCTTCGATGGTCCTTTATCCGCGTGTGGTGTTATCCAATAAAATGAAAATGCGGGATTGTATTTGCTTCTCGTATCGTATTGGCGTATCTTCTATGAATGTCCTAAGGGCCTTTTCTGCATTCATCCGAGTTGCTACATTTAAGAATAAAATTCATAAATAATATCGCTTTTCTGAGGAATACGCGAAACATGAGGAATGAGCTTTAGTTCGTATTCTTATATCGATGCCTTTCTGCACCGATGTAGGAACTGGCAAATTCATTAACTAACTTTTCAAGACAGCCATTTAAAAATTTGTAGCTTATTTATACGGCATGGAAAACAACACTCGTTAGAGGTTTCTACCAATTAAAATAATTGTTCCCATCCTACCTCAATTAGGAAAATATATAGGTTAGTTGAGCCGTCTAGTTTCAAAACCAGATAAATCCAACTTTTTCGCAATCCAACTAGTTCTCATTTCACTACATTGTATTGCAAAGCGGTTTTGACCAAAAGGGTCCGAATACAGTATAAAAATGCGTTCAAAGTCACGGGTGTTTATCCAAAAGTACGTGGCTGTCAATCGTTTTTGGCGTCTCCTGTAAAATAATGAAAATAGATCTATTTGGTTTCGAAACTGGCAATAGCCCAATTGCATCCGAAAGGAGCCGGGTTTACCATATTCTCAAAGAAACTAAACGGCTCAGTTATAGGTATACTTGGTAAATTCCTAGTGTACGGTGCCCCGTTGTCGCCAAGGCCAAAAATTGGCGCCAAGGCTTGGCTAAACAACGTCAAACGGTGCGAAAAAATAAGTAGGGTTGTTGTACATCATGATATTGCAAGGTACTTCATGAAATAGGATTGCCAAAATATAAAATTTATCGCTCACTAATTGTGGGCACCGTACACTAGGAATTAACCGTATACTTTTTTGGCTTCTTTGAAATAGTTATATATAAATATATTCACCAACGGTTGCATTTCTACCTTTTGCCATTTATTTGTTTACCTTTTTATTTTTTTGTCCAATTGTTTATCTTATTACGAAGGCCAGGAAGTCCTTGGAATCTGGACCCCTCCCAAATAGAACTTAAATGATTGAAAAATCAGTTTATCTAATAGCTTTATTGCAAAATGGGTCATTTATTGTGTACATAATCATTAACTCTTTGATTGATTAAGTGTTCAATTTAAAAGGTAGTTGGTTGGTTGGAACGTCGCACTAGAGCTGCACAATGGGTTATTGGCGACGGTGTTTAAATGGGAGTAACGATCTACATTTAGTTAGTCGTTATTTATTTTTAAACTTCAGTTCTAAGGCCTAACTATTCAGTTTTGAAAACCTGTATTTCTTTTCAAATTAATCTCGTATCATTCGGATCTTCCCTAAAATAATATCCGAAATACGTCCTTGCATTTGATAAAACGCAACTATAAATGTTTTGAATTTTGTAAAGAAAACAATACCCTTTTAAAGCTAGTGCATGGTGAATAATCCCAACAACAACAACAAATCGTCATAAAACCTGCATGTTGTTTCAAATACCTTTATAGAACCTGCATGTTTTTTGGAAGTTTTTAATTCGCCTGCATAAACCTTTAACAAAAACCTGCATTTTCCATTCAATTATTTCAATGCTGAATTTTTCGGTTAAAAAAACCCTTCATTTTCACAATTTTCAAGAAGGTTTTATGCTAATTTTTTTTAGCTGGGATTTGATATAGAAAATGCACATATCGTGGTTTCCAAGGTGAATGGATCCGTGCCTCAAAAACATATTCAGTCAAGTTCCCGACTTTAAAACGTCGCTCCATTGCCTATGCCTACTCCAGGATTATCGACGTATTCCAAAATTTCCAATAACTCTTTGAAGTCCCCCCCAAGTTGCAGCTTCGGCAGAGCTCTTGACAAGTGTCTCCACAATGGAGCCGGGGAATGCTTTTGTTGCGGCCACCCCACTTCCGGTAGCGTCCCACCTGTCGCCCTGGCCCCACCTTGATTTACAGAGAAATGTGGGAACGCTGCTTTCAAGGCCGTCGCCGCATCCAACATGGAGCCGCTTTCTTCATGAAACGTCAGTCTACTTAGTTGTACATTCCCCCAAGTCCTAACACAATTGGCGACTCGAAATGATTTTGATCATTTTAAAAACGACTAAGAATGTATAGCATTTAGGGATTTTTTTCTTCTTTTCGATTGGAGCCAGTTTTAACCCAGCAGTAAAATATTGTACTTTTAATCGGTGGGGTGCGAGTTCGAATATAGTTTTGGACGATGTAGTAAGCTCGTGACCGGAGAGTTGCCAGTTTTGTTTCTAGTCGTCTACAATAAATATCCTTCGCGTATAAGGAACTGTTGCACGTTAAATCCATTGTGGTCTAATGGCCTCACGCCTATTCAGGTTGCATGCCAGCTCAGGTGTTGTCCTCGTCATCTAACCGTGGTTATAAATTACGAGACAAACTTACCTGAGTTTTCTTCTTGATAGATCCCGAAACGTCGCCATAGCCCATTGTGTAACTCTGGTGTGACGTTAATTCAACCATACATACAAGGCTTTCGCCAATAGCTAAGAAAAATCAGTAAAGGACTACCTTTTATATATAAAAAACGCTTCGAAAAAATAGCGAAGAAATATTTGAAAATAATTTGTTGAAAATGCTTTTAGAATTCCTCATGCTAAAGTCTGATTCATTTATAAGTCAATTAACTTTATTTTGTTAAACGTAAATAAAGAAGTATTCCTATAATATGCAACGCTTGTTGATCAAATGAAAGATTTTATTGTAAACTATTATATAGGTGACCCTTCTCTGGTCTTCTTCAAAGGGCCAGTCGTGCAATATACGTCACTCGGTTAGGATCAACGTGTATATAATTTTATGTTTAAAATACGCCTAAAAACAACGTTTGACGATGAGGATTAAAATAAGCTACGTAGGGTGTCGGAATAGAAATATAATGCTAAGTTTTATCGGGACTATAACTCCACAGCAAATAGCACGTTCAATGTAAATTTTATATCGTTCTTTGTTCGTTAGAAAATTAGGCATCGATCCGTGTAAACTCTTGAAACAACGCAAAGCGGGAATGATGACTGCGGATAAGACGGAACAGTTGCGCAACATCCTTCTGTTGGCGAGGTTTGCGTTGACAAATAATTCATATTTCTATAATATGATAATTCTGAAATCGTCTTTATATACAATTACTTACATTGGGTATCAGGATAGAGTCATCGTATTACGCTTTCAGGTTGATTCATTCCGACGCTATAGCTCCGTGGCAAATAGAACGATTGAGATATATTTAATCACGTTCAATAGGAAATTAAGCGCCGATGCGTTTAAAATCTTGAAATAAAATACGTGATTGGGGCTTAGGAGCGTCATCTGGAATAGCTTGTTTATCAGTCTTCTCTTTTCGAAGTTTGCATTGGTGACAAATCCGCATTTCTATAATCTATTCATGGTTCGCACAGTCCTTAAAAGTCCTTAAGAACTACTTAATTTAGGTAGGTCCTTAATTAAAGGCCCTTAAAGTCCTTAATTTTCAACTGAGGTCCTTAATTTTTGTCAAGCATGAGCTTTTTTATTTACTAATTTACATGGGAGGTATTTTTTCACGTCTAACCCGAAATTTCAAGTTTATAAAATTTTCGGAACCCAGAATTCCGGGTGCAATAAAAATATCGGAATGTAGAATTCCGGTTTTTGCTTTGATCGGGTCCACACATTTGACTGTTATACACAAGTGTAAATCGGCAAGGCGAGAAAGGCGTCAATAGACGGATTTAGTGTGTTGTGAATAATTGATACTCATTCTAGAAAATCGGGGAAATTCAAATGAATGTAGCATCTTTAACATTTCTGCGCCAGAGTTTGCCGGAAGTGGAATCCTGCGTCAACTTGCTACGAAACCACATTTAAATACGCTTCTGCACCAATTTTGCACCAAACAATTATTATCCTCCGCCAACGGCGCCAAAAAATATACTAGGTCCTTAAAAATTATCGAGAGGTCCTTAAAAAGTCCTTAAGAACTACTTAATTTTTACTTTTGAAAATATGTATGAACCCTGCTATTGAAATGTCGTTTCACGTAAAACCCTTCTGGCCGTGTTCCGACACAGCCCCACTCTGTTTTTCAATTTCATTGATGTTGTGTGTGTGTGTGTTGCAGGTAGCGTTTTCCTACCCCAGTCTTCAAGATTTCCTCTCCGTACTTCTCTTCCGTGCCCAACACGGGCCCTCACGTGGCTCCCCCCGAGCCCCCCCCGCCCGACCTCCATGGCTCGGAGGACAGCGACTCCAAGGACTCCACGGGCGACAAGGGCGACCTCTCCTCCACGGACGCGGAGGGCGTCTGGTCGGCGGCCATCGAGCAGTCCTTCCAGGTGAGAGGATGCCTCCGTTAGTGACCCCCACCTCAAACCATGTGGGCTGATTGGTATCAACAGAAGTGATTTGCATGAATTCGATATATATCCCTGTAATAAACCAATATAACATCGCCACTTCAAGAAGCCAATGTCAGATGGTCGTTGTACCGAAAGGTAGCTGTAATTAGTAAAAAAAATATTACATTGAAACTAATCAAACAAATATAACTATACAAATCGTCTAACTAAAACAACCAAACCGACAAACTAAACGAAACTATACAAACCGTCAGTCTTGCAGTTTCTCCTGTTTGGTTTTCCATCAGAAAATAATTTATTTTTTCGTTCCTCGTTTTATTGATTTTTATAGTTTATTTAGTCACAATATATTAATATTAATTTTTATAAATTGGGAGTCTTAATTTAAATATATGATATTTGAAAGTCTTAATTTTTTTAAACTTTTTTATTATATAAAAAAAATGTTATTGGTTAATATTGGTTTATCACAGGGATTCAAAAAGTATTAATTCTAAAAATAAATTTAAAAAAAAAATTTAACAGGCGAATGAATGCCTGAAAATATTGTTTTTGGAAATGTGGATATTTAAAGCGCCATTGATTAAAAAAAAACTTATAAAGGAATGTCAGTAACTTAAAAAAAAATATTAACCTTTTGAAAATTTACTAACTTTCTTCCAACATATCTTATTCGAAGAACTTCATGCATTCAAAAATGTTTATGAGTTGGCATTCTTCGCTCGCTTTCCAAAACTAAAAAATTTAATTCCCTACTGGTAAACAATGTCACATGACATAATGTCGGCCAATGGCAGGGGACGTTACATTTTAGAAGAAATGTCAGGGGGAAATACTTTAGATTAATGTTAAATACCAGACTCGTTTTACAAATTCACCGTTTGAGATTTACTTGAGATATGGTATATAAACTTGCTGATCTTCTTCAATCCTCAGCTTTCTTATTCCACGTTTAATTGTTGGATTGGATTGTCCTAAACTTCTGAATATGGAAGTAAGAGTCATTTAAGTTTTGTGGGTTATTATGTGTTTTTTGTCTTTAGAGAAGAAAATATTAATATTTACTCTTTTTGGTTCTAGGAGGCGCTCGCCATATATCCACCCTGCGGTAGACGGAAAATTGTGTTATCAGAATGTGGAAGAATGTTTGGGTAAGTTGTCTCTTTTTATGCTATGTGAATTAGAGAGATTCCGAAGAGCCAGTATTTATTATGGAAATGAACGATTGTTGTATTCCGTGGCATGATATATAGTAGTGTTGTTGGGTAACGATTTAATGTAATTTTTAAAGCAATACAATAGTTTGCAGAAAATACAGTGTATTATAATTAGTCATTAAAAAATATTCAATATTTTTTTATCTGATGAGTGCTGGAGCACTGTTTTAATGTTCGCAAAAAATAGTGATTTTATTTTTCAAAAGTCAGTTTACATAAGCTTCTCAACAATTTATAGTTAATAATTTTTACCACTATATAGAGATTTTTACCACTATATGGGCACACTTGACTTTCAAAGCAAGGGTAAGGTCCCTTGTCTACATGAAATTTTGAATATCCAATCCCATCCCCTTTTCCCTTAACTCACTTACCCCCCCCCCCCCCCCCTGACTAAAATCTAATTGTAACAATGCAATATTTCAACACTGTAACATATTTTACATAGTTAGATATGAGGATGGAAAAACGATACATTCTGATTGGCTGATGAGGAAATTTCGCCAAATGAATAAAAAATATCGTGAAATGAATAAAAAATATCGTCCAATGACTGAAAATATCGCCAAAATGAACAAAAATATCAGCCAATGAACAAAATGAACAAAAATATAGCCACATGAATAAAAATATCGGCAAAATGAATAGAAATATTGCTCTGGTGTCCATGTACAGCGGCCCTAAAGAATAGGTCGTTTATTTTGTCACCAAGATGCGACAGTGGACTGTAAAGGGGAGGAATTCCATTTCAAATTATACATTACACAATTGAGAGCTTAGGGGTCGGTTTGATTTAACACACAATTTTCTAAACCACTGGTCTATACGCAAACTAGACCTCGCGTAATCGGTTTTCCGAAATCTTTCGTCTGCATAAATTAAAATCCGCAATTAGAAACCCTAAATTTAGAAATTTTATTTCTATGAAGTGTTGCCATCTGGCCGCTATAAATTTTTAAATTATCAGAATTTTCTAAAAATCGTTGAGACCAGTTTTGAGTGTTGTGTGAAGTGTCAACTCAAGTATTGCCCTCGTCATCTCGCCAAGGTTCAAAAATACCGAGGCATTGTCCCCGGGTCTTTTCTTCGAGATTGACCTCAAACGGACGATATATTTCGAACTGTCTTCAAAAGCCTATTGCGCAGTTCTAGTGCTCTGTCATCTCTGTATATCTTAACCCTAAAATACTAACCTTATATGAGGCCCATCTAAAGCCAATGGAAGAATAATTAAAATTTACGCATGGTAAGTATTCTAAGGTTAATAGTTGTTCCTAAGGTAAATTCAAGAAACAGTGACCAACATAAAATCGACTTTTTTTTGTGTGTGTGGCACAAAAACTCGGGGACTCCAAAGCCAAATTTGTCGAAAGCGACTCTCATCCTTGCGCATGCGCAGTGCAGGACAAGGGGGAAGAGTGAAATTGCATTCCAGACATTCCAATGGGATGGCGTTGTCGGGTAGGTGTACACGTCAATGGGCGATCGATATCCTGATCGATGGAGGGGGCGGGGCCACGGTGGGGGCGGGGCTCGGGGCGGGGGAGGATGGAAATATTTGCTTTCATCTTGGAACTCCGCTATCAACCCGCTGGATTGACTTGTTTCCGAGAGTCAATTGATGGCCGACTCTTCTCCAGGATCATTTTTTACTTTCGATTACCCTGTGGGAGGGATAATGAAAGTATTGTTTTCGGGCTGAAATATCGGGGTCTTATTTTTGCGACACATATTTAGTCGCCAATAGCCCATTGTGTAGCTCTAGTGCGACGTTGATTCAACCAATCGATCTATACGTATTTAAGTTCTCGTGTCCAAAATAGAGGTTTTAAAAAATTGGTTTGTCTGGTATGTGTATATAACATGGATGCCTTAGTGCACAGATGTAGTGAATTCACTATTTTCAGAAAGTTCTTAGCGTTATATATAAAGAATAGAAAACAATAAGCGTTAAGGGTTTCAGCCAATTATAAAATAATTGCTTTTCACCTACCAGAATTAAGTACTATTACAATTTAACGATTCAATTGATCTTCATCTAAAATTCACGAAATATGCATTGAACACATCGAGGAGCAAACAAACAAAACGTGTTTTGTCCCACATTTCTGTAAATCAGATTATTATATCACCGAACTTCGAATCACCGAAAACTCATTTTGCCTCATCTTGCAAAAATTTCAATCTATACGAGTCGGTGCATTCAGGAATTAAGTTACTTGCTGTTTCCTACTAACAATCTGAATGGGACAAAACTTTTTGAATAATTGCTTCTCATTTGTGCACTGAGACAGCGGTTCCCAATTAGTATTAAGTCTCGGACCCCTAGCTAATACTAAAACAGGACCAGGGACCCTTTTTCTTTCACATATGCTCATGGAAGTCCTCCCTTCGTTCATTTTACATATCTTTTGTTAAGAATATGAACACAAACTTCCCAATAAACATATAGAAAAGTAGATACGCCAATCACCAGTTGAATTATTTTTAGTCATTTAAAGTCATAAAAGCATTTTCATACTCACTTAAATTAGTTACTGTACTGTTTTTTAAACTGTAGGGAATAAGTATTATTTTTTTGGTTCATAATAATCTTGTTGAAGTCGGATCAATGCATTTGAATTATTTTTCTTTGTGACTCCGCGGATCCCTAACATCGACCCGTGGACAACCTTTTGGGAAACCATTGCACTGAGACATCGGTTTCTCAAAAAGAATGAATAACCATAACACACATAAATTTAATAAGTTATTTTCGCGTATAGGATTCTAAAGCAAGTTCAGGGTCAAAATCATGCATTCAAAAATTTTGCAAACGATGTTGAATACTGTATTAATAACATGTTATCGCCACCAATAATCCGGCACTCGTCATTTTGATGGGTGTTATTTTTGCAGTGTTTCGATATCAGTGAAATCGTCATAAAATTTTTCCAATGAATATTGCAAAGTTAGACGTAGTTTTGTTCTCGCGTAAGATGCCTTTTTCAAATTCGTAGTGAATTCATCATCCATAATTTAACCCTTCAGATTTCGGGCTGTGACTGAGTTGCAATTCGAATCGAATTGGAAAGGTAATGACTGGGATGACGTATTCTTGTTGGGACAGTCACTTATTACGGTATTGCGATTTGATCCGCTTTTTGTGTTTTCATTAAACCCTGCTAATGAGTGAGTACTAACTGAGCCCTCTTTTACCAAGCCATATACATTTGAATTAGTTTCAGTTGGTCGTTGGAACCATGTATAAGTGTTGATCTAGTAATTCTATTTTAAAGAAAATAACCCAATAATCACTCGAACATCTGGTCACCCTATTAGCTAAATCATCTGATCAAATCGATCATTTGTTAGTTTTTGCCAGCCTCTCAGGCGTAGTAAGTGACGTTCCCTAATAATCAAAACGGCGTAATTCCAGTAAGCATTTTTCCAATTCGTCTCACTTCAACTCGATTAACCTCGCATTGAGCAGCCCGACCTCTGCTGGGTTAAAGACAATGAAACAATACCCACAATTTATAATTTGAGATATATGTGCTTAGAAGATTTAGATTAGAACCCATAGTTTTTTTTAAAAAAACATCGCACACAGAAGTGGATTTAAGTCAAAATAAGGAAAATGAAAAATCTCCTAGCGGAATGATATACATAAGTATAGCAAATGTACATTACTCACTTTTGGCAACGTTAATAGACAGACATGTTGGGAGTGAGCATGCAACAAATTTAGTGTTTAACCCTTAGCAGCCGGTGGTTTCACACAAAATTTACCTATTTACACATCATTTGCATGTCGAGACCCAGTGGTTCCTATGGTAACCACATGTGCGGTAGGAATCGTATGACGGTGCAGAGCACAAATTTAAGGTTAATTTTGTAAATAGCAGTGAAAAATTTAAGAGTCACTATCATAGAGAGAGAATTGTGCAAATAATTCAGTTTATTTTGTTGCTAATTTTGTTTTTGTTAAAATCTGTCAATATTTGACTATGTTTTATTAATAAAGTAAATATTTTTTTGCCTTAATTCAGCCTGATGGTTCAAAATAGAAATTGGATGCTGCAAAAATTGCTCCATTGATCGTTTAGGACGCTCCATTGATGCTTTTAATTTTCTAAATGAGCGATTAAAAAATTCTGTACAAAATGAGGTGTCATAATTTAGATGTATGGAAAACACAATTTAAAAGAATTTTTTTTACGACGACAAAAAAAGTTGAGGCTGAAAGGGTTAAAAATAGTAAACACTTAATTAAAAAGTTTTTAAAAATAGTTATTTTTCATGCAAATTAAACTACAAACTTTTAATGGTGTAAAGAATAATTTAGGTAAGTTTGTCGTGAAAAAAAATTGTGCGAATTTGATTTTTAAAATGCTGTTAGGTGTGGGTTGTGCTTATAAAACATTGGATCGAGCGTTATATCCATCCATTCTCATCTCTTAACAGTTGGTCAATTTAAAATGCTAAAATTTTTAATCACTATTCAGTCGAACATGTGATAACTGTGGTTCAAATATTAATATCTGTAGGTGTAGTGAAAACAAAGTTTTGAATCTCGATTTCGATGAACCCAAAGTATTAACCTTTTGTGGTCTGCTGGCAGTTGGCATTGCTTTTCGATGGAACAGGTTCTTTTCCACTGGACAGATTATAGTGCTATGCTTACTAACTCTTCAATAAAATCAATGAACCCAAGTGGGTTAAACTGTTTTTGAAAGCCAAATAAATTCAATGGCGCGAAGGACGGGCCGACCAATGCGAACTCGAAAGTACCCATCGATTCGCCTTATAAAAAAATACAATGTTTTTATACAACGTACTGATTTTAATCATTCTTTATGGTTGAGTGTTTCACAATACAAAATAAAAACTTCGAATTAATAACAAAAGCTACTTTCGTCGCAAGAGAACACCTTACATCGTTTATTTGTGCGTATTTTTTAAGCTGGGGAACATGTCATCGTGCTTTTTATCTGTAAACGCTGCGCTTGACGTCCGAGACACTGGATTGGTTGTGTCCAGTGTCTTGGACTTCAAGCACAGCATCTGCGGATAAAAAGCGCGAATACATGTTTTAAATTTTTTTTTAATTAAAATTAATTTCAAATTTTGATTGTAAATAGCAACCATTTCTGCAAAAATAACCTGCAGAAATTGTTCGTCTAAGACCGCTTTTCACACACCGGCAAAATCGAAGCCGGCAACGGCGCCGGATACAATTGTCCTATCCCAGGCACTCAATCGTAATAAAAAAAATACCCGCATTTTGTATACATAACTTTTGAAAGAAAAAAATTCGTGGTAAAGCGGAGATTGAAATTCCAAATTAGACGAAATTTGCAGGTCATAAAAAAATTGTTCGTCTAAGACCGTTATTCACACACCGGCAAAATCGAAGCCGGTGACGGCACCGGATACAATGTTATAGATACAATGCCGGACCGGATTGCATAAAAAGTTATAAATTGTTAGCATTGCTGCCTTCACCGTCTCCGGTTTTATCGGTTTGTGATAAAACGGCCTTATATTCAGCTCATAAAACCCGCAAATAATTTTTTTTTTGAGGTAACAGAAATAATTGCACTGCCTAGTTTTAAACTTAATTCTAATAACAAAATTTAAAATATACCCATTTTGTTTTCAAGTGAGATACATATAAATTAAAATATTTTAAAGTGTGTACGAATTAAAAATAATTACATTACATTCGTGTACACTAATCCGTGTCTGTGTGAAAATAACCGTTCCGAAACATAATTCGGTACAAGTATATTCAAATATACTACACTTAAAAAAAATATCATAAAATATACTACACCCCATGAAATTATACTACCGTAGTCAGGCACGTCGCTCCGGGGGGGTTTGGGTTGCTGGAAATTTTACCCTGAAAGTTGGGAATTTCAACTTCTAAAAATCTCGATTTGGGAAAATTTATGCCTGAAGAATATTAATATTATTAACAAATGAAATCTAGGGGAAATTAGAAATCGTCCAACTTGTGTAAGATTACATTTAAATTAGACCTCGGAACAGACACTGCATTGGAATGTGGATGCAACAAATCAATGCTTGTGAGATAACTGTATAATATTACCTAAAATATATATAAAAAAAGATGAAAAATGTCAATAAGTTGGAAGTGGGAATTTTCAGCACTGTAGAGTTGGCAATTTCGAATAGTTGAGTTGAGAATTTCGAATCGTTAAGTTAAGAAATTTCTTGTCTCAACCCTCCCAAAATGTTTTTTGTGTAACGGCACTGACCGTAGTATTGAAAATACTACGAACGGCAGCACTTTCCCTCTTTGGTGTCAAAAGAAACAAAGAGCGGGAGTTTCTCCCCATCCGGAATACTGCCAAATATGGCAACCCTGCCAAAAAGGGAAACCATCCACCTCCCCTACTTCGGCTTTCTCCCTCTCTCTCCTCCCCCCCATCCATCCATATAAAACGTTGGATGTGTGCGGGCGTGTGTCGGAGCTATAATTGCACATTCCAGGAATTCCTGGCTTCCGGGAGAGGGGGGAGGGGGGAATTTTTCGCAAAAGTCGTCACTTTATCTGCATCAAGTCTGAATGAAACTCGGGTTCTGGGCGCCTGCTGCGTGGGGGGGGGGGAGGGGATTTAACCCCTCCAACGGCCGTGGAGTACGTTAGTTTATAATTTAAATACATTATTTATTTTTGCGTGCGAGTTAAAAGGGTTGTTGCCGCTGCTTTTGGGTGCGTGTCTTAACTCTTACATATTTCACGGTTTTCTATTGAAAATGATGACAAAATGAAAAGTGGCTGGGTATCTTGCTAACTATTCATACAAAAAAAAATCCGTTTTTAAGGATTAAAAAAGGATCAAATTCAAGTTGAAATTCACAAACTGAGTGTTCTATATTATATAACAGAGTTCGCACTGGTCTTTAAAAGTCCATAAGAACTCCTTATTTTTGGTTTGCATTTTAAGAGCCCTTTAAAATTCTTATTTTTGACAAAGAGTCCTTAGAAACTCCTGTTTTTCGCCCTGCCAGAAAAACATTAAATTTTTTTTATTAGTAGTTCCTTTCAAATTTCTTGCTCTCAGTTTATTTCACTTACATTGGCAATCTATTACTTGTGGCTGTTTTTACATTAGATGCTCGAATATTATTTATTTTCTCGCTTCAATAATAGGTTAGTGCATTGCATTTATTATTCTTTGCAAATACATATTTAACAGTTGGTGAAGAAATCAAACAAGATTATGACGAATTCAAAAAGTAATAACTTGGAAGTCAATGAATGAGGTTCTGTTAAGATACTTTTCAAACATAGCATTGCGTTTAAAAAATAACTTTTAGGTTAATGTGAAAGTTGATTGTTGTCAGCATTTGTTTAATTTTTTTCTTATTTACAGAGGCCGCACGATAAAAAAAGGGCCCTTAAAAACTTGTTTTTGTCCTTAGAAAGTCCTTAAAACTCTTTATTTTTTATTTTTAAAAATGAGTGGGAACCCTGTATAAAAAACACCTAATGTTAAAGTCAGGGCAATAGTATTTGTCTTGTATAATAATAATAAAAGAAAGATGTTGTCTGTTAATTGCAAAAGCGCCTACTTCTCATGTATACCTGAGGCAAGAACATGTAAAATTCCAATTAGTTTTTTAAACAATTAAATATTTTATAAATATTGCATAAAGAAACATTAAAACAAATGTTTCCAAGATCTAATTTGTGCCTTTGTAGCTTAGTCAGTAATGTACTGGACTTTGGAACAATAGATCATGGGTTTGAGTCCCGATTGGATCATCCACTCAATATTTAAAACAATGTGCCTGAAAGGGTTCATCAGTAATGTAGGACCAAACAGCTAATTTACTAAAAAAATAATTAAATTTTATTTATCATTTACCCATAGAAAGGTAATTTTTTTTAAAGACAGTATAATAACTTTTAAAAATAGTGACTGTAAATTAATGTTATTAAAATTGACTAAAGTGCACGATAAACTTTACTATTAAAAAAGAAATTCTAGCTTTTGTCTACTAAATAATTAATTTTTCAATTTATTATTTATGTGCATGTTGTGCATTATTGTAAGTACTCTTAATAAATAGTTAAATTAACTACTGACATGGATGATATATAATCAGAACATATTCCATTGATGTAATTTAATGCAGATAAATATAGAAATCCAGAGTCTGGCAAAATCGAGATAATTTTAGGTTAACCCTTTTTAGAATAATGATTTAAACTTTTTTATTCAGGTCTGCTGATTTAGAATAAAATATATTCAGATATTCAATTATTTTGTATGATACATATTTTAAAATTTAATTCTCACGATTATTAATTCAAGTACAGTAAACTTGTTACATTTTAGTATACATCGATTATTGTCTTAGTATACAAACGTGTTAAGCACATTTTTTGTGAATTTGGGATTTCGAGTTCATTTTAACTCTCGTATGCTAGTGGTAAAATAAAAGTAATTATTTGAATTAGAAAGCACAAGATAGTTTTCTACTGTTCCTTATAATAAGGCTACAAACTTCCAAATAGCTGTCTTGAAATGTTAGGTAATTGTTACCTATTGCATCTGTTAACAATTGCATTAATATAAAAAATATACTTTAGTAAAGTTGTCTTCTATTATTTATTTCAACAATTATAAGTTTCAGAAACCTACATTTTTTTTAATGTATGACTAATTGTGTATATGTACATTAAAAAATAATTTTTGACTCTACTTTGAAATAATTGTATAGTTTTAAGTTTGATCTTATATGCATGAATATTAATTGTAAGTTTATTTTTAGACGAAATGAGCTCATAGCCCGATATATCAAGTTACGGACAGGCAAAACAAGAACCAGAAAACAAGTATGTCTCATTAATTCCTACATAATAAAAACTATTTCTGGTATTTAGTTAATAATAAACTTCTTTGTTTAGTATGAGAGTTCTTTATATATTGTATATTTTCTTTACTTAATATAAAATTATTAAAGTAATTTTTAAAAATTTCAATTTGAAATCTGTGATTGCAATGTTACAAAGTGGCTCTTCAATTAAAATTGGACAATGTTTTTCAACCTTTCTTCATATGAGCTGTATGTCTGCTATATATGGTACAAGTCCAAAGATAGAATTCCGAGATAAGACCATTTAATGGACTAACTCGTGTTGGTGTCTATTGTAAATAGGGATGAGCCGGATAGTGCTTTTGCTGGATACCGGATATCGGATATCCGGCGCACATTACAAACCGGATATCGGATATCCGAACTGGAATTTGCCGGATATCCGGCAGTTTCTTTTTTATGAAATTAACTTCTCATACACACTAGAAAAAAAGGAAATCAGTCAAAAATTACAAAACATTTTTTTATTCTATAATATTCCCCAATTCCTTACCTTTAAGGCGATACGAAGATTGAATAAACATTAAAAAAACTTTTTTATTTACAAAGGATTATTCTAGGGTGCTGCTAGTAATGGGCGTATGTTTTGTACACTTTAAATTCAACTTCTGAATAATTGTATTTTTACCATATGCCCTTTCATTCCAAACATGAAAACTTAAATTTGCTGAAACGTTTGAGAAAGTTATTTTTTAATTCAACTTTATATTAGTTGTAATATGTTATGACCCTCCACCATAACGATTCGTTAAAAAATATATAATAGAATTTTAAAGTTAAAAATTGGAAAAAAAAGTGGGTTTCTTTCTTGAGGTAAAAAAAAACTTTTCAAGTTATAAACTTTTTAGAGGGACATAACTTTAAGAAAGATACTTTAAGTAATTCCAACAAAAATTATGCTTCTAGATGAATTACAACATGCATAATTATGTTTTAAAAAAAATATGAAAATTAGCTAATTAGCATTTGACTTAATTCAGTTTTTTTCTATAATGCATAAAATTTATAATTAAAAAAAAATTCAAGTTTGTACGTACACCTTAACAGTTCTTTAATAAACTGTTCATATTTATACAGATTTTGAAATGGCCAGATCAGTATGCGAGAGTTTAACGTGACGTATTAACATGGTAACTTACTAGTAGTTTCAATTTCTTCCTTACAGCAGACAACTTTGCTTTTGTTTGTTTAGCCGCTACGCTTGCAATTATGGGAAAGTTTGTTTATAACATTTGTTTTCCCAAATAAGTAATATTTTTATTCCATATATGAATAAATTTGAGTACAGAAATACTTATATTATATTTGTATATAATTAGAATTACAACAAAATACGAAAAATTACTTTTATTTCAACACAAAAATACTTGATAAACGATTACTACAATCTATCTCAGTGTATGTAGTAAATATTTCCATATTGAGGTATTATTTAAAGAGTAAAAGCTAAAATTATAGTACAGAAGCTAAAACTCCATGCTAACCCTACGGAACTTCTTCGGCGTCGCGGAACTTTCTCCATGTTCCGTTGGAACAGCGGTCTTCTTCTTCTCGGCGTGAAACTCCCCCATTGTACAATGCGTTTGAAAATGTAATTTTGAAATATTTCCAAATTGCTGATCTAAATTGCGCCATACTTAAATGCTGAAACTAACTTTTAGACTGGAGAATAAAACAACTAATAGAGAACGAATCGAAGATACTCCACTATAGTGGTGCGCTATAGCGGCGTGTTTCGAATGTCTGTAGCATATCTTCCTTGCTATCTATTCTCTGTGACTCACCGCGTCTGAGTCTAAAATGTACTCCTTACCCACTTGAATAGCCCGAGAAAAATTCAAGGGAGAATCTGCACACTGAATACATTGATAAAATTTTCAGGAAAATACTTAAAGCAAAAACAACGATAAATGATCGCCACAAAAAAAAAATCTTCGGTGTTTTATTCATCCGGATATCCGGCTTGGTAAATCGGATATCCGGCACTTTACTTCCGGATATCGGATAGTTACCGGATAGTTAAAAATCAGCCGGATAGGCCGGATACCGGATAGTTACCGGATATCCGTTTCATCCCTAATTGTAAATACATGTTGTCCCGGGTTAATTGTTAAGGGAAGTGGTTAAAGTTTGTAACTTGGCTTGGTTTTAAGTTAAATAGAATTAATGTTCAACTAGTTATTGGGCAATGTGTTGAACTGGGACCTACACTACTTGGCTAAATGATAGATCTTGCTGCCTATGTATATAAAATTATATTAGACTGTTTTCAGATTTTCGGAACTCTCATTACTTGGCAGATAACTCACCCATATATAAAAAGTTCTAGGTAAAATAATGAGCCACCAAATATTTCATCAAGAGATAACTTAACCCTTCATTAAATATTTTTTTAAATTTCTTATTTCTTTAGCAAAAATTTGGCCGGTTGCTTTTTAAATTTTGTCTGCTAAAATTTTATTTATTAATTAACATTTATCCAGCAATTTTGGAGTAAACGTATAAAAAAGTGAACCCAAATATTCAAGGGATTTTTTAGTTTTATAAAAATTGTTATCTTGACTGCTCACTATAGAAATTGTAACCCCCAAGTCCCTAACAGCCCTTTGAATTGTTATGTTAAAGCCCCAAGAATCATTAAACGTTATTCTTTAAAAATTGGTTTGTTAAATTGTTTTATTTCATGTAATTTTTCTTGAAAATGCTTTTTGTGTGTTCAAATGTCATGTGTATTTTTTAAATCAATGCTTGTATTATTTGTTTTATCGGGTTGGAATAAAAATGTAACAAACCTAGTAAACACTTAGTTACAAAATAAATATTTTTCACGTTTGACAAAATCATATTCAAATTTTTTTTAATGCAAATAAGTTGTGGGAAAATTGTACAGATTTCATTTTTCATATGTTGCCAATCTTTAACAATAAAAACTATTTTGATCATGATTAAAGTTTAGAAACAAATAAGTGATATCTGTTAAAATATTGCTTGCAAAAAAAAAAAAAATGCATATTTAGCAATTATTCAACCCTGTAAACAAAGCAAGAATAAAGTTGCTTCTACAAAGACTTAGTCGTCTTACAGAACAACTCAGTCAGCAAGTGACGAATTTGTTGAAGAAATGAAAATATAGTTTAGGTAGTCCATTTTGTAGCTAAATATTTCTATAACAATTGTTAGCACAAAATAAGAAAGAAATACTTTTGTTTATTTCAGGTAATATTAAGTTGTAATTTATGGAATTAGTCATTTTAATGAATTGCATTTTATTGACGAAAGAATTACATACTAATACTTTTCTTGTACTTTTTAGGTTTCCAGTCACATACAAGTTTTAGCAAGAAGAAAAGCTAGGGAAATATCAACAAAATTGAAAGTCCATGTAAGTACACTCCATATTTTTTGGTTAAAAATTAATATGATGCATACTGTAAATCAAAACTGTCATATCTTCGCTTAAGCTGTGATACAATTGGACTTGTGTGGTATCATGGTTTAAACGAAGATATGAGACTTTACTGTCTTGGTGAATGTTTTAGAAACCTTTTCCGCATTTAATGCTAGTTATTTTTCATTTCTGAAAAACTGCAATGAAGATTTTAAATTCAAACTCCTTTGCAACGATGTCAAATGAAATGTTCATTTATTGTCCTTGATTGGTTAGGACTTGAAAATGGTACAGTCAACTTTTTATGCCACATGCATGTGATATGGAAATTAGTACCACAGGTTTTCTGTCACCAAATTTTGTGATTAGAAAAATGCTTTTTAGCAGTGAGTGTAATATATACTTAAGGTGGAATGTGTCTGCTATGTTTTTGTTTAGTTAAATGATGTAAAAAATTACCCTTAAAATAATTGTACCTACGCATGCAGTGATTACATTATGTGAATCGCAAATATATATATAAATAAAAAAAAATTAAAACATTTTGTAATAAAAAGTGTATATATCCTTCAAATTAAAATAAAAAAAAATCTATAGTTATAATAATGAGAAAACAAACATTAAAAATAAATTGTGATTAAATTATTTTATAAAGTCTTCCAAAATAATTAAATTGTTGAATTTACGTCTATGTTTGTGCAATGCCCTAATTATACTGAAGAAGTAGTGGGTTATATCACATAATATTATCAAAAATTACCCGGAATAACTCTCATGTTCAAATGTTTAGCAAATGCCATCATATAGAAAGCCATTAGAGTATTCTCAAAAGAAAACTTTTTCTAATAATTTCAAAATTTAAAATAAACCCATAAAAAGTTTAATATTATTGAATACTCAATTTTGTGGGCATGTTAACAATTGCAACCCATATAGACAAGCAACAACTGTGTTAATTGAACTCCTATTTTATGAGGGTATTGTTTTGAAATGTTTAGTTAAGGGCTTAGAGTAGTATTGCAACCGAGGATGGTGGCTGTTTCTGTGGATCTTGCAGCACCTATAGCCATCAACGGTTGTTATCGTCTGTTTTCAGCAGGACCAAACTTCCAAGGAAGCCGCTCTGCAGTCGATGTCCTCCATGTCAAGTGCTCAGATAGTTTCTTTGTTCTACTCCCAGGACCAGACGACCAAAGAGAAGGCCATTCAGTCCCTTACGTCCTTGACCTCCGGCTTGTCCGCCAGTGCCATCCACCACAACAAAGTCGCTGCAGCTGGACTCGCTTCGCTGGTGCCCCCTGCCAACTATGCTGGCACCCCGGTAAGCAGATTCAGTGCTGATTTGTGCAAAGGATTTGACAATAGTTATTGTTTGTCTCTGTTAATATTTTGGAGAAATGACAAAGACTGAATTTACTGGGGAAAAATTCCCCCTAAGTTTAAATTTCAAAGAGTACAAGTGCACTAACTAGAAACAATTTTAAAAGCTCAGTACACACCTAAGTTTGATAAAGTTCTCCTAGGTTTGAACAACATTACTGATGGGGGATCTTTTTCATGGCATGAAAATAGTTTTGAAAACTTAATAATTTTGCATATTAAGATTATTATTCATCTAAAAACAAAGAAATCATAATAATAATATCACATATTCATGTATAGTAGATTTTTCATAATTTATGTATTATTAAATAAAAGTTTAGACTCCTATTCCCAAGTCTAACGTTCCTAATGGTAAATCAGGCCCTGCTAGGGGTGATCAACATCACAGAACTATAAGTTCCAAAGTGGAAGTGTTTATATTATGAACTATTGTTTATGTTATTACTTTAATTTCTTTGTGTATTAAGGCAACTTGGTATTCCTGTTAATAGTTATGTTCACATTTCTTGTCAAGTGAACTTGTGTATTCGATGAAATTTAAGCTTAGGTTGTAGGAAATTGTACACTGGTAAATTGTCTTTTCCGTTTCTCTGAAATTTTAACTCTTTTTCTGCATCATATAAAAAAGAAGTCGAAAGCAGGGAAAAAATATTTTTGTTGTTTACTCAAAGTGCTTAAGAAAGGCAAGTCCACATGGCATTAAATTATTATGTTTTTATTACAGCCGCTTGCAACTTTTTTTTTATTTTCTCTATTTTTGTTTTGGGAAAATGTATTTGGATATTAACATCTTCTTTGTCAGATTTTTTTTTTCAAAATTCCTTTAAAAAAGAAAAAAGTTAAAAAAAAAAAAATTAATATTCTTGAAAATGAATGCATTTGTCCTGCCTATAGTTTTCTATATGTTCTATCCTGCCCATATGGTCTCCTGGAAACCATACAGGTTAGACAATGTTGAAAGTAAGACATGCGATGGCAACCAAGAAGAGGTTAATTATTCAATAGAATTTGTCTAAATGAAATTCTGTAGCAATATATGGATAACTGTATATTTAGTTTTACAGTTATCCATATATTGTTACAGAAGCCTAATTTTTTATTCTATAACAGTTTTTAATATTTTGTATGTTAATATTATCAAACTAATGTTATTTATTCTGAAACTCATACTATATTTTAATATGTCATTATAGTTTTGGACGCCATCCATTAGCGGCCCCACATCAGAAGAGTAAGTTCAGTCTATTTTACTGTTACTAAATTAGTTATAATTATATGAGTATTTATGTTTGTATATCATATACAGATGACATACAAACATAAATATCCGATTTTTTAAAAAATAAAACCAAAATTAATTTAAATTAGTAATTTTAAAAAGAGCAATTAAAAAATAGCTCAAATAAATAAAACAAAACAAGTGTTTTTATTCAACTGCATTGTGCAGTGTTTTCCTGTCAGCAAAGAAATGTATAGTTATGTTAAATATAAAATTGTGACGGCATTTAAATACAGTAAAATCCGTTTATAACGATGCCAGGTATAACGCTAGCTGGATATAACAATGTAAAATCGCAAGAAAGTTTGGATTTCTTTAGCAGTCCATGTTAATTTTCTTGATATTACGATGCCGGTTATAACGATAATTCACATGTAACGATTGAGTTTCTTCCATCTTATGTTGAAGTATGTTATGATGAAGTTATAAAAACCGCTTATAACTACAAAGAAAGAGGGGACAGGGTCCTTTGCACAATAAACAAGCGTCAGGCGAATATCACGTGAACAAGAATGCCCGAAATTTGTAATGAGATCTCCAGTTCTTTAACAATGTTAGTAAAACTAGGACATTTTATGGAAATTTCCTATTACAATGTCAAATCTAAGCAAACAAAAATTGCTAACTTTATCTAACTAGTATATATAATCGATAAAATCATTATAAAGTACATACAATATATCTGTATACAACTGTCATGTATGTATGAGTTTAATACATTCTTATTAAGCAATATTTTTTGCGATTCGAATATAGCAATTTCCGGATATAACGATCAAATTAAGACGGTCCCATGAACATCGCTATTAGCGGTTTTTACTGTATAAAAAAAGCCATTTTCCTTAAATTTAACTTGTTTCTGTTAACCTAACTTAAAGTTAACCTGTTCACTTGTAGAAATGTTCAAGTGTCGAAAAATTCAGATTTTAGATAGTGCTTTGTACAAGAGTAACGGCAGTTGCTGTTTCCAGTACTTTAATTATTCATAATTCTATATCTTGTTACAGTTTCTTCAGTACTTTTATGCTGCAGAAGTACTGAAGAAATTACACCATTTTTAAAAAAAATGTATCAAACGCTTCATTTAAAAAAGTATGATTATAGCGGCATTCCTCGATGAAATTGTATTTATTACCCACAGTTCCACTGGAGTACTAACAGTCCCACTAAAAAACTCCCCTTCCCCACCCTTGACATTACCACTGCTTTAAAAATTCCCACTTTTCATGTCACTTTACCCACCAGGTGTATACAAGTACCTAAAATGTGTAAAATGTCTTGCTTAATTTATTGCATATAAATATGTTTTATTAAAATTTTTAGTTCTAAAAAATATCCTTATTCTTTTAGTATCAAACCATTTGGAATGACTCACAAAGCACCTGTTACAGTACCTGTTTCGGTGGACAGAGAGCTGCTGAGCGGAAGTTCGATTCCTTCATTTGAAGGTCGATCCGTTGTTAGCAACAAACTGAGGCTAGTCGAGCTCTCTGCATTCATCGAGAAGTCTGATGCAGAAAATGTAAAGGCAAATACACTTTTTGAATCTTTAATGTGTGCTGTATCTAAATGCTTTTTGATAATCCTAATTTTCAATTTATTCTTTTTCCCATGTTATAGTACCACAAACATCTTTTTGTACATATTGGAGGAATGCCTTCTTATACGGATCCCCTTCTCGAGGTAACTATAATTTAAAATACCAGACCGTTTGAAAATGTTAATTATTTACCGATTGAAATGAGTGTATCGTAAGAACTTTAACAGACAAACATTTGTGCTACACAGTTAAATAAACTAAAAATAGGATTTTGAACGTATGGTTAAAATGTCACTGAAGGTTGCATCATTTGTTGACAGTGTTTTTCTAAGCAAAAAATGTTAATTCAAAATTTAGTTGCAATCGAAAGATAGTAATTGCAAGACAAATAGTCATGTGTTTCTGGGTTTATATTTGGTTCCTTCAGTTAACTTAGTTCAATCAATTAAACTAAGCACAACTGATTGATTAATTTGAGTGTCCTTATTACTCAATTAAATCACTGAGTTACAATTGTTTTAAATAGTCAATTTAATCTTTTAGAGAGTTTTATTATGATGTCCTTAGTTTATCATATTTGTGTCTGATTTAAAAATGCACCTATAATACAAACCTTCAACTGACTTCCTTAAACTTTTCCAAACAAAAATAGGTGCTTTTTTCTAAAACTATTTAATTTGTCATCGTTTTCGAATATTTAAAGCAAAGTTTGTGTTACAACTAGCTTTTAAAAATACTTTGGTTATTTTTTTTTTCTTAAATATTAGTTAAAATATAATAGCTGTATTATATTTTTGTTGACTGTATTTTCCTCGTTCAATGTAAATTGATAAAATATAAAATGCATGTACATTATATTAATTATTTACATTATATTTGTAATTCCATCTTAAACATTGCCACAATTTCAACACATATTTTTTAAATTTTAGATCTTAATCAATGTGAAAACTTTTATTAATTTTTTATTTCTTTTGTCACCTCATTTATCCAAATCTTCGTTACATTAGAATTAAATTTCTATGATTAAAAATATATTCATATTGAATACAATTAAAATTGTTGTTTATAAAAACAAAATTAGATCAAGGTGATGCAAGGATATATTCTACAATTTGTTGGAAAATAACAATACTTTTAATAAATATGTTATATATGAAATTAATACAGAAGATTTTTACCTTAAGCTCTTTGCATTTAAGTTACAAAATATAAATAAACCTTTTATTTTTACAAAAAATTCTGTAATCAAATCTTATGTTTTATATCTCATGTTATTAACACAGTTATTGTTATCAATCAGCTTGTTGAATGTAAAAAATTTCTCCACCTTATATAGCTGTAGAAATTGTTTAGAAAAATTTCAATTACAAGATTTTAGGCTGCTCTAAGCATTGAAAAAGCTGACTATAGCCATAGCACTTCACTGAAAAACTTATTTTAATTTAAAAACGTATTTCCCAATTAACTAATATTATTATTCTTAATCCACATTAAACACTGATTAGTGGTTTAAGATTTTTTCGCCTTTTCTTTCTTTGTGATTGTGAAATTGAAATATTTTGTCCTTTAGGCAGTGAATGTCAGAGAAATCTACGATAAATTCCCTGAAAAGAAAGGAGGACTCAAAGAGCTGTTTGAACAAGGCCCTCCATCCTGTTTCTATCTAATTAAAAGTTGGGTATGTACGCTTTTCTGCAGCTTAATTTTGGGGGCATTCATTTATTACATTATGCTACATTTCATCCTTTTGTACATATCCCCTTTCGTATGTCCCATACCAAACATCCTATTAAAAAGTTAGTAATCAGACTATAATGTTTGTGAAAGAAATGTCAGCATTTTTTCTACAAACTTTTGTTACATCATGCAACACCACTGAAACATCCCTCCCCATGCCACACCACAGTCATGCATGATAGACCCCCTTCCCCCATAAAGATTGTGCGGCATTACACATTAACAGCTCCTTTATGATCAATTACGCCTAACTTAATGTAATACAACTTATGTGTATTTTGAAATAGAAAAATTTATATTTTAAATTTAATTAATAACAAAATTAGTCAATAATTTATTTTAAAATTTAAATTATGTGTTTACTTTTAAGTCAGTATTATTACAAGTTAAGAAACTGGTAAATTATTTTTAGTTGCACGCTTTTCTATGAAATTTGATATAATGCATGTTAAATATATTATTGCAACCAACAAAAATGAATCTTTATTCACAATCTTTATTTATATTGCTGATGGCCATACATATTTTTTTTTAGAGAGTGAAACTTTCATTTACAGTTGAGTAAGAGTTTTTGTAAGAGTTTCAATTATATTTCCACTATAAGAATTTATTTTTTTGATAGAGCTTTTTAAATGTTGTAAATAGACTGAAATCTATGGAACACGAATGCATTTAAAACGCCATTTATTTAATTCGTTCGTCTAGTGCGTTACAGAATACTTACAGTAAGCGTTGCCACTTACGGCAAACTAAAATGTCGCGTTAACATTCAAGGGCTCATCCGCAACATCCTCCCCACCCTGGTCAACCTCGAGAGGGATGACCAGAGAGACAGGGCGTGTTATGTCCTTACCATCCACTCTTAAACCGCAGGACCTAATCTTGCCGTCACGTCCCGGATGTAGACTCATTACACGGGCCTTCTTCCACACGTGCCGTGGACGTACGTCTTCTTGCAGTAACACAATGTCCCCTTTCCTGATGTTGATGGGATTGTCGCGGTTACGAACTTGATGGAAAGATCGTAATTGGAGTAGGTATTCCTTTGACCATTTTCCCCAAAAACAGTCAAGTAAGTCCTGCTGCTGTTTGTAGATTTTCTTAAGCCTTGTGTTGTTATCTGGGCTGGATGGTATGGCAGTCAATTTGCGACCAGTTAAGAAATGGGCTGGTGTCAAGGCGGCAGAGCTGTCGTCTTCCTCTTCGTAAACTAACGGTCGGCTGTTGAGAGCGGCTTCAATTCCGATAAGGACAGTGGACAGACTTTCCTCGTCTAGCAGAGCTCGTCCGAGTACTTTTCGCAGACATTGTTTAACAATTCCTATTAGGCGCTCCCACCAGCCTCCCCACCAAGCCGCTCGTGGGGCGATAAATTTCCATGTTATCCCATTTTGGGCATAGTATTGTTGAGTTTTAGCTGATGTCAGAGTTTGCCATAACAGGATCAGTTCTTTGTTTGCTGCATGAAAGGTAGTAGCGTTGTCAGTATAGATGGTGTGTGGGAGTCCTCTTCGGCCAACAAACCGCTGTAACGCCAAGAGAAATTTGTCGGTGGTAAGATCTGACACAAGTTCAATGTGTATAGCTCGCGTTGTTGAACAAGTGAATAGTGCTATGTAGGCTGTGTTTCTTGGTTCCCAACTACGAATACTTATGGGACCAGCGAAATATATTCCTGTCGTAGTGAATGGAGGACACGGTACAACTCTATCAGAAGGTAGAGGAGCTTCTATTTGTTTCCCACATTTTGCTTTGGAAAGCTTGCAAGGTAGACATTTGTGGAGGACTTTCCTTATAGCTTGACGCCCTCTTAAAATCCAGAAGGTAGAACGTAACTCCGAAAGGACTATACGCACACCTAGATGATGAAGACGAACGTGCGTATACTGAATTAAGAGGTGAACGAAGGGGTGGTTTCCATCAAGCAACAAGGGGTGTTGCGTATCGGAAGGAACATTTGAAAACTGTAGTCTACCTCCAAGCCGCAAAAGATTGTCTTTGAGAAAGGGATTGAAACAAGCAATTTTGGATGTTTTCGGTAAAGGACGTCCACCTTTCAAAGACTCCAATTCAACCGGGAAGCATTGGTATTGCACAGTTTGTATCCAGTAGCCTCTAGCCTTGTCTAATTCTACACAAGTCAGTTCACTAGTGATATGTTGTTGGGACCTACAATTATTCACAAACCGTAGAATCCATGCAGTCACACGAAGGAGTTTTGTGTAAGAACTGTAACGAGATATGTCAATAATCGGTTCAGTAGTTGTAACGTAGAAGGATTCTGATTTGGTTTTTCGTTTTTCAACTTCGACTAACGGTTGTGTGTGAGATGACAAATCTTTGGTAAGCCAGAATTTTGGTTCATGTGCTAACCATTCCGGACCGTGCCACCAAGATTCCAAAGACGATAGTTGTGATGGTAAGGTGCCACGGGTAAGATGATCTGCAGGGTTATCTGAACCCGGGCAGTGGCGCCATTGTGCTGGAGTAGTGTATTGTAGAATCTCTGTCGTTCTATTGCAAATAAAGGTTTTCCAGCGATTTGGGTCTTCTTGAATCCAACTCAAGGCTACAGTTGAGTCGCTCCAGAGAGTGGCTGTATTTGAGTTCATGTTCGTTTCACTGCAAAGGTATTGTAGTAGGCGAGCTCCTAGTAGTGTGGCTAACAATTCAAGTCGTGGAAGGGTGACCTTTTTGATCGGGGCTAGTTTGTTGCGACTACAAATTAGGTTGACTTCTGTAGAATTGTTGCCTGTGTGACGGGCATATAGACAAGCTCCGTATGCTCGCTCTGAAGCATCGCAAAACACATGGATAGTAACTTCTGAGTCTACAGAAAAAATAAACCTTGGAATGCATATATCATTCAGACATGGTAGTTGATATATCCACTTGTGCCACTGTTGTGCGATAGCTGGGGGTAATAATTCATCCCACTGGATTCCACTGAGCCATGTATCTTGAAATAATATTTTTACAACAACTATAACTGATGAAAATAGGCCTAGAGGATCGTAAAATTTAGACATCAATTTAAGTAATAAACGCTTTGTTACAGGTTCTTTAGCCGCTTGACAGATTTTTGCCTGTACATCGACTTGAAACACATCGTTATTGGTATCCCATTTAACACCTAAGACATGCGTAACAGTTTTAAACGGAATATTTTCTTGTCTCCAAATATCTTGCAAGGTCTTAGAATTTGTAGTCCACTTGGCTAAAGGTAATTTAATATGTGACGTAAGTTGCTGCATTTCTTGATAAAGAACTATAGCTTCAGTGTCTGTAAGCGTTCCCATTACAATGTCATCCATGTAGGTGTTATTTTCAAGGTGTTTAGTTGCAGTGGGATATGTTTGTTTATGCATAGTAGCCAATTCACGAAGAGAAGCTGATAGCAGAAAGGGACTTGAAGCGAGTCCAAAGGGAAGACGTGTAAAGCGGTAAGTCACAATGTCATCTTCTAGGTAGATTTTCCCATCAGATGCGTGCGTCGTCTTGTACCAAAGGAATCTAGTAGCGTTTCTGTCTTCTTCCGCTAGTATCAGCTGTAGAAAAGCTTGGCTTCCGTCGCAAATTATTGCTAGCTTAGAAAGGCGAAATCTTAATAATGTGGCCATGTCATCGGGAAGTAAATTTGGTCCAGTTTCAAGAGCATCGTTCAAAGATGGGTGACCTGGGGAATGAGAAGATGCATCAAAAACTATACGCCACTTGATTTCTTCATTTGCGAGTTTCTTGACTGCATGATGCGGCAGGTAGAACAGATGTGGTTCATTCTGTGGTGTGTCTAAGACGACTTCCACTTGTTTCTTATCAATATATTCTTGCATGTGTGTAACATAGTTTTCTTTCAAATCTGTATTGGCTTGTAATTTTTTCTTTAAAGAGCTTAAACGTTGAATTGCCACAGCATAATTACTTGAAGAAAGCTGAATTTCTGGTTTCCATGGCAATTTTACAACTTGTCTCCCATCGACAATTTGAAAGGAATGATGAAAGTTCATCAACAGTTGCGAGTTCTGAGTGCTTATCTTTTCTTGTATTGGTTGTATGCCAATGCTTTCCAAGGTCCAGAATTTTCGTACTGCATCGTCTAATTTACTAGCATCGTCTGGACTTGAAGTATCCACGTTAATATTATGAACTGTAGGAATGAAAGAAACTGTTGTATGTGTTCGAGGTCCACTAACTATCCATCCAAAACAGGATGGGACCAATGCTAGAGAATCTGACAGCCTGACTGGAGCTTCAGTATTCATGACATTCCAGTAGAAATCAGCACCGATTAAAACTTCTATTGGTAAGTTCGACAAAGAATCATCTGGGTCAGCAAGCTTCAGCCTCTTGTTTCGGGCAAAAAGTGACACAAAAGATGGTGAACACGGGTGTGATACGTATTTGTTGGAGCTTTCGAATGCTGTAAGGTTGACTTTGGACTTGTCCCAGATGCTTGATAACTGAAATTGCACTTGTCTTCTCGGCTGGTTAAAACTAACTGGAGACTCAAACGCTTGAAGTTCCAGAGGTCGGATAGAGATGGCTTGAAGTTTTAAGGTGTCCACAAGATCGGAATGAATGAAACTAGATTGACTTCCACCATCCAATAGGCATCGTGTCAGTTTTGTAATTCCAGTTGGACCAGTTATAAAAACTCGTGCAGTTTGCAAATGGACAAAATCAGAAGAAACTATATCAATTTTGTTTGTAGATGTAATTGCAGACTGACTATTGTTTGGAGCTTTGCATATCGAAACATGATGTTTTTTCTTGCATTTGGAACAACAGTATTTCTCCTTACGAGTACAGTCTTTTTTCGAGTGCCCACGGTTAGTGCACAAAAAACATCTGTTGGTATCCTTTAGTTTCTGTATGCGTGTGTCTATGTCTGTCACAGAGTTGCACTGTTGAGGCCAATGTCCCGCAGTCTCACAGAAGGGGCAGAAAGGTGATATTTTTTTATCTCTAGTAACTGGTTTAGAATTCACATTAAAGTTTTCTAAGGAGGATTTTGGAGTGTAATCAGGAGTTAATGAACCTTTAATCTTGTTCGTAGTAAGCGCTCCCTCCACTTCTTCCGAAAGAAATTGTATTAATTTTGTTATATCTCCCTCTGCTGTTTTCTGACGTTTTGCATAAATGATCCATCGCCGACAAATGTCATCCGGAAATATGCGTAAAATTTTAGGAGTTAAAACTCGACCGTAAGCATCGACATCCTCTCCCAAAGCACGTAGAGCTTGTAATCTTCTATTACACTCAATATAAACCTCATTGAGTGATGTTGGCGATGTGTTGCGTATTGGCGTTAAATTCTCTAAAAAGTCCAAATGAGCTTGAATAATTCTATTTTTGTCGCCATATTTATCCATAAGGAGCTTTTTAGTAGTTTCATAAGTATCAGCAATAATACTAATGCCATCAACCAATCGTCTCGGTTCATCTTGCAAATAACCTCTTAAAAACACATTTTTATCAATAACAGAGAGATTCTGATTGGCGTCTACGGAAGACTGAAATTGTTCCCAAAAACCTTGCCACTGTTCTATATCGCCTCTAAATGGCTCTAACTTTATCGTAGGCAATTTTACTGTGTAAGATTGAGTGACAGGCGTTGTGATAGAAGGCTCTAAATTCGTCGCCAAAGCATTATTATTGGTAGTCAAAGCAGTAAAGTTTCCCTTAGTTTTTGATAAATCATGTTGGATAATCTTACGAGCTTTAAAAATTGAAAGTTCCGCCATATCCGTATAGCTTTCACACTGTGTAATGTCGTTCTGATATTCTTCGTCAGAATATAAACAATGAATTTCGTTATCCACTATTTTCATATCATTTAGGGCAGTTGTTAAACGATTACAAGTATATTCGACATTTTCAAGTGAGTAATCATCCTTTAAGTTATTTATTTCAGTAGAAAAACGAGTAATGTTACCTCGAATCGTTTTTCTTCTCCGTTTGAGTAGCGCCGTTGTGTCTATCGCTTCACCAGTCGTCGACCATTTCGTAGGGTGGAATTTCAATAAGTAAACTTTCCGATATCCGTAAACAAAACAGGAAGTATAAGTTCAAGGTTGTCCTGATTCGTATAATTGAGTTTTCGGCACCATTATGTTGTAGTTTTAAATGTTGTAAATAGACTGAAATCTATGGAACACGAATGCATTTAAAACGCCATTTATTTAATTCGTTCGTCTAGTGCGTTACAGAATACTTACAGTAAGCGTTGCCACTTACGGCAAACTAAAATGTCGCGTTAACATTCAAGGGCTCATCCGCAACAGAGCTCTTATCTTTCCCCTTCCTAAACATAATATATTTGAAATTACATTGTTATGGATTTTTTTTATAAATTTTAAAATTGTGTTTTGGAGGAAACTGAAGTTGTGTCAGCACTTTCAGTATCAGATGTTCCATTCGGTTAAAATTCAATATTTTTTTTTAAAAAAAGGACTTTTCTTTACTTTTTCTTTGTATATGATTTTTTTATAAAATGTTATTTTTTTAATGCATAGTAGTAATGTATATTTTTATTAATGTATATTAGTAATATATATTTTTAGTATTGTACATTATGAATGTTGCATTTGGAAATTGTTCATGTACGTCAATTTATAAATATTTTATTGCCAATAAGCAAGACTAAATCACATTAAGCATGTGCTTCAGGCCGTGCAGTACTCTCTGGTTATTTTATTTTGTATCATTCTTGTGGAAATAAATGCAAATGTTTGTACTGTAATTGCATCTTCTTTCTCTTCTCGTAGGCGGACTTAAATATCAACATCGAAGACGAGTCGGGGGCATTTTATGGAGTGACAAGCGAGTTAGTAAATTTTTTAATACTTTGTATAGAACACATGATTGTTAAATTGAAAGGGTTTGTCATTTAGGTAGTGAATGTGTGAAAAATCTATGACAAATTCCAAATTCACAGCAATTTAGGGCTTGTACATATACTGTAAAATGTTTTTTTTTTAAAGGTTGTGTTTAATTTTAAAATTATGCAGATTTTTAGGGGAATTATCGTTTTAAAGATTTTTTTTTAAAATTAAGAAATCGAAATGCATGTTTTATAACTTTAAAAGAATAACTTTGCTCTTTTATTTAAAAATTAAAAATATGTTTATAATATGCTGCACTTGTTCTGAATTCATACATCACTTGTTTTGTTTAAATTTTATTAGTAATTAATTAGTCATTTGGAATTTTATTGGTCATTTTTTGAAAAAATAATTTATAATGTTTATTTTTAAAATGATAACATATTGATGAATATTATTAAAAAAAAACCTTTGGATTATAAAATTCTTTAACAAGCACACAATTAATTAAAAAAATATATGAAATACAAGTAAAGTGTTCTAGTAGCATTTAAAGATAATAATCTTTAATCTTGTGTTGTAGCTTAGATCTTTATCTCTAAAGTATTTAATATTGGGAGTAAATAACAATATAAAGAAAGTTAAGAGTTGATACTTTTTTGTTTATCATATTTCCTGTGTAGCTTCATTGTAAATTTTTTCAACTTTTCTTTTTTCAACATTTATATTTAAATAATGAATGTCTTTTCAAAGGTATGAAGGCAGCGAAAATATGACCATAACATGTTCTACAAAAGTTTGTTCTTTTGGAAAACAAGTGGTAGAGAAATTAGAAGTGAGTATTACAATGTTAATGCTATCTTAAATCTCTTTCGTAGCAAACACAGTGTCACCCATTCCTCATCAGGTTAATTTACAGTAAATGGTTCAAATAGGAGCCTTTTTTAATGTTGAAAATTAATGAGGGTTTTATTCTAAAATAGTGAATGTATGTGTTTTCTTTATTGAATGTGAATACTGAATGTAACTGTAAAAACACTATAAGTGTTTTATTTTTAATAACGAATGAAAATGTTAATCTAAAAGGCTAAAATCACTACCAAAAGGATAAAAGTGGTTAAATGATAGCATTATTGATTTTCATTACTTATAAGTACAAATAATATTGTGGAAACAATGTTCTTTCATAAATAGTTTTCTCCCACACATTAACTTCTCTGTTGTAATTAATAAACACATTTAAATTTCTTGATGTATTTTTAAAGAAACATAATGAAAGATAAAGAATTTTTAAACATGCTTGCGTAATCTAATGTAATAATAGGTATAAAATTAATTCATGCCTCAAAAAGTTGCAGGTTGTTAAAAAATGTAAAATGTATGCAGATGTTTATAATGCATAAATTTAAAAATCAAGAAGTCAATATTCTGGGAGATGGTACTCAATTATTTCTTTAAAGTTATTGACAAATTCAATATTAAAAAAAAAAAAAAGCTTTTCATACGTTTTCAACACCTAACGGATATGGACGTGTATATATTTTCGTGTATCTCCAGTTTTCTCAGCAGTACACGTAACATGAAAGTTCATAAAAAAAATATCTAGTTTGAAACATTTTTCAAATTAAAAACATTTGAAGGGTTTTTGAAGCTTCGCCAATGAAATAATTAAAAGAAAAAAATATTTTTTTAAAAGTAAGAATGTCTTAAATATAAATTAAGCTATCAAACATTAAAAACAAACCTACAGATTCGATATTTTGACTACAGATTTCGAATTACTAAACAGTTTCACATTTTTGTTTTCAATTTCTAATTAAAATTCTTTCTATCTTGCAGACTGAATATGGCCGCTTTGAAAATGGAAGGTTCGTCTATAGAATTCATCGATCGCCCATGTGTGAATACATGATCAATTTCATAAATAAGTTAAAAGAACTGCCAGAAAATTATATGGCAAACAGTGTATTAGAAAATTTTACCATTTTGCAAGTAAGTTATGTTAAAATGTACCTACCAATTGTAACAGTTACCCTTAAGCTGTACTACTATTTGAATTGCTTTTAAAATTGTGCAGATTTGTTCTTATTCTTCTAAATTCTTAGGATGCTAATGTACGAGAGTGGTTTGATAAGTCCGGGACTTTTAAAGGATTTTTTTATCTGCAAATTTTTTTTTTATTTTTCTACATAATCTCTTTTTAGCTCTATACATTTAGTCCAACGTGTTTCTAAATTTTTTATACCTTCTAAATAATATGATTCCTCAAGGCCCTCAAAATAAGCGTTTGTTTCAATGATGACCTCTTCATTCGACCCGAATCTCCTACCACCCAGCCATTTCTTCAAGTTTGGAAACAGGAAATAGTCGGACGGCTAATCTGGAGAATATGGTGGATGAGGTAGCAATTCGTAGCCCAATTGATGAATTTTTGCCATGTTGATTACACGCGTATGCCCCCGTGCATTGTCCCGGTGAAACAATACTCGCTTCTTCGCAAACTGCGGTCGTTTCTGCTTTAAAACAGTGTCAAATATGCAGAGGTCCTGGAGTTCATTCAACCTATCTTTCTCTTCCAAGTAATTCCCGGAAAGAATGTACCCTTGGATGGTGTTTAAAGACATTCTCAGACCTTCCTTCCAACTCTCAACAACAAATCTCTCGTGCTCTTCAACTAACTGTAATGCCATAGATAACCATTAAATGTAAATTCTCAACTTTTATATTTACTTCATTAAATATCTTTTATTCTCTCAATACTATGGCTATCATCAATTTATCCAACAACATAATTTAACCTTCTGATCAATGGAGTCAAACATTTCGAGGCCTAACCAAACAACAACGGCTCCCGCACTGGTGACCCGAAAAACTTGGGCCCCCGCAAATATGTCTAAAAGCTATCATGCCATGGATTTTATAGATCATTTCTGGCATAATGACTTCTTTCGGGCGACCTGAACGTTCAACATCACTTGCACTGGTGCGGCCTCAACGGAACTCAGTAAACCACTTTTTAATTATTGAAATTGACGTTGCAGAGTCCCCATAGTATTTATCAAGCCTCTCCTTGGTTTCGGTAATAGTTTTTTTGCGCAAAAAGTAATGCTTAGTGAGCACACGAAATTCACTTTTTTCCATTTTTGTGGAAATTAACGAGGTTAGCTGCTTTGAATGGCTGTCAAACATAAACTAAACGACCTGGCTTGTTCAAAATGTTACATTAGTCTACCGATAGATGTCAGTTGACGGGATCAGTGTTGCCATTAAAGTTAGTGCGCAGGAAATTTAAAAAGTCTCGGACTTATCAAACCACCCTCGTACCATTTTGTATAGTTGTATGATTAGCTTATAAAATGGATGGATTTCAGGGTTTTGTTTGCCTTTTACAAAAATGTGCCATTTTGAACCCCAAAGGTGTCTCAAGATAAAATCAACAAAGCCTTTGTTATAATGTTATTTAGTTTTTAAATGATCTTTTTCATTAAATTGGTGTTTTCTGAACTTTTTATTATTTTTTTCTGATAAAATGTTGTGTATTATGTAAAGCAATACATGCATTTCTTTAGAAAATGCCGCTTTAACATGCATTGCTGTACAAAAGACACAGCATTTTATGAATTTAAATAAGAAATGGTACAATTATGTAAACTGATTAAACAAATTTAGTAACTAACCCTCCAATTAGCTGTCCCAGAATTTTCTGTCATGAGAGTTTTTCAGCAATACACACTATCTAAATTCACTTAAGACATATTACCTCGGAAACAATTTGGGCCAGTACTTTTTTCATTAGTCTGTGGATTTCAAATTTTTAGTATATATAAATACTTATTAAAGGGGACTAATAGGATAATGACCCCCAAAACTTCTCCCATACAATTAGTTTTGTATGCTACTGCGGAAGGATAATTAATGATTTGTTTAATAATATCACAGTAATTTTAGTTTTTAATATTTATAAATTTTTTTTCTGCAGGTTGTCACAAATCGAGATACAAGAGAAACTTTGCTATGCATCGCATATGTATTTGAAGTGTCAACAAGCGAGCATGGAGCACAACATCATATTTACAAGCTCGTGAAAGACTAAATTACATTTTGTTTCGTCCAACCATCATCATTGACCCTTGAGTGCCTATTTTAATGGCTCACAGCCTTGTACATAGTAAACCATCTGCATGACTTTTGAAATGGTTGTATAAGAACTTTCAACCATTTATATCGACATAGTGACTTTATTTTTACATGTTAGACACATTATGTTTACATACTAAACGACAGTTCTCATTCATTCTAATCCGGCAGCTATATCTTACAGTTGCGACCGAGTATGTGAAGTCCTTCATAAGTTCGACTATGAAACCATGTACATATTTTTATATTAGATTTTTTTACTCCGTTGTTCAAGTTTTTAGCTGCTTGATAAAAACCAGTTTTTCCACATAAATGACAATTTCCCGTTAAAAAAACTCATGGCAGCTATAAGTCATTTACTTGCTAATAAAGCATTGGATACATACTCTTTGGACAAGAACTTCTGCATTTTATTGATTTTATGTACAACACTCGTTAAATGTCTTGTATGATTCTCAATACTTTTTGATACCTTAGCTGAAATTTGTTGTAAAAGTAAATTGGATTATATGTGTCAAAAATAAGTTGTAAATATGCAATAAAAGAATTTGTAATTTTATATTTAAGTCATAGTATATTTGTAATATGGTTTGTAAGCTCCGTAATATTTATTTTAAGACCCTCCTAACTACAATCCTTATTTAAATAAATATGACATTTCGTTTATGCATTTCATTTTGATATTTTATTAAAATATCTAAGTTAAAAAGTTATGATTAATTACTATACTGTATAAAAGTTGCTTATTTGTATAATATTTTTGAATCAAATATATTTTCAATTAAATGAAAATGTAAGAACAGGGTGTCCACAAACAGGGAAAACCGGGAAATCAGGGAAATATCAGGGAATTTGACCATTCTGGAAAAATCAGGGAAATATCAGGGAATTTGGAATTTTTTTGAAAAAATCAGGGAATTGGTAAAAAAAAATATTTTTAACTTGATTTCTGGCTGTGAAACATCGTTGATTGGTTACAAATATTCAAATAGTTTTTAAATGCAATCAAAAAGAGGGAAATTGCGTATGGGACTTTTAAAAGTGAGTAAAAATGAAAATTTTCTCTTTCAAAGTCGTAGAAACCGCATCAAAATGCTGATGTTTAAAATTTGACAAGCCAATTGGCTATCTATAACTAGGTACTTGCCCGCCCACTTAATTTATTTTAAAAATAGATCTTTCAAATGTTTAAAATTTCCTAAGTTCCTAGTAAAATTAAAATTTCTTTTGAACGTCCCAAAAATGATTCTTTTTCTGTTAAACTTGACGAAACTGTTGTTGCCTTTATTATTTTTTGGGTACATTTTAGATCTTAGGAAATATATTTTATGTACTAAGCTGTATATCTAAAGATACTGGATTAGATTTAATAAATTAGTTTTATTATTAGGGATAGGGATGCATTGGGTTTCTACCTTTTGAGTATATTGGATTTCTTTTTTAATATTGAGATTACTTTAGACTTTGTTCTTAAAGTACAATCACGAATAATCTAAGAGATATATTGCACTTACTTGGACTTTTATGATTTTTAATTAGCATTTTGAATTTTGATACATATTTGGTAAATGCTCTGGAATTTTGAATTTGGGGTACATTACATTTTTATGCATTGATTTTTGGATGTTAAACTTTGGTTGCACTTTTTTGGGAGTTAGAAAATCAAGCGAAATAGTTAGTAAACTTATATATTAAAAATAAATATATTTTTGGGAAATAATAAGATAATGTCAAAGCATATCATAATAAGGAACAATAACACATTTTTTAAATATTGCCGTAAAAAAAAAGTACAGCTTGCAGGGAAATATTAGGGAAATTCAAAATGCTTTCCCTGTGGACACCCTGAAGAAATAACTTCTAAAATTTTGAACCAAAACTCTTATCCCCCTTTTTGCTTCACCTTACTTTCTGTAATGTGACGTACTTGCACTTTTTTTTTACGCAATGGGTTAGCGGGCAGACGGAATAAACATCAATTACAATTGGCGCCTTTTCTCGACTACAGCGGAACTGAATTTTTGCCAATTTCCGACCACTTGGATAATTTGCTGCTTCTGCTAAATTTATGCTGTTACCTTCAATTTTAATTGGATCTGAAATATAAATTATAAACAATTTATGTGTAAAAATTAATATTGAATAATAGGGTTTATTTAAAAATGAATTTGCAATGCAGTGGTCTGGTCATTGTCTAACTAAGGGTTGGGAACCACTTCTCGTGCAGAATTTCACCGATTCCATTACTTATTCCTATATCTACCATACTAAAATGTAACCTGCCTCCATTGCCTTTTTTTAGATTTTAATTTAAGACAAAAGATCACCAAATGTACAATTAAAAAGTAATTGCCAATTTTTTACCCTATAACAGGTTAAAATGTGTCTTCAAATGAATACACTTTAAACATAAGAAAGACACTTTTTAATGTGTCCAGATTATTCAAATTTCATGCAGATGCTTTCGAAGGGAGTTATTTGGCCTTGAAAAGGGACTTGTGAGGTTCTGGCATATGGGTGAAAGTTTTCTGTCCTAAGACGGACTTCCATCTTTTTGATTTTTGTACGGGATTGAATGCGACAGAAAATATTTACATAAAAATGCTCTATGTGGCTTACAAATTATCAAAGCTAATGAAAGGTAAAATGGCACTGAAATACACAACAACTCATTCTCTTATTGAATGTTATGCAGTCTTGTCACACAATTAAGAATTCATATTTTTCACCCCATCTGATCAAGTTGTAATCATGATCGCAATACAAAGAGCCGTAGTAGATGCATTTTTAATTGAATGAATCTTGTCGTATTCTGGAAAATCCTTTGGGGGTGGAATTTAAATTTGTAAACAAACAAATTGAAGCTATACTCGGGGACAACCTAAGTTGAGCCTGAAGAGGAAGCTATGTTATGTATAAATATTCAATTGCTTTAGTCTCAACTTAGGTTGTCCCCGAGTATAGTTTATAATTAAATATAAACTAGCTTAAATTTTTAGAAATTTAGTTATTTCATTATAAATTTTAAATTTGAAAATTTTTTGAAAAAGTAAAGTAGCCTCGGAAATTTCATGAAATTAAACATTTTGATAATTTTGTCCAATTTGAAAAGTTTTGGGGAATTTGTAAAACCGGAGACAATGTTATTCAATTATAACTTTTTAACTTGTCCGGCCCGGCATTATATACCGTAATATTGCATTTAGTTAAAAAAAAAAATTATTTCCAGTACATAAGCTTTCCGATCAAAGCCGGTACGCCGTACAGGCCCACTACATCTCTGCTCATTGCTTCCCCATTAGCCATCTATCGATCACACGACAAACAGAAACAGGTATGAGAATGTCACCATACACTTATATTCCTAGAAACGACTGTTGAGAGAAAAGAAAAAAAAATTGCATTGAGTGAGAAAATGTTAACCTTTTTCGATCCTACTGCCTTCACACTAAAACTCAATATTTACAAATTTGTAGGATGAGACCCATTGTTTCTATGGTAACCACATGCGTGAATAGGATGCGTAGAGCGTAATCTGTTGGTGTATAGCGAAAATTTTAGGTTAATTTGTAAATAACAGTAAAAAAAAATAAGTCACTTTCAACGAGAATTGTGTAAAAAAATCAGTTTTGTGTTCGGTTTTGTTTGCTATTGTTTTTTTGTTGTTAAAATCTGTTAATATTTGACTATTTTTTTTTGTTAATAAAGTAAATATTTGTAGCGTTAATTAAACCTGATGATTTAAAATGAAAAAAATTGGGTCCTTTAAAGATTGATCTCTTTTGAACCTCTATTGAAGTTGTATGACGCTCCGTTGATGCTTTTAATTTTCTATGAGTGATCCAAAAATTCTATTCAAAATTATGTGTTATATTTAGATAACTAAAAAATACATTTTAAAAGAATGTTTTTTACTGCGACAAAAAAAAAAGTCACGAATTAAAGGGTTCACTAGGCGAGTTGCCGTTAAATCGACGTCTGATAATCGCAGTTTAAAATGTATATCAGTATAAGCAGCATCAGCAGACATACCAGAAATGGATTTTTTCTGGATGAAAGTTCATTTATAAAATAATAAAAATATTAATACAGCAATAGAGTTCCGGTACGTCGAAAAGGCTCTCAAAAAGTACCGGCCCCCGTATATCACTGGCACAGGTCCCAGACATGTGAAAAAGCGACACTTTTTCTGCATGAAGACAGTTTAACAGCACCACACCTGGAAAACAAAAGAGCTATAGACTTGCATGCTACAATAAATGAGAATTTAAAGCACTTAATATATGAATACATGGTTCATATGTAATAGAAATATTCTTTTTTCGTCTATTGATCAATCTATTTTTTTTACCTGAAATCAGCACTTTTATTACTTTACTTCACGGGGTCTATTCCAAAGGGTAGTCGTCGTTTGACAGGGCAGTCGTTAATTTGAAATGGGCATTCTTGAAACTTAACAGGTTAGAGTTAATAAAAGAAAACAACAACAACAATTAAATTAATTTTGTGCCTGATGTTTTTCTTTTCCATTACTGGCTTTTTAATTCGGGCAATAGTCAGTTTTCTGAGCGATTCAGTAATTGTGAATTTTGCTTAGAAGTAGCCATGTTTTTTAAAATTATTTTGGCAGTTGGATAATAAAAAAAGAAAATATTTAATTGTCAAAAATTTCAACATTTATAAAGATAATTTTCAAATTATATCAATTGATAGTACAAAAAAAACACATTTAAAAACAGCCAAATATTTCCAAGTAGAAAAATTCAGAAACAACTTTACTTCATATGAAAAACTAATTAACCATTTAGAAGTGGTTTATATTATAGTATACTAATATACGTAACGCCTAACTAAAAAAATAAAAATAATAAAATATATATCTAGTAAATAATAATAAATAAAATAAATAGTAAATAATAATAAAAAATTAAAAAGTAAATAATAATAAATAAAATAAATAGTAAATAATAATAAATAAAATAAATAGTAAATAATAATAAATAATAACTAGGAGGCTCCGCCCCCTGCTCCGCTAACGCTCCGTCAACCCCCGGAGTATTGCTACGCAATCCTCCAGGGGTTGCTTCGCAAACCACTTCTCGCTCCGCTCGCTGAAAGGTAGGACACAATAACAATGTGTCCTAGTAACAATACTTTTTTAATTATATTACTAAGAACTTTAAAAGTTGAAATTGTAAATTTAAATTAATATTCATCTTGGCATCACTACATTTTTTCGCCATGAAGTCAATATAAAATCAATTAAACTAATTTCTTTTTAACTACAAATGAAAACAATGGTACCACTGGTAAGCCTACCTTTATTTATTATTTTCCACGTTATTTTCACACCTTACCCGCGTTTCAGTTAAATTTCTAACATTATTGGTAGTTTGTTTTGGCCGCAATTGACGTTAAGCTTACCAAAAATCTTGCCTACCAGAAGTGTGTAATTTACTGAGTTAATACGTCATAAAACTGAAGCTCATAGAAATCTAGTTTTCAAAATTGCCAACAGATGGCGCCACCTCAATTTTCCTTCATTTAAAGTTTGAAAAAGCGTTTTTCAAAACTTCTATTTTTTAATTTAATAATGCTTATATTCTTCCTAATTTAAGCTGACATCATCAAAATAATTATTTACCAATGAATTAAAGGGGTTAATCGTCAAAATGGCTTACATAATAGCAAAATAAAAATGCGGGCGCAACAGAATTTTGTAAACAAGTTAACTGTTGCCATTCCGTACAGAGAATACAGCGTTTTTCAATCACCGCGTAAGAGAATGCAGGAGTTTCACGTGACGTAGTAACATAAATTCCCTACTTGTAGTTTCGATTTCTTCTCTTTAGCAGAGTTTCGATTTCTTCTCTTTAGCAGACAAGCCTGTGGTTTGGTCGCTCCGCTCGCTCGCTTATTCCACTCAACTTTGTATTGTATTTTAACGAGATAATTTAGCTGTGTATTTTCATCGTTTATTTTTAACAATGCAAAGTTTAAGTAAAAGCCCCTTTGTTAGTAAATTTCGACTTATTACATATTTATTCATATGCAGAAAAACTAAGTGAAATTGTCTTTTTCTATATATCGTTTGATATTTCCTCCTGTTTGAAAAAAAACATTTTGGATCAAAATGATCGGAGCACAACTTTGAATATTTAGTAGGAACGAAGTTTTCTCGTTTTATCCTAGCTAGCCGCCATGCTTTCATCAGATTAGAATCAGAATGAGGGAAACTGTGAAAAGAAATTCTTCTTGCAATACAATCCGCTTTCGAAACAGTGTTAGAGCAACCGAATGCACTACATGAAATCACCATGTTAGTATTTTAAAAAGAAAAATCTTAAAAAGTATATTGCAGCAGCTGTACTTTCATACTAATTCTACGGAACTTTTTCGGCGTCTAGAATACGTCTCCATGTTCCGTTGGAACAGCGGTCTTCTTCTTCTTGGCGAGAAACTCCCTCATTTTTAGAATTTCAGTGTTGATAAAATTACACCATCATGCTGGCCAGATAAAACAGAAATCATTGCATAGAGCAGCTGCACCACTCAAGGTGAAACAATAATTTTAATCACACACCATCTAATCGAACGTGATCACCCTGCAAATGCAATGTTGCCGTTATTTGCCCAGGTATCCCAAGGCCGTTACACCTCAAAATTGAGGCATGTAAACACAACCCGTTTCTGTTCAAACGAAGAGCGAATTTGTTACTTTGTTATCGTTAAAAGTTGCCAAGGACCGCTTCTTCTTTTCTCTAAAAAAATCTGTATTTTTCAATCCAATCTACCAAATTAGAAAATGAGGAAGTTTATATGAGTTATTAGTGTGTGCGTCCGCTGAGGAAATTCGCTTTTCTTTTTGAAAATATGTGGTTCGGACAACTGAGCTCGTTGATGACAGTGGAGTACGAGATCTTGATTGCGTTCTGTGTCCTGGTCGTGGCATGGCTCGTGGCTGGGAGAGTGAGAAGGGTCAATTTCCCACCCGGGCCCTTCGGATTGCCCGTTGTTGGATACTTTCCGTTCTTGGGCGAAGAGTCTTTTAGGGATTTCATAAACCTCGGCAAAAAGTACGGAGATGTCTTCAGGTAAGTCTCCACAACCCACGTTTCTTTGGAGTGAAAAGAGTGTGTAAATGGGAGTGTTATTTATGGTACGAGAGTTGGAAAAAAGTGTAATAAAGGCATCAAAAGCAGGAATATTTGGGCAGTCTTGGGTTAATTGGGCCGTTATAAACAAAAATTGGGCAGTCGTGAGATTTAACGAATTAGAATATAAAAATTAAAGACATAATTGAAATAATTAGGAAATCTTTGTTTGTTTATGTATTCAATTTCTTTTGAAGTGGATTATTGCTTATAGTATAAAATTGTGCGAAGTGATAAATTTGTAGAAAGCTAAAAGAAGAAGAGAGAAAAAAAATGTACCTGACGCTCTCCGTTTAGTTTTTGATTGTCGACTTTCACTTTTAAATTTGTGATCACAGTGGACGACTAGAATGACCACGTCTACAATGACGTCAGAGCCAGTATGTTTGTAGGGATAACGTTAAAATTTTCCTTAAAACGACTAAAATATTGAAAAGCTCTATGTTATTTTTCAGAATATGATGTTAAAATAAGAGTTAAACGTAATTAATGCAAAATTTAAACTTAAATAAGCCAAATTATTGTTTGTTAACAGTAATCCGCAACCTGCACGCGCTCGAAATCCCATAAACAAGGCTAAACTCCGCCCCGTTCTAGTTGTCCATTATACAATAGTAAGTTTTTTAAGAAATTTGAGTCATAAATTATGCTTAGAATAACTTTTTTCATCGAAAAGCATTGTATGACTTTCGTTCTTTTATGGATAATACAATCGGACAGTTATTTTTTTTATGAGTGTAGGGGCTCTCTGGTTATTAATTATTTTTACAAAATACACTGCCTTGTAATTTTGAACCATGGTCAGATGAGGATTAACCGAAAGCGTGGTGTGTCTTTGCAGTGTGCAGCTGGGGTCGGAGAGCGTGGTGGTGTTGCACGGATCGGATGCCATACGAGAGGCCTTCTCCAAACCGGAGTTCCTGGGTAGGCCTCCGCACAGCACGCTAGAACTCATCAACAAAGGGAGTAAGTGAAATATTTTTATTATTGTTATAACACGCTTTCACATAACTTACTATATCTGATGTTGTTATTAAGACCTCAAATCACGCTACTCAATTTACACCCACTTTCAAATTTCGAAAGCCACACTTCTAACGGTCTTTTTATTAAATGTTAAATGAAAATTGGGTTTGGGTTTTGATTAATAAACGTCGCACTAGAATTACACAGTGGGCTATTGGCGACGGTTCGTGGCCTATCTCGAAGGAAAGACCCGGGAACGATGCCTCGTATTTTTGAACCATGGTCAGATGACGAGGACAACACCAGAGCTTGCACCCGACGCAACCTCAATAGGCGTCAGGACATTGGACCCCGATCGTGCACCAGTCCCGTATACACGCCAGTATAATTTGTTGGATGTTCTGAACGACTTTCTGGTATTTTTGTAGCGAAGCTGGCAACCCTCCGATCGCAAGAGCACTACTTTTTTTACTTTTCTTTGTCCATCGTACGGATTCGAACAAGCAATACTCTGATTACTAGCTGAACGCCTTTATCCACTGGAGTCCCATTAAATCATGGTGATAAGAATGCGTTAAATGAAAATCAACAACTTATTAGTTTTTGCCCTAACAAATACAACTCCAATCAGAATAACATAATATCAATTTAAAATGATGTCGTAGTAGTGTTTTGGGGACTGGTGCATAATTACTAGTTGGTGCAGGTAATTGCTAATAATTGTGACTGGATATTGTATTGCCATCTGGACTACGCACCTATTCCAAGCAATAAGTCGATATGATATTTTTAAGGGGATTTGAATTGTGTAACGCGATGTGAGGCTCCAACAACATCAGGCGAAGTAAGTTACATAAAAGCGTGGAATAATGAAATAAGCTTTCTCAATTGTGCTATGATGACACTATTCGTAGGTCCTTTCTTCGCAGACGACATGCGGATGTGGCGTGAGCAAAGGAGATTCGTGGTGCACGCTCTCAAGGACCTCGGACTCGGGAGGACGAACATCGAGGAAGAAATACAGGTGAGAAAGACTTTTGTAAAAGGTTGGTTGATTGAATCCAAGATGCTTCGAAAAGTAAATTATAAGACTGAAATTTGACGTCACTGCAGTCCTGGGGCTATAACTTATTACGTAACGTTCCGGCGCATCTCGATACCTGTACCTCAAATAATATTCTAATGGACTAAGCTGTTTTCCCCAAGTTTCCTCTCTGCACTTCATGCGTAGTTGTAGTGGTTGATAACGTTGAAATAATTGCGAATTATGCATAATATATATTTCTGCGGATGATAGTAGCGTAATAAGTGATGGCCTCGGGACTGCAGTGACGCCAGCATTTCAATCCGTCCCACCTCTTACTCTAATCGCCTTGAGTTGAATCAATGTTGTGTTAGAGCCAAGCATTCGACCATTGCCGAAAGTTCGGGATCTATTTGGAAGGAACGGCTGGTTGAAATAACGTCGCATTAGAGCTGCATAATGGGCTATTGACGAAGGTTAGGGGTCTTCCTCGAATGAAAGTCCCGAGAGCAATCCTCCGTATTTTTCAACCATGGCCAGATGTCGAGATCAACACCCCACCCACCGATGCAAACTCATTAAGCGTTAGGACATTTGACAAGCGTTAGGACATTCGCGTCAAGGGAAGTCATTGAAACGCTGTCTTGCAATTTTGAATTTTGAAAATTTGAAACGCTGCCTTGAAGGTTGGTTTGGTTTCGTTAATTAACGTCGCACTAGAGCTGCACAGTGGGCTATTGGCGACGGTTCGGGGTCAATCTCGAAGGAAAGACCCGGGAACACATACACATTCATACACACATTCATACATGCACCTCGTTATTTTAGAACCATGGTCAGATGACGAGGAAACACCTGAACTGGCACCCAACGCCTTCAATAGACGTCGTGACTTTGGACCCCGATCAGATTTATCGTGCACCAGTCCCGTATACACGCCAGTATAATTTGTTGGATATTCTGGACGACTTTGCTGCCTTGAAGGATGAAGATATTACCTGAGCTGTCATTCCACGCAACCTGATGTAGGCCTGTTGTAGTTTGTAGCACGGCAAATGCACCGTGCATCAGTCCCCAAATACTATTCTTATTATTCAAAAAGCCCTAACTCCAAATATATTTTTACGTCTTTTATTAAAAATTACCTCGAACTGGAATTCGGTTTAATACAAATTTCCCTATAACTCATCATTATATTTAATTTAGGGCTTTTAATTGTCATAAAAAGTGTATTTTTTATGACTTGTGACTCCAGTGGACAACCGATCTATATTGAAGATTAATAGGTATTGGCCCAAGACTGCTACTTAGTTAAATAGGGTGAGTCTATTTTTAGTTTTTAAAATGTCTGCACGGAACTCTAACTGTAACTTCTGGAGCGCGGTTGAATCCATACCTTCGAGCATGGATCCCTCATAGTAGAGCAAACATCGGGATATCATCTAGCTGACATCAAAGTGAGGTCAACATGTATCGCTACAAACACGTGATAATGACGTCATTCCATTCATAAAATTTCACTGTGACACATTTCCCAAATCATCAGCCAATCGCGAGTACTTTTTAATTCATAATTTTGAAAAGAAGTCACGTGTTTGTAGCGATTTGGTCTGAGATGTTCGCCTCACGATTATGACGTCATATTCGCTCTACTACTGGCCATTCATGCTCTAAGATCCATACTGTGTGTACAAAAACTAATTTTTAGAAGTGATAATGATTTTGTAGAATTTTTCCTTCTCAAACCAGGCACGTAGGTAAGGGGGGGGGGTTTAGGGGGTTCAAACCCCTCCCATTGTAAGTCAAATAAAAAAAAAATGAAATACCGAATTACTGTAAAAATCTTAAAAATAGATATTTTTCGGCGGAGGGGGGAGGGGCGGGGAAGCGTTAAAAAATCTACGTAGGGTTAAAAGAATACCACAATGGGCATGGGGTATAGATACCGCAACACGATGACGTCATGTTAGGTTTAATTTGAAATAAATATAACAAAGGAAATAGATTGTAAAACGGGGTCGTAAAATAAGACTTAAAAATGACAAGACGAAGATGCTCCAAGACCGCATAATTTCGTTAATATTAAAATACTTCAATATAAGTTGCCAGTTTATTCTAAAACAAAACCATCTCCCATGTTTTCTATAACGGTTTTTAATTTATTGTTTTTGTTGGCGCGTGAAAATACCTGCTCTTTGAGTATTATCTAAATTTCGCGAAAAACAAGCGAGCGTTTTTTTTTTCTTCAGACCAGTCGGCTCGTATCACCTTTTTTATTTTAATTTAATTCTAAAAATAGATCAGACACTCTTTCTTTCATCAAATATGTATATGTAACTTTTTTCATTAAAATGTGGTATTGCGTAATCTATAGGTGCCGAACGTCTGAGCATTTTCCTTCGGTCCTGGCATTTTCAGCTTTATTTCGTAAATAAATCTTGTTTTATTACTCTTTGCGGTTCTGTTCCGATCGACACCCCCCCCCCCCCCCCCACACACACACACACTCTCTGATTTGGAACATTTAAGCCCAAAGAAATAGCAAATGAAAACGAGGGAATATTAAATTGCCCAACTTGTAAGTTTGGTTTGGTTTTGTTAAATAACGTCGCACTAGAGCTGCACAGTGGGCTATTGGCGACGGTTCGGGGTCAATCTCGAAGGAAAGACCCAGGAATACATACATTCATACATGCACCTCGTTATTTTAGAACCATGGTCAGATGACGAGGAAATACCTGAACTGGCAACCAACGCCTTCAATAGACGTCGGGACTTTGAACCCCGATCAGATTTATCGTGCACCAGTCCCGTATACACGCCAGTATAATTTGTGGATATTCTGGACGACTTTCTAGTATTTTTGTAGCGAAGCTGGCAACCCTCCGATCGCAAGAATACTACTTTTTTACTTTTCTATGTCAAGTCCATTTCACGGATTCGAACCACCAATCCTCTGATTAGTAGCTGAACGCCCTACCAACTGAGCAACTGGGGCTCGCCCAACTTGTAAGATTAAACTTAAATTAGACCTCCGAACGGACACTGCATTGTACGTCGTTGCATATTGGACTATTGGCGACGGTTCGGGGTCCATCTCGAAGGAAATACCCGGGAACAATGCCTCGTATGTTTGAATCATGATTAGATAACGAGGACAACACCTGGCGCCGATAAGTTGGTAAATTTTTTGTTTCTTTTAGATCTTTGAATTAAAATGACCTTTACAGTTTAAATTTAATTAATATAAGTTAATATTAATTGGTAATAAGTAAAAATTTTCTCTGTATTAAATTATGTATATTTAATGTTTAATTTAAAATTAGCAGTGGCGATCTGATTGCACGAATCCATGCAATTTCGAGTGTTTTTACTTCCACTATACTTTAGATCATGTAACCTTTATAATTTACATTATTCTTTACTAGTTTTGGTCAACTAAAACGCTTATTAGATCTTTAAACTATCATAACTATAAATTATCTAACTAATCGTTACCACACATACTATAAAGATTCTCAAACTTTAAATTTGTTCTCTAAATTTATTTCATAATTAAGGAGTGATTTACTAATTTTAAAAGTAGTTATTGACAACTGTTAAAAGTTGTTAATGACAGCGATAACTGTTGTTGCCTCAATATTCAAATGCCAACGTATTCCTTTTTACTAATAAAAATTTATAAATTTTTTTGAGAAAAAAAAATTGGGGGGGGGGGGGGGGGGGAAGGAGTTTTTTTTTTTGTAGGGGGAGGGGGGTTTAAGGATTCCCCCTCTAAGGGGGACCCCCCCCAAAAAAACGGATTTCCTTAGGTACTTATCCCCCCCCCTTGGGAAGGGGGGGGGGGGGGAGGATAAGTAAAGAAATCCGTTGCTCAGTCACTGAACCCCCCCCATGAAAAATCTATACCTACGTGCCTGTCTCAAACCGTTATAGAAATGTTAAATATGTTTGGATATTTTATTTTCTACATATAGAATTCATTTGTATACATTCAGAAATATAGTTTTATTTTTGCTACTTATCCACTTAAGGGGGGGGGGGGGGGGGAGGGTTTGGAGGGGAGTCCGACCTCCCCAATAATTTGGAAACCCTAAAAGTTGGGAATTTCAAGGTTTAAAAATATCCGAGTTGGGAAAATTTAAGTCTGAAGAAAATTAATATTTTTAACAAATGAAAGCAAAAGCACCAAGGTTATTAAGGGAAAATTAGAAATTGTCCAACTTGTAAAATTAAACTTAAATTCGTGTGTTTGGTTTCAAAGTTCACTGCACACTTTCGACCGATATGACGCTAAGGCTACAGATGGAGTTGACTAATGTAGTCTGTAGCCGACACAACGCCAGTGGCGAAACTGTTTTTATAAATTTCATTGTATTTTTTTATTGCGTCAAGCGAAAAATAATTTAACCGTGGCATCGTTTCCTTAAAAAAAGGAATCCCACATTTTAAATATATAATAAATTGTTTAAATTAAGGAGCAATGCTTTCAGATTTCCAGCAGGCGCCAAAAAATTTTTTCGCATCTGCTCATTCTGTTGTTCGTTATTGTCAAAGTTATATTATATGTTTTAACGTTCAGATTATCATTTAAAGAATTTTAAAATATACGGTGTTGCACTTTACGCGAACGTCACACAGTGTTCTTTTTATTAAAATAACTTCTCTTTTAATTGTGTCAGGTGTGATTGTCTAAATCAAAATCCTCTCCTTTTTATTCGAAAATCACTTTTGTTTCCCTATTGGTTTTGCCTTCCACAATGTAAAATTTCTTCCAGCTAATATTCAAAGCGCCATGGCGCTTCGAATATATGGGACTGGCGCGCCAGTCCCATATAAATTTATCGTCTCGTGTCTAGGATTTTTTTTTGTTATTTTTTTTCGTTTTGTGATTAACCAATCACAAAATTGTGTAATGTTGACGCTAAGCGTTTCCCGAGTGTTTTTCTATAAAAATATTTTTTTTTAGTTTTTACCCGTGTCAAATAGAAACTTCCAGAACTTTCGATGGGTTTTTTCATTTAAATCACCCCTCGGGTAAAAAAAAATTTCGGTTTTCGATACGATTGCTACGAAAAATCTTATGCTCGTAAGACGTATCTTTCAGTACCTACTTTCTTTACCTAATTTTATGTGATATGTGTTTCGTTTTAACATTAACTTTGGAGGATTTTCTCTTTGAATATTTCTAAGTTTATTGAATTTATTTATAATAATTTAAATTCCTGTTTTCCTGCATTGATTAATTTAAAATTAAAATGGTTATTAATTAAAAAAAAATATAATTTAATTACTTCTTGATAAATATGGTCATATTGGTATGTAGGTACTTTTTGTTTTTGAATATTATTTTACTTATGTTTTATGTTAAGATTAGCAATGGCTATTGGGTTGGCACAACTGCCGAGTCCCTTTGACTCCCACTATTTACAGATCACGTTACCATTTTCAGAACATGGATGTATTTGTTATCCCCCCCCCCCTAATGACTTCCACAATAAAATTATCCTATAAAAAGTTGATAAGTTGGTACTAGGAATTTTCAGCACTGTTGAATTAAAAATTTCCAATCGTTAAGTTTGGTTAATAAACATCGCACTTAGGACGGACACTGCACTGGAACATGCGTGCAACAAATGTTGCGTGTTACAACGTTGGTTCGGTTGGTTATCTTCGTTTGGTTATCTCGAAGAAAAGACCTGGGAATAATGCCTCGTATTTTTTAATCATGGTCAGATAACAAGAATAAAACCCGAGCTGGTATTCGTACCCGACGCCCTTAAGTTGGGAATTTCGACTCGTTAATTAAGTTGGGAAATTTCTTGTCTCAACCTCCCAAATTTTTTTTTGTGTGACGGCACTGGTTTCAGGCCTCCGTGGCCGAGCGGTTTTAGGCGTCAGCTGGGAATCCGAGGATTTCAGGTTTGATTCTAGGCGATGGACTTGACAAAAAAAAGTTTAAAAAAAGTAGCGATCTTGTGATTGGAGGGTTGCCAGCTTCGCTACAAAATACTAGAAAAGTCGTCCAGAACATCCGCAAAATTTAACGGCGTGTATACGGGACTGGTGCACGATAAATCTGATCGGGATCCAAAGTCTCGACGTCTATTGAAGGCGTTGGGTGCCAGTTCAGGTGTTTCCTCGTCATCTGACCAAGGTTCTAAAATAACGAGGTGCATGTATGATGTGTATGTGATCCCGTGTTTTTCCTTTTCGAGATAGACCCCGAACCGTCGCCAATAGCCAACTGTGCAGCTATAGTGTGACGTTAATTAACCAAACCAAACCAAACCAAACCAAACCAAACCAAACCAAACCAAACCAAACCAAACCCAATCAAAATGGGCTTGAATTCGGCATGAACAATAAACAAAATATAGAAGTATAAATGGACGTGGAGTACAGTTTTTGGCTTCAATTCATTAAACTGCCTTGCCCTATCCAGAAGTTACAGTAAGTGATCAGTGAATGTGTGCTCAGTTAAAAGTTTTTCTGGATCAACCTCGGCTTCACATATACAAAATAAAATATTGATTTACTTCTCCTTGATTAAATAAAGAATTATTTGCACAGTAGACCCTCGATACGACGATTCCTCATGAGACCAGCACGATATGGTCTTTAAAATGATAGGGCTTCACAATGAGTTTAGTAAAAAAATATATATAAACTGGTTAGTTAACTAACTAGTGCTAGTACCATCTTTCGATTCAAACACTGTCTGTTGAACTCAAGAGGTCACGTGATATTTTATTTAAGATTTCTTCGTAAAAGCGTCACTTCCGAGGAGACGATACCAACAGAAAGTGTTGGAATCGAGAGATGGTGCTAGGGCTCAGGCTCCAGTATTAGTCATACAAGGAAGGAATCGTTAAATATCGTGGGGTTGTCGTAAGCTTGAAGTACGAAATAGAGGAGCAACATAAATTAATTAAAACAAAAATTGGGGGATATGACTATTTAAATAATGAAGACAGTATAAATGGCGGATGTTTTTTGTGGACACCGAGAAACGAAACTGTCAGTGTATGCACGTTGATCCGGGGTTGTTTTAAACACTGTCCTTTTGCGGTATACCAAAGCGGTTGATCTTGAACATTAAAGGTTAAGGGGGGGGGGTAGAAATGCAGAACGTGGACTTGTTACAGTTCGTGGGTCTTGGAGGTGAGTGTAGGGTGGTACTATCAGTGTAAAACATGCCTTAATCATGGTTTCAGGACGAGATCGGCCACTTCCTGGACGTGCTGAGCGGTCACGGGGGTGCACCTATGGACATCAAGGAGCCCCTCTCCCCTAGCATGTCCAACAACATTAGCGCCCTAATCTTCGGCAAGAGGCTCGGCTACGACGATCCGGACAGGTTGCTGCTGGATTCGAACTTGGACGAAGCGGTCGAGTGCTTGTCTCAGACGGACATGTATACATATTTCTCGTGGGCCACATACGTCCCTTTCTTGGTAAAGTTGTTTCAGATCAACAAGTCGATTCAAGCATACGAAAAGCTGAAGAACTTCTTTAGGTGAGAATTAAGCCGAGATTACACTATATAGTAAAACATCTATACAGTAGTATGCAACCTCGAGAAAATCTTCGATTCAATCTAATTTTTTCCTTTATGTTTATATTTTATGTAAATCTCAGCTTAATGTAACTTTTTTTGTGCTTTTAAATTAATAAACCACATCGTACACAATCAAGAATGTATGTAATGAATAGTCGAAAACATATTGTTTCCATTGCTTGCTTTCTATCTTCTTCAGCCAGGAGATCGAGCAGCACAAAAAGACGCTCGACCCGAAGAACATTCGGGATTTCATTGACAGTTACATTCTTGAGATGAAAGCCAGGCAGGAAAAAGACAACAACACAACTTTCACAGGTAAATAAGCTAAATATTTGAATGAAATTGAATGTCTGTGCAAAACTAGGATCATGCTTAATCAAATCGTGGGTATAACCAAAATATACGGGGTGTCCATTGTAAAGATATTTAAAAGTAATGGCTTATACTGGGAGAATCATACATGATTACTTATACATTTAAATTCATTAAAGAGAAAAACTTTTCAAGTTTCGTTGCTGGTTACTGAAGCCTCATTAGTGGCGCTGCAGATTTCATGGCTCTCTGCAGATTCTACCTCTTGCCATCGATATTAAATCTACTCCCTGCAAGTTTCTGAACGTTGCCTTTGAACTTTTTTTATTTGGAATTTTATTAAAATGGCAGTGTACCTGAATTCTGAACGTAATGGTAGTTCGTAATTTGGATGGATGGAATTTAAATTAATTGCTTCTTTGGAATTTGCTGTAATAACACGTCAAATGTTACAAAACAATGGACAAGACGAAGAATATCCTTTTGACATTGGCCTCGTCGCTAACAATACTCACAGTTAACTTAATTTAACCTGCAAAGAAAATAGAAGTGTTCTCATTCAACTAAAATTTATAACTAAACGGGTTCAACCTAGAGCTACGAAAACGATTCATCGTACTTCGGGAATGAATTATGGAGAGAGGCTTATAACTTTAAATATGTATACACTCGAGAAGAGAAGGATTAGAGGGGACCTTATCCAGTTATTCAAATTTATTAAATTGGGTGATGTGGAGGGATTGGAATTTAATATTGCCAATGTGACTAGACTAGAGGCCATGGATTCAAATTATACAAATCATAGCTTAATCGGGACGTTAGAAAATATTACATTTTTAATGGGGTTATAGACGAATGGAATAGTTTGCTATTCTTCAGGAGTGGATCAGGATGTTGTTAATTCTTCAGGAGTGGGTAGTTCTAAAAAGCAATTGGATCGCATTGGAGAATCGTGAGGATGATAGATTGACAGGACCAACTTTGCTGGGCCTAGAGCCTGTAGTTGGTCGACAATCGACCTTATTTGTATTTGTGTTGTTTTCTCATTATAAATGATTACTTATGGCTAACTTTAGCCCGAATAGCCTGTATATAAAAAATATATAAATTATTACTTTTTAAAATATCAGATTTTCTTAAAAAATGTATTAAAAAAATGAAAATAAAATATTGCCGTTAATAGATTAATACGTTGAACTTTCGTACTAGGAAATCGTAATACCACATATTTAAACTCCCAACTCAATTACTTATGGTCTGTTAAAGGTAGCGGTATATATATTTTTTACTTTTTAATGAATATATAGCACAGTGTCAGAAACGTTATATTCAAACGATACCATTCGTTTCAAACCTACACCATTGGTTTCGGACATCGTCAAGTTCCCTTCCCTCATCGTCTGCAATTTAAAAGTTATCAAGAAGGCGGGCACTGGCATGTGTTTAAGATCCAATATGTATCTATAGATCCGTATGCGAGAGACATACTGGGCTGACTCTGCATTTGTGTAGTCAGTCATCCAATTACCTTGCTGTTCCCGAATGACTGTTTTCTGTGAGGACTTTGAGCAGTCCCGCAGTTATATTGTTGTACAACGTCAACTCTTCTCCGACCCTGCATAACTACATAATTCCAATTTGTCTTTGAGTCATTTACTTATGTATTTTTAAAACTAGATATTCCAAACTTTTAGGGTTTGGTACGCCTCCGGTGCGATGGGCCGGCGTCTATTACTCAAGCCAATTATTGCATGTTTTTCCAGAGTCAACCCTGTTGAGCAACGTGACTGATTTGTTCGAGGCCGGCAGCGAGACGGTGAGAGTGTCCATCATGTGGTGCGTGTACGTGGCGGCGGCTTTCCCGGATGCCCAGGCGCGAATCCGGCAGGAGACCCTGGAGATTGTCGGCCCGGAACGAAAGCCGGAATTCTCGAACATGCGAGCTATGCCCTACACCCACGCCGTCATCCTGGAGATCATGCGCTGGAAGACCATCGTGCCTCTGAACGTGCTTCATTAGTGAGTGAGGCGATGTCACTGCTGCTACTGTAGTGATTGTACTATATTTAGTTACCATTATTACTAACTAATGCTAATAAGCTTAATTTTATATTGAAAAATAGACGATTTGAATTATCGGAATTTCAAATAATTTTCTTTTCAACTAAGGTTTTCACATTAAATAATATTATATAATTATTATATACATTATAAAATACTAATACTTTTTATTACTATGTTTGTCTAATTGTTTGATAAGTCGTGCAAATTCAGTTATCTATGTGATAGCTTATGCAATGAAATGGATTGAAAACATATAAATCGGTAATACTAAAAGCTCAGTCCACTTAAGCTTGTTTTCGGAAAGTTAAAAAAAATATCGTATATCTATATTTTTTAAAATACAAAACCGTCGCCAATAGCCCACTGTGCAGCTCTAGTGCGACGTTAATTAACCAAACCAACTAAAATACAAAATATCTATTTTTACATAGACATTGTCTTGTTTAATTCAACATTTCAATACTCTAAAATAAATTTATTTTTCGCCATATAAAAAAACTTTTAATCGTCTGGACCGAACCCATTTTGGCATATAACGGCGAACTAACAATGTCTAAAGCGTGCTTCATATAAAATTCCGTATATTTAAGCATTAAAAGTTACAAAAAATTGCCTGTAATAAAAAACACATGAGATAAATTGGTTCAAAATCAATTTTTAACAACTCGTTTTTTTACTCAATCATCCTAATTCTCATTTTCAGTGGTTGGTAAAAATGGTTCAGTATAATTTCTCAAACTAAAACGGAATGTAAGGAGAAAGCGTTATAATGTTCTCGAATTTATAACACTATTTTATAAATTTTTATGTATTTTAATTAGTATTTTAACTTAGAAAATAAGTGAATTATTTATCATTGTAGTAGATTAAATTTTCTGTCTTTTACAATATATATAGAAGCTACAAAGCCTACAGTCCACGACTATTCTGTTTTTAGAATAAAACAAAGAATAATGGTGAGTATTTCTATATCAATCATGCATGGGAATGGTTACCTTTTAGCATAAATTTGTGAAATGCGCGTGATAGCAAAACCAATGTTAACTCGATATTCAATTTTTTGGACTGAATCCGTTTTAGCAATAACTCTTATATTAAACTTGCACAATTAAAAAAAATACGAGTTCGTATTTAGAAAAATTAATACTTGATACATAGAATGGTGTAAGTTTGATTATTATAATAAGATTTGTCTTTTAAATTATTTTTTTATGTACTTTGCGTGTCTGAATTTATCTGTAAATCAGAAATATTTGTCTGCAATTGAAAAATTCCATGAAGTAATTTTTCTTGCCAACAAAAAATTACCAAAAAAGAATATTTAAAACAAATGTCTAGTTTTTGAGATTCCAGGGTCGTTGAAGAATATCGGAAATTTTAGAGATTTCGATTTTTATTTGGAAAGGTTACCAAGAGGGACATTCTCTTTAATAAAAAAGAATTGTCGAAGTACTTAAATGTTCTACTGAACATATAATGTTAATAAATGTAAAAACGTACAAAAAAATAAATATATATAAACGTTGAATTGATAGCCTTCTCCTTATTTAATGCTAATTTGTCGTTTAAAAAAAATAATTAAAAAACGATATCAAGAGAAAATGGTTTAAAAAAATCCTATAAACACGCGTTAAAAATATAAATATTAAGTACAAATTTATTGCTCTTGTTTTTTTAAAAAATAGAGACAATTTACAAAAATATTCCCTAATTGTTGTTCTAATTTTAAAATCAATAATAGACATAAAATAATTTGACGTATTTACATATTTAAAGGTGTATTTTGTAAGTGGATGAGTATTTACAATTCTAAAGCTTATTAAAGTACTGGTGTATTTTGTAAGTCGTTTTCTTGTAACCTCATTTAATTTATTTAATATTTTTTCAGCACTCTGGAGAACACTACTGTGGGAGGATACGACATTCCGAAACACACGATTGTGATCGCTAATTTCTGGAACGCCCATCACGATCCTAGGTACTGGGAGGACCCGGAGTCCTTTAATCCAGCGAGGTTTCTCAGCAAGGATGGAAAGTCCGTGCAAAAGTCCATTCACTTTATGCCTTTCTCGTTTGGTAAATATTTGGTTCAATCTTTTCCTTTACAAAATACTAGAAAAGTCGTCCAGAACATCCGCAAAAATTAACGGCGCGTATACGGGACTGGTACACGAAATATCTGATCAGGGTCCAAAGTCCCGACGTCTATTGAAGGCGTTGTGTGCCAGTTCAGGTGTTTCCTCGTCATCTGACCATAGTTCTAAAATAACGAGGTGCATGTATGAATGTGTATGTGTTCCAGGGTCTTTCCTTCGTGATAGACCCCGAATCGTCGCCAATAGCCCACTGTACTGCTCTAGTGCGACGTTAATTCACCAAACAAACTAAAAATCAATCTTTTCCTTCACATTTTATTCAGTTTTAAGCAAAAGTGAGGAAGGTCAAGGATAAGGCAGTTTTTAAGTACGAATTCATGTCTGAGTTGACTAGATGCACAACGCCTTGGTGTACAACGTTGGGATGCACTACGCCGTTGACCAGATTTTGGTATCATTACTTCATCTTTTACTTCATTACCATGTGCTCAATTTTCATTACATAATGAAGGAGTAAAAAATGTCAATAACTTTTGGCCCCAAAACCTTTTATTTCTATGCACATAAGAGCCTAAACATAAACATAAGAGCTTTGCATATAAAACGTGCATATACCTACTATTCAATATATAGCAGAAGTTTCGAAGCACATTCGGGAGATTCAAACAAGTTATCGGCAAAGTGACAAATACACTCAGGAGATAGTGTCCTCGAATGGTTTGTAAGCAATTTATTTTGTCAGTCTCTTAGAAGCAAAATTGTTTAAATCTACAGAAATCCGACCTACACTTAAGTCTTTTCGATATAATTTGGACTTAACGTGTTTTTAAAATGACTTTGAAATAATTCTTCGCTTCATCCATAGGCAAAAGGGCGTGCCCTGGGGAGACCATGGCATACATGGAAGTGTTCCTGTACTTCGTCTCCATTCTGCAGAGGTTCGAGATCGTCTTTCCGGAAGGAACTCGACCCACCTTCGAGGCGAAGACGTCTATCAACTACCGAAAAAAGTCCTACATGGTGCGCTTCATCACTGCGTGAAAATAATGTGCTTCAAAATTATACATGTGTTGTTAAACTCTAATCTATAATGGCAAATAATTTGTTTGTTAGCCTTAAAACACCTACTTCGTCTGTATATTGGAGTATTAAACTTTATGCGCATCTACTATTCAACTTCAATTTTTGAATCCGAAAGCTAGAACTAAAATTTTTTTATAACTTTTAAATGATTTTTTAAAAGAATGTCTTTTAATTTCCATTTGAAAAGTTAATAATATTTTTATAAGTTGTTACCAACAATTTAAAATACTTTGAAATAAATAATAAAAAATATATGATTTTTTTTTTTGTAATTATTATTATTTTTTTTTTTGTATTATCTCGTGCTTATCTCATAACGTGAACTGGGTTGACTTTGTCCACTTTTCATATAAATATCGAACACTTCCAAACTGAATTTCGGAAAGACAAGTTTTCCATTTGGAGACATACTGAGTAAAACTTACTTTATTATTACCTCGAATCACATACATATAAAATGAGATATGGTTATTGAATATTATTTTCTTATTTGTTAATGCTGTTAGTTCTGGGAATAGTAAGTATAGACCTCGCAATAAAAAATTAAAAAAAAACTTGTACGGCGGTTTCAATGACTTTAAGGACTATTCATGCCGAAAATCGAACAACGTATTTAGTTATGACTTCGTAACAAACAAATTTACAAACAGACGAAATGTCGAAATTTCAAGTTAAAACAGGATTTAGCTGACTCAACAAAACAAGTATGTTTCTAAACACGGGTACTCGGAAGATATAATCAGCAATAAATTTAAATCAAACTGATGACTATTTATTCGCATCCAAGTACTTATTCTGTACAAAACACGAGTTTTTAATGTCCTTGTTGAGGAAGTGACCGTTCATTCTGAGGTAGAGTTCCCTGCTGCTGTGGTGCGCTGGGCAGGAATTATGTGGTCAATAACAGGTGGTAGAATTGTTTTTAATTCCGAAATAAATATGTTCAATACTTCTCTTTACAGGGCATAACTTCACTTTCAATCAAATTGGTAGTTAGATAATAAAAAATGAAAATTTTAAATTGTTAGAAATTTCAGCATTGATAAAGGTATTGCTCGAATTATGTCAATTGATACACATTTTTTTTAAGCTGTCAAAAGTTTCCAAGTAGCATATTTCAGAAACAGTTACTACTTTACTTCATATGGAAAACTAAATTTGCGACCATCATTACTGGAAACGTTGAAGTATATAAACGTTATAAATGTCATGAAGCAACTATCTCCAACGTGGGGAAATGTACAAATTGCAATTGGCTAAATTAAAGAGATGGTTGGTAAGGAATTTAAAAAATGGTTTAAAAAAAGGGTTAGGGATTTGAAAGAGGGTGGTTACAGCAGATCCTTTTCATAGATACTTATACATATATTTAAAAAGAAATACCTCAATGGTATATACACAGTTTTGCACTAAGAGGTCGCATATATTGCAATAATATACTTCAACTTCCCCCTAATCCCTAGAAACGCGGAGCCACACAGCTTGAATAGTGTCTTTCCACTTTTACGATGTCATCAAAATGCTATTTATAAACCGTTTCGTTCAGATTGACAAAAAATAGAGAAAAAACCTTGAAGGTAACAGAAATACGTGTTAACTGGTTATGTCATTGGGATGCTATTGAGGCGTGTTCAGAAGTAGTTTATATTTTAGTATTAATATACGTCACTAAAATGTTAAAATTAATAAATAAAATGAATAACAATAAAGTTAGAAATTCACTAAAAATAAAAGCGCAGGAGTGCTCAAAAAACGGTTTAAGATTTCATAGAGTTAATAAAGTTTAATGAAAATTTTATAGCAAAACTCGGTGCTCAGTTCTTTCTAGGTTATCGTTAAAAACTTTTAACCCTTTCCACTCGAAGAATGTTTGATATTTCGTTCTTTTTATGAAACTATTAAATCCCGTGCCTGTTCTTTTTAAAAAGGTATTCCTTAGAATGTTTATTTTACTTTTAGAGGGGAATTTGTCGGAACGACTTCGGAAGATGTGTTATGTTGAGAGCTGAAATCCGAGGCGTCTACTGGATACATTTCTAAGCTTATTGTCGTCGGATCGTCTTTAAATAAAAATATTCAAAACCACCCGACCATGTTTGATTACGCTACTTTACTTGTCTTCCAACTTGTGTGTGAGCCCCAGTTGCTCAGTTGGTAAGGCGTTCAGCTACTAATCAGATAATTGGTGGTTCGAATCCGTGAAATGGACTTGACATAGAAAAGTAAAAAAGTAGAGATCTTGCGATCGGAGGATTGCCAGCTTCGCTACAAAAATACTAGAAAGTCGTCCAGAATATCCAACAAATTATGCTGGCGTGTATACGGGACTGGTGCACGATACATCTGATCGGGGTCCAAAGTCCCGACGTCTATTGAAGGCGTTGGGTGCCAGTTCAGGTGTTTCCTCGTCATCTGACCATGGTTCTAAAATAACGAGGTGCATGTATGAATGTGTGTGTGAATGTGTATGTGTTCCCGGGTCTTTCCTTCGAGATTGACCCCAAACCGTCGCCAATAGCCCACTGTGCAGCTCTAGTGCGACGTTAATTAATAAAACCAAACCAAACCAAGATCCAACTTGTGTGTAACCCTAAGGGAAACAACATATGTTTTTTTTTTGTTTTATTTTTATCTCAAAATTTTGATATGAACTCACAACCCTCCGATCATAAGCCTCAGGCATTTATTTAAATGAAGTTAGATAGAGAAAAAGCTAACGAAGAAAAAAAAAAGAGAATTTAATGTTCTAGAACATACAGTTCCCGTTCAGTAAGAAGAACAGGAAAAAAAGAACAGGTTGTTAATCATGTGACCGAGATTAACATCCCAAGTGTAAAGGGATAATAACCCCTTTTCTAAAAAAAACCACACGTATTAAAACAATGAATCAAAGCACCTGATAAAATTTATCTTTAGCGATAGCAAAGTTTCACTCGTTATTAGAGTGTGCGCCTGCTTTAGAAAATTCACATCCCCCTTTGAAAAATATGTGGTTCGGACAACTGAGCTCGTGGGTGACAGTGGAGACCGAGATCTTGAGTGCGTTATGTGTCCTAGTCGTGGCATGGCTCGTGGTTAGAAGAGTGAAAAGGGGCAATTTCCCACCCGGGCCATTCGGATTGCCCGTTCTTGGATACTTTCCATTTTTGGGCAAAGAGTCTTTTAGGGATTTCATAAATCTCGGCAAAAAGTACGGAGATGTTTTCAGGTAAGTCCCCCACTTGCGTAATCGGGGTACAAAGTCCCAACGTCTATTGAAGGCGTTATCCTCGTCATCTGACCATGGTTCAAAAATACGAGGCATCGTTCCCGGGCCTTTCCTTCGAGATAGGCCCCGAACCGTCGCCAATAGCCTACTGTGCAGCTCTAATGCAACGTTAATTAACCAAACTAAAACCCCTACTTGCGTTGTTTCATTAGAATTAAAGGAATGTATACACGGGAGTGTCATTTATTGTCCGAGAGTTGGAAAAGTATCTGAAGGAACCCGTCGAAAGCAGGACTTATTAGAGAAGTCGTGGTTTGATTGGGCAGTCGTAAATTAAAAAAATTCTGTAGTGAAATTTAGCAAACTAGAATTAAAAAGTGAATAACACAATTGAATTGGTTAAGGAAATCCAATTTTTTTTAAAAATAAATTTCCTAAATTCCTTAAAGTGGATTGAAGTTAATTCAGAAATGTATAAAGTGAAAGGTTTGTAGGAAACTAGAAGAAAAATTGTAAATTACGCTCTTTTTACCGTTTAGTTTTCGATTGCTGACTTTGAAATTTGTGATCACAATCAAGCATTTGTGAACTTTCCGAGATGTTAGGGTAGATTTAACTAAAAAAATTACAATTAAAGTGCAAATGGAAGAAGAGAACTAACATTTTTTTAATGAAATATTATTTTGATGTAGATGAAGGCTTTAAGTACGCATGCGTCTTGCATCAAAATTGTATAGCTCTGCTTGCTTTAAACAGGCAAATATAGGGCAGTAAAGAGTTTTTCACTAATATGGCTTTCAGTAAATCTATCTTAATGCCAAATGTGCGAAAAAAAAATCAAATTTCGTTAACCTACCATCCTTATTACGCTAAACATCGGAAATATTTTTAGGTCGTCACCTGACCTTGGTTCAAAAATACGAGGCAGTGTTCCCGGGTCTTTCCTTCGAGATAGACCAGAACCGTCACCAAATATGCAGTTCTAGTGCGACGTTTTTTCAACCAAACTTCGAGATTGATATTAAATCGTTACACCAGTAGCCTACCAACCAATCCGAACATTCACCAACAGACTATTGTGTAGCTCTAAAGCGAAGTCTATTCTACGGGCGTTGATTCAACCAACAAAATATCATTTGTAATGGTTGCAATAGTAACGTAAAAAAACTATTGTGCCAATAATTTTAATTGGCGACAATTAACGGACGTTCATCGAAAAGCGACCCTTTTCTTCAAGATTGTGGTTTACGAAAAATCTGTTTTTCTCGGAAAGTGATTTTTGTTAGTGGCCCCTCTAATTTTAAATTTTGCGAACGTTTACGCCAACTGAGATTTTTTTTAGAGAGAAACATTGTTTGACTTTCTTTATTCCAAGGTTAGAGCAATCGGATAGTAAGTTTTCCTTATGAGAATTACTTTAAACAGGGCCGACCTTAGCAGCTACGCCCCTGTGTGAACCTAATAGCGCTCTATAATTTTTTTTTAGCATTCAGCGATCGTCAAGGCTACTTTTGCCAATTTTGATGATCGTTTCATCATTGAATTACTCGATTTGTTTTTACGAAACTAGAATCTTCACATTTTTTTCCCAATAACATCTTATGTCCAATTGTAAAACTAGATTTTCACATTTTTAAATATTTTCTTTTTCGCATTAAATTTTATTTGTACTAAATTTTGTTTGAAAATAAGCAAAGTATGTTGTTTAATATGTAAAACAACATACTTGCTTAATTGCAGATGTAGAAACAAATTTAATACGAAAAAAAATGTTTAAAAATGTGAAGACCTAGTTTTATAAAGTGACGTTTGAAAATTGGGTGATTTACTTGTATATTGCCGCAGTTCAAATGCAATTAAGGGGCCGGTCAATAGCGCGCGTGACTTCTGTCCAACATATCCCTGGTTCGAGTCGAGCCCACGATATTTATGTGAAATCGTCCTCATTTTTGACGAAATAAATTTCGTCAAAAAAAAATCGAAAAAATGAATTTCCTCAGTTTGACGAAGTATTTTATCGGAGCAGTCGTCTGCAGGGGTAGCAGTCGTTTAGCAGTCGTCTGCAGGGGCGGCTTAAGGGCTGGGCAAACTGGGCAGTTGCCCAGGGTGCTGCCCTCCAAGGAGGGCGCTAAATTTAATTTCAATATTTTTTATTTCATTTTTTTAATATATTTTTTTTAAATTATTTTATTTCGTAACTTCAATTCCAATTAACGTCACTGAAAAACAAATTTATTGCAAAAACATTTTGGGGATGACTTCAAATTGCAACTCGCAAGTCAGGGTCTAACGCTTTTTTAAAACTTACTTCGAAGCAAATGAGCAAATCACCTTCAACTCATGTAGCAAGAACTAAACCTACTAACGTTATTTTATTTTATACTTTTTTTTGTCAATCTTCTCGGCAGTTACCTCCTGATTTACCTTTTCCCACATTCAATGTTTGCAGATGTGTTTTCATCACAAACAACCAGAAGTATTGACCTATCTTAAAATTCTTTTGAAAACGCCCAGTAGAAAATAAAAAAAAGATTGATTCTTTTTAAATAAATTAGAACATTAAAATGATTTTTTCTATGGATATGATAAAGTAAACAAGAATGCTTATACTCAGAAGCATTCACCGGAATTTATTTTAAATTAGTTACAAACTTTCTTTATGAGAAACTACTTTTGTTTATGAGAAACTACTTTTCTTTATGAGAAACTACTTTTTTTATGAGAAACTACTTTTCTTTATTGGTTATTTTTCATAAAGACATATATAGAGGGTGTTCCATCAAGACAGCAAATAAAACTGTACAGAGCGAGAATATTCGAAGAAAAAAATAAAAATTGAATACATAAAAATAATCCTGATCCATACCATACGGTTTCCTATTTTTTTATTTTTTATAAAACTTATGATGTCATATTTTGTGCATGCGGGAAAAAAGCATTTATGCAAATATATAAGTCAATGTTAAAAATGATTACCAATAAATAAAAATGTTACCCCTCATATGTTATGCAATAAATATATGCAATTAAAAAGAGTCAATTGGAAGATCATTACATTTTGAGAACTTTTCTACTATGTACTAATGTAATGTACAAATGTATGAATTTTATGTTAAATGTTTAATTATGTACAAATGTACGTATGTAACATTCTTTAGGGTTTTACTATTAGCTAATAACATTTTTATACAGACTTGCATGTTACAGGGTTTTATCATTTTATAAACATTTGCTATTTTTTAACATCATAAAAGATTCGTCAAAAGAAAAACTTTCAAACAAAGTTTTTGAATCATGATGTTTTTTTTTTAACTTTTAGTTAAAGAGTCATGTGTATATTTCGTATAAAATCTCTAAAACATATCTCTTAAAAAAAATTAAAAATTATAGTAGTAATTTTTTTTTTGTAATGTTTTGCTGAATTTATATAAAACAAAATATTTTTTTTATCTAGTATTTGCATTAATAAGGCAATTTGGGATCGATTTGTCATGTCAAATGTAACTAATTTCATGTAACAAATTTAGTAATTGAACAATTGTAAAACTTTTTTTTAATTTGCTATTTTTTTTTAAATAGTCATATTTTTATATTTGACACAAATTAACTCAATTTTTTTTTAATATTTAAGAGAATGTATAAGAGTGACCATGCAAAACGAAACATGTCAAAAAATATTGTTAGAAATGAGATAAGAAATTGAAATTTATATATAAAAAAAATTATATCTCTATCCAGTTTTGCAAAAAATTTAAGATTTCCAAAATAATCCCTTTTGTTTTAAAACTTGAAAAATCGGAGGTTCATATAGAAATGTATCTACCAAAAATTTTTGATATTTTCCTCGATTTACGAATTTATATTTTTTTTTACATGCACGCTCCTCGTATGTAAATTTATCATGAAAAACGTTGTAAGGATTAAATTCTTGAAATGTCGGTAGTAAGCTGTTTCTTAAAATATTGATCGATTGTATCTTTAAATCCTTGGAATTTTTTTTCCTAATTTAACTTTACTGAATCGGCGATCACTGTATCGTTATCATTGTATTCACATATTGTTTAATCATTGTCCCGAGAAGACAGCATTTGTTCAAAATACGAAATAAAAGTTAATTATTCAATTTGGTCGTATATTTTTTAATTTAGCATAATATATTTCCAATACGTCTTTATACATTTTTGGAGGAAACATTTTTGGATATTCATATACATTTTTGGAAATTCGTATAAACAGCACCTTACTTTTTGGTTTGTAAAAATAGGGAAAACCTGGTATAAAAATATCTATTTATAGAACCACGAACCCTTGTTGTGTTACGAATACTACGATGCACGGAGATAGGGCATAGGGGCTGGTATGGAGTGGGTGGGACACCGGAAATATAAATCTTTACTTTTTACGCAGAAGAAAGACGTTAAGACAGTTAAAGGTCATTTCACGGTCACTTCCCTTCTTCTGAATGGACAGTCGGTGGGGTTGGCCGTACTAAGGGGAAGAGTTCTGTAAAAAAATGCCCTATCTTTGAAACTGAATACGCAGCATGAATTACACTTTTTTGGGACATGTTCTGTTTCATCGCTTGGGGTAAAACCCAATTAAGGTTTGAGGGGAGTGATGCTATTCTACAGAAAAGTGTTTATATTTCTGTTAATACTTACTGAAGTAAAATTAGGACAAAAAACAAAAGAAGAAACACATGAATTTCATTACTTAATTGGTTAATTTGAAAGGTAATGTTTCCTTATTATTTATTTTAATTGTAAATGTTTATTTAATAATATTAATTATTATATAAAAAGTTATAGTGCTTTAAAAAAAACTATAATGCGATATTAAACATATATAGTCATTTATAAAAAAGTTCTGGCCCCTTCCTCTTTTTTGCCAATCTTATACTTGTATTTGTAGTGCTTTTATAATTTTAACATTTATTAAAAATGTGAGCGAAAAAACATTACTTGACTAAAACAATAGAATTTGTAAAGACTTGTTAGCATAAACATTTAACTATATTTAAAAACGAAATATAATGTTAGGTTTCAATTACTTAAACAAAAAACAATAACAGTCCTTTAATATTTGTTTATAAATTATTAAAATAATTCCTTTCCACTGTTTCTTAAAAAAATATTTTATATTTAAAAGTTTTGTTTTCAACCTTTAAAAAATAAAATAATCTTTTAAAAAAAAAAGAAATACGACTTAAAAAAAAAAGGAGCACTAAAAAGCAAAAAATATTTTTTTAATGAATAAATAATATTGGTATTATATTTATTGCTAATTTTTTAAGTCTGCGCCAAAATTTAGGATTGAGTTTTGTCAATTGACACTACTTCAAAAAGTTGTAATAAATATAAAATTAGTATTAAGTACTTAAATTTTTTCTAATTGTTTTTAAAATTACAAATGATTTTTTTTTTACATTGTTGCGTTTTTTTTTTTAAGTTGATTTTAGTTGTTGCATTTGGCCTTTTTAGTTTTTAATGTAGTAGAAGGCTTTGCAGCTTGCTATTAATCAACAGCAAATTCAAGTTGTTGCTTGCTTGCATTACCTTGTGATAAACTAAAAAGCTGGGATAAACTAAAAGCCGGGGGCTACAACACTCTTTATAAAACTTAATGCTTAACGTATGTCGAAAAAAAATATTTTAATCAAATGTTAAGCATTTTTTCTAGAAAAAAAATTCCGTACGTCATGATTCGTTTCCTTCCCCACGTCTTTCTTCAATCGCGAATATTTAAACCCCTCTCCCTCAGCATTCCCCATCGTCGAAAAAAACTGAGAAAAAGGAAAAATCACGCTTGTCCCCTCAAAGAATCCCAGACTCCAAGGACACAAAAAAGAATGTCACACTATAAATTATTTCGGCGACCACAGGCAGTGCCACAGCCGGCTACCTCTCACCCCATATCTTCTCCCTCTTACCGGGTTTCCCCCCTGGCGTATAAACACGCCTATACCCATATATCCTGGTGCATCCCGTTCTCTTTTAATACACTCTTTGGACATCTCCACCCCCTATCTCCTGTTACTTATCCAAAACAACACCGTTGTTGGATGGGTTCGGGGACTGAAAGGACCTTGATCTTTCAGAGGTCACGGAGAGATCCTGGGATCACATTAAGTAACACTCAACCCCCTCAAACCAATTGCACACGTGCATAGAAACGTCCGACTCGACGCAAGCTTACTCAAGTTAAACTTGAAAAGAAAATGAGCAAACAACGTATACAACATTTATTCATCTGAAAAAAGGTAAAGTACATAAAAATTATTTTATTTCCCACTACATGTACAATTTTGTTTCCCATTATGGTCATTCTCTTCGCAAAAGTGAACATTTCGATGAGAGAAAACATTAACAAATAAAAAAATTATATTTTAAAATGTGTTGATATTTCCTAACAGTTACAGTTCCCACTATTACAAACCAATAAGCACAAAAGACAATTAATAATAAGGTATGGTTTGAAATTTTATTCGTGTACAGATAAAAGATATAATCTCTTTCTTTTGTTTGATAGTTTTCGGGCGAGGAAAACTAGAGACGGTTAAAGATTTTTTTTTTACAACAAGCAAGAATAATTTTTAGTCATAAAAGAAGACATAGTCATAAAGGAATCCGATTGGCTTATATCAATACTTAAAAAAATACTGATTGTAAAATTACAAATTGTAATAATTAAAATTCGTGGCTCGTATCATTGTAGATAATATCCGGAGGGGTGCAAATGGGTACCAAATAGTATGAACATAATAAATTAAGGCTCCGTAACCTAAAATTTTCTCACTTGATATGTTACGTACAAAAATTACATTGAGCCGCCCCTGGTCGTCTGTTTTGTCAATAGAACGAAAGTTTCCTTAAAAAAATGAGCATCACGCATTTTTAGCAATGTCGTAATTTCGACCCATGGCATTGGTCAGATGAGGATTAACCGAATGCGTGGTGTGTCTTTGCAGTGTGCAGCTGGGGTCGGAGTACGTAGTGGTGTTGCACGGATCGGAAGCCATTCGGGAGGCCTACTCTAAACCGGAGTTCCTGGGAAGGCCACCCCACAGCCCTCTCGAAATCATCAACAGAGGGAGTGAGTGAACAATTTTTATTATTATTTCAACACCCTTTTCCCATATCTATCACATGTCTGATGATCTTGTTGGGCTACCAATTAGGCTATTCTATTAACATTACCTTTCAAATTTCGGATTGGGCAAGACATTTTGTTGATTTGAAGCCAGTTGAAGGAGTGAAACTGTACCCCAAATTCATTTCTACCGCACTATTTTTTATATTTTCATCATAAAACAAACCGACCCAAGTCTTAACCAAATTTTAGCTCTGTGTAAATATTACTTTAAGAAAAAAATTCTTTTATATCTAAATGGTTTTGCAACCAAGCTATGGGATTCATCCGGTTTTGCAATAAAGCTGTGTAGTTTGACTAATGCACTGCAATCGGTGGATAGTAGCCTACACGTATTGAGGATCTATCTGGTTTCAAAATTATGCGGCTCCCCTTTTATGTTGGGGTTTCTAATCATTGTTTTGAATTTTGCAACGAAAGCTTTCACGAAATTAATTTTATTACATGTTTGTTTTGAGCTGTGAAAGAGATCGAATCTTATGAGGATTCACTTTTCTGGCAATAACTAAAAAAAACTTTATTTTTTGGTACATCAGTATATATTACCACTGGATATTGTACCGTAAAATGGGGCAACTTTGTGCCACTTTTTGAGGTTTTTTCAGAATATATCTATCATTTATGCACCAATTGCTTTGAAATTTTTACACAACATACCTACACATCTCGGCTATCCAATGATGGGTGAAAAAAAATGTTCTCTTTATAGAAAGGGAGGGGGAATTTTTTTCGTGTGGCACAAAGTTGTACCCGGTTGGGTACAACTTTGTGCCACTCTCTTTTCTGCCTCTAAAACAGATTGAAACTTATTGTGGCACAATCTTGACCATACTTTTTTTCATACTCAGCTCATCTACTATGCTATGAACAGGGAAATAAAATTTGTTCTCATCATTTTACTGTTTTTTTTTCGCATTTTTATCAATTTGGAAGTGTGCGAAATGGAAGAAGACGAGTTTTTTTAAAAATTTTAATGATAAACTGTTTCATAATATTACATTACAAAAAATAATTTTAAATTACATTAGTGGAGTGTAGAGGCAACGCTATGAACTTAACATCATTTTCCTGACACAAACGCCGGACATGAGAACTAAGATGTGAACTGAGATTGTCTCCTATAAGTACCACTTTGTTTCCTGCGGACTAGTAACATAGTATATTCAAATCAATCTTCATGATTTCTTTAGACCTTCAGATGGGGATGATTCAGCATCCTTTCTCTTCTTCAGCATAAATGCAAGTGAATTTCGATGAATTCCATACCTCTCTTGGGCCTTACGGATTGAAATCCTCTTCTCAGTAATTTCCCCTAACACCTTTTCAAGGTATTCATTAGTGTAAGCCCGATAAGGGTGACCTCCGACCTTCTTTCTGTCACCACGGACCATTATCTGCAAAAAAAGTATTAAAAAAAAGCGGATTAAAGCTCAAAAAATAAGAAAATTGAGTGGCACAAAGTTGTACCCCAAAGTTGTCATTTTTGATAACATGTGAGCTTATGGCGAAACTAAAAAACATTTTGAATTGCTTAATACAGCAAATTGTAGATAATAATATAGTGATTAATGTATAAACTTACCAAATCTCCAGGGGAACAACTAATATGAGGTCCAGATGAGACTCTCCTGGTATCTTAAAAACCTTCAAACACTGTGATCACAAACAATATTTTCTTGAAACCACAACTGTTAACTGACCAGATTATTACATACTCGTTTAGATTCAACATAATCATAGCTAACTACAGGATTTTTCCAAACCTCTAGTTGCATTTATATTACCGCTAGAACGCATTGAAGTCTGGAAACCGTCTGTGGCACAATGTTGCAACCTGTGGCACAAAGTTGCCCCATTTTACTGTATTGCTATCGGGATAACGCATCTATTCTGAACAAAAAGTCGATATGACATTTGAAAAACGATTTAAATTGTGTAACGAGATTTGAGGCCCCAACTACAGAGAAAGTTACATGCAAGCGTGTAATAATGAAATAAGCTTTCTCAATTTTGATATGATGACACTATTTGTAGGTTCCTTCTTCGCAGACGACATACGGATGTGGCGCGAGCAAAGGAGATTCGTGGTGCACGCTCTCAAGGACCTCGGACTCGGGAGGACGAACATCGAGGAAGAAGTACAGGTGAGAAGGACTTTTGAGGAAGTTTTTTTTTTAACTAAGATGCTTTGAATAGGAGGTACGACGAATTAAAATGTTACGTCAGTCCAGCCCACTCTACAACGCAATTCGGATGTGTGTGTGTGTGTGTGTGTGTGCGATCACATATAGGAGAATGAATAAATTTTAAGTACGTATATACGTGACAATTTAATTTTATTTATAGTTGTTAGTATAGTTTTTTAATGATAGTCATGACACATTTATTAATTAAAAGCAATTACGCACAATATAAAAATTTCGTCCCACAAAATACACAAGAAAATACACTGTTTAGGCGTTTCATATATTAACGTCAGATAGATATTTCACTTTGAACATGGCAGCAGGCGTATCATGTAACATGATAACATGTTTGCAACATAGTAACATAAATATAGTTACATAGCTCTGGACAGACTTAATCTAGCATATTTTCTAGATAGTACCATGGATGAATGGGTCCACTTACTTTTCCTGGCAGTTTCACCACCCGTTCCGGAGGAGTCTTACCGTCCGGCTTGTGCTTTTTACAGTCAGTGTGACGCCTACCTTGTAACTGTTGAATGCGGCTGTTAAATGTTGATTTCACATAAACTTAAAACTCAATTATTTTTATTGAAGTTTAATATATACATCTTTCGTAAAAAAATTGCTTTCAACGAAGTGTTAAATTAAGAACACTACGTATATTCATATGCCAAGAGATTGATCACCAACTTTAAGAGGATTCGGTTAGGATGATTGTGTTTAAGCTTGCAAACCTCGGCTAGCATGTTACTTTAAGGTTAAACATTGCCCCATTCGTTGTTGCAGGACGAGATCGGCCGCTTCCTGGACGTGCTGAGCGGTCACGGGGGTGCACCTGTGGACATCAAGGAGCCCCTCACCCCGAGCATGTCCAACAACATCAGCTCCCTGATCTTCGGCAAGAGGCTCGACTTCAGCAATCCGCATAGGCTGCTGCTGGACTCGAATCTGGACGAGGCGCTGGATGGCTTGTCTCAGACGGGCATGTACACGTATTTCTCGTGGGCCAGATATGTCCCTTTCTTGGTGAAGTTGTTCCAGATCAACAAGTCGATCCGAGCGTACGGAACGCTGAGGGATTTCTTTAGGTGAGTGTTAGTGGATCTGGTAAACTTGATTTGGGTTCCTTACCTGAAAGATTACGTAACCCTAACATCATATTTTAGCTAGCAGATTTCAAATTGACACATATATTCTGTTTGCTTGATCAAAATAGAAAATAGTTTCAAAACTTTTTAGTATTGTAAAAATGATCGGAAATTGGGGATTTTATAAAATTTATTTCCAATTTCGGGTGTTTTTAGTTCATTGAGTTGAATATAACAGAATATTTCAAATTTGAATTTATTTCCCTCTAGAAGTTTTAAGTTTTTAAGAACCTTTAAGTTTTTGGTTTTTGTTAATTAACGTCGCACTAGAGCTGCACAGTGGGCTATTGGCGACTGTTAACCTTTAGGAAGTAATGTAGTTTCTCATTTGTAAATACAATGCCTTTTGAGGTCAAGAGTTGCGTTTTCAAAAGTTCCATTATATTGAACATCCACAGATATAATAAATACATCAATAACCTATCAAGTTAAAATCGACATGTATCCATAGAAATAATATAAATATAACTTTATAATAAAAAAGCAGCTGTATTTTGGAAAGTAAAGGGATTCATTTTGTTTAGAATTTAGTAGCACGAGATAATACGAAATAAATAATTTTAATGAATTAAAAAAATACAATTTTAAATTCATGACAACAATTTATAAAAATGCTGATGAACTCTTATGAAATTCAAGTAAAAAAATGCTTATATATTCTTTGAAAATTCATTTAAGAAAACTCAAATTTTCAAACAATGGACTTAAAAAAATAACTTATCAATTAAATTTCTGACTTCTAAGTTCAGAAGGAAGTAGGAGTTTTAAAGCTGATTTACAAACTCTCCGTTTCATTATTTAAGATATGTATAGTGTAAAAACAATCATGTATATTGGAAATTCCACATGTCGATTATCAAAATTGAAAACAATCAAAGCACGTATATATGAATAGATGAACATATATTGATGTCCATTGCGTGCTTGGTACCTTCTGCAGCCAGGAGATCGAGCAGCACAAAAAGATGCTTGACCCGAAGAACACTCGGGATTTCATCGACAGTTACATTCTCGAAATGAAAGCCAGGCAGAAGAAAGACAACAACACAACTTTCACAGGTAAATAAGCTAAATATTTGGTGAAAATTGAATGTCGGTGCAAACTTAGATCACGCTTAATCAAATCTTGGGTATAGCCAAAATACACAGGTTTTCCAGTGTAAAGATATGCAAAAGTAAAGGCTTATACCATACATGATTACTTATTAATTTAAATGCATTAAAGAGAAAAAACTTTTCAAGTTTTGTTGCAGGTTACTGAAGCATCATTAGTGGCGTTGCAGATTTCATGGCTTACTGCAGATTCCACTTTTTGCCATCGGTATTCTATCTACTCCCCTCCCTGCAAGCCTCTGAACATTGCCTTTGAACTTTTTTATTTGGGATTATATTATAATGATACTGTACCATCAGAAAGTTTGTAATTTGGGTGATTTTTATTTAAATTAACTGCTTTTTCAGAAGTTTCTTTAATAATTGCCTCTTGCCAAGTGTAAATGTAACTAAACCCTTGTAAAGAGGCAGAATACCATTTTGACATCAGTAGAGTCACTAATAATACTCGCATTGAATTTCATTGAACCTGCAAAGAAACTAGAGGTCTTGTGTTTTCATTCATCCAACTGAAATGTATAACTAAATATGTGTGGTTCTCTAAGTATAAGCCTTTATTTCTGAATAACTTTAGCCCGAATACTCTGTATAATAAAAAAATATTATTTAAACTAATTTTTTTAAAGTACCAGTTTTTTTAATTGTATTAAAAATATGAAAATAAACTATTGCCGTTCATTAATGCGTAGGTTTCCCATACTATGACATCTTAATTCCATTTATTTGGGCTCCCAACTCTATTATTTATATTAGGTTCAAGGAATAGTTTATTTTTTACTTTTTAATGAATATATATCTCATTGCCGGAATCGTCATTTCTACACTACTTATTGTTAATAAAGTCGCCCACGAGAAGGGGTCTCGAACTACGTCGAGTTCCCCTCCCTCACCGTCTTCAATATCAAAGTCATCAATTTGTGTTTAACCCTTTGAGTACTGAATTATTTGATGATTTTTATGCCCATGGAATTAATTTGGTTCAATTGATCCCATTCTTGACCGACCACCCTACAACAAATTGTTTGCGATCGACGGCCACTGGCGGGGGTTTTGCAAACATCAACACCTGCTTCTTAAACTCAGATGACGAGTCAGACTTGTCCACCGTAACTTCGCCCAAGTAAGCAGATGACGAGTCTCACTTGTCAAATGTACCCAAAAGGTTAAGATCTGATATGTATCTTGCATACGGATCTACAGCTCCGAATCCGAGATACATATTGGGCTGACTCTGCATTTGTGTAGTCGATCATCTAATTACCTCGCTGTTCCCAAAAGACTATTTTCTGCGGGGGGGGGGGGGGGATACCACAATGGGCCTGGTACATTGTGGTATCCGGTATACAGGGAAGGGGGGGAGGTCCTTTCCCTCCTCTGCGATGGTTCTGCATTTATTACACATGTGAATTCATGCATGTTTCCCCAGAGTCCACCCTTTTGAGCAACGTGACCGATCTGTTCGAGGCTGGCAGCGAGACTGTGCGAATGTCCTTATTGTGGTGCGTGTACGTGGCGGCCGCTTTCCCGGACGTCCAGGTGCGAGTGCGGCAGGAGATCCGGGAGATGGTCGGCTCGGAACGAAAGCCGGAGTTCTTGGATATGCGGGTTATGCCCTACACACACGCCGTCATCTTGGAGATCATGCGCTGGAAGACTCTCGTGCCGCTCAACGTGCTTCATTAGTGAGTATGGAGATGTCATTGACAGTAGTGATTAAAATATATTTATTCAGCCTTATTACCAATTAATACTAATCAGTTAATTTTATACTGAAAAATTGAAGATTTGAATTATCGGAATTTGTGAAAGCATTTTCTTGTTTGTTAAGGTTTTCCTATTAAATTATTTTATATGCGTTGTAAAATAAATGTTATTTTTATTATCATGTCTTATAATTGCTTGATAAATCGCACACATTCATTTATCTAAGTGACAGCTTATGCAATGACATGTCTTAAAAACATATGAATCAGTTAATACTAAAAGAAGCTCAGTGTAAATACCTATGTAAATACGATTAAAATTTTTTTTTGACTGAACCCGTTTAGCATTAACTTACTAATACATCAAACTTGCACATTTAAAAAACATTAATTTACGTATTTGTATTTAATAAAAATGAATATTGATGAATGATGACAGTATAGCTTAAGTTTAATTATTAAGTTAAGGTTTGTCTTTTAATTTAAATGATTTTTTGAATATTATGAATGTCTGAATCTATTTATAAAATAGGGATGTTTGTTTATAAATGAAAAATTCCATGATGTATTATTCTTTATCCAATAAAATATTACCAAAAAAGAATATTTTCAAAAAAAGTCTAGTTAACTGAGATTTCAGGATAGTTGAAGAATGTCGGATGTTTTTCAACTTTTGATTTTTATTCGGAAAGGTTATCAAGAGAGATATTCTCTATTTTGCAAAAGGAAAATTATAGAAGTAATTAAATGCTATAATGAACATATAAGTTACAAACGTACGTGAAAAAATTTATAAACTTTAAGTTGATAACCTCCTCATTATTTATTGCCAGTTTTTCATTAAAAAATAATAAAAAATCGACATCAAGAGAAAATGGTAAAAAAACAACAATAATCAAGTGTTAAAAATATAAATTTTAAATATAATTTGAAAGCAATTATTAAAAAAAAAAAATTGTAAACGATTTACAAAAAATATTTCCTAAATTTTTGTGCTAATTTTAAAATCGATAATAGGTATAATTAAAAAAATATTTATATTATTACAGGTGTATTTTGTAAGTGGATAAATATTTACAGTTCTAAAGCTTATTAAAATACTAATGTAATTAAGTCGTTTTCTTGTAAACTTATTTGTTTTATGGAATATTTTTCTCAGCACTGTGGATAATACTACTGTTGGAGGATACGACATTCCGAAAGACACGGTTGTGATCTCTAATCTCTGGAACGCCCACCACGATCCTAGGTACTGGGAGGACCCAGAGTCCTTTAATCCAGCGAGGTTTCTCAGCAAGGATGGAAAGTCCGTGCAAAAGTCCATTCACTTCATGCCTTTCTCATTTGGTAAATATTTGGTGCAGTCTTTTCTTTCACAGTTTATTCATTTTTAAGCAAAAGTTAAGTAAGATCAAGGATAAGCCAGATTTTAAGTATATACGAGTTGCTCTAAGAATTATAGTTGAGGTGACACAAGATGCACAACAAACAGTATTTAAAAATTCTTATTTTCTTCCTCTTTTACTTCATTACCTTGAATTCAATTTTTATTACATACGAATAAAAACTCTTACCAATAATAATAAAAGACAGAGTTTGTCTGTTGACCGTAAAACCCCTTATTCCTTTGCACATAGCTTTTACCAAAGTATTTCACTAATTTTAATATTTCAGTTTAGTTCTTATTTAATCTTAAAACAGTTTTTTTAAAAAATCAGTTTCCGATTCGAAAGAGATTGTTATTTTGCCAATAAACTAAGACAAGTTTAAAACAAAGCTTTCGATATGATTAACATGGAGAACATGTAACAATGCAATATTTCAAGATTGAAACAATAGAATATTTAAATATTATGTAACCTATGAAGAGCATTCTGATTGGCTGATGACTAAATATCGCCAAAATGTCACCAAATAAATAAAAAATGTCAACAAATGAAAAAAAAGTTTACCGTTTATTTATTTTCAGTGTCGGGGGGGGGGGGGCAGAAGCAACTGTACTATGTAGAGATTCCATAACAACGATGATTTAACTAAACGGCGGGAGTAACTATGACTCTCTGAGCTCGGGTAAACGGCGGGAGTAACTATGACTCTCTGAGCTCGGGTAAACGGCGGGAGTAACTATGACTCTCTGAGCTCGGGTAAACGGCGGGAGTAACTATGACTCTCTGAGCTCGGGTAAACGGCGGGAGTAACTATGACTCTCTGAGCTCGGGTAAACGGCGGGAGTAACTATGACTCTCTGAGCTCGGGTAAACGGCGGGAGTAACTATGACTCTCTGAACTCGGGTAAACGGCGGGAGTAACTATGACTCTCTGAGCTCGGGTAAACGGCGGGAGTAACTATGACTCTCTGAGCTCGGGTAAACGGCGGGAGTAACTATGACTCTCTGAGCTCGGGTAAACGGCGGGAGTAACTATGACTCTCTGAGCTCGGGTAAACGGCGGGAGTAACTATGACTCTCTGAGCTCGGGTAAACGGCGGGAGTAACTATGACTCTCTGAGCTCATAGTTAAATTAGTTATGAAATAATTTTAGAAAACAAATTTAAAGTTTGAGAATTCTTATAATATAGTTTCTAACTATAGTTTGCGCAATACTACATTTTAATGTAAAAAGTTTCATACAGTCACTTGATAAAAAAAGAAATGGGGTCTGATCCTGATTTATATTTAGAATTAAATATAAAAAGGGCGATACGAGCCGACTGTTCAGGGTTAATTTTATGCATTCTATATGGTCATGGGTTTAAGTCAAAGAAGGAATTACATAAGAATAAGAATTACAGGAATAAAAATGAGAAAGTTAGATAATAAACCCCCCCCCCCCCCGAATCGCCGCCACTGCACACACACACAGGTAGGAAGAGTCTAAGTTTAAGGCCTGAAGTACGAAACTTAACAAATTTGCTATTAATACAGCGCCCCTTAATTCCTACCGTGGTAGTATCAGCAATTTCATTGAAGCAATTCTCGTTTTACTACATCTACGAATTAGTAATCCTTCCATAATGAGGCAAGAGTAAAACAAACTTACGTTCCAGGGTTTCGGCACCAATGATTTAGCTAGCGAAATCCCTCGGTAGAAGCGATAATTAAAATGAGACGGACTAGATTAAAATCGACAACAAAATTTACTTTTAAAAGAATAATTAAATTAAATTAAACTGAGAAATTAAGACCTATTAGAATTACACATGCTTGCGACATTTCAGCGGGACATTACCGCACTCAGCTCTGATGAGACTGCGAACAGCAGTCTTTTATATAGTAAAATAGTGTTAACTAAATTAACATAAATCAAAAGCATAAGGCGAACGGTATATCCGGGCTGTCCAGATGGCATTAAGCGTAGAGCACAAAGGGCAATACGTGATGTGTATTCACGGAGGTCGTAGCGCTATGAATGGCTGTAATACATAGGGAAAGCGAGTACCGTCCGAAGTAGATCCAAACACACACGTTTTTTCTCCATTTTAGCGATACACTGTGGATTTTCTTTTTAGGATACATTAAGCTTTTAATTGTTCTGTAGGGTTTTATTTTAATGATACATTAGGTGTTACATTCATTTGGTGTTATACTTGGATCTTCTTTATGGGGGTACACAGGATTTTTATTTGGTGTGGGGGGGGGATATACAGGGATTTTCGGACACATTCTTTTAAGTGTATTTTGGGTTTTTCTTGTAGAGGTACATTGGACTTTTTGTTTGTATGGAGTTGTTTCTTATTATTTTAGAGTTTTAGAGGTAAATTGAAAATTTTATTTTAGGAGTTCATTTGCTTAAAGGAGTACACTTTTTGTAATAAAATGGGTATTTGTTGTAAAGGATACACATTGTGCATTTGCTTTTTAACCATTCCGTAGGGGCATTTAGTCATGGAGTGGATGTTTTTGATGCGTCAATTTAAAATAAAAGTACATATTGGCGCAAAAATACAATTTTTCAAAAGAGTACTATTGTTGTGAGGTTAAAAAATAGATTTTGTTCATCCTATATATATATATATATATATATATATATATATATATATATTAACAATTCTATATATGTACTTATACATATATAGAATTACATATATAGAATTGTTTAAAAACTGTGAGAAAAATAATCTCAATTTGTAGTATTACTTGCATTTACTAGAATGCATTTGTCGCAATTTGTTTAATGTTTGTCGCAATTAACTGCTTTTAGTAATCTTTGCTAAATACATGCATAATTGAAGAGACTATTTAGGCTACTATTTTTCATGTTTGAGGATACTAAAGATACTATTTTCAAAGGCACAACTCAGTGGCAGGCCTGCATTTATCGCCCATAGTACGATTCCCCGGGGAGTAATGAGAGAGAACGAAATCGTCTGCAGTTAATGGCGACATTCCCTTCACGGGATACAAAGGTTAGCGGGCGGAATGGGTTAATAATCGGCTTGGTCGATGCAGCCTACCTTTCTTTATATCATGGTATGCCTATACAAGGAGTTATGTGGGCGAAATCGAAAACTGTTGTTTTGGACTCTTCCCCCACGCGGTACAAGTGTCAGAGGGGGAATGAGTTTGCGTCAATCGTCTGTAGTAGTGTGTAGGGTATGAATTTAAAAAAAAAATTGTGTTTAGCAATGCAGTGAAAAATTTGACTTATTTTTTTTATTTTAAAAAGAGCAATATTAAAAAAGTGCGGGGGAAAAAATCTCCAAAAAGTGCTGGGGAACCGTTCCCTCTCCCCCCCCGCGTATATATAGGGTTTACCGTACAAAAGAAAAATATAAAAAACTTGAATTTGACAAGTGAAACTTTTAAAATCGTTTTCATTTTTTATCTTATATTCTCGCCAATTTGTGAAACTTAAAGACAAATGTTGACATAGGTGTCTAATAAAAGTTTTCCGGAGACAATTATAAAAGTTGTTCATCTTTAAATCTTTGGGATGTAACTAAAGATTAAAATAAGGATATTGATCAAGGGGAGTAACGTATATATATCCACGTTATTGTATAGCCAACTTCTCAATATTATCAATCTTTCCAGTTCTTGCAGGGCCTTGCTAATAAAATTTCGTTACAAATTGGAAATTTTAATGCTGTGGTTCCCCCTGATGGGTGACAAATTAAGAATATTATTTATTTCGCTATAAATATTGTATTTGTATTAATTTTGTAACTTATTTCCATCCCGTTTGTAGAACGGGTATTTCAGCTAGTACCTACTATACAAAATACAGCGGAAGTTAGAACAGCATTTGTACAACACACACACGCAGGTAGACCGTGCCTTCGAATGCTTTGTAAAACATTTCTTCTCTTAGAACTTAGAAGCACATTTTAAAAAAAATCTTCTGTAAGCTGACCTACTTATATCTCTTCTCGATATAAGTTGTGAGTAACATGTTTTTAAACTGCCTTAAAAATAATTCTATGCTTCATTCCTAGGCAAACGGGCGTGCCCAGGGGAGACCATGGCATACATGGAATTGTTCCTGTACTTCGTCTCCATTCTGCAGAGGTTCGAGATCGTCTTTCCGGAAGGAATTCGACCCACCTTCGAGGCGAAGGCCACCCTCAACTACCGAAAACTGCCCTACAGGGTGCGCTTCATCCCTGTGTCAAATTAATGTGCTTCATATCTATAAACGTGTTGAGGTGCACAGCGTAACAATAATTTATAATAGCAAAGAGCTTGTGTAAAATACACCTTCGTCTGTACATAGAAGTATTACATTTTATGCGTAGATACTATTCAACCACAACATTTGAATTCCGAAACCAAGAATTAAAAAAAAATTGTTAGTTTTGGAAAGTGGTTTTTAGAAGTATGTCGAAAAAGCTTTATTTTCCATTTGAAACGATATCAATATTGTTATAAGTAGTAGCCTACAAATTTAAAATACTTTGAAATAAATAATAAAAACATACGAGTTTTGTTTCGTTCATTAAATTTTTTCATTCATTCTCGATTAAATTTGTTTCTTTCATATTGTCTCGTACCGTCAACTGGGCTCACTTTTCAACTTTGCATTTAAATTTCGGACACTTCCTAACCGATTTTCGGAAAGAAAAAATTGTTAAAATTGAGACATACTAAGTTAAACTTATTTTATTATCCTCTTGGATCATTTACGTGTATTAGTAGATATGTCTTTTTAATTTTTCTTATTTGTATATACAAAACAAGTGAACCATCTAGTTTAAAAACCAGATAGATTCATATTTTTGACAAAATCGTTATTTTTTTGCAATGCACTACATCATATTAAGCGTTATTAAATCGTTATACAAAAGTGACTGAAGGCAGTATAAAAATGCATTGGAAGTCATGGGTTTATATCCAAACGTACTTGGCTGTCATTCGTCTTTGATGTCTCGTGTAACATGTATGAAAATTAATCTTCTGGTTTTGAAACTACACGGACCGGACCAAGTATGTTTCTAATCTCAATATTGAAACTCAAGTACTCGAAGATATAATCAGTAGTGAGTTTAAATTAAACTGATGACTGTTTATTCATATCTAAGTACTCATTAGGTACTGAACACGATGTTTCTAAGATTCCCTTGTCGAGGACGTGACCTTGCATTTTGAGGTAGAGTTCCTTGCTGTTGTAGTACACCGTGTGCTGCGCAGGAACACTTTTAGGAGGAGCTTTCTTTTGCTTTCTGTCCAGCAGCATCTGTCGTATGAGGCTGATACATTTGTGGAGCAGATAGAAGTCGGGTCGCATTTTAGAGTCGTGGTTCCAGCACGTCAGCATCATCATGTATCTGAAACAAGTTCAGCATATTTTATTTTAACCACCATATCAAAAAGTGACTTTCATTCACTGACAGTTGATACGTATTTAAATATTTTAACTTATTTGTCAAAAACTCAATTAGTGATGTAATATTAACTCTTTGATTAAATAGCATTGACCACAGAATAGTGTCCATCATCCTAAATTTTGGAGAAATAACAAACAGTAAACTTCAAGGTCTTCCTCTTGCCCACAAATTTTTAAAGATGATAAAGAGCCATTAAAACAAATTCTGAATATTTAAAACATATTTTATCCTAAACATCATATTATAAAGTAGATTTTATTCGTTATATGTATTTAAATTTATTTGCCATAACTTTAAATTTTGATGTAACGTTAACTTTTTGATTCAATAGTATTGACCGAAGACATGCGAGGGGGTGATAAATCAAGGGGTACAAGTGAAAATTTTATCTTTTTGTGAAAACACAGTGTAAAGTTAAAACATAACAGCCGCAATACATGGCAGTCATTTACTTGTATCCCTTTGCAACCAACATTTCATATGTATTAACTATTCATAACCACACTTAACTCTATTTAAAAAAAGTCACTTGTACCCCTTGGACAGTCATGTATAATTTATTTTCAAAAGGTATCTCGTCCAAGTCCCTGAATATTGGAGAAATAACAAAAAGTAAACTTTGACGAATAGGGGAGTTTTAACTTTATATCGTAAATAAATTAACACATCTGATAAAGTATAATCGAAATAAATTTTAGAAGAAAGAATACAATTTTATGAATAACTTATTCTCAATTTTATTGATTTCATATTCCATACTTAAAGGTTCCCGCACCATACTTAAAGGCTTACTTAGGTTAATAATGTTCCCATGTATTGTTTAACATACTTACAAAGATTTGGGACAGTGCTCTGGTTGATCCAGCCTATGACCTAACTTTACGTACTCCAAGACATCCCAGTTGCCTACGTTAGCATATGGAACACTTCCACGTGTCAGGAGTTCCCATAGCAACACTCCATACGACCACTAAAAGAGCAAGGCTTTTTTTAAGACATAAAAGAGTAATTCTAAATTAATTGGATATCTTTTGGAATACGAAATATGATTGAAGGGAAACAAAGAAATTAATTTCACACATTTAAACGAGTAAGCAAGCGAAACAAAATAATAAAATTTATTTACGATATTTTTTTAAATGTACGAACACTAAAAATAATTAGTAATTTTTTTTACATTTAATTATTTGCTAGAATAAGAAAAATAGTAAAAAAATATATTATCATTAACCGACTTTTAACAGAGCGGATGTTATCCATTCAACATGTATGTATATGTTTTGAATAAAAGCGTCAATAAATTTTAATTAGAAGCAATACAATAACATTTCAATTGTTAAGTATTCAATAAACAAGAAAATATTTTATATTCGATCCTTATGTAGACATTGTCGATATAAGTAACAGAAAACTTTCGTCACATTTGAATAAAACGTTTTGATAGTCCCTCATTAAATTAATGGAATTAGAAAAAGGAGTGCCATTTAAAATATTTGTGTGAATACAATTGAAGGAACTGTTGAGCCAGTTTAAAATAATCACAATGTGGATGTGCTTATGCTTGGTTTATTTATTGTGGGGTGATTACAAAAACTAGGTAACTATTATATAGTCGACTATACAGTTGTAATTTTCCCTCCACGTTATAATCGTTTACGAATCGGTATAATTTAGATTGAAAAATACATTCCATATCTAGTTTATAACGTTCTCATTTCTTGAGAGCAATGTATTTTTTTCTTTTTAAAAGTAATAAACACATTTTATATTTAATTTTATACGCAAAGACTCTTTAAACTGACACAAATGACAAAGGCCCCATTTTGCTGTTAATGCTGGTGTTTTACTTTTAGATTCCCAGCTAAAAAAAAAACAGAAAAAAACTTTAAGAAAAATTATTATAATGTAGGTTTTTGAAGTAAGCATGCTAAGAGATTTTTGCAGTCTAATCAATAATCACAGTTTAATTGGAGCTAACCTGCAATATTTTTAAAGTATAAAGCCTAAACATTTAGGATTTGTTTTGAAGTTTTACATAAATTTTTTTGAAGATTTTCATGATGGATTAATAGGTTTACATAGAATATGGCTTACATTGATACAAGATATTTCTTAAAAATCTTTTGAATCTCTTAGTAAATTTCTAAATGTGTTTCCTTTAAAAAAAAAAATTGTAACACCTGAAGACTAGCTGTCATGACAATTTTAAAGAAAATTCTTATGACCGTTTTTGAGCAATTTTTAAACTTCAAAATACCACATTGTGTTGCGGGAAAATAAATTAAAAAATGTAAACTAGACTCACAACATCTGTTTTCGTAGAGTATATTTGTTTCTCTAGAGATTCCGGTGCCATCCATCTGTAGGGCAATTTCGCATTTATGTTCTCGCAGCGGTAGTAGTCGTCCACGTAGACATCTCTGGACAGACCGAAATCCGCCACCTTCACATCCAACGAAGAGTCCAAGCTGAAAAATAGAGAACTACATCAGAAAATGCGAGTGTTTTAATAGGTATATGTGTACGCCATGGAGATATGATACCTGTTAACCTCAGTGGCGGCTCGTTCACTACAGCAAGTACAGCCGGGCTGCACCTAAATTTATTAGTGTATTTTAAAACTAAAATCAGATATTTTACTAATTTTCTTAAATGAAGATTAGAATTGAAAATGAAATTTCTACGGTAGTAAACAAAATCTCCGATAAATAAAAGCAAGACTGTTACCGTAATTCACAATTCAGGAGGGAAAAAAACTCCATTCAATCACAACTGCAGCCCAAAAGCGAAATTCGAAATCGGCTGCATCGTTGCCATGGCAACCTCTACGTAGTACGGAGATTCCCCCCATGCTAATGCACTGAATTTGTGAGAAGGTACAACCGAAATGAGTTTTCTTGTTTTAGATGCACTTCAGTTTCGATATGGTGATTGGCTGTTGCGTGAAATGCGGAGATGGGTGGGTGAAACGTGAACTTACGAGAATCTCTCCAAACGGAAATGGTTTTCGTGATAAATTTACTGTGTGCTGTTGTTTCATTATGGTCCTGCTGTTGTTTCGTTATTTAAGTTAATATTAAAATTGACCGAGTCGCATGTTTAAAAGTAAGTAGGATTGGTTTAATTTTCAAAAAATAAGTAAGTATTTTCTATTTTTGTCGCATGTTATCATTTCGTAAAAATTTAACTTTGATTTGAGTAGTAAATAATAAAGAAATTTCCGTTTATGTACGGTTTGTAGAAAATAGGGGGGGGGGGGGTTCACATGATTTCGGCTGCACTAACATTTTCGACCACGGGCCGCCACTGGTTAACCTTCGGTATAGATTGGGGGCCTAGGACTGCAGTCATAAGTCATAAGCGATGGAGATATGATAGCAGGCCATGGAGATATTGAGAGGCGAGTTTTGAATTGAATCAACTGAAGCTAACTATATAAAATTTCCAAAGCATTGAGTCTATGAACGAATAGAGCAGCCCTGTACTAACCAAGATGGCGGTTGCGTCAATTTCGTCAGAGGTCGTATATTAATTGATTTGCTTAATTATGAAATGAGGTTGCTGGGGAAAAAGAATTTGTAGCTAGTCCTCCATATTTTTGACTACTTAACGAGAAAGTATAAATTTCACCGTTATGATTTTAGCTTCAATGAATGCGGTTGATTATTTCTCTTATTATCTTCACTCCATGATGTAACGCCAATCGACAAGTGATACCAATGTGAATACCAAACAATCGATGTGAATACCAAAGCGTTTAAAATAGAAGGTGGGGGGTAAATTGACGTCATTTCAGACTATTTATGTTAGAGATTATCACTTATTACGGGTGAAATAATTGTGATAATTAATAAGTGATAACGTTATCACCCCGCTTCGACGCAATTCGAATCCGTTTTTGACGAACTGAAACGTTGAAATAATTGTGAATGAAACCCATATGTATAGAGGATGCTTCTGTAAAAGAAAAGATAAAAGCAAAATAATACACATTTCTTATGTATATACTTTATAATTCAATTTTATTTGCATTTGTGACAGTCTGAAATTTACAAATTACCATTTATTTACAATCTAAAAAATAAGAACACAATTTTATTAAATATTGCCAACATACCACGAAAATGTCATCGCTTTAAGAAAATACGTTTTAACTATTTCAATTATTGATTTGAACAAGTAATTTTAGTCTCCTACTCTAAACTTCGTGGCAAAACCAAGAAATGTTCAAATTACGGTGCGTGGGGTAATAAGTGACGTCCCCTAACATAAAATGGACTGGGTTGACGTCAGTATTTCAGTCCGTCCCTTATTGTAAGCGCATTGTGCGATAAAAACATTATTTAAAAATTCAAGTAATTTTCTATTCAACATATTAACCCTTTGCACTCCAAGAACACTTTGCGTTTTCCGTTCTTTCTACGGAACAGTTATTCGTCCTTATGTTATTTTCTCTAGAATTTGTTATGCTTATAGAGAAACGAAACATAATCTGTTTTGGATCTGCAAAAGAACAAGTTGAAAAAAAGATCGATGTTTTTTAAACACAAGATCATGCTGTTCTCGTTTATTTTAAAGAACAGAGAACCAAAAAACGGGTTGTTATGTTGTCGCCTGAGAGGCGCCAATGGAATGCAAAGCGCTAAACTTATGACCAAAAGTATCATGGCAAGATTATTCGTGCGGTTTGATACGGCTTTAAACGATATAAAGTTCTGGAAGAGGATTGCAATGTCAAGTGTGTAAAGGTAGGCCATGAGCAAGTCGGCACAGCTCAGAGACTTCGAACGGGAAATGATAATCAGATGCCACTGTTGTGGAAGTTCTTGAAATATCGGCTTTGCTACAGGTACCGAAATCAGCAATTAGTAACGAAGTTGTAAAATAAAAATTTCAAGAATGTGAAAACCAGCGGAAACACTTCTTTTAATGTAATGAATCTCGCTTCTATGGCAGTTTACTGGACGTGTCTCAGTTTGATGGACGCTTCTTGTCCAACAGCATCACGCTAACAACCAAGTTCATTGGTGAAGGCATAAGGGTGTGAGGATGTTTTTTGTTGTTTGACCTTGGTCCCTTAGTTCATATGTCTGGAAAATAATTTCTAAAATGTATATTGACATTATAAACAACGTTATATTCCAATGATTCGCGGAAAGCCCTTTTTTGTTCTAACACGATAGCTATTTTTTCCGTGATTTGATGACATGCCTGGACTAGACCTTCACAAAGCCTCGATTTTAATCTCATTGAATATATATGGAATTTCTAGGAGTAAAATTGAAACGCGCATTACGTGTCCAGTGTTGTGGACACGTATTAGTTAAGCAAATTATTGTCAATGAACTTTACGGTTAACAACCATGCTACCAGAGATAAAGAAAATCCTCTATTGTTAATAAAATAACTTAAAATCATCATGGTATAGTTGTAATGTAAGCATAAACACAACTATTGCTTACATGCAATTCCTGGCTGCCAAATCTCGATGGAGAAACTTCTTGTCAGCGAGATAAGCCATTCCAGAAGCAATGTCTACAGCAAACTTTACTAGATTAGTAACTAGGAGAACCTGAAACATAAGTCGTAGAACAATCAGAATAACCATATGGAGTCGTATCCTTAATTTATGTCATGTTATCGAAACCACACGTTCATCTCACGGGGCTTGTTAAAACAGTAAAACAGAAACTAATGAAACATATTTAATTTTCTTCCTAAGTCCAAGTCACAGTAAGTTTGGATTTCGACTTTCGAATCTTTTTCTTATTTTTACCAATTTATTGTTGAATAAGCGAGATAAGCCATTCCAGAAGCAATGTCTACAGCAAACTTTACTAGATTAGTAACTAGGAGAACCTGAAACATAGAGAAATGAAATTTTGCTAATCTAGAGTTCGTTAATAAATAAAGTCTAACTGGAATCTATTGAATTCCTACCTTTGTCTCATCTCTTATGTAGGAGCAAAGGTCCCCGTTCTCCATGAATGGCAACACAATCGAAGGTCCGCTCCCCTCGAAGCACACTCCTAGCAAACTTAGGACATTGGGGTGATCGAAATCCTTCATGATAAGTGCTTCTCTCAAAAAGCTCTCGACAGTTTGTTGATTACTCCAGGAATCTGTCCATTAAAAAAAAACAGAAATTCAGCAAACTAACATTCGGTAGTTATCTTTTTGTGAAAGTGGCAGTTCATTTTTTTACACTAGAGATATTTCGAAACTGGTCATTACGTCATACATGGATAACTTATTATAAGCCAAAAAAATATAATTGAAATATATTTTATGCAAGCAAATAATTATAATTGTATGGAAGTTACTTACGTTCACGAAGTGTTTTAATGGCAACTTTAAATATTTCGGTTCGCTCAGGGCGTCTCAGTAAACCTTCGTACACACAACCAAACTGTCCTGTATATAAAATTAACAGTTTAAAATCTAATTTTTAAATTAGTGATATGACACAATTGATTTATTTTGTGTGTTCCATACTATTTTTATACTTTAATATTATTTATAAGCATTTTAGAGCGACACATTACCATTTGTGATTAATTGTTGTTGACTAGATATAAAAATGCACTTATAAAACTAATATTACTTAATAATATTGAACTAATCTGTAATAACTGTTGAATCTATTATATAAATTGCATTGTAAATTGTATTTTGAACAGATTTATAATGATGCGTGTAAAACCCAAAATAAACCAGAGATTTTACTCTCAGTTATTCGTTACAGAAAAAAAATAAGGGATAAGTCCTTGCGTTTTTTTTTTCAGTGGCAGTAGCGTAAACAAAAGTAAACTTATGTTTTGCATTAGGAAGATGAGCGAGAATGCTTGTTATGCTAAGTCCCGGGTTATGAGAGAAGGGGGTATATTTTTAATTTAACAGTTTTTTCAAGGGGTACGTGAGATAAACAAGGTTGAAAACAACTGCAATAGGACAATGTCATTTTAAAACCGCAAAAAGTAGGGGATAAGAATTTATTACTCAAAAACTCGCTGACGCTAGGGAGGAAACATGCTTTTGGAAAGATGACGTTTCTCGGGCAATTTAAAATTGGATCTTGCCACTTGGAGGGTTAAACTGAAATTTATTATCCCAAATGTAGCTTGTTATGCTAAGTCCTGTTAAGTCCACTTTTCTCTGAAAATGCGTTTTTTTTCATTTAAATCAACTCTGAGATGCCCGCTATCTGTGGATAAAACGTTATCGTTCAAAACCAGTTAGGTCTAGGCGAAAAAATGGCTTCAAAGTTGGCCTGTTATGCTAATCTCCGCTTAGTCATTAATTGGCTTTTTGCTCTCCTCTAAAACTTATCAAAGTGGACTTAACGATGTTTAGTATAACAGGCCCTATATTCGTACATTGGTTAAATTACCCGTAAACCCTATTTTAATAGTCATTAGATCTAAATTAATGAAGAGTAATAGACATGGTGCATAGAATTTCCATCAACTGCCAGTAAATAACCTATTGCCTTTATCCTTTGAGCTGTGTAAAGGTGTTTTCACTCATTACATACCTATGCATGAGTTAAATTTCGTTACGAACATGCTAAAGAGGATAAACCAGAGAAAAATCTCATGAAGTCAAACCTGCGCCAACATTCTCGCCAATAACCAGGCAACTCTTTGGAATGATGAGGTTCTTTTCTTCCAAAAGTGCCATTATTTCGCTGTTCACAATATACACATCCATAATTTGGTTTCCTGCAGATTCATTTGGTACTGTAGAAGCATAGCTCTGCAAGATAATAGCATTATCAGAACTTCCTGCAGTCTCAGATGTCATAGGATGGTAGCCTGCAAAGGTAAGTTGAACTCAGAGTAAGTTCAAGATACAAGAATTATTTTTATGTTATAGACTGTATAATATTTCAAGAATTAATAATTATAGTACTATAAAAACATTTCGCTGCTGCCAAAGAGGGTAGTAGCTACATAATGGTTGGCAATGTTTTGTTGCCAATGTCTGGTTTTACTATTAACTTTTTAGTTATATATGCCCTCTTGGCAAATCACGAAATCATGTTTTGTAAACACATTCACATAATTAAGATTACTTTTTTAATTATATAGGATCTTCCGACAGTTCAATACAGCATATCATACGACTGTGATTCTCATGGATTTATTGGGAAAAACATGTAAGGATGTAAGTACCATTTATATATTCTTCAGACTTAAAGCAAATGGTTCATCTTTGGGACCACCTCAATGATCATGTTCGCTATTTTCATCCAACATTATATATTCTGATCATTTATCCGTCGTATTACGACTTCTATATCATAGAACCACTTCCCAACGTAAACTAGACAGTAAACTTTGTTATTCTTAAATAACTTACCATTTCCAACCTCGCCATTGTAGCTCAGGTTAACCTCTCCCATAGGCTGCACACGTTTCTTTTCCCAGTATTTAATAGATACAAAAACGATAAGAATTACACACACTAGGATTAAAGACAACATAATCCACCAAACGGGATTCAAAGTCGGAGTGATTGTTGTTTCGACCCTTGTTGTTGCAGGACCTTTAATCACTATGTAGTCCAAATGATGTAAGGAGTATCCGATTAAAACCTGTAAAAAATTATGTGCTGTGTACAACAGAAAGTCTATATTTTTGAGGCTTGTTATGACAGTAAGGGAAATGGTGGTGGTGGGAGGGAGGATTGCGTAGAGGGCTCAATCAATATGGTAAATCTGGTAAAAAAGTATAGTGGAAAGTCAATATGGTAAAAACTATTACATGGTTCTTAAAGTAGACTATTACTTTGTTCTTTATTATTCAGGATAGCCTTAAAATAAAAATCTGTGATTGGAGGTATATGTTCTCCCAATAGGTGATTTTCGGTGCAAAATTTTCTTTGCGGGAAATCTTCTGATGCTTTAACATATAATAGAAATGTCATGTTATTCCGTTTTGTTTTAGCAATAGATGCCTCGAAACAGGGAAGTTTATTTTATAATCACATTTTACTAAAAGCGAACATGTTAACAGTGTATTATGAGATGATATTAGCTCCATTTGACAAATATTGGAATTGGTTTACTCTAACTTTGAGGTTTCTATACTATTTTACGCAGTATGGAGGACTGAGAATACAAATTTATGCTTCTCATAAATCGACGAATAGGTCTGTTTTTATGAATGTGTATTAAAGTTTTCTAGTTCGATAGCCACAAAGTCTAATTGTGTTATTATAAAGATTCGACACCACAGTTATTGTTAACTCAAAACAGATAAAAATAAATAACTTTGTATATTTTTATTCTCAGTCTTCCATTGGAAGATGGTGGTACTAACTTTAGATTTGAGAAATATGATATAAGTACATATAAATGTCATTTTTTAAAAATTTTAAATACACAATAATTTTTTTTATAGGAGTGGAATTTTTTTTAACAGGTACAAAACTTATCACGTGCTGCTCAAGATCACTTCGTCGTTTCTCTCAAAATCTTTCAAAATTAGTTACTTTAAAGAAGTCAAAAATTAAATTTCTTATTTCTTTTAAAATTTAATTTTTAAATATCAATTTTTTAAATATAAGATTACATTTAACGTAAGTCACTGCATTTTTGATTTGCATCCGCTGTATTAATTAAGATATATAATCCAATTATTTATTCGAAAGCTTAGAGTCTATTCCATACTGTGGTAGAGTGTGTACTTAATGTTAAAATGAAGAAATATATAAATTTTATGCATTTATTGCGATTGGGAAAAATTTATCAAAATATTAACGAATTTGTAAAGTTCTATAACTTTAAAGCTTATTAATTATGAAATGAATACTTTTAATTTAAAGTTAGTATTCTAATTTTCACTCAACTTTCAATACACTAAATAGTGTAAACTCAATAAAACAAAGTCACAAAAATAAATTTCACAAATAGAGTAGGCCGCGGCCATTTTATATCTAACCCTGACTTTACCCGCTTTTGTGAACTTTTTCTTTGGATAAAAACCCCCACCAAATTATAGCAAAACCCGTTATAAAATCTATTGTTTAAATTTGTTAGCGGTCTGATGCTATATTTAGAAATTAGAAAAAGGGAAAGATTCGAATCAACCAATTAATTACCTTAACTGAAATATTAGTTTCGTAGACAGTCGAATTTAGCATAAGGTTTGGTGGTATACTACAAGTTATATTTTCCATAGATATCGTCTTTAACTCGCAGGCATCATTATCTCCAAGCTTGACCTGAAAGTTGTCCACTGAGTCTATCAGATTAAAGTGGTTGCCCTGAAACGAAACAAAGACAAAAAATAATAAAAGAAAAGAGGTTTTAGGGTACATGGAACCCAAAAATATTGTAAAAATCATGATTTTTTTTATCTGCTAAAGTTATAGTTTGGAATCTTCTAAATATGCTAAAATGACGTCAGAGGTAAGTTGTATGCGCAGCTCATAAAGTGTCTTCTCGGCATCACTGATTAGAGGACCTCATTTACAACACGTGATTGCAATATACGTTTCTAGATATCTGGCTCGACCTCACCCAAACTCATACCTTACAGAAACTGTAAGTATATATTTTTTATTATTTTCCTTTAATTTATTATAAATTTTTAATTATATTTAGTCACTTTTTCGGGTCAATAGAAGAATTGCTTCTATTTACCTAAGGTACCTATTTAAGGTGCTAAAAAGTGTAAACACAAAAAAAATCTCAATGAGTCATGCTCTCTTGTTCTAACGTTATTTTCGTCTTGTTATATATTCTAGCCAAACTGAAAGACGTTTCACGACAAAAAAAAAAGGTACCTAACAATGAGTATCTAAATCTTATCGTTTTTTGTAAAAAGTGTCATTGTATCGTAAGCAGGCGTATACCATATTTAAATGCAAATAACCGTACTTTCTCAAAAAGTAGCAATGTTATTTAATATTGCGAATATCATCTTCTGTTAAAGTAATATTAATGAACCCTTATAAACTTAAAATAGCAGTAAGATGATTTTCCACATAATTTGATGTCGACTGCTTAAATAGAAATTGAGTTATTATAACTCAATTATCTTACTTCCCGTTCTTTTGGCCCACCTTTTCTACATTTCTTCTGTTTCTAACATCTCAATGTCGCTCTGTTAGTTTAACTGATAAGGCACTCGTCTTAGATGCTGAGAATCTGGGTTTGATTCCCGGTAAGAATTAGTTGTAATTGTCGATATTTATTGAAAGTGATTTATGAAGGCAGTCTATGTAGGCAAGCATTTACTCATTTTTGAGTACATGTCTTTTTCAAAATTGAAGTTCATGTATTAGAAGCCATGATAAGCATTATAAAAATTTTGAAAAAGTGAAAATTTTACTTACTTTAAAGTATCCATTTTTAGTAGAGTTGTTTTAACTCGACCTTCCAGCATTTGTCTGTATGTTTTTATTTTGTTTGTTACGCAGTCACGATGAAACGCGTTGTTTGTAATTAAAAATGACGTCGATGATTTTTTTTTTGGTCGCTAGGTCTACGATTCCCATAACTACTAGTAATTAACATTAAACATTAAATGTACATTAAACATCAAACCTTAAATATCAAACCTTAAATTTCCGTGGCAATGCCAATGGAGCAATTAATAACAAAGTTATGAGGTTGGAAAGAATCAATGCATTATCTTACCTTGATATACAGTGTGTCTAGTTCATCTGTCCAAACCTTTTCAAAATCTGGATCTGGATAGTATAGTAGACGCGATAAGTCCTCCTGGTGTATGCTGAATTCTCTAAGTTGCTGAACTCCGTCCATAATAAAAGAAACATACGTCACCAGAGGTTCGTTAAATGTCGGAATAGAAACTGTTGACAAGTTTAGTAACGATGGTGTCCGACATGTCATGGTGGTGCCTCTGGATTGTGGATCTGACCAGCAATCCTATAAATATTCATATGGAATGCGATTTATTTCAAAGTATCGACTGACAAATATTCTTCATAAAAGAGTTAATAAGTATAACTAGCGCAAAATCAACACAAATATTTTAAATAATATAGCAGTTTACATAACTTGTTCCTTTAAATAATATAGCAGTTTACATAACTTGTTCCTTTAAATAATATAGCAGTTTACATAACTTGTTCCTTTAAATAATATAGCAGTTTACATAACTTGTTCCTTTAAATAATATAGCAGTTTACATAACTTGTTCCTTTAAATAATATAGCATTTTACATAACTTGTTCCTTTAAATAATATAGCAGTTTACATAACTTGTTCCTTTAAATAATATAGCAGTTTACATAACTTGTTCCTTTAAATAATATAGCAGTTTACATAACTTGTTCCGGAATATTTAATATGTAGTATAGTAGGGCTATGCACTTTTTGGCTGTCACTCAGAATCGGACCGAAGACTTATACCGTCACAATCCTAATCGTAGTATAATTTTGTATTGTCTTTTGTATTCTGCTAGTAGTTGAATTCTGTTCGGTGGTAAAAAGGGAAGTAAAGTTTAGTGTCGCACACTAAGACCAACAAATTATCGGGAACTTTGTTGCACCACATAGCAATACATATCTGAAAACAGTCCAAATACTCCTCAAACATCTCAAATACGCTGCTTGAGAATTGCTATGGCCCATTCAACACGGGCAATATAAACGCCCACGAACTTTTACAGATGGCTCTGTGATTGGTAGATACTAACACGTGATTTGTATTCTCCAATAACAGAGATATTTCAAAAGCTCGCGCGCTTATCTCGTCCGTGTTGAATGAGCCTAAGGAACAGAAGCATTTTGCGTTGTTGTCAAAACACGGGCATTGTTTTAAGAAATGAAACTTGTTAAATATTTAGAAGAGGGGAAGGGGGAGGCACTGTCTGTTGCATATTTATTAAGATAATATTATTCTTTGATATTCTGGAAGTAAAGATATTCAGTGTGTCACAGTGGCGGCCCGAAACATGTAACTCCCCCTCCCCCCCCCCCTCCCGCTCTTCGCGCCTTTTTCCACAACCATACATGAGCGGACATTCTTTAAAATTTATTACTCAAACTCAAATCAAAGTTTCCTTTCAACTTTTATGAAAGATAACGTGCAAAAATAATAGAAAACACTTATTTTTTGAAAATTAAATCAATCTTCCTATCAAACTGGCGAATCGGTCAATTTTAATATTAATTCAAGTAAAAAAACAACAACACATGTGCAAACTTATCGAAAACTATTTCGGTTTGGAGAGATTCTTTGAAATTATCGTTTTCCTCCACCCCGCCTCGCCGATTCAGCAATGAACCAATCATTTAATCGAAATCCCTACTACAGCTAATTTGAAAAAATCCTTTTGCGCTACGTTTGTGTCGTCACATCCTCCATTTTAGCGTGTTGGGGAAGTCATACTACGTAAGGTTGCCATGGCAACGATGCAGCCGATTTCGAATTTCGCTTTTTGGCTGCAATTTTGATTGAATGGAGTTTTACTTCTCCTGAATTTGTGCATTACGGAAACACGTTTGCTATTTATCGGAGATTTTTTTTACTTAGAGTTGAAGTGTCATCTTCATTTCCAATTATAATCTTCATTTAAGAAAATTAAGAAAATATATAATTTTAGTTTTAAAATACACTAATAAAATTAGGTGCAGCCCGTCTGTACTTTCTGTAGTGCACGAGCCGCCACTGGTGTGTCATTGTCTGCTTACTTCCCAGACTAGAAAGTAAGCACACAATGGCACACTCAATATGTGTAGGACGTTCTTGGTACGCTTGTGGTGCAACAAAGAATTCTCTCTTCGTACTATACAGGACCTATCGGATATCGGATAATTACTGTATAGTTAAAAATCAGCCGGATAGGCTGGATACTGGATAGCTACCGGATATCCGTTTCTACCCTATATTAAACTTTGATACGGGATTTCCTGAATTTGTAACTCTGAACCAATTTTTCTCAGTGATATTGTTTTCATGAATGGAAAAATCTGAATAACATAAAAATACAATATCTTCTTTCCTATATCTAATAAAAAGTCAACCAATGCACATAACTGAGAATGAATACAATCAAGCATTAAGAATGAATACAATTTCGATAACTTTGTGTCAAATACAGACGCGATGCGATGAATAATGCATATTTCTGTGATCAATGTAATCAGTATTGTTACTTGTTCTTCTTAGTATTTTATATAATTTTTATTTCTATTATAAATTCGGTACATTTAAAATATAAGCCACATATTATAAATATAAGTAATTGAAATCATATACTAACTTCAAATATTTCCAAACCTCTGGCGACCTCTACCACTAGTTTGGGGAACTGCACAGTGTTTAAGAAAATTCCCGTTGCAGTCACGTTCTTTAGACCACTGTGTAAAAAAACAACGATTCTTTTCAAATCCCAATACTTTGAAATGTATATACCAGTATTTTAGGAAGTATTGTCCTTAGGTTTAAATATAGGGGGGAAAGGGACTGGGAGACATTGGTTCACTCGTTTTTTAATTAATTAATTAATTAATCATTCATAATAAATCATTTCAACTGTCCATTGGACAGCAAACTTGATTTATAAAGCTATCGTTTACAGATGATTTTAAATGCGATTTTTAAAAAGAAAGTTTTTCAAAATACGTTTATACTTACTATATATGAACCCTCTTTAGTTTAAAAATCAGATAGAACACTTTATTTTTTTATTTTCAGAATATGACATTTAATTTTAGTTTTTCTACAGACCTATCAGTAGGCGAAGTCATAACATTCCAAAGCAGATAGAACATATTCATTTTACTGGATGAAAGTAGCAGTTTGTTGCAAAAACAAATAAGTAAAGAAATTAGTTTAAAGAACAGATAGGTCAAAATGCGCATATACTACCGCTCACCACCTGCGCAGTAATCAGTTGCAAAACCAGATAGATCCAAAAGAAGAAAATAAATTGGGTTTATTTTACGTTAATTAATATATAATAAATTAAAAACAAAACGTTGCAGAAGGGACAAACAAATACCGTGGAATGACCATAACAGTATGTGTAGAATAGGGGTGGATGGCATGAAGGGAGAACACATCTTGGGTTTCTCATTGATCGAATGCGATCGTCAACGTATGTTGTAAGAAATTTTTCACCCATTTGCTGAAGAAACGAAACTCCATTTTAAAATTTCCAACGGGACAATGCAAGATTTCATGTCGTTAGATCATCTTGGGAATGATGTCTGATAAACTGAGAGTAGGTTATGAACTGTCTCTTCTTGCTTTTATAGTTTAAAAACTACAGAAAACGTTTGGACAGGACATAATACGTCAGTTGGAAGCAGTAGGAAATTGTTTACCATTTGAAAGAGGCTTTTATAAAAGAATGGAAGAATATCAGAATCCCGATTTCTCAAGTTATTTTAGACAATGGTTCATTTACAAAGGGTTAATAGTGAGTGGTCTTATTAATTTGCAACATCAAATTTACATTATTATTTTTTTACTAAATAAAAACATGTATTTTGTCTTTGTTGCGTTTTGTACATTGGCATTTACTACGTTGACAACTTAAAAATTAAATTTTAGCGATTTGTGTCATATATTAAAATTCTAGATTTGAAAACTCATTTCATGAGGCTAAGGAAAAATTACCCGAAAATGTTGAAATGCTGACAAGAGTGCAGAGCCAAAAGAAAAGTGTGTTTTGAGTACGGAACCTCTGGATTTCTTTTTCTTTATATATTTTTTATTGTTTTTAATTATCTTAATTATTATTTTAAATTACTTTTTATCTTTTTATTTTAAAACAATTACAATAGTACATATATAAATTTTCTTATATTTAACTATAAATAAAATTAACAATTTTAAAATCGTCTATGAAATTAATATTTAATAATCAAAAGCAATAGTCTTTCTTCACCCCCCATTTTTTTATTGAACAAAACTCATTCATATTTTAAAACCAAATTTAATTAATATTTTTATTTTAATTAATATTATTTTTATTTAATTAATAATTAATATATTTATTTAATTAATATTAATATATTTATTTAATTAATAATTAATATATTTATTTAAATAATAATTAATATATATTTTTTAATTAATATATATTTTTTAATTAATATATTTTTTTTAATTAATATTATTTTTATTTAATTAATAATTAATATTATATTTATTTAATTAATAATTAATATTATATTTATTTAATTAATAATTAATATTATATTTATTTAATTAATAATTAATATTATTTTTATTTAAATAATAATTAATATATATATTTTTTAATTTTTTTTTATAAATAAAATATAAATATGTTAATAACCTGTATATATGTTAATAATTTGTAAATACAGCACATAACGTAATAAAATGTATATATTTATTATTATTATCGTACACCCATAAATACGCACCTTCAAATTAACAGTAATTAAATATCCTACCAGTAACTGCTAAACTTTCTCATTCCTACAATTAATCAAGTCATGTATTGTTCACTATAGTTTAAAAAAAGAAATACAATTTGTTGAATGGAGATGGCAAAAAGGATAAACATTCATTGTTCTCGCCTAGCCTTATTTTGATGCATCCCTTTATATTGTCAATTTATTTTACCGTTATTGTTTAATTTAAATCGAATATTTTAGAATATATTCCACATATTAATAGATATCTCACATCAAGTAAAAATGTCGATTTCATTCCTATTTTTAATTCTAGTTAATTAAGTTATTTCCTTTTGTTCTGAATATCGTGTGTTTTGGATCTTTCTATTATTATAATTTTTTTGATTATACTAATTATAAAAATGTATTTTGAGAAAATTAACTCGAAACCCATTTTTTTTGTTGTGCCCTCCTGATGAAAAGTCAGTAAAAAAATTGCCCTAAAAGGTAATTTTTCCTTAGCTTCATGATAAAGTGAATGTTTAGATTCAATGTTTTTATTTTAGCTTTTGTTTTTATACTTTTTGACCTATTGTCTATTTTCGTAAAAATTTTGATTTATTTTAATGTTTGTATCGTTTTTTTACATTTTTTTCTACTGCAACAACGTTATCTCTTGGACAGATAAATGTGATTATGTTAATATTTAGGAACGATAAAATAAAACTTACACAATACTTGCACAATTGATATGCAATCACATTTTAACCGATTACATTTAATCCACATAGTTATTATGTTTATACTAGAGTAGGAAAATTGAAAAACTCGTTACATTAGAAAAATCGAGATCTTCGCGAACCAACCTTTGCGGGATTCGTAGCTCAAACAGTTGTAAAACACTTATAAACCTCCGAAGAAAAGCTTCGAAATCCTGATACTTCTGCAAACTCTTTAAATCTGACTGTCACGCATACCTGTTAAGTCAATTCAATTCAACGTTTATCAAAACTTGTAATATCCTCAGCTGCAAGCACTAGGTGCACTTTATTTAGCTGCAAAACTCGTAAAATCCCGGCTCTTTTCTCCTCTGTTTTTTTTTCAGTATTACGAAGCTCACTATCAATATTTTTCACTTATTTTTGTGTAAGAGAATGCCAACACTGTTTCAAGCGAGGGAACTATTGCTACATATTGATGCAACATTTAATAAATTCTTCTTCATATTACAGCAAAATTCTATAAATCCATTTTTTTTAAATAACTTTAAAACTATACTAAATTTAGAAAAGTACTTATGAAATCGAATTCATAACAAACTTTTACGTTAAAATGCCAAATTTCAAGCAATTATCTCGAAATTTAAACTCTACAAAAGTTTTTTTCACTTGTAAAAAAATCTGAATGGCGCTTAACGAATTTTGAAACTGGACGACCCATTAAATATTAACCACATTTTAAAAAAGTCCATATCTGCACATCTTAGGTATATTGGCAGTATGTTAATTTTTTAATTTTCGAGATAAAATTACGATATTATCTGATTTTCACACTCTTCACCAAGGTTCAAAAGGGGATCTCCTATATGGACTACCAAACGGAGATATTTTTTAAAGAACTCTATGTCTATAGAAACCTACAAGCATATAAAACTTTGATAAGCTGTCCTGTAAAATAGCAAAAAGGAACATAATGTCCTATAACACCGAGGAACATAAATATATAATATATTTTACCTCACAGTTGTTGCTCCCGGTTCCATAAGTTGTATTTCAGGATCTGGAGTGTATTCGAAAGACTGTGAGAAACCCGTGATGTCTGAAACCCGTGAATCCTGATGGAGGATTCTTAACAATGAAAGTAGTAATTTTATTAATATAAATAGAAATTGATTCTGTATATTCTGAAGAGGACAAGTTTCCAGTTATGCACGAGACTCTGTTGTTATTTAATCTAGAATGAACAGTTATACTAATTATTAATAAGTTATTAATTGGCAATTAGTTATTCATTAGCAAATAGTTGTTCATTAGCAATTATTAATAATTGATAATTTGTTACTGACATAGAGTTAAGTGCATTGATTTCTTAAGAAATGAACAATTTTGATGTTACTTAAAATTAGAATTCACAAAATTTTCATAAATTGCATAAATTTTCTTTTTGTCTAGGATTTTATTTAAGATATATATATATATATTGATTGAAATTATATAGGACTGGGGTAGGAGGGGTTGCGGAGGTCTTCGTATCTCCTTACCCCCTTCTTTTCCTACGCCTTTGCTCTGAAAGTCTTTAAACAACAGAAGCACCAGACCTTTTACATGTAACGGGCTGTATGTACCTCACAAACTATTCTAGATATCAATTGAGTCCTTTATTCTTTTTACTACAAATAATATATTATCTCAGTTACAATTCTCAGATTTATAGGTAGAATAGATTTTGAGTTATATATATATTGTCGACTTACCTAATTACAGTGCAGTATCTTTGATTTACACTAAACACGCGTTCTTTGTCTCTGTCGTAGTCTAAATCTTCACCAAAAATGGTGACGTGCGTTCCTCCGGAAGTGGGTCCTCTTTGGGGGCGTATGCCGTAGATCCTTGGTCCCTACATTGGGAAAGAGCAGCTAAATTATAATATCTCCAAGCAAATATATCACATTTACAAGTCATACTTTTGATAAAAATTTATTTCTATCAAATCTATGTTTTCTTTATTCAGGGATTATCTATATGTCTGTTTCTCGCTCTCTTTCTGTCTGTCTCTCTCTATCTGTCTCTCTCTCTATCTATCTCTCTGTCTCTCTCTCTCTCTGTCTGTATGTCTATCTCTCTGTCTGTCATTCTCTCTATCTGTATCACTGTCCGTCTGCCTCTCTCTTTCTTTCTCTCTCTCTCTTCAAGAATGCAAATAATAGTATTTTTAGAAAATAAAAGTTACAAAAATTCTTTGGTTCTCCTTTCCTAATATTGTTTATAAAAACGAATTATTGCAGTATAATTTAAATGTATATTACGCTATTTTAACAATAAGCGTATGTTTTGCACGAATGAAACTGTTTTTATACATTAAATTGAATGTTAGAATTACTTTCAAAACAAAATTTTATATGAGCGTTTATCTTTATTGGAGAAAAAGAAGGAATATGTCGTATGAATGTGAGTTTCAAAAATCGTAGTTAACTCCAGATAAGGAAATGCTAATGACAAATTAAGACGTGTTGGGAAGATTTGACATATGGCGTTGATAATACACGTGTGTTTAAAAATGTCATATCGAACATTTATAAATCCAACTTGGAAATTTCGCCTTCCAATAATTTATTCTGCGGTGTTAAATTTGGTTTGTAAAATTTGATAAATTTTAAAATTATCATTCTAACAAATTCCTGCAACTGCAATAGGATAGTGCGGGTTTTATTTATAGTATTTGTTTTATTACATTATAAAAAAGGTACTTAAAAATGGGTATTTAAACTATTAGTTTTTTTAAAAGTATAATTGCATTGTAAACGGGCGTATGACATATTCAAATGCAAGTAACTGTACTTTCTCAAAAAGTAGCAATGCGATTTAATATTGCTAATCACAGCTTCTGTTCGAGCGATCTTAATGAAACTTCATACACTTAAAATAGTTGTTTAGAAGTTGGTTTTTCACATTATTTGATGTCTTTTGCTTGAATGGAAACTGAATTATTATAACTCAATTATCTTACTTTCCATTCTTTTGGTACACCTTTTTAACATAACTTCTGTTTATAACTTCTTCACGTCCCCCTTGTAGCTTAACGGATAAGACTCTGGACAGCAGTGCATGCAATTCTAGGCTTGATTTCCGATAAGTCTTGGTTGTAAATGTCGATGTTTATTAAAAGTTATTTACGAAAGCAGTCTACGTAGACAAGTATTTCTACTTATTGTAGTAATATTTGAGTACATGTCTTTTTCAAAATTGAAACTCATGCATTCGGAGCCATGAATATAACATTGATATAATAAATACAGAGCATTGAATATAATAAAAAAAGTTAGTACCTTTTATTTATTTTCAAGTGCTTATTTTTTAACAATGTATATTGAGACCGCATCAATATCGTAACTTTTTAATTCGCAAAATTTTGAAGCGAAATTTCACTGTTATTTTCTGATTTCTAATATTATTGTGACCATTTGTGCAGTTTTCATTGTTTATTTCCAACACATAGAAAATTAAAATAAACCATTAAACGTGTGCGCCATTTTGGGACTTTCTTGGGAATGCGGCAGATATACTGATAAAAAAAATAGTCGAATCCTACATGTTTGAAAAATGGGGAAAGATGCTCACCAAAAAGTACGAAAAATTCTGAAGTCCAATGGCCGATCCTTTGATATTGTAACTGTGACCGGAAGGAGAAGATTTGATGGGATTTAATGTAACATTTAGCTGAACTGGTCCCAATATTTCTTCCTGTGTAGAACCCAAAATGCAAAGTACGCTAAAAATAAAACATATAATTTTATTGATAACTTAAATATACTTTTAAATATTGGATTACTCAAAAAGATTGTTCCGATTATAAACGACATTTTAGTAGCGTGCATTCAAAACAACTCGTGGAAGAAATGGTAAAAATTCAGATAAGGATTGAAATTCACTGGAAAAATATGCCCAATCCTCTTTGCAATCTATTTTATGCAAACACATTTATTTGTTTTTCTAAAGTCTATAAACAAAGTGTTTGTAGAATTTTTTGTTGGATTATTTAATGCTTGTAAGACTTTGAAATTAGTAGTGCAGATCCAACAGCAACTATATGCACGAAAAACTTTTTCGTGTAAATCACAAAAAACTATCAATACTTAAATATTGTTAACTGCTTTTGCATCTGTATAAAGCGTCGACTTCGGTAGTGTAGATATAGTAAATTGAAACAAGAAATTTCCCAACTGAACGATTCGAAATTCTCAACTTAACAATTCGAAATTCCGAACTCAACAGTGCTGAAAAATCCCAGTTCCAACTTATCGACATTTTTCATTTTTATTATATATACTAGGTAATATTAAACAGTTCTCTCACAAGAATTGATTTGTTGCACCCAAATTCCAATGTAGTGTCCGTTCTGAGGTCAATTTTAAATGTAACCTTTCAAGTTGGTCAATTTCTAATCTTTCCAAGCTTTTATTTGCTAATAACATAATACTTTTCTTTAGGCATAAATTTTCCCAACTCGGAGATTTTTAGAAGTTGAAATTTTGAACTTTCAGTGTTTCCATATTATTAGGAGGAGTGAGGGGGGGGGGGGGAAAGAAGGGGTCGTGCTCTTTCCGAAACCCCCTCGTGCGACCGACCTGTACGTATATATGTCTGTGTCTGATAGAACTAATGATAAGAGACTTCAAGTTAAAAAAAATGTTGCGAACTCACCCAGTGTTATTCCAATGATACATTTTACATGGAACGCCAGCAATAGAAACAGAAGTATGTTCATTGTCAACGTAGGATCCGAAATTATCCCCAGTGATAATTATCATATTACCACCTTGAATAGTTCCATACTGAGGAGAAAACTGAAAAAATATTCACAAATATTCAAAATATATTCAAAATATTCACTGTTAAAAATAGGTACTCAAAAATAAGTAAAATACACTCGTTTTTTAGTACATTTGATGCTTATCATGGCTCTAAATACATAAGTTTCATATTTGAAAAGGCAAAAAATTGTCGATATTTATTGAAAGTGATTTCTGAAGGCAGCCTATGTAGACTAGCATCTGCTTTGTATACCCATTGTACTTATTATTAAGTACAAGTACAATGGGTATAAAGAGCAGATTCTAGCCTACATAGGCTGCCTTCATAAATCCCTTTCAATAAATATCGACATTACAACCAAGACTTACCGGGATTCGAAACCAAATCCTCAGGCACCGCAGTCCAAAGCCACTTAAACTACCAGGACGACTTGAATAAGTTATAAACAAAAGAAATGTTAAAAGGTGTGCCAAATGAATGGGAAGTAAGATAATTGAGTTGTATTAACTCAGTTTTCATTTAAGCAATTGACATCAAATAATGTGGAAAACTATCTTCTGTAAGATTATATTAAGTGTGTCAGGTCGCATTGTTAAGATATCTTAAACAGAAGCGGAAAATCAATGGAAAACGAGTAGGTTCAGGTACTAATTTTTAAGTACATTTTTTTACAGTGTTCCTAAACCCTCCGATCGGTTGTCTCGGAATTTTTCACAATGAGATCCTCAGGTTTTCCAACAATCCACATAATTTTTAAACTAATTCGAATACATTTTACTTTTCAATATGCGGGCGGGAAAGAATAAAAAATAATTATTTATTAAAAATTAAAGCCAAAAACGTTAAGAATATTACGAAATTAATGCTATTTAGTTAGGTAATTAATTATGCATATTATTGATTTAAATAATTAATGACATAATATGTAATAAAAGAGAATTGTTAACATTTATTTCTGGAGGAGTCCAGATCACTTCCATGTACTCCCTCCCCAACTTTGAGTAGGTCTTTGAAATTTTTTTCTGGATACGCCTGGTTGTAGTTTACATATGCCTTCAAACAAGAAAAGTTATTTTTCGACACTATGTAGAATGGGTTCTTGAGTATATTTTCAACTTACCTCATAAATACTCGGATTGCAAGTGTCCCGACTTAATAAACCTGAGTGTGTACACTCCTCTACTTGAGTACAACGTCCTGCGCACCATCCGCACTGAAGAGGGTCCTTCTGTCCAATGGTCAAGCAAATATCGCACGTTTCGTACACACCGCAGTTCGCAACAGGATACTTGATGATCTGTCACAGTAAAAGATTACTGAAATCAGTATACGAAAAGAAAGAAGGTGATACAGAAACGTGGAATTGTAAGTTGGTTGTCATTATGCAAGTACTAAACTGAAAAAGTGCTCTTACGAAATGCAGTATCACTTACAAAGTGAACTAAAAATTGTGCAATAGTTAAGAAGCGACTATTGAACTTACCGATTCCTCAAAATACTCAAATGATCATTTTGTATTTCAAAATCAGTGTATTCATTTTATATCTAACACACATATTCTTATTTGAAACCAGCTTTTCAGCTTCTAAATTTGTTATTAATGTTAGAACAACTGATATTTACAGTTTTATGGGTGTGAGTATCTCAACTAGTTTCTTAATGCTTATACCTCAAATTTTATTTCAGTGGCGTCAGAATTGACTCATCATTTTCGGAATCACTCTGGCTATAATTTGATTTTAGTTTTTAAGGATATACAGGTTAATTCATAATTCCAAGAGTGTTTAATGATAATTCCTCAGCGCCAAGAATTAGAGTTTTTGCGTGTTGTTTTTGAATTTGATAGCGCGTTGTATTATCGAAACAAATCATATCCTAATATAGTTTTAAAATTATCACCAAATAGATATTTCGCCACAAAAAAAATAATTTTGATTTTTATTTTTCATCGAATTACTAGCACAAGAAATAAATTTCACATTATCTCCTGTCATGGTCAAAATTCTGCAATGTCTATGTTATAATGTAAAACTTTAATTTTCTCCTGTAACAACCTTTGTGTCCTTTAAAAATCTTTTTAATAAACATGTACTACTTAATAATGTGATTAGGTTTATTCAAATTATGAGAATTCTCCGGAATGTTATTTTGTTTGTCGTTAAGAGACATATATTACATTTGAGTAAATTACTGTGTGTTTTTTCTTAATGGTTGCTCGTGAGTGTTACATTTATACTATAAATAAGTTTAGTTTTCATTGACGTTTTGATGTCTCTACCTGTTAACAGAGCGATTCTCAACCTGTGGGGCGCGCCCCCCCTAGGTGGGCGCGAGCACACTAGAAGGGGCGCGCGAGAATATCCAAGAGAAAATATTATTTAAAAAAAAATTGATTAACTGACTGCTGCGCATGCTCGAGACAGTGGCGTACGCAGCCCCCCCCATCGGTATGAAGTTTAAAAAAATTAATACAAAAATAATGCTTTTTTCCCCAATTAATAAACATTTCCGAAACAAAACAAAAAGTTTAGAAAAAATACAAACGTTTTTTTTTTTATTTAAAAGTGTGTGTGTGTGTGGGGGGGGGAAGTTCTCGTATAATCTTTTCCCAACAGGCAGACAGCTAACCGCCATTTAGGCGCCTTCCCATTTCCGTCATTACAAAATATTCATCGTTTGACAGGAAATAAAAAGAAAATGTAAAATAATCAAAAAGCATTCTGTTTCGATTTTAGAAGGCGAGAACAATTTTGGCGCCTATATATATCTACGTTGAAAATTTAATAAGTCAATACGAAATATTTTGTTTAAAATGGTAAATAAAATATCGCATTTTTTTTTTGGTTTAGAATATTTTGTTTCAAAAAATTTGTCGCCGGTCATTTAGAATATATCTGGTAAGTCTTGTAGTGTAGAAGTAAAGGATGACTAAAATAGTTAGGTCAAAAATAAAGGTCAAATGAAAAGATGTTTTGAACAGTTTCTACTTTTTGTACTCCTGAAAATTGGACTTTAGTTTTTGAGGCATTTTATTTGTTTGGTATTTCTGAAAGTTATGGTGCTTTGTTTTGCCTTTTAAATCCAAAATGAAACATGTATCAGATGATTGTGTTAAATTATTTTCTAGAAGAAAGCTAAGGCAATAACAATCCAGTTTTTTTTATTTTTTTTTTATTTTTTTTTATTTTTTTTTTAAAGCGAAGGAAAAGACAACCCAACGATTAATCAGGAAAGGTGAGATTATTCCATATGTGTTTTTAAAAGGCTTCATTCCTATTGTCAGTTCCCATGCATACTAATTTAGAAGAATTATAACATTTGTACTGCTTTTACTTTAAAATTCAATTGCTAAAATACAAATGACTTATATTTTGTGCAAACATATGCAATTTTTTTTAATGTATGTGAAAAACAATGGCAGATTCGTATGTATGAAAATTAATTGGGCCCGAATGACAAGTAAACTCAAGCATAATAATCAATAGTTAATGTGAATAAAATATAGTATAAAATAATATTTTTTTCAAAATAAAAACCGGCTTTAAAAAAAGCTCTAAAACATTTTTTTAAAAATAATTATTAATTTAAGGAACAAAAGTGGAATTTTTTTTTAATATTTAAGTATTAATTTTATGGTCATTATCACTTTTTGAAATTGGCTCTAAAATTTAGGTGTGGTGTTTTGTGAATTGGCACAAATTTTTTAAAGAGTGGTAAAAAGTACAAAATTAATTCTAAATGATTATTTTTTTTCCACTAGACCCTAAATTAAAATTTTGTACTCTGTAGTATTTTATTTCTTAAAGTATATATATATATTTTTAAATCAATCAGCAAAAAAAACCTCTTCGAGCATGTTTGTTTACATAATGGTCTGAAGAGACTGTGATAGTCTGTTCATTTTCCTCGAAAAACCATGGGTGATCTGATGGGACGTGCGTCTCCACTTCTTTTTTTCTACACACAACCAGTTTCCCTGAACGTTGTCACCCACCAAAAAATAGATTTCCGGTCCGGGATATGTCCCAAAGGCTCAATATTGAAGCGATTTCGGAAAGCGCGCTGGGTTGAAACCACCGAACTTCCGTTGGAAAAATAGGCCTCTACGGCAAATGCACGCTATTCGTTACTCCAACGTATGATGGCGTCTGAACCACAAGATCACAAAACTTTAAAATCTATTCGAGACCACGCCTACCTGCCCGGGGCTGCTGTAAGCTTCAGAGCACTCACTTCAAAAAAGGAAGTTAACTTGCCGCACCCTGCGTATATATATATGAAAACGACCAAATTATGATTGAAAACTGGGCCGCGAATACTGAAAGGTTGAGAATCGCTGTGTTAACACACTCAATTTATAAAATTCAATATTTAAAGATAACTTAAATAAAGGGAAAGCACTCAAAACATTGAAACACCTAGCCCAACAAATTAAACCAATTTTTAAATTTCAATACTATCTCACAACACATAGAAATTATATCGTGGTTACAAATAAATGCAGAGACCAATGATAGAAATGGCTGCAATATAACATCATAAAAAAATATTATTTCACTGATTAATAGCTCTAAATCATTTATATTCGACGAGTGGCTTACTCTAAATTCTACTAAAGTAAAAATAAACAATGGCTAGGATCATTATATTTCTACAGGAAATAACAATGAAAATACAAAATCTCTCCAATACCAGAAATATGACATACTCATAATTTAAATATTATACCAAATAGTTGTAAATGAGTTTATTACAAGAGTGGGATAGTAGTAAACATTCAAACCGCACTCCGGAAAAAAAAATTAGCCGTCCAAATTTGATTTATAAATTACTAGTATTCATAACACATTATATCAAAGTTAGTGCAGTAATAAAATATTTGAAATGGGGGCTATCATCGCTCGATTAAAATTTTTTAAGCACTGTTTGAATACAGCTCAAACGGATTTATTAAAAAAATGTTATACAACATGTGCCTATATGATATTTAGACTTTTATCAGTAAAATACTCTCGTTGAAGCTGACCGTGAGAGTAATTTTTTCCCCTTTTACGTATGCGATCTACCTATTTCGTCACCCATACCACATTCAAGTTACTGCAGGAGTATCTGTTTATCAAAATTAAACAATCAGTTTAAGCACAAAACACAAATGAAGAGGAATGTTGTTGTTTTTTTAAACGATTTTGCCAAAAATTAAAATCTAGGGGCAGGGAATTTGATTAATGGTATTATAAAACAGAATGAAGTAATTCGATGTTATATTACCATTGGTAACAGATTGTTTTTGTTTAATCTGCAACGGCAGAAATAGCAATTTTGTCATTCTCTCTCTCAAGCCGCAAATTCAATGAAATTTTTCTTACACTAGCAAACAGAAGAAATAGCCTATAAAATATATTCTCACCTTACTCTCCGTCAGGATGTAAACGTGTTCTTTGTCACGATCGAAAATAAAAGATTCATCAAATACAGTTCTGCCTAAATACCGGAACTTGTCAAGAGCTGTATTTATGTCCCATATGTGATTCTTGGAGATGATCTCTCCTGTGGATAAATTCACCTACATGTGACACAAAAGATGTGTTCACATCACACTGATTGGTATAATATGCAAACTACTATAAAACACTTATTTATACTATACTTCTATAACTATATTCCAGTGCCAATTACAGAGGATTCTTGTCGGTTTCTTCAGAAGCTTTTATTTAAACTCAGAGTGAGTTAAACAAAAGAACGAGTACACTCAGACTGAGTAAATTTGACCTAAATAAGTAATCTCGATGATTATACAATATATTTTGAAATAAAATATTTAGTTATTAATATAAATTTTAATTAATAATGAATTTTCTTTTAAATTTAAATAGCCGACTACTTTTTTTTTTTAGCGATCTATATTTTTAAAAACAATTTCCCTTTTTCAACTTTTCAAAATTGACAAAAAAAAAAAAAAAAAAAAACTCCCACAAGAATTTGGTATAATATATTTTTTTTAAAGTTGAAAATCTTTACATTAAATGCACTTTATAAAGTTAAAAAATTAATTATTTTTAATTGACTCAAAATTAAAGCGTGCGTATTCAAGTAAAAGGTTTTAGAATTGTATGAGGTTGTGTGCCCCACGCTTTTAGTATTAGTAAATTTTGAACAATACATTTTTTTTTAACTTTATAATGTAATGAATACAATAAAAGTTAGTTTTTAAAAATATTTTTATATATATTTTTTAAAACTTTTTATTAAAATGATGACTTTTCGGGGAATCGGAATCTATCCTTTAAAACACATTAGTTCTTAAATGAGAATATCAATATTTTCTTTTAGTAAACAATACTAATCGTAATTGCTGGAAAGATGAAAAACCAAATTTGAAAAACCAAAAATGAATACAATGTCTATAAATAAAGCAAACGTACTTTGATAACTGATCCATCGTCTCCTCCACCAATGAGAACAACCGTGCTGTATTGCTTTATAGTAATAATAGATTGAAGACTGACATAGCGAAAAACAGCTGAAGAATTCACATATACAGACTGGTTTACAAGATAAGGCGTGTCAATTATTCCACATATGCTCCCATTGCCTTTTTTCTCCTGAAAGAATATAAATTTTAAGTGTATTATACTTTGTATTATTCCTTGCATTGGGGCTTTTAACAATTTTAAAAATACCCATTTCATGACACACATTTTCTAAAACATTCAATTAATATTTAGTTCTTAAAAAGAACAGTTCTAAAAAAGAACATGTCTAAAAAAGAACAGTCCTAAAAAAGAACAGTTCTCAAAAAGAACAGTTCTCAAAAAGAACAGTTCTCAAAAAGAACAGTTCTCAAAAAGAACAGTTCTCAAAAAGAACAGTTCTAAAAAAGAACAGGCCTAAAAAAGAACAGTTCTAAAAAGAACAGTTCTAAAAAAGAACAGTTCAAAAAGAGAACAGTTCTAAAAAAGAACAGTTCTAAAAAAGAACCGTTCTCAAAAAGAACCGTTCTCAAAAAGAACCGTTCTCAAAAAGAACCGTTCTCAAAAAGAACCGTTCTCAAAAAGAACCGTTCTCAAAAAGAACAATTCTCAAAAAGAACAATTCTCAAAAAGAACCGTTCTCAAAAAGAACAATTCTCAAAAAGAACAGTTTTCAAAAAGGACAGTAATAAGAAATAACAGTTGTAAAGGAATTAAAAAAAAAGTGTAGGATAAAAAAAAAGTGAGGATTTCCATTCGCTAAAGTTACTTTCTGTTAATGAAAATTTGGACCACAGTTAAATATTCTGCTTCATGAGAGATTTATTAATTTTCCTGTGGATGTTTTTAAATATTATTTTCTCTAACCGTTTTCCATGCAATATACTCAACACATCTTTGAAAAAACAATATCTTTATGAATATAAAAAGAACTATACGCACTTTTAGGAAAACTGTCGTTACCGGATGTTATATGTCGTATGTGAGAAATAATGAATTTCTATGGGAAACTCTACAAGATAAAAGTATGTTCAAGCTTCGATAGAACCACCCACTTACTTTCTCATCGCACCTTTCACCAAAGTATTCCCGGTCGCAATCTCTGGATGCATTTTCGAAAGCGTCGACAATCGACGCCATTGGGAAGACGCAGATCGCAGTTCCTTCATGGTAGCGGAGAAATTCGGTCTTTGGGGTAAGTGTCCTGAAACCCACGTAGAGGGATTTGCCGGTCGATGGTGGCGGGGAATCGCCGAAGTGTGCGGAGCGGGAATCTTCCCCGAAGACGCCTGAAATCAAGTTCAGGATCCGCGATATGAGTTTCGAAATTAGTTTATTTTGCAGAGGTTATATTGTCCCAGCTACGGGGTGGACACTTGGACTCTAACCGGCAAAAGTTGTGACAACCAACTTCGCATCTGCTGAGGACGCAGGTGGGAAGTTGGTTGTTACATCTTTGTTAAAGTGCGAGTGTCCACCACTTCAGTTCTTTGTGGAGAGGAATATTCAAGAGAGGTCTGCTACACTGTTCTAAATTTCAGTTCAACGTTGCACCATATCTTGGTGCTCTGCAGCAACTTCCACCATATTAATGTGAGATCTGGGTTGAACCAAAAATCCTTTATCGAAAAAAAAAGCGGAGGTTTTATCGATAATTGTTTCAACTTCTTTAACTGTAACCGAAATGTTCGCTGTTGCTACATCAACGAGCCGAGAAATCCCCTCCAAGAAAGACAACGACGAACAAGGGCCTCCATGGCACAGTGGATAAAGGCGTTCAGCTATGAATCATAGGATTCCTAGTTCGAGCCTGATAGGTAGACTTGACAAAGAAACGTAAAAAAGTTGTGATATAGGGTTGCCAGCTTCGCTACAAATATACTAGTACTACTAAAATAATAGGAAAACTCGAATTTTGAGTTTTATGCAACGTTATGAGTTTGGGTGCAACGTTTCACCACTAAATGGTGCAACGTCGCACCGTAAAATGGTGAAACTAAGCCCCAAATGTTGGTTGCAGCTAAATGGATACCAAATTTGTGCAAGGGCATAATAATTTTTAACAGTGTAGGGGTTAGAGAAGTTTCGTTTAATATTTACCACGAATATCATGACCATAAGAGGATGTGAAACTGGTGCTTGAAAAGCTATAATTTAGAAATGGAATGCACACCTGAGTTGGTTCAATGCACAGCTGAAATTTATACTTAAGAGCACAGGTGTGCACATACTTTTATATTAAGTAGTGCCACGCGATGAAGGGGGTGCAGTTTTATAATAACTTAGATGCTCTTTTAGGCAAATTCCATTGAAAAATTTAAATCTTTCATAAACTATTTTTATCATCGAAATTGCATCTTTTCTAATTTTTTTGGGGGTCAAAAAATGTTTTTGACCATTATTTTGGAAAACAAAACATTTAAAGCTTATTAATGTAATGTTGCTGTTTTGAACACACTTCATTGTAAAAATGAACTTTTACTCTATAAAACATATTGCTCTATAAATTTTTTCCGTAAGAACTGATACATCAATTTTCCTGAACTGTCAGTAGCGTACTCAGAAAGTGTGCGGGGGAGGGATTTATAGGGTCATTATCTTTCAGCGCCCTCCTCTTTTTAGTTTAATATTTGTATAAATTTAGTATATAGTTACCAATGGGAGAGTTTCTAACTCCCTACAACCATTTCCACCCCTTGGGTACTCCACTGTGCACAATACTGCATCTTTACACTGAATAAAAAAAACATGTATACATGTTTTTTTAATGGTTGTAATGGTGGAAATGGTTGTAGGGAGTTAGAAACTCTCCCATTGGTAACTATATACTAAATTTATACAAATATTGAACTAAAAAGAGGAGGGCGCTGAAAGATAATGACCCTATAAATCCCTCCCCCGCACACTTTCTGAGTACGCTACTGACGGTTCAGGAAAATTGATGTATCAGTTCTTACGGGAAAAGTTTATAGAGCAATATGTTTTAGAGAGTAAATATAAACTTCATAAATTGTAACTAAGAAGTAATATTAAAATATATTTTTAAATAAAAATATCTTTTCATTTTGTGGTTAAAGGTGCCACTTGAATCATCCGTCCGCGCGCCTGTGATAAAGAACGGTAATTTGGACAGATTAGAATGGTAATGTAAATGTATAGACGTATGTACCCGACATCTCCCAAAGGATATACGGGTCTGTGGAACCGCAGGTTCGGCCAGCAGAGCAAAGCCACCCCCCCACGGGACCACCACCAACGCCAACTTTATTATTTTCCAAAATATGCATGCTTTACAGAAGTCGACAGTTTGTGAGTTTACAGTAGAATTTTCTTCATGCATTTTGTACTTCTTATTATCTGAGAGAATAATAATTTTTTGAGCACCACACTCAGAGGTTTAAACACATTTTGAGATATACAAGTTTTTTCTCTATATGGGGAACATTCCCCTCACAAATGATGTAAAAGCAAAATAAATAAAAAGAAACATAAAAATGTAAAAAAAAAAATAAAAGCAAAAAATCCATGACAGATAATTGAAACACAATCGTTGAAGTAGGCTTTCTGTAGTGTTCATATCTCATCATGGGCATTTGGCGTACCAATAACTGCCGGGTGAAGATTAGAACGGTAAAAAGAAATGGTTTCGGAACATGAATAAGAGTCGAAAGAAACGAACGTTAGTTAATAAAAAAGTAGGGACATTAAATTTGGAATAAAAGGAATGTAAGTATGGATAGATTACATACCTCTGGTGAAAACTCTCTTGTCTAGAACATTACATTCGAAGCGTAACTCTGCATATGATTGTAGCGTTGTGTCATCAGTACAAACACGCAACAATTTAGTGATAGACAGTTCCCCGTACAGCAAAGTGTTGACCACAAAGTACACATATCCTTCATGCACGAACCCATCCCCTATAATTTCATTCTGCAAGAAAGATATGAATAACAAATCATACATAAAAATTGATTAAACACATTTGTTATGTTATTAGATGAAGTGTGTGATATATTTATAAAACAATTGATAAATATTTCAATTAAGTAATTTAAAATTTTAATAATTAGTGGCCCTGGATGAAAAGGATTACTGTATATTAAAACATTAACACAACTTTATTTAAAATTAGAAAGTTATAAGCATAATCCTCTAGAATCCTCTTTCTTGCTCATCTTTTGACAATAATCCCTTGTCTTAAAAAAAAAATAACTTTAGAATCTTATAAAAGTTTTTGTCCAGAATCGGATATGTATAAATTTAAGGGTATGTCTGGTGAAACGGGATAACAAAGCTAGTAAAAAGTAAACTTAAAGCTTGAAACTTATTGCAAATGAGGTTTAAATACAGTTTAATTTTAAACATTATTAAAATAAAAGGACATCCTGGGGCCTGAATTTCTATTAAGCGTAACCGTAGTTAACTCTTTCGCAGCTACAATAGTAAAAAAATGGGTGTCCAAGGTGCCACATTTTTTTTATTCTTGATTTGCTTCTAAAATTATTCAAATTTATCAACATGTATGGAAATCTTGAAAAAAAAAATTCTATGACTTTCATGCGGACTCATGCGGTTTCAAGTAACTCACGGAGCGCAAGTCCAATATGGGCGCGGTGGCAGCTCATCGGTAAAATATACGACTCTTTTTTATATTGTCTAGGAGGCCATACTTAATCTGTCTACATCAGAATTGCATGGTTTATATGATGTGTATACAATTTAAAGCACGAATACCGTAGTAAGTGGTACGGTTCAGAGAGTTGTAATATTAAATAGAGAGCGCCTTCAATACCGGACTCTCGTAAGGCCGCGGTGTCAACATTGAAAAGAAAAACTCACATCACGTGATTATATCGTTGCCACATTTGGCGTTCAGACATCTGCAGGAGTTTCAAATTTGGCGCACTTTCTTCTCTTTTGGTGATAAGGAGTTCTGTCCGTATTCAACTTCTTAACATATATGTACGTATTTACTTATTTTCAAACAATATGCGCTAAATATTTCCTCTTCATTAACGAAACGAAAATATAATTTTCTTTGTGCTCAATATTTGAAAAAACGAAACTCTTTATATTTCTCTGGTTTTATTGTTCATATTTTCTTATTGAAGTATACAAAATAACAATTGAAAGAACTTCGCTTGTGGTAAATTTTTTACATAAAAACTTAATCCAATTATTTCAAAACTACAAAGTAAGAAAAATTTCCTTAATATATCTGTTGAACTCCCTTAAATTGTGCCACTCGTTCAAAAAAAACTATATTTAAATACAAAATTAAACACAAAACCATATTACAATACTTCGATCTCGTTTAGTTCTTGAAGTCGCCAAGTAATATTGGCACATGAATGAATTGGCATTTACACATATCACGTGGTTTCAATGACGCACACACGGAAATCAGCATTTTTATTCCTCTATTTGTATCATTACTCTATGGTACGGTTGTGTTCAATTTCTTGGACAAAAAAGGTGTGAGTTAAATAAAGAGAAACTATTGAAAATATAAGGCAATATTCCCGGGATATTTCTTCGAGATTGATAATGACCCGTCGTCAATACAGTAGGGGTTGAAATGTATTCCAGCTGGATTGTTGAGCCAAGTTTGATTATTTTTTATTCTGTAGATTTTGATATGTAGATTCCAAACATTCCATTTTTTGTCTTACATAATTTTTAGGTGATTTTCAACATGCGCCCAAGATGGCCGCCATGTACTGCAATCCTTAATATTCATAGCACACATGTCAAATTATATGTTTTTTGGGTCAAGAAATACGAATTTACAACCAAAATATGTGTACTTATATATCAAAATATGCGTTATCAAAATATGAGTTCTTATTCCTTTTTAAATTACAGTCTATATATCATAAAAGCTATTTTGAAAGTCATAACCGTTTAATTACTATACATAAAATGTTATGATTTGTTTATATTACCCACATTATTAATAAGTAGGGGGTTCCACCCCTACTCTCTACCGCTCGTCATCTCCCGGAGGATAATTAAGCAAACCAATTCTAGACCAGTGGCAGCCTTTTTGCGACGATTTTAATATGATAACTTATATTACTGTGCAACCCAGTAAAAAATGTCAGCATAAAACCTTCATCAAAATTGTCAAATTGAAGGTTTTTTGAAGATTTTATAAAGGATAGTGCAACAAAATACTGCATTTTTTTAAAAAATAATTTTCTTGCATAAAACTTTTAAAATATCCACATTTTCCATTGATGATTAAAAATTGATGTTTTTGGCAATATTTTGTACAGTTTTTTTTTACAGTTTTTACGAAGTACATCGAAACATAAACCTTTAATTTCATAGATCTTCAAAAAGAACTGTATACTACCTTTAATTTAATTTCAAAATTTCAATGAAGGTCTTATGTTGACTTTTTATTGCTGGGAACCCGTGAAAATTAAAATTTTTTTTTACCAGAGGTCCATTGACAAAGAAATAGCTTGATGCCGAATCGTTCTGCAACGGGTAATGGAAGTGGTAGGCATCGTTTTCTTTCACGAACACCTTGCTGGACAGGGCAACATGCGATTGTTCCGTTTCCGCGGACCATTTCATTCCGTGGGCCGTGAACAGCGTCCAATTTCCGTCGGACCCGAGGCCAAACATCGCCCGGTCGACATCCGAACGTAAATTAGTATTGTTGTGCGGATAAACCCAGTGGACTTCCTCCAGGTTGTCGATTGGTCTGACCTGGCATAACCTGATGGAATTTAAATTCGTTAATAGTACATCAAAAAAATTATTAGTACACTAAATTTCAGGTTGTGTTGTGTTGGAGTAAGGCCAGCGGTATCTAACATAAAATGTCATATCAACAGACAATTGAAGACTATATATTTTAACAATACATATAGCACACTACATATATTCTGCATATTAAATGGTCTTTATAACCGCAATCCTGGACTCCTGATCAATAATTAAGTGGTTCTGCAAGCTTTTATCTTATTCTACACAGTTAAAAATAATTACGAACTTGCACTAAAATGTGGTACCCATTTAGCTGCAACCAACATTTGGTGCTTAGTTTCACCATTTTACGGTGCTACCACGGACACCATTTAGTGGTGAAACGTTGCACCAAAACTCATAATATTGCATAAAACTCAAAATTCGAGTTTTCTTGGTATTTTAGTAGTAGTATTTTTCTAGCGAAGCTGGCAACCTTCTGATCGTAAGATCACAACTTTTTTACTTTTCTTTGTCAAGTCCACCAATCGGGCTCGAACTAGGAATCCTCTGATTCACAGCTGAACACCTTTATCCACTGGGCCATGGAGGCCCTTGTTCGTCGTTGTCTTTCTTGGAGGGGATTCCACAGCTTGTTGATGTAGTGACAGCGAACATTTTGGTTGCAGTTAAAGAGGCTGAACCAATTATCAGTAAAACTTTTTTTTTCCGATAAAGGATTTTTGGTACAATCTAGATTCCACCATAATAGGGTGTAATTTGCTGCAGACCTCCGTTTTGCACCATGATATGGTACATGGTTGAATTGAAATTTTTAACAGTGTACTTTCTAAAGCTCGCAGTCGTTTTTGACAAATGCAAGAGCTTCGTACATAACTACAGATTAACTATCGACTCAGCGATATAAGTTGTCATGCGTTATAAATGCTGCAATAGAAACTAGAATGTAAATAAATTAAAAACAATGCAACATACAGTCATAACAATAAAAATAATAAAGTATAAAAAATATTAAAAGAAAAATGGGTAGAACATTAAAATGCTTAAAGAACCGCTTAAATAAAATATTGAATCAAAACCAATACTTGTAATTTATATATTTAGTTAATAGTTTTAATAAATATAGATCTCAAAAATAATTACAAAATTGGAAACATGATAGCGTAAACATCTCAACTTAATACTTTCTTAACCTGTAGGGTTTTTGTAGATATACTTTGTCCCGCGGCATTAAAATTATACTACTTATTAAAATTAAAATTATACTGACCTTCAAAGAAGAGGAATTCAATAGAATTCTTACCATACCGTACAACCGAATCTCTATTTCAGTAATATCTTCGAGCATGGATCCTTCATAGTAGAGAAAGCATAATGTTATAATCTCGCTAACATCAAAGTGAGGCCAACGTGTATGGCCCCAGACGCGTGATTAATTACGTCATTCCATTCATAAATTTTCACCGTTACACATTTCCCAATTCATCAGCCAATCGCAAGTATTTTTTAATTTATAATTTTGAAAAGAAGTCACGTGTCTGAGGCCATTCGGTCTGAGATGTTGGTTTCACGATTAAGACGTCATATTCGCTCTACTGCAGTCCATTCATGCTCGAAGAGTCGTCATCTGACCATGGTTCTAAAAAATAACGAGGTGCATGTATGAATGTGTGTGTGAATGTGTATGTCTTCCCGGGTCTTCCCCCAACCGTCGCCAATAGCCCACTGTGCAGCTCTGGTGCGACGTTAATTAACAAACCAACCAACCAACCATGCTCGAAGAGTAATATGATGGTTTGGTTTGGTGTGGTTAATTAACGTCGCACTAGAGCTGCACAGTGGGCTATTGGCGACGGTTCGGGGTCAATCTCGACACATACACATTCACCTCGTTATTTTAAAACCATGGTCAGATGACGAGGAAACACCTGAACTGGCACCCAACGCCTTCAATAGACGTCGGGACTTTGGACCCCGATCAGATTTATCGTGCACCAGTCCCGTATACACGCCAGTATAATTTGTTGGATATTCTGGACGACTTTCTAGTATTTTTGTAGCGAAGCTGGCAACCCTCCGATCGCAAGATCACTACTTTTTTACTTTTCTATGTCAAGTCCATTTCGCGGATTCGAACCACCAATCCTCTGATTAGTAGCTGAACGCCTTACCAACTGAGCAACTGGGGCTCGAATGCTGGAATTAGTTTTGAATGCAAAAAGCGTCAGGTCGGGTTTCAAAACACAAACATCTGATTTTTAGACACATCGGTTTCGCAGACGGAAACACAAGTTTGCCTTTTTAAATAAAGAACGTATCTTATTTTATGGTGTTTATTATTTAGAATTCTCGTTTTTAGAATAGACATTTGCTTTCTTAAAAAGAGGCCTCCGTGGCCGAGCGTTTAAGGCGTTCAGCTGCTAATCCGAGGATTGGTGGTTCGAACCCGCGCGATGGTCTTGACAAAGAAAAGTAAAAAAGTAGTGATCTTGTGATCGGAGGGTTGCCGGCTTCGCTACAAAAATATTAGAAAAGTCGTCCAGAACATAAGCAAAAATTAACGGCATGTATACGGGACTGGTGCACGATAAATCTGATCGGGGTCCAAAGTCCCGACGTCTATTGAAGGCGTTGGGTGCCAGTTCAGGTGTTTCCTCGTCATCTGACCATGGTTCTAAAATAACGAGGTGCATGTATGAATGTGTGTGTGAATGTGTATGTGTTCCCGGGTCTTTCCTTCGAGATTGACCCCGAACCGTCGCCAATAGCCCACTGTGCAGCTCTAGTGCGACGTTAATTAACAAAAACCAAACCAAATCACATTTTGGTTGGACAGTTTGGTTGGATTGCTTTGGACACATGATAGCGCAAACACCTCAACTCAATACTTGCTGAACCTGTAGGGTTTTTGTAGTGCTATGTAGTCCCGGCATTAAAATTATACTACCGCTACTTCAAAGAAGAGGAATTCAATAGAATTCTTACCATACAGGAAAACCAAATCTCTATTTCAGTAATATACTGGAATTATTTTTGAATGCAAAAAGCGTCAGATCGGGTTTCGAAATACATCTGATTTTAAGATACATCGGTATCGCAGACGGAAACACAACTTTGCCTTTTTAAATAAAGAATTTATCTTATTTTATGGAGTTTATTATTTAGAATTCTCGTTTTTAGAATAGACATTTGCTTTCTTAAAAAACGTTAGAGATTTTTAGACTTTCATTAATACATACTTGTTGTACACAGTGCCGCAGAGAAGCAATTTCGGAGGCGATCCCAGAAAGTCGATGACCTTCAGAAGACGATTGTCATTGTCTTTCGGCGCCCTCTCTATGTCACAGTAGTTAGGAGGAATAGGACAGTCCTGGGCATCATCCTCTACGGGACCAGTCCTCACACTCTGTTTCAGTTCCAGATTTGCTGAGAAGTGATAGAGAAAGTTGCGACCGCCGACAAACACGTCTCCGCTGTTGTGATCGACGACCACGTGGGACGGAACGGTGCCGTTAAAGTCACTGAAAGACGGCAAAGTGTCCATAAACTGAGGAGGAGTGGGTGTAGTAACGTGCGCGTGTAAAGTCCAAAGCACGAGGAAGATGAAGCTCTGTTCCTTCTTTCGGGGCATCTAGAAATTGAAGTAAATCACATGATTAATGTCGAACAAATAAAATCGATATTGGATATTCCGGAACACAGCCGAGGCCTCCGTTGCCGTGTGGATTAAGGCGTCAGCTGGGAATCCAAGGGTCCTCGGTTCAAACCTTGCGATGGACTAGACTAAAGAATAGTAAAAAGTAGTGATATTGCGATCGGAGGGTTGCCAACTTCGATACCAAAATACTAGAATGTCGTCCAGAACATCCACAAAAAATTAACGGCGTGTATACGGGACTGACCACGTTAAATCGAAAGTCCCGACGTCTATTGAAGGTGTTGGGTGCCAGCTCAGGTGTTGTCCTCGTCATCTGACCATGGTTCAAAAATACGAGGCATCGTTTTCGGGCCTTTCCTTCGAGACAGGCCCCGAACCGCCGCCAATACCCCACTGTGCAGCTCTAGTGCGACGTTAATTAACCAAACCAAACCAAACTAAACTGGAACACATCCAGGGGATTTTAACGTAAAAAGTCGTCGGTCGGAAGAATAAACAAAATAGTTGTCCAGTGGTCGTATATTTAGCTAACAGGTAGTATCCGTCTTGAGTATTAGCTGTTCCTCGATAATGCGCGGCAGTTACTCAAAAATCATGTACACATTGTTAGTCATAAACAATGTTAAACTTGGTGAAAATTATGTCGAATACGCTATTACTCACGGTAATACATACTGTATCGTAATGTATCACTCAACAAAGTATGATTATAGTCACTCTTCTTTCAATTATGACAAATATTACAAATGCATGACGAATTTAATTTTATAATATTTATTTCGAATCAAATTATATCAATAATCAACATACTAATTAACAAGTCGAACGTAAAATATGTATTAATATTGATTATGTTATTAATTTTGGTTAAATTGATTGATAATTGGTTAAACGTTGGTTGAAATAAAAACTTTTAAATAAAAGTTTGATTGGTTATTTTTTTTAAAAGAAAATACAATTGTTTAAAGACATACAATTGTTTAAAGAAATACAATTTTTAAAATAAATGTTTTATTACAATAAATATTTAACACTAATTTCGAATAAAATTATCTAAACATATTATTAAATAACAGATTTAAATTTAACTAGAAAAAATAATTTTAAAACTTTTAAATTAAATTTTAATTAAAATTAAATATTCTTCAGTATAATAATTACACAACAAATAATTACTTACTATGTTTGGTTTCTCATATCTGCACATCGACCCTTGACTTTGAGCTTACTTTAAAACTTTTACCTACATCTATTCAAGGCAAGATTACATAAAATGTTGTTTAATCAACTTTTTAATTTACATAATCTCATATTCCTAAAACACATTTTGCCAATAACATACAACTTCCATTCGACAAACATAATCTATAACAAAAGTATTCGGAAGGATATATGACAGTACCACATAACTTCCTGTGACGTGATGATGCAGGAAACGTTAATGTAAATCTCGAAGCACTTTTTGAATTATATAGTTTTTACACTAATTTTGACAGAAATGTGGTACTTTAGTAGACCGTAATATATAACATATATGCTTCTTAACCTCTTAATAAATATTGGAATAACATCATAGCAGCTACAATGAATAAATAACATAAGATTTCGTTCAATTGCAGCATTGTGTAGTTACAAAACTGCTGCATAGTAATTATTGGAAATAGAGATGGGTAAATATCCATCAAAATTGGTATCTAATTTGATTTTTTAAACAAAAAAATAACGTTTAACATTAAGTATATAATTATGAAAGTAACATGAAGTTATCGCAAAATTTCTGAAAGCCAACAGTCACTCATGAAATTTGTTCAATAAAGATTGATTTAGTTATGTTTACGCGTCCGAAATGACTGGCGTGGCGGGAGAACACTGTCTTGGTTTTGAAAGGTAATAAACAAATTTAAAATCAGCATCATATCATTTCTAACAGAAATAAAGCCGCAATAAGTCGCAGGGGATAAAAACGATTGTTATGGAATAAAATCTCATGATGGGGTTATGTAAGCAGTGTAAATCTTTACTAAATATTATACAGCTTGTAATGTAAAAATTTGTATTAAGTGCTCTAACAATAAAGACAGAGTTGCCTTATCAACTTGTACCTGCGTCAGAAAAGCCACTATTTGCCGTGTTATTAAACCTCTAGTTCCAAGCAATTTAGTAGGACAGTGTGATCAGGTTACTGTTTCATCAATAAACTGTCAAAAAGTCGCCAAGCAAAATTTTGGCACCATGTTGATTGTTTACTAACCACTAACTAAAATTCTTTCGTTATCGTTGGTCACCATTAGTTCATGGTTAATGTCATATTTTGCACATGGGACGCAATAACAGAAAAGCTACTTATTATCTACAAAGTGTTGAAATTTATGCTTGTGATATTGTTATATATGTATAGGACCTGGGTATGTTGGTTAACGGGGTTTTGAAAAAGGGACATCAATGTGGGATAGCAAGTAAAAAGGTAAATAGAATGTTGTTTTATAATAAAATTGATGTATAATTTAATTAAAAGGATGATACAATATGGTCATTGTATTGGGGGTTGATTAGGGTTCATCTTGTGTATACAGTAAAATTTTGGTCACCTTATCTTAAAAAAATATTAATTTGTTAGAACGGGTTCAACATATGGTCACGAAATTAGTTTTGAAAGAATTAGCTACAAAATTCATGCATGTATACACTCGAGGGGAGGAGGACTATCGGGACTTTATTCAACTATTTAAATGTATAAAATCAGGTTATATTGAAGGCATAATTTTTATTACAGCTAATGGGGCTAGAGATCATTGGTACAAGTTACACTTATCATAAATTAATCGGGAAGGTAGGAAGCATTAATAAATAAATGGAATAGTTTGTCTGAAGAAGTGGTTAATTCTTTAGGAGTATGTATAGTTTTAAAAGACAGTGTGGATCGGTATTAGGGGATTGTTAGGATGCTTTAAACGGGACCAACCTTAATCGAACCTTGCAGTTGGGAGCCAGTTTTTGTATTCATATAAAGAAGTCATTAGTTGACAAAATTATTATAAAGAGACTCTACAAAATGTTTAGAGACGCACTTGCATAGTAAATTTTTTATTTTATTTTCAATCTTACACATATATTAGATGAGATCATAAAAAAATGTATTTTATTTACAAGTTTCAAACTAGTATTTTCACTTTCTCAATATTGAAACACAATTACTCAAACTTTGATAAAAATCACACCGATGACTGTTTATTCATATCTAAGTAATCGGTATGTGCTGAACTCGTGTTTTCTGAGATTCCCTTGTCGGGGACGTTGCCGTCCATGCTGAGGTAGAGATCTCTGCCGTTGTAGTACACCGTGTGCTGGGCAGGGACGCCTGCACACGGGGTTTCGACTTGTATTCCCTCCAGAAGTGTCTGTCGTGTGTTGGTGATACACTCTTGAATCCAAGAGAAATCGGGTCGCTTTTTAGACTCACTATTCCAGCATTCCAACATCAGAAGATATCTGGAAAATTAGAGCCATATATTAATTATATATTTCACACTACACTGTTAAAAATAGGTACTAAAAATAAGTAATATATACTCATTTTTGATTGCATTCGATGCTTATCATAGCTCCGAATACATAAGTTTCATTTTTGAAAAAGATATGTACTCAAAAATGAGTACAATTAGTACAAATGAATTAAAAGAGCTGTGGCTTGCTTGCATAAATGCCTTCATAAATCACTTCCAATAAATATCAACAATTACAACCAACACTTACGGAGAATCAAACCTATATAATCAGACGCCGCAGTTCACGTTGTACTACCACGACGACGTGAAGAAGTTATAAACGGAATAAATGTTAAACAGTTATTACAGAAGAATGGGAAGTAAGTTAATTGAGTTATAATAACTCAGTTTCCATATAAGCAATCGACATAAAACAATGTGGAAAACCATCTTCTGAACAACTATTTTAAGAGCGTCAGGTTAAGATGGCTTAAAAAGAAGCTGAAATTAGAAATATTAAATCTCAGTGCTATTTTTTTTAGAAAGTACGGTTGCTTAAATTTGAGTACGTCATTGCTCCTTTACGATGCCATTGTACTCAAAGAAAAACGAGTTTGTTCAGGTACTCATTTTTAAGTATATTTTTTTACAGTGTAGCAGCTTCATTCAGAAGCGACAATCATTTATTAACTGAACATACTTATTCTTAGACTTTTTACGTATTTATTAATAACTTATTTTTGTAAAAAATATTTAATTAATTATATTGATTTTATACATGTAGAGACTAGTTTTTGAACGACATTCGTCCGTGCTTCTTAACTGATGAGAAGTTACAAAAATCAAAGTTTGACGTCTAGAAGAGTTTTACTTCACACACATCTTCCCCTTGGCAAGTTCTCTAGAAAGAACACTTTGAGCTTACAAATTCCGGCTCAGCACCAGAGGGCGTTGATATTAGTAGTGATGGGTATTGTAAAAAGATAACGAATATTGTTAAACGTGTTACGGGTACATTAAAAAGTGTTGGTTACAGAGAATTACAAACTTTTCAAACAGGATAATAATTTTTTTTAATAAGTTTAAATTTTGTTTAAAGTACTTACAATGATTTGGGGCAGTGCTCTGGTTGATCAAGTCTATAACCTAACTTTATGTAGTCCAGCACTTCCCAGTTTCCTACATTCGCATATGGAACGCTTCCACGTGTTGTGAGCTCCCAAAGTAGCACTCCGTAGGACCACTAAAAAGTAAAGAACGGTTCAAAGGAAATATAATCGTAATTTAGAAGTAATAACAAAAATCTCTGGAATGTAATGTATATTTGTTATTACAAAGCAAAAATAAAACTTTATTGAATAAAAGCAAAACACTGATTCTAATTCCATTTATAAGAACTTCATATCATAAATGTTATAAAATAAATTACTTTTTACCTAAAAGCGTACACATTAACATTTAAAAGGATCATTTTCTCAATTTAATTTCTTGCAAAATAAATTACAAATTATTATATTTAAATAAAAAAATTATTTATTAATCAACTTCCAACAAGAAAAAGGTTATGGACTTGATTTGTAAATAGTGTTTCATATATGTTGGCGAAAATAAATTACAATAAATTACTATTGTATATAAAATGCTATATAGTTTGATTATACAGTATTATATTTTCTGGAAAATTAAATTAGATAATTTTATTACTCGAATGGCTGATCATGGGTATTTAGTAATTTTGGCAAAATGTAGTACTTCACAACAATCGGGTGAGCGACAGCGGCTGTCAAAATGCTTGCGCTCTTAATCGTGGTGCATGCCATTTTTTATTTACGAGGTTTGACAATTCAATCACAAAAAAAGTTTAACAACGTCGTTATTTATTCCTGAAAACTATTTTCTTACTTTAATTATTACGTTCATAATCCTTAATCCTAAGTCCTTAATTAATAATGTAAAAGGTTTAGGGAAAAAATACTTCCGTTTTTCAGAAAATCCGGAAAACTGGTAAAAAAATTCCAAAAAAAATATATTATAATTTGGGCTAATAGACGTCCCGATTTTTTTTGTACTTCCCCCGGGAAGATCCAAGTCTAGGGTTTCCATATGGCCATATGGGCCATATTTACAGACGCCCTGTTAACCAGTATTTCTTCTGAAAATCCTTATAGCCAATCTAAAAATATCCCTATTTATTGCTGGTGCGATTGACTGTCCCAGGGAACTTTCCGGGACATTGCGTGAAGGTCACTCGCCTCTTTGGTCAATCGTGAATGACTAATGATTCGGGATGGTTTTTGAGATTTCTGGTAGCCCTAACAGCAATGAAATTAATATTTTAAATATATACTTACGACATCTGTTTTCGTAGAGTATATTTGTTTCTCGAGTGATTCCGGTGCCATCCACCTGTAGGGCAACCTGGCGTTTTTGTCATTGCAGCAGTAGTACTGGTCGACGTAAACGTCTCGGGACAGACCGAAATCCGCCACCTTCACGTTCAACGAAGAGTCCAAGCTGAAACATCAAGAACAGCGTATTGACAATAATAAAATAGTTTGCACGCCTCCATTATTATTACCGTCAAATTGGGTGACAAAGTACCTAGTGAAGTGACTTGGTGCCAAGGCTTTTTTCAGATTAAAAGAGCTCTCTGACGCAGATATTGATTTACGGCAGGCCATTCGGGGCACTTGCCGGGGGCCCGCATTTTAAGGGGCCCACAAAAAATGATTTAATGCTAACCAAATTTTCTGATATTGTAATCATCAAGGATTTTTAAACTCTAAAATGGGTAGAACGTATGAATCTGACTCAACAAAAGGAACAGAAACGAATGAAGAAACTCTGTTGAAGTACCAACCTTAACGTTAAGTCAAATTATCAAAAGAAAAAATTTAGCAGTTTAAAAAAAAATCACAGTATTTAAATTTGCATTAAAACTGATTGATTAAGTCATTTCGCATTGTGTGCCTCTACATAAATTTAGCAGTTTTATTTTGAGTTACGTCGAGGGGCCCCCTAATGTTCTTTTGACCTGGGCCCCGTAAGCTTGTAAGTCGGTCCCTGCTCTGACGGAGCAAAACATAAGTAGTCGAGTACACAAAAATGTCTCTAATTCGGCAAGTGTTTGTTTGATTCCTGCCTTATTAAGCAGTTTATACGCGGGCGGACGTTCATACCGCGCGCTAACTTTTGCACGTCGCTCTATGATTGGCGAATACAAACCACGTGATTTGCATTCATCAATCGAAAAGCCATCTGGAAAAGCCTACACGTGTAAATACAGAAATACTAAAAATATTGTAGCTATTTCAAACAAATGTTGCCAGTTCATATACTATTTTAAAACTCGGTTTTGGATTGGTGGCGACACTTTATTTTACAATCAAGAATTACCGGGATTCGAACCCAGATCGTCAGGCAACGTAGTCCAGTGCCTTATTCGTTGTACTACCAGGGTGACGTGAAGAAGTTATAAACAGAACGAATGTTAAAAAGGTGTGCCAAAAGAATGGGAAGTAAGATAATTATGTTGCAATAACTCAGTTTGCGTTTAAGCAATCGACATCAAATACAGTGGAAAATCATTTTTTGAACAACTATTTTAAGTTTGTCAGGTCGCTTTGTTAAGATGGCTTGTATAAAAGCTGATATTAGTAATATTAAATTACACTGCTCATTTTTGAGAAAGTACGATTACTTAAATTTGAATACGTCATCACTCATTTACGATGAAATTGTACTCAAAGGAAAAGGAGTATGTTCAGGTATTCATTTTAAGTACCTTTTTTTTGCAGTGCAGTTGACGGTACAATGTTCGACATTTATAATTTTTTAAACCTCAACGGTTAATTCTTACCGAAATGTTAAAGTCTGAATCCAGAGAAATTGTGGAATTATATTACCCCCGCGCTTAAAACATATTCTTATTTAACAAATAACTTTTAATGTAGACAAATGTTTATTAAAGGAAGTTTGTTTTAGAAAATTCAATGACAATTATATCATAACTATTTCGCAAATCGTCATATAATTAAAATATCTTTTAGTGCATATGGAAAACTCATTTGTGAATTTTTAAATGGCTGTCAAAATATTTGACAATTATTAAAGCATGTTTTGTCAATTCTAGTGGAGTCAAAAATAATAAAAAAAATACTATAAAGAAGATACAATAGTTATATATATTATATATTATGATAAATATTATGACATCACGCAAATATTATTGCATTACAATTCTAACACCATTTATTATAGCAACATGGACCTTTTGCTTACATGCAATTCCTGGCTGCTAAATCACGATGGAGAAATTTCTTCTCTTCTAGATAAACCATTCCAGAAGCAATGTCCCCAGCAAATTTCAGTAGATTAGTAACAAGGAGAACCTGCAGAAAAAAAATACAAAACAATTTTAATTCGTTATTTATATAAATAATTATTTACATATTTGAAGTAGATGAAAGTGGCATGCAACAATAAGTAAGTTTTAAGAAATTCGACCTTAAAGTTTGGATTTCGTATTTGGTTGTGGTCCATTACCTCCTTCATGATACTCGTATCTCCGTTAATAAGGTTTCTGTTGTACTGCTGTCAGAGTTGAAAAACAAGCAAACACATACCGCCTTCATAACATGGCAATAAATAGTTTTTTTTTATTTAATTACATACCTCTATCATTCTCTTTACTCCTTAATTTGTAAAATTTTTTGTGGAATAAATCATGTATTGTTAGCTAAACATTGATTCATTACGAAATAAGCTGTACCATAGAGTAATGATACAAATAGAGGAATAAAAATGCCGATTTCCGTGTGTCCATCATTGAAACCACGTGATATGTGGAAATGCCAATTCATTCATGCGCCAATATTACTTGGCAGGCCTTGGCGACTTTCAGAACTAAACGAAATCGAAGTATTGTAATAGGGTTTTGCGTTGAATTTTGTATTTAAATAAGTTTTTTTTTTAAACGAGTGGCACAATTTAAGGGAGTTTAACAGATATATTAAAGAGATTTTTCTTACTTTGTAGTTTTGAAATAATTGCATTACGTTTTTATGTAAAAAATTTAACATAAGCGAAGTTCTTTCAATTGTTATTTTGTATACTTCAATAAGAAAATATGAACAATAAAACCTGAGAAATATAAAGAGTTTCGCTTCTTCGAGTATTGAACACAAATAAAATATTTTCGTTTCGTTAATGAAGAGGAAATATTTAGCGCATATTGTTTGAAAATAAGTAAATACCTACATATATGTTAAGAAGTTGAATACGGACAGAACTCCTTATCACCAAAAAAGAAGAAAGTGCGCCAAATTTGAAACTCCTGCAGATGTCTGTACGCCAAATGTGGCAGCGCTATAACCACGTGATGTGGGTTTTTCTTTTCAATGTTGACACCGCGGCCTTACGAGAGTCTGGTATTGAAGACGCTCTCTATTTAATATTACAACTCTCTGAGCTGTACAGGAAGTATAAGTAATGAATTCCTACCTTAGTCTCATCTCTTATGTAGGAACAAAGGTCCCCGTTCTCCATGAACGGTAACACAATGGACGGTCCTCCCCCCTCGAAGCACACACCCAACATGCTGAGGACATTGGGGTGATCGAATTCCTTCATGATGAGCGCCTCTCTCAAAAAGCTCTCGACAGTTTGGGTATTGCTCCAGGAATCTGTTACATTAAAAGAACACAAAATTGTCCACTTATATTCTGTTTGAAGAATATCAGAACGACGTTTTGAGATAGTGTATGAACTGGCAATATTTCTTTAATCCATTGACGCTCACACGATTTTTGCAATTGCAAAGTTTCTTTTACTGTTCGGAAATTTAAATAATTTTTCATGAGCATGCTATTAATTTTTTTATTAATATTAATTTTTTTAATTAATTGCAATATAGTTTGTAAGTTGTACCTCAAACTTTTAAATAAAAAAAAACATTTTAAAATGGAGTATTTTTTTATGTATTTAAAAATTAGGTGCATTGTAGAAAAACTAGAGATCCCTGGACGTATATATACGGCCTTGAGCATCAGAGAGTTAAAGTAGCTACAATATTTTTTAGTATTTCTGTATTTATTATTCGGAATCAATTTTAAGTTATATGTATTAACTTTATACTGGATACGGTGCACAAGATAGTTGATAATTGTATGTTCAACCATCAAATCCAGATAACTGAGCAAATAGCAACAAGAGAAGTTAACGGAACATACTCACGCACGCTCGCACGCACACACGTACGCACGCACACACGCTCACACGTAGTATTTTTATTAATATTTAAAAATGTGTCCATTGATGGGAAAACTGAAGATACACGGACGAATATAAACTTTATAACCACTTAGAGGCTTTTAAACCTCTGTAATCAATTATAATAAAAACATATTTCAGTAACATTCATTAGAGTATCTAATTATGACGGATGAAAGCTTATCTTCATTAAGAATGGAAAAATAATACACAATACTAATTGAAAAATATGACACATATGCGCATTAATATCTTTGGGTACAAATAAAGTTTTATATAGCGAATACTTCCACGTCAGCTTACGTTTTAACATTATCAGAGGTTGTGCGTGTAGACTAACTTACTCACAATAAAGAACATCTCTGATTAAAATATGACAATGTTATGGAAGTTTCTGGGTACTTACGCTCACGGAGTGTTTTAATGGCTACTTTTATATTTTCTGTTTGATCAGGACGCATCAGCAAGCCTTCGAACACACACCCAAACTGTCCTGTAAGTAAAATAACAGTGCAATATCTGATTTTTAAATTATTGTTAGTAAATAAGGTTTTTTTATTATTGTTTTAATTCTATACGATTTGCTTGGGCCGTACTACGCTATGTAGACTAGTATACCACATTAGCATCTCTAATAAGCTTTACCATTATAAAAATCAATAAACTTATATTAAAGGTTAAAAACGTCTCATTCATTGCATTTTTAGAACTTTAGCAGATTTTAATCAAATTTACAAGGAAGTCTTTTAATGATAATAGACATGCGCGAGAGTTTTTTACTCTCCCATATATCAACAATTGTGTGGCCCAATTCCGAAACGTTACTAAAATATTTGTTTCAAATGCAGGGTCCTATTATGCAACCATTTCTAGTACAGGCAATTAAAAATTTAATCGTTAAAAATGACAGAAAAAATATTAAACTTTTATATTTAAAGGAATTTTGAAATTTCGAGGGCCTAGAGGAAAGATTAATTACTATGTGATATATTAATTTTTTTTACAAATAATGGATCTTAATATACGATAATTTTCGTTGCAACAAATAAAAATCAAATAAGAAAAATAAGAAAAAAAAACAACATAAAATTAAAAAAATTTGAGTTCCCAGCGAGGGGATTTATAAAAATAATTTTTTTGTACGAAAACATTTGACATGGACACATAACGTTTTCCACACCAGTGTGAGTTCGATTTTAAAAATTTATAAAAATTGACCCGCCCTAATATCTAGGTATATAGAAGAGGTAAAATAAAGTGCAAGTAAAAGAAGCATTGCGTATACGATTATTGCTTTTCGTTTTCCCTAATTGATAGCGTTGAATTTAATAATTCATTAGCAGTATAAATTTTAGTTTCAGATCCTAATAATTATTTGTGAATGTATTATTTTATTCAAAAATCAATGAATAAGGAACTGTAATCTTCTTTGCAGGGTTTCTAAACACTCTATAAAATCGCATATTTATTTCACATAAAAATTGCTAAATTAGGAAAACGACAAAGATAAATTTTATGTCAAACCTGCTCCGACTTTTTCTCCAATAATCAGCGAACAATTTGGAATGATAAGTTTCTTATCTTCCAAAAGTGCCATTACTGCTTTGTCCACTTGCTGCATTTGCTTTCCTGCTAATTTACCTTTGACGGCACCTTTCACAATGACAGCAGAAGAAGCAGATCCACCTTCGTTTGACATTACTTGGTAATCTGCAAAGTTAAGATGGTCCGAAAAATATTTAAAAATTCATACAAATAGAAATATTGACGACCGACAACAGCCTTGAGGACCAACAATGTTGGTTCAATATAATATCTCTCGACTACTTCTCAAAGAATTTCTTCTTAAAATTATCTGCAGCATTAACAATATGCACTACCCTGTTTTTCCATTTGTTGATTACCCTATTATAAAAATTCGGGATTTGAGTAAAATATATAATACTCAAATCCCGAATTAAATGCGATTTGCTCAATTTAAACCCGTGATCTTTCGTTCTATTATTCATATTAAAATTCAAACCATGACAAATCTTCCTGTTTAATAAATTTGAACAGTTGAGTTATATCTCCTCTATCCCTTCTCTGTTCTAAAGCATACCTATTTAAATTTCTCATAATTGAAATACATTGAACCATTTTAGCAGCCCTATGCTGAACTTTCTTAATACTTCAATATATTTTTTAAGATGTGGTGACTGTGCTGTGCAGTGTACTCAAGATGAGGCCTTACATGCATTTATATGAGACACCCTGCTGAGTAAGGTGCCGTACGTTGTATTAGTTTAAAGGACAATTTAAAACTATTTTAAAATTTCACAGAGTAAAACTAACTTTCTTTTAATAATATACAAAAAAAATTATAACACTTGCAAATATTTTCCATGTTAACGGATTATCTGCAAAACATTTGTTTTTGGGGAAATTGGAGTACTTAACACCGTGCTCAATTTTATTCAACAATGTTTTTACCTATTTATATTAAATACATTGTTTTATATGTCCTTTGTGACAAATTACTTATAGCTCTAAAAAAATGTAGCTCTAAAAGAATAGCTTTCTATTTTAATATTAGGGATTGCGGTATAGTTTTTATATTACATGTACAGATTTGTTTTCTTTTTTTTATCATACCTCATTTTAATAAGATGCACTCTGTGTTGGTTACTTATGACGCAATATTTTCAATTCCCGACAGATTGTCTTTTTCTTATTACATGTTTTTACTTTTTTTTAAATCACCTATATTTTAACATACAGCAATAGTCTAATTGCAGGAGCAAAAACGAGGGTCTTATCTTTCATAAGGATAAGTTATACAAAATGTTATTTGCATTTAATTACCATGTAATAGTATATAAATTTAATTTACTATTATAAAATTAATTAATTTAAGAATTAAGATCCTGTTAAAAAGTTTAATTCATTTTCTATTGACTGGAAAAGCAAAATATACGTTTGAGGAATATTTTACTTTATAGCAAAATATGAGCCAAGGTACTAAGCATAGAAGCGTGTGTACTGTGTATGTCGACATTGACAAATGCATTACTACACAGTCTTTCAGGGGTAATTTTAAGAATTGCTCAATCTTAGAAATAACACTAATTATTTTTAGCATTTTAAAATCATGGCCGATTCTCAAGTGATTGCGTAATATTGGCAAAATACAAACAGATAAAAAATACTTATTAAAAAAATAACTACTTTGAAAACACATCCTGTGCATCCCCCATATTCCTTACAAAAACAAATAACAATATTCATAAAGTTATTCTCATTCATTTATATTAGTACTTTTGTAATTCTGCGGTAAACGATTTTATGTATATTAATCTTATTTTTTTTTATAGAATAACGAGGTGTTCGTATTATTTCAAATGAAATGGGTAGCTTTTGTTAAAAAAAATATCATAAAAATATCTAAAACAGAATATTTTACACATCGGTTAGATCAACGGTTCCCAATTAGCATTAAGCCCCTATCAGAAACTAAAATAGGACCGAGGACCCCCTTTTCATATATGCTCATGGAAGTGACCCTCTTTTCGGACATTTTAATTTGGTTTAAACATGAAAATGAAAGTAAGAAAAAAATTCTGAAATTAATTTTACAATTTATTTGAATTTTATACGGCTTTTACTAAGAATATGGACACAAATTTGCCTAATAAACACAAATAAAAGTTATGAAGGGCAATCGTTTTATGCATTTTACCCACTTTTTCTTTGTAACTAACATCGACTCATGGACACCTGGTGGTCCGCGGACCATCTTTTGGGAACCACTGGGCTCGAGTGCAAGTTTTTTTTTTAAATAGTACCGCTTTAAAAATTGCTACACTTTACAACACAATACGTCTGTTCACATTACGTTTAACCTTTTATGTACTTTGATTTCATTATTAGCTCATTATAACTCTAGTCTGTTTTCCAACATTATATTGTTAAAGTAGAATTAATTTACAAAATTATTTAATAATCTAATGTACGGTACTAAAACTTTTTCAAAAATGATTTTCGGCCTTAACCTTCACTGCAATTAATTATTACATCGTAACTTATATAACAAAGAATCGTATCCTAAAGGAATCTAAGCTATTGATAAATATCTTACCATTCATATGCCTTAACCTACACTGCAATCAATCATTACATTGTAACTTATATAACAAAGAATCGTATCCCAAAGGAATCTAAGCTATTGATAAATATTTTACCATTCATATGCCTTAACCTTCACTGCAATTAATCATTACATTGTAACTTATATAACAAAGAATCGTATCCCAAAGGAATCTAAGCTATTGATAAGTATCTTACCATTTATATGCCTTAACCTACACTACAATCAATCATTATATGAGGCGTTCAGAGCTGAAGCGGATCAAGTCCATAAATAATAGTCTTGAGAAAATCGAGGTTCAAGTTTATAACACTAGTTGAATCCTAAAGTGATTTAGAGGATAATTTTCTCTTTATTGTTGTAGTATGAAGACTAACTTAAATATGGGTCATAACTTGAAAATGTACACCACTAACACGTATTAATTCGCAACAAACTATTTTTTTTAATACTTTTGGACTTGATGCACTTTATCTCTGAACGCTTCCTTTTGTAACTTATCTGATCAAGAACCGTATCCCAAAGGAATCTAAGCTATTGATAAATATCTTACCATTCAAATGCCTGACTCTGCAGTCTAGGTTGATCTCGTTCATATTATGCAGTGATTTCCTTTTCATATATTTAAAACATATAAAAACGACGATAATGACACAGACAAGGATCAGAATAAAGATAATCAACCAAATAGGACTATATTTTGCCTGAACTTCCACCGGTTCCCCAATAATTAGGTAGCCAAGATGATGTCTGGAATATCCGATAGAAACCTAAAAAAAATTATTCTGTATTGGTAAGTAAAATAATTAGTTTCTATGTTTATTACTAATCATGATACGATACCGATTTACTTTATTCACACTCAGGAATAACTCTTTCACTTTTGAGAATGCTGCGATCGTCAAGGCTACTTTCGTCATATTTGACAATCTTTTCGTTATTGAACGAAACATGAATCCTCAAATTTTGAACGAAAGTGATTTACTCAGATTCATTTTCGTCCTTTTCGGGGGTTTCAGCTCATGTTTGGTTCTTATACTTATATTGTCATAATCCGATCGAGTCTTCTTGATTAAGTGGATAGATTGTTGGACCGATCAATGTAAAAAAAATAACTATATGTTTAAACTTAAATATATTTATTTTTCTCAGAAATAAAATATATTGGAAGTTGATTTTATTTATTCATTACCTGAACTGAAATATTAGTTCCAAAGGAAGTTGAATTCGATATAAGGTTTGGCGGTATATCACAGCTTATATGTTTCATAGTGATATTCTTTATGTTGCAGAAGTAGTCATCTCCAAGAATTACCTGAAAGTTGTCTGCTGAATTTATCATATTTAAGTGGTCACCCTGTAACGATACCAAAACAAGATCTCAGTTAGATAAAGATAATGATAAGATAAAAATAGTTACTTTTAATTAAAGGGGGAGATGGGACAAAACCAAAGTTACGCTACAGACACAAAATGTTGGCTGTCAGGAGCTTACATCAAAATTAGCTTCAATTTTAAACTTTGAATTGAGTATAATTTTTTATAAATCCAAAGTATGGAAAGGAAGGTATAAATCTAAGACTGGTGTCTCATAGTACAATAGACCTCTGGTCGCAGTGCTTGCTCCAATTTGGAGCCCCCATCCATAAGTCATAAGACTGGTGTCTCTGAAAAGTTGAGGACATTTCACTTAAGTCTGACGTCCTTAGGTTGACGTCCGGAAAAATGATAGCAATCTAATCTTCTAAAATCTATTCCAGTACATGTAATTCGTAGTAGATTATCAATATTCTCACCTTGATTTTTACTGTTTTGCTTCCATCAGTCCAGACTTCTTCGAAATCTGGATCCGGATAGTACATCAGACGCGACAAGTCTTCTTGACGTACGTTGAAATCCCTGAGTTTCTGGACCCCATCCATTATAAAAGTCACATGTGTCCGGAGAGGGTGGGTCCATGTTGGAATGGGAACTCCCGGCCTTTCCATTAAGGACGGTGTCCGACATGTCATGACGGTTCCCCTCGATTTTGGATCGGACCAACACTCCTTAAAATAATCATATGGACAATGTTATTTATCGGAGTATCAGGCTAAGTTCAATGACAATGGAGATTGCTGCTACCAAAAAATACTTATATAGAAATCATAATTTTGTGTTTGTATTTTCTTGAAGTTTAATAAACCTGAAACTTCAGTCGTACAGGTGATTGTATGACTTTGGACTTTACACTTTTAGAAAAATGTAATTTAAAGGATTGGTCATGATTGTGCAGTAGCAGGTCACATTCTGAAATAATTATTAATGAACGACAATGCATAAAGGTTAAAATAGTCAAAGAAAATAATATCTCTACGGTTGGAGTATTATATTTATTAAACCTCAAGATGACCGATGAAAGTTTGTTATGATTTTTGTTTCAGAATTTTTCGATAGCAGCAATGGGGGAGTTTCACGCCGAGAAGAAGACCGCTGTTCCAACAGAACATGGAAAAAAAATTCGCGACGCCGAAGAAGTTCCGTAGGGTTAGCATGGAGCTTTAGTTCCTGCACTATAAGTTTAAGTTTTATTCTTTAAATAATACCTCAATATAGAAATATTTACTACATTCACTGAGATAGATTGTGCTCATCGTTTATGAAGTATTTTTGTGTTGAAATAAAAGTATTTTTCCGTATTTTGTTGTAATTCTAATTATATACAAATATAATATAAGTATTTCTGTATTTAGACTTCTTCATATATAGAATAAATTTGTAAAAAACAAATATTTTAAACAAACTTTCCCATTATTGCAAGCGTAGCGACTAAACAAACAAAAGCAAAGTTGTCCGCTGTGGGGAAGAAATCGAAATAACTCGGTAAGTTATCATGTTGACACGTCACGTGAAACTCTCCCATTTCCATAGTCATTGACCTTGGTCATATTTAAAGCCGGCGCCACATATGCGGTATTCGCCGAATCCCGAGCAACGAAACCTTCGATATTCGCCTAAAGACGCATGTGTGGATGGGTCGCTCGGTATTCGGCAAGTGCCGCGTCGCTCGCGTTTCGACGATTTTCAGCACCACACTACAAAGTGCTCGCCTTATCACGAGCAACTTCGCTCGGGTTAAAGCGAGCAAATTGAATAATTGCGTTTCCCACTTGTTTCGGGAAAATGTAACACATCTCGAAGCGAGCTCAATGGTGATTGGCTATCGATATTTTATTCTATATTTTGATAGCCAATTACCATTTACTATCAATATAGTAATATTTTCTTTTTTTATTTAAAGAGGGAATATTGTTCTTTTCGTATCAATTTGACTTTAAAATATATCGTGGTGTTTGTTGTGCTATTATTTTAGAATTTTTATTTAGTTTATTCATTTATTTTTATGAAGTTGTCTGTTTCACTTAAATATTTGTGTTTCATTTACTTATTTCATTTATTTATCAATAAAATTATTTCATTTATTTATCAATTAAATTATTTCATTTTATTACTTATTTATATATTTGAAGCATTTAACTATTTTTATGCAGATGCGAAAAAATGAAGATATTATTTTAACATTTCTATTCGAGTTTTCAATGTGTTTTAACTATTTGAAGTCTCACGACCTAAATAAAATGGAGTTTTGTCATGAAACGTCTTTAAAACCATCTATAAAGGGTGTGTGTAGGGACATAGTAGTCATGATAGAAACACCATTTTACGCTTTTAGGATAACCGATTCCGACACTATAACTTTCTAAATATAGCACGTTTGACATAAATTTGGTCCAGCCGATGATCTAAAGTTTCATATTTAAAAAACTTTTGGTGTTTTGAGCTTTTTTTTATCGTATATTTACTTGTTTGGTTCGTCTACTTAAAACAATTCCTTCGTTTATTAAGTTGGGAATTTTACTAAATTATTTGTACAGATTATTTTTTTATTTATTAATTAATTTCATTTATTTGTTTTTTCATTTAGATTTCTTGCATTTAACTGTTTTGATGAAGACACAAAAATATGAAAATATTTAAATAGTATTTTAAAACTTCGAAATGAAATGTCATTGATTTAAACGTTTTGAAGAATCTTGAGTTGAAAAATAAAATGTGGTTTTGATGTGAAACAGTTTTAAAACCAGCTATTCTTTAAGGTGATATATTCTGATACTGTAACATAGTAAAATGAAGCACGATTGTTATAAAAGGAAATTTGGCGAGGATTCGTGTAAAATCTTGAACTAAAGCAAAGCACGTACGGAGAGCGGACGTGGAACATACGAGGAATCAGGCGTAGCAGTTTGCATATCTTCCTCTGTTAGCGAGGTATCCGTTGATAAACGAACCTTATTTAGATATTAGTTATGGGTATTACTATGTCAATTTTAATTATGTTTTTTTTTATGTCAATTTTAAATCTATATAAGATACGTTTGGTTGAATTGACGTCGCACTAAAGTTACAGAATAAACTACGAGCGACGGTTCGGGTTTTATCCCCATAGAAAAATTTGGGAACACTGTTTTTGTCATTGTGAGCCGTGGTCAAATGACTTCGACAACACCTGAGCTGGCACCCCACTGGTTAATTTTTATACAAAAAATGTCAAACGTTTAAAAAAAATATAAGTTTTCAACACCATTGACATTGAAGCAACAATGCCAAGTATTTTACTTTTATTGTTGCTGAATACTTCATTTTTATCGACATGATATTACAAGGCTATATTCGTAAAGGCTTTTTTAATCCTTAAATTTTAGGAATTTTAATATAACAAATTTGTTTTCTTACAAAAACATCACTTTAAATATCAATCGCAATAGCATGTAAAATTATGAACGTAAAAATTAAAAAAAAGTACTAGGTTTAGGTATTTCGAAAACAACTCAAAATAATTGAATAATTCTAGATTTTGATAAAGTTTATTTTACACATTGCACAGAGAGTGATATGCGGTGGCTACGCTAACAAACACAAAAATCGCGCAGCTTTTACTACGAGTAACGCCGGGCCATATTGCTAAAATACCAATAAAACAGTAATTAACGATATAAATTTTTCCAAAAATGGATAAACAAAAGCAAAGTGTCAATCTTCATACATTTAATCTCGACATCAAATTTTGAATAGTATTCACTGTCGAATATTAATATAATTTTTTTAATGAACTCTATGTTGACCTGGTGTCGATATTATATCTTGTAAACAAATAATCGTTAGTACATTGGCTAATAAAAAAGCAAACGATAATTTCAATATGTTAAAAGATACGGAATAAAAACCAGATCCCCAAGACAACGTCAACGTGCATAAAGTCCATTATTTATACTTAGTTAAAAAATGGATTGACACTAAAGAAATTTTTTTATGTAGCATGCAAATTCAATTGTCAAAATGCGAAATATTAGGTGAAAAATTTTGCCAGAACACTTAAAGTTTTTCGAACTGATTATCGTTTGTATTTTATTATCGTTATCGTTAAAGCAAATGTATTGAGAGGGAAAATATATATTCCAGAACTGAAAATTAAATCATTTTTAAGTGTACCAACAAAATTAGGATACACTGTTTTTTGTAATTTTTCAATATTCTATGCTACAAAATTTCAACAGTTTCAAGGAATCTCCATGTGCATGGCATTCTGGAATCTATGAAAATAATAATAAAATATTGCACTCGCAAATGGCTATAAGCAAAATAAAAATGTAAAAAAAAAAAAAAAAAACTGATTTCCAATTTAAAAAAAATTTCATTGTAGTTATCACAAATTAAAAATATGTTTTTAAAGAACATAAAAGTATTAGAATATATTTATATTGTACAAATCTGTTAATAAAATAGAATATTTTTCCATCATAAAAATATTGTAGTATACTATTTTTATCAAAATTTATATTTTTATTAAATCCGGTCATGCTTCCTACTGCGAATAAATGTTCTGAAATCGGCAAGTATACTCGCAAGAAGCCGAGTTGCTCAGGTTTTTGTAATCCGAGCAAGTAATAGTAAATCGCTCGGGTTATGGCGAGTCGCTCGGGTTAAGGCGAGTAGCTCGGTATTCGGCGAATACCGCATATGTGGCGCCGGCTTTAGGTTTTACTACTTTTTTGGACTTGACATTTTTTATAATATGTTTTTTAATTGGACAGATTATTACGATATAATTTTGGTTTGTATGAAGATTAGGTTGTGTTCTATAAATGGATATATTTGTGAAGGATCTATGTTTAGTGTTTATATAAATCAAATAAAACGCCTACTTATTATAATAACATAAAAAATCAAATTTCACGCAAAATTAAATTTTGTTGTCATTTTTTATCATTAAATGCGTTTGTTTTTTTAAAGAGTTTTATTTATTAATTTTATATGTTATTTATATGTTATATCGCAATTGCCGCGATGTAGGAATTACAGTATAAAATTAAGCAATTTCTGTCATACTTACCTTTATAATGTCTAAATTATTCGTATCCTGCTTCATTGAGACCTTTACCACTAGTTTGGGTAGCTGCACACTGTTTAAGTAAATTCCAGTAGCAGTCACATTCTTTAGCCCACTGTTAAAAAAAAGACTTCTTAAGATTACTATGATTAAGATACAAATGGATGAATTTTTTTATATTTCGAAATGGGAAGGAAATATAAGTAATTGTGTACACAGTGACGAAAAGGTACTTAAAAATGAGTATCCGAGTTGTTTTTCTTTAGTATAATTGCATATTAAATGAGCGATGATGTATTCAAATTTAGGTAAGACTTAGTTGTAATTGAAAATTATTTATGTAGGCATACACATACTCAGTTTTAATCATTGTATTTATTTTTGAGCGCGTCTTTTTCAAAATTGAAACTCATGTATTCGGAGCCATTATAAGCATTAAAAGGTACACAAATATGAGTAAATTTTAATTATTTTCAAGTACCCATTTTTAACAGTGCACTGATATATTAAAAAGGAAGTATACAAATAATAATTTAGACTTATATTTACATTATTGACATGACATATTGCTATAAGCTTATATTCAAAATTGTCTTACTGAAGTGTTTATATTGAATATCTTGCAAGTTTTCATTATTACCTCATCGTGGTTGCTCCTGGTTGAATCTGATGTATTTCAGGATCTGGAGTGTATTTGAAAGACTGTGAGAGGCCTGTGATATTAAAATTTGAACTGGGATTTTCATCGATGAATAAAATCATATCATCTATAAGTAGAGCTATCGTTTCCGGGTATTCTGAAGAGGACACGTTTCCAGTTACGCACGAGACTGTGTCCTTATCGAATCTAAATTAGGAAAAATCTTTACAAAATTATACTTATAATGATACCATATACCCACACGCGCTCACGGATACTTACACATGTTAAAAAAGAAACATTAAAATACCTTGTAGGTATTTTAATGTTTCTTAGTAGTATACTATGTAGGTAATATACTATTGACTTAGACTAAGAACACTATTATAGTACAAGGTCATGGTCTGACTTTTATAAACCTTTCTTGTAGTTTAGGGGCTATGACTGCAATAACATGTTAAATTTCAGTACATTTTTATTTAATCTGTTTTACTCACTGAGTAAAACAGATTAAATTATATTCTAGCTCAGTGGTTTTATTAGTATTTTTAGTAAGTTTTACTAGTAAGTCCTACAATCCGGACGTGTAGACCAACTTACTTAGTTAAAGTGCAACGTCTCTCGTTCACTATGAACACGCGTTCTTTTCCTCTGTCGTAGTCCAGGTTTTCGCCAAATATAGTGACGTTGGTTCCCCCGGAAGTGGGTCCTTTATGGGGTCGGATGCCGTAGAGCCTTGGTCCCTACAATGGGAAAATACAGTTAAATGAATATATACGTACAAACCTCACAATTTATATAAAAGTGTTTATCAACTTTTAATGTTGCTAATTTATTTCTCTCAAAACTATACTGGCCCCAAGTATTACTATTCAAACTCTCCTTGCTTAATCTTTAAGCTTCTATAACTATCACAAAACGCGATATAGTGATGATTAGGGTTGGGTGATGATTCAATATATATATTTTGAAATTCCGGAAGCAAAAAAGCATCGCGATTTCTATTTTTAAAATTTTAGATTTGACGATTAGTCTGAAGTACACTCGGAAGTATGGAAGAACTCACGGGATACCAAAAGTCAACTCCAAAAGAAATGCATTTGTTTAGCAACAAACGTGAGAGTGTTAATGCTTTAACAAAAAGGGAAAAGTATCCATATTTTTAATAATATAAAGGGGAAAACAAAATGGTACTATTCATTGGTTTCTAAACAATCCAATTTCGAAACGTTAGTTTAAGGCCCTCATTTCACACGGACGAGATAAACCCGCACGAGCTTTTTCAGATGAATCTGTGATTGGAACATATAAACCACGGGGTTTGTATCCACCAATTGCAGAGCCATTTGCAAAAGCTTGCCCGCGTTTATCACGTCCGTGTAGAAAGGGTCTAATATTTCCATTCTTGTGTGCACATAATGTTACTATACTTATTTTAATCTTAAAAATATCGATATAGCAACAGAATGTATGTTTAAAAAATATAGATAAATATTAAAACTATCGATTAATCAGAAAATATCGATTATTGGCTGGCGATTGGCGCAATGACAGAATTACATCATCGCCCAAACCTAGTGACCATAAACATGTTTACAATAAACTCTTATTGACATTTACTCATAGTTGTTTTTCATAAAAAAAAGTACTTTATAATTTATGAAATGTAACTTTTACCTCAAACTTTTTTATATTGAAATTTGAGTTTTATGCATAATTTATTTTATATTAGCCTTCACTTTCAATTTGTTTTTAGATTTAGATTTCGGTTGTCAAAATGTTTATCTTTTAAAAGTTTAATTTTTTAAGAAATTTTAGATGAAAAATTGTTTAATTAATATTTTTATTTATTATAAATTTTATTTCTTAATTATACGACAGTAATATAAATGAATGTTTTCCTCGTAAAATAAAATATTTAAAAGATAAAAATAATGTTTTAAAGATGACCGCAACTAGTATAACGGTAATGAGTTATCAAGAAGTTGTGTTTTCCTTCATTCGATATGTGTCTAATTCATTCAGAAACTAAGTTTCTATCTGTAACTACCATATATGACTTTCTTCAAAATACATCATTAATATTTAATAGAGAAATATAGCTATCTTCTGGAACTGATGATACTCACCAAATAGTAAGAAAAATTCTGAAGACTAACAACCGATCCTTTGATACTGTAGCTGTGACCGGTAGAGGAAGTGTAATTTAATGTGATATTTAGCTGAATAGGACCCGACATTTCTTCTGGTGCAAATCCCAGCTTGCAAATCACCCTAAAAATTGAAACATCAGTGCACCAATAACTCAAATACAGTGTCAAATATTTCCCATTAAAAACACTACTGGAAACATGCATGATAGTACACATTCCAGTATGTTCATAAATGTTATTGTGCTAGGTTCGGACTAAATTGGTTTGGTTAATTAACGTCGCACTAGAGCTGCACAGTGGGCTATTGGCGACGGTTCGGGGCCTATCTCGAAGAAAAGACCCGGGAACAATGCCTCGTATTTTTGAACCATGGTCAGATGACGAGGACAACACCTGAGCTGGCACAAAACACCTTCAATAGACGTCGGAACTTTGGACCCCGATCAGATTTATCGTGCACCAGTCCCGTATACACGCCGATAATTTTTGTGGATGTTCTGGACGACATTCTAGTATATTGGTAGCAAAGTTGGCAACCCTCCAATCGCAATATCACTACTTTTTTATTATTCTTTAGTCTAGTCCTCGCACAGGTTCGAACCGTGATTCCTTTGATTCGCAGCCGACGCCTTTATCCACTGGGCTATCCGTCCCCTCGGACTAAATTGGATCACGATAGAAGCAGCCATTTTAATACAGGTTGTATATTATTATGTGTATATTATTATGTGTATATTATTATGTGTATATTATTATGTGTATATTATTATGTGTATATTATTATGTGTATATTATTATGTGTATATTATTATGTGTATAATATTTTGTGTATATTATTATGTGTATATTATTATGTGTATATTATTATGTGTATATTAATGTTGTATTTATTATTACGCTATTTTTACGTATGATATGAGCGCGGGCACACCCTATTTGAATAACTCTACATAAAATTTGTATGTAAAATCGAAATATAATATAAAGTGACATTAAAATAACATTACTATACAAATAAGATGAATTACACAGTTATTAACTTAAATAATTTCAACTACTTAATATAACAATTTGAATTAATAAAATGTTGTTTAGTTTCGATCTCGCACAATCAACTGAATATTTTAAACCACGAGTGGCATGAAGATACGGAATGAATCGGCTTTTCTTCAACCAAATAGTTTTTTGACGCCATCTTGTATAACTTTAACAAAAATATAACAGATTTATTTTGTATTTCCATTTAAGTATTAACCCGGCACAGCATGTTGGGTCTCAGAAGACATTGCATTGCATTGTATTGTATTGTATTGAGGTTTAGTAAGACCTCAGCAGAGTCGCCTAATTCCAAAATGTCTCTTGCCCACTTTGAAGAACATCAGATTATTTTCGTATTACATTTTGTTTCTACACCAGGAATTAAGAAAGTTATGTGCTGTTACACATTAAACAACATACTTTGCTCAATTACAGGTGTAGAAATAAAATTTAATACGCAAAAAATGTGATTGAAAAATTTGATTGGTTTGTTCTCCAAAGTGAACAAGAGACGCTTCAGAATTGAGCGACTCATCTAAAGTATGCTGCACGGTTTTTTGGTCATCGTATCTTAAAAAAGAAGACATTGATTTGTTAAAGAAAAATCAGCACAGGGCTACTAAAATGGTCCAATGTGTTTCAGTTATGGAGCAAGGAGATGAATTAAAATTTTTTAATATGTTTACTTTGGAAGGGAAAAAAATTAGGGGAGATTTGATTCAACTGTTCGAATTTATTAAACAGGGGGGTGTCAAGTGTTTGGATTTTAATGTTTTTTCTGCGGACCACTAATTGAGAATGACTGATCTAAGTAATATTAATTTTTTGCGAAGATTCTGTAATTATATTTCCAGTGCGTTGTTTTCGAACAAGCTTTATGAAAAATAGGGTCTAAAAGTTCATCTAATGAAACAAAAATGTTATCTACTTAAAGCTCTTTAAATGTTAAATATAATTATAATATAAAAGAAGTCTGATTCTTGATTAATAAATTTCAAAAGTTCTGTAGCAATAACATTAGAAAAATTCGCATCTGTGAAAGAACAATACTACTCACATGGTATTATTCCATAAAAGCGTTTCACATGAAATGCCAGCAATCGAAATAGAGCTGTGATCATCATCAACGTAGTATCCAAAATTATCACCAATGATTTTTATTATGGTGCCGACTTGAATCTCTGTATATTGAGGCGAAACCTGCAAGAATAATAATTTGCTAACAGAAAACAAAATTTAATAGTTTAAAGAAAATTAAATGAAAAAGTTGATAAGTAATGCTGTTGCTAAACTTTTAATTCCAACAACTGCTGTCTTAGAGAAAAAAAACTCTCACACTTACACTCAATTACGCTGTAAAAAAAGGTACTTAAACATGACTACCTGAACATATTCGTTTTTCTTTGAGCACAATTGCATCATAAATGAGCGATAACGTACTCATATTTAAGCAACTGTACTTTCTCAAACATGAGCAGTGTGATTTAGTATTTTTATTCTCAGCTTCTGTTCAAGCCATCTTAACAAAGCGACCTGATAAACTTAAAATAGTTTTTCAGAAGATGGTTTTCCACATTATTTGATGTCGATTGCTTAATGGAAACTGAGTTATTATTACTCCATTATCTTACTTCATATTCTTTTGACACACCTTTTTAAAATGTCTTCTGTTTATAACTACTTCACGTCGCCCTGTTTAGTATAACGGATAAGGCTCTGCACTGCGGTGCCATTCGATTCCTGATACGTCTTGGTTGTAATTGTTGGTATTTATTGAAAGTGATTTATAAAGACAGCCTATGTATGCAAAATACTACTCTTTTTATTCATTTTACTCATTTTTGAGTACGTCTTTTTCAAAATTGAAACTTAATTGAACTCAATATTCGGAGGTATGATAAGCATCGAACGTTCTAAACAATGAGTACATTTTACTTATTTTGGAGTACCTATTTTTAACAGTGTACGCGCATGAATAACTTCAAGTTAGTTAACTTGCGTATAAAGTGGGTTCTAGATTTGCTTTTGGACCTACTTCGTAAATGCTTGGATTGCAAGTGTCCCGGCTGAACGAACCCGAGTCGGGGCATTCCTCGAGGCTAGTGCAGCGTCCTGCACACCATCCGCACTGTAGGGGGTCAATATGGCCACTGGTCAAGCAAAGACTGCATGTTTCATGTACAGCGCAGCTTGCTACTGGGTACTTGATGATCTAAATTGGTAAAAATTAATTTGAAACAATTACCAAAGAAAAAAAATCAAAGATAGAGCCATTTTTTAAAATTGCGAGTCGGTTGTTATATTAGTAGAGGAGATTTATGTTTTAGAGGCTCAGTCGTACCAAGGGACGTTTGATTTTACAAATCAGGAGTTATTGGGAAGATTATTTTGTCAAGTAGTCAACTTCAGGGTTATGTTCCTGCAGTTGCATAGACAGTTTTGCGCATTTGGAATCTGCTATTAAAATTTTAAAATACGTTTATGTGTTTTAATAAGTAAAAGTATATAATTTATTAGATTAAATATAATTCGCATTTATATTTGAAATATTTTTTTCTTGTCGTTTTACAGTTATAACTTTTCTCGAATATCATTGTACACTTTCTCACTGTAATTTTAGTTTATTGAACGCCTGATTGCATAACCTAAAACTGTTTAAATGTAAGGCCAAAAGGACAATATGGTTCTTACGTTACAAGAGACACGTGCTGCTATACTCAGAGACATAATATCAAGTGTAAATTTTTATGCAATTTTTCATTATTTGGTCTCGAGCGTTGGATTTATGTTTAATGGTTTTTGTTAGTTCTATTGAACTTAAATTATGAATAATTATTTTAAGGAAATCTTGGAAAATAAAAGTTTCGTTTTGTTAATTCGATTTGCAGATGATACATAACCAAGCTTGTCGTAAAGCTAAAAAATATCATTTTACATACTTTTTGGCAGTGGTGAGTACAATAAACTTTTTGGTGTATATTTGTGAAAACTACTATCTCTTCTTTTTTACTCTTTAATTTCTTCATTCTTTGGTACGGATGATAAAGCCTTTAGTGAGGATAGGTACACAAGTAGTAAGCCCCCCACTTGGTGGTCAATCAAGGCGTGGCCTATTTTGACAGGTGACCACGCCCCCTTGTCAATTCAACCAATGAGAAGCCGAGGGGGCGTGTCTTATGGGTTGTCCTGTCCTGCTATTGGTTGAAATCAAATAGGCCCCGCCCCATGGGATGTCTGTATTCTTACAGAGGGGTTTTTAAGCCATGGGGGCGTGGCTTATGGGCTGTCCTGTCCTGCTATTGGTTGAAATCAGATAGGCCCCGCCCCCTGGGATGTCTGTACTCTTACATGAGGGTATTTTGACCCATCCTATTGGTTGATGTCAAATAGGCCCCGCCCCCTGGGATGTCTGTACTGTTAGATGGGGGTATGTTGGGGATGACGTAAGCTGTGACGTCAATGGAACATTCCCAGGGAATGCGGATTCGTCTGTACTCTTACAGGGGGGATGACGTAAGCGGTGATGTGTTTAGTGATTGGCAATCGGAATGTTCTAGAACTTTTGGTAGGGCTATTGTTTGGAAAGCCGCGTGTTTATTGATTGGCAATCGGTGGGAATGGCATGTGTTATCTGCATGCCCAGTGGTCGGGAGTGATGTCTTAGGTTATCTTGGGGGTCGTGACGTTATCGTATACGAAGAGGGTTGATACTGGGAACTGGTTTCTTTTGGTGGCAATGTGGTCTTAGGGAAGGTTCTCGATCTTTTTTGGTTGACGTATTGTTTAAAAAGAAGATTAGTGACGTGTTTAATGATTGGCAATCGGAAAGCGGGCTATTGGGGAGGAAAATCGGTTTTGTGTTTCTTTGCGGGGACAACGGGCCTTGTGGGGAACGTTCATTGGGAATGGTGTAAGTGGATAGTGACGTGTTTAGTATTTGGAAGACTGGCTAGTCACGTGTTTAGTGAAATTGTTTGGGGATGGCAATATTTTATTTTTTGAAGATGTTATGAAGTCGGGTACTAAAGGCGCTATATGGTTTAGTTAAATGGAGACAATTTTAAAAATTGTATTTATTAGTTTTAATATTTTAGTTTTAAGCAAAAACACGGATTCGAACCTCTGACCTCGTGAACCAAAAGACAATTATGATATAGTATTAACGCTTATCCTAACCACTATACTAGAACTGTCTGGTATCTGAAGACGATTTTAAAGTATACCTGATTACGTACATGGCTGTGTTTGGGGAACCGGTTTCTTCTCGGTGGCAATGTAGGGAATATTCGGGAAAGTTCTAGAACTTTTCTGGGTGACGCGACTACTGTTCTCTGATTGATTGAACAAGTTCAGGGAGGTTCTCGAGCGACCCTAGTGGCAACGATGATGTCACATGCGGTATTTTACGACCGAAGCGTCATTTTTGTGCCAAGTTGTGGTGTGTTTGCGACACGTTGTGTTCTATGCTCTGCTATGGCGATTTTGACTAATTGCACGGAAACGTGGTCATGAAGAGAAGACTTTCTGAAGTAAGTGTCTTTATATTTGCCTATTAGTAAAAAATTTAAATAACGTTATGAATTTTAATATAATACCTGATTATTAATTGTATGTAAATAAGATGAGATTTGTACCATGTGTTAAAATAAGATGTGATTTGTAACACGTGTTGTTATTTATATTAGGATTTGCTTTAAAATTTTGTTTTAATATTTCACCTTTGTGTGAAAAGATATATATATTTTTTTAATTATGATTTACTAAATTTTTTATCATGTCATTTTAATATGTTTTTGTTGTCAAGGCTTCTTTTCTACAAACGTGTTTTATTCATATCCTTAGTTAAGTCTTAAATGTTCAATGAATCTTAACATACTACAGAACAAAGTGTTTATTCTATCGTTCCTATTATTTTACATGGTAGTGAGATTGATAAGTCGCAGAGTGAGACGTCTATACTATTTGATGAGAATTCCTTAAGCGATGTATTCGAGGTGTACATGTATAAAGACGATGATTAGGTAATTATCCGATTTTACGAGTGTTGTGAAAATATTTTTGAATGTAAAACGAAGTTTGATCTTCAATTGTTTGTTTAATTTTAGTTGATGTGTACCATTACACAAAATTTTGCTTAAAATCCAATGCAGTATGGATACGGTGTGAATATTGAAGCAGAACCATCTTATGTTGGAGCTAGGCCTTCTCGTAAAGGTATCTCACGGAATGTCGGCCTCTTGACGTACAAATTCCTATGTAAGTATTTGGATGAATACCTTTACAATACATAACCCGTTTTTTAATTAAATTGTATTATACCTTTTTTTTTTCATCTGAAGGATGCTATTATCCTGACGGAGAACACTCGTAGGGAAAATAAAACCTACAAAACTCTACAAATGGGGCACCATGCCATGGTCGACACAGATATTTTACCTGAAGGTACTAGCAAATCTAGTTTGTGGGGCCGTCATTGAAATAGTTCTACGTTTTTTTGTTACTATTATTGAACGTATCACTGCAAATTTCGAACCACACGACCTTTATCAGAATAGTTCTTGTATCAGAAAAGTTGGATAGACCATTTCTACAGCTTTGACACGGGTATCTAATTTTACTGCGGAGACCATCCTTTCGTAATAGAAAGCTGTAAATCCTCTTAAACTATAAACTCAACGTGGACATTCGTCAATGCGAGAGTGGTAGTGATGCTACTCCCCTGATGGGGTTGTGTTAACCACTCGAACTTTCCAAGACTTTCAACATAAATTTTCTGGTTGTCGATACCAAATATTCCAAATCCAGTGTGGTATGTAACAATCAGCCTCTCACGTTGTCCAATAAGAGTAAAATAATGTTTAAAGAGAGGAGGTGAATTCCAATCTATAAGACCTGTTTCATTGTGAGCCATGCGTATTGATCGATCAGTCTCATTTTAATCACGACTGTATGACTTTACCTTTTGAGAATCTATTTACTGACGATGCTTTACTGATCATGAATATCAAACGTGTAGTGGAAACATTTAATAATGTAGGTTGTTCTGCTGATTTTTTTTTTCTTTCTGATGTATGTGTTGTGAATACAAACGTTGGTTCTTATATCTGTGTTGTGATTATTGACATGCTTAATGCAATGACTTATCAAGATGTGTTTATGTAACATGGTGAAAAAGGTAATTTTTAGTTTCACAACATGTTAAAAAGGTAATTATGTGTTATACATTTTATAATACGTAAAGTTGAAATACAAAATGCAGATGATTTTTGGTTAATTCAATTTCTTTATTCACAAAGTTTCCCATTTTGAAAGCAGAAGTTTTTTTTTTAACAATATTCTTTCGTTGTTGAATATTTCTATGTTTTTTTTCTTGGGGGAGATGGTGATTTCAATTATTATTTGGTTGCCTATACAGTATCTTGGCACATTTTAATTCTTCCAGTTCTTTGTCGCGGTCATGCATTACTTCCTTCCTTAATACCCGTATGGTATTGTTGATAGGTCTGGGTGGATGGCCAGCTTGGTGTAAACCATCCTGTATTTTTTCGTTTACTTCTTGTTGAATACTCGTCTCTTTTTGACATCTCTGGCAATCGTAGAGTAGGTGATGGGGACACTAGTATTTTGGTCCAAATCGGACACCAAACTATCTACTTACTCAAAGTTTAGAGACAGACTGTTCTGATAATTGATGGTGAAACCTCTGATTTTTACATACCATCTTGTTGTTGGAGGTCGAGACCGCATACATTTTAGGTCCACTTATGAAAAAAAGAAGAAAAAAAAAATAATGAAATACATATTGGTTAAAATGTTAATATTTTAGTATCATCTGTGAAAAAAATCAATTAAATACTGTTTATAGAAAGTTTGGTGAGATAATTGCCTGATACATATTTGGTTTAGGTCTCCTCCATCGAATTCATCCGTGAATTCTCCAAGATAATTCCAGAGGAGGGTCATTATGTCCATTGGAGGCATAGATGATACTATCGGTATCGAAGTATAGAACGTCCTCAATGTATGTTCTGTGATTATTGTTGTAACTAATGTATGTGTTGTGAATAAAAAATGTTGGTTCATATATCTGTGTTGTGATTATTGACATGTCTACTATGCAATGACTCGACAAGATGTGTTTATGTAACATGGTAAAAAAGGTAATTTTTAGTTTACACAGCATGTCAAAAAAGGTAATTTTTAAAATAGTCATTATTCAAAAAAGGTAATTTTTAATTTACATAACCTGTGGAAAAAGGTCATTTTTCCATAGGATTGCATGTTACGAAAACGCAATTTTTATTTTACGCAATATGCCAAAAAAGGTAATTTTTAAAAACGTCATTATACAAAAAAGGTAATTTTTTAAAAATCGTCATGAATAAAAAACGTAATTATTAAAAAAAGGTAATTTTTGTATACGTCATTATTCAAAAAAGGTAATTATTAATTTACATAACCTGTGGAAAATGGTCATTTTCCTATAGGATTACATGTTACCCAAATGTAATTTCTATTTTATGCAACATGTCAAAAAAGGTAATTTTTGAAACGTCCTTATTCAAAAATGGTAATTTTGTATTAAAATGTATAACACATAATTACCTTTTTTAAATAAGGACGTTTTTAAAAATTACCTTTTTTGGCATGTGCGTAAAATAAAAATTACGTTTTCGTAACATGCAATCCTATGGAAAAATTACCTTTTTCCACAGGTTATGTAAATTAAAAATTACCTTTTTTGAATAATGACGTATACAAAAATTACCTTTTTTTAATAATTACGTTTTTTATTCATGACGATTTTTAAAAAATTACCTTTTTTGTATAATGACGTTTTTAAAAATTACCTTTTTTGGCATATTGCGTAAAATAAAAATTGCGTTTTCGTAACATGCAATCCTATGGAAAAATGACCTTTTTCCACAGGTTATGTAAATTAAAAATTACCTTTTTTGAATAATGACTATTTTAAAAATTACCTTTTTTGACATGCTGTGTAAACTAAAAATTACCTTTTTTACCATGTTACATAAACACATCTTGTCGAGTCATTGCATAGTAGACATGTCAATAATCACAACACAGATATATGAACCAACATTTTTTATTCACAACACATACATTAGTTACAACAATAATCACAGAACATACATTGAGGACGTTCTATACTTCGATACCGATAGTATCATCTATGCCTCCAATGGACATAATGACCCTCCTCTGGAATTATCTTGGAGAATTCACGGATGAATTCGATGGAGGAGACCTAAACCAAATATGTATCAGGCAATTATCTCACCAAACTTTCTATAAACAGTATTTAATTGATTTTTTTCACAGATGATACTAAAATATTAACATTTTAACCAATATGTATTTCATTATTTTTTTTTTCTTCTTTTTTTCATAAGTGGACCTAAAATGTATGCGGTCTCGACCTCCAACAACAAGATGGTATGTAAAAATCAGAGGTTTCACCATCAATTATCAGAACAGTCTGTCTCTAAACTTTGAGTAAGTAGATAGTTTGGTGTCCGATTTGGACCAAAATACTAGTGTCCCCATCACCTACTCTACGATTGCCAGAGATGTCAAAAAGAGACGAGTATTCAACAAGAAGTAAACGAAAAAATACAGGATGGTTTACACCAAGCTGGCCATCCACCCAGACCTATCAACAATACCATACGGGTATTAAGGAAGGAAGTAATGCATGACCGCGACAAAGAACTGGAAGAATTAAAATGTGCCAAGATACTGTATAGGCAACCAAATAATAATTGAAATCACCATCTCCCCCAAGAAAAAAAACATAGAAATATTCAACAACGAAAGAATATTGTTAAAAAAAAAACTTCTGCTTTCAAAATGGGAAACTTTGTGAATAAAGAAATTGAATTAACCAAAAATCATCTGCATTTTGTATTTCAACTTTACGTATTATAAAATGTATAACACATAATTACCTTTTTAACATGTTGTGAAACTAAAAATTACCTTTTTCACCATGTTACATAAACACATCTTGATAAGTCATTGCATTAAGCATGTCAATAATCACAACACAGATATAAGAACCAACGTTTGTATTCACAACACATACATCAGAAAGAAAAAAAAAATCAGCAGAACAACCTACATTATTAAATGTTTCCACTACACGTTTGATATTCATGATCAGTAAAGCATCGTCAGTAAATAGATTCTCAAAAGGTAAAGTCATACAGTCGTGATTAAAATGAGACTGATCGATCAATACGCATGGCTCACAATGAAACAGGTCTTATAGATTGGAATTCACCTCCTCTCTTTAAACATTATTTTACTCTTATTGGACAACGTGAGAGGCTGATTGTTACATACCACACTGGATTTGGAATATTTGGTATCGACAACCAGAAAATTTATGTTGAAAGTCTTGGAAAGTTCGAGTGGTTAACACAACCCCATCAGGGGAGTAGCATCACTACCACTCTCGCATTGACGAATGTCCACGTTGAGTTTATAGTTTAAGAGGATTTACAGCTTTCTATTACGAAAGGATGGTCTCCGCAGTAAAATTAGATACCCGTGTCAAAGCTGTAGAAATGGTCTATCCAACTTTTCTGATACAAGAACTATTCTGATAAAGGTCGTGTGGTTCGAAATTTGCAGTGATACGTTCAATAATAGTAACAAAAAAACGTAGAACTATTTCAATGACGGCCCCACAAACTAGATTTGCTAGTACCTTCAGGTAAAATATCTGTGTCGACCATGGCATGGTGCCCCATTTGTAGAGTTTTGTAGGTTTTATTTTCCCTACGAGTGTTCTCCGTCAGGATAATAGCATCCTTCAGATGAAAAAAAAAAGGTATAATACAATTTAATTAAAAAACGGGTTATGTATTGTAAAGGTATTCATCCAAATACTTACATAGGAATTTGTACGTCAAGAGGCCGACATTCCGTGAGATACCTTTACGAGAAGGCCTAGCTCCAACATAAGATGGTTCTGCTTCAATATTCACACCGTATCCATACTGCATTGGATTTTAAGCAAAATTTTGTGTAATGGTACACATCAACTAAAATTAAACAAACAATTGAAGATCAAACTTCGTTTTACATTCAAAAATATTTTCACAACACTCGTAAAATCGGATAATTACCTAATCATCGTCTTTATACATGTACACCTCGAATACATCGCTTAAGGAATTCTCATCAAATAGTATAGACGTCTCACTCTGCGACTTATCAATCTCACTACCATGTAAAATAATAGGAACGATAGAATAAACACTTTGTTCTGTAGTATGTTAAGATTCATTGAACATTTAAGACTTAACTAAGGATATGAATAAAACACGTTTGTAGAAAAGAAGCCTTGACAACAAAAACATATTAAAATGACATGATAAAAAATTTAGTAAATCATAATTAAAAAAATATATATATCTTTTCACACAAAGGTGAAATATTAAAACAAAATTTTAAAGCAAATCCTAATATAAATAACAACACGTGTTACAAATCACATCTTATTTTAACACATGGTACAAATCTCATCTTATTTACATACAATTAATAATCAGGTATTATATTAAAATTCATAACGTTATTTAAATTTTTTACTAATAGGCAAATATAAAGACACTTACTTCAGAAAGTCTTCTCTTCATGACCACGTTTCCGTGCAATTAGTCAAAATCGCCATAGCAGAGCATAGAACACAACGTGTCGCAAACACACCACAACTTGGCACAAAAATGACGCTTCGGTCGTAAAATACCGCATGTGACATCATCGTTGCCACTAGGGTCGCTCGAGAACCTCCCTGAACTTGTTCAATCAATCAGAGAACAGTAGTCGCGTCACCCAGAAAAGTTCTAGAACTTTCCCGAATATTCCCTACATTGCCACCGAGAAGAAACCGGTTCCCCAAACACAGCCATGTACGTAATCAGGTATACTTTAAAATCGTCTTCAGATACCAGACAGTTCTAGTATAGTGGTTAGGATAAGCGTTAATACTATATCATAATTGTCTTTTGGTTCACGAGGTCAGAGGTTCGAATCCGTGTTTTTGCTTAAAACTAAAATATTAAAACTAATAAATACAATTTTTAAAATTGTCTCCATTTAACTAAACCATATAGCGCCTTTAGTACCCGACTTCATAACATCTTCAAAAAATAAAATATTGCCATCCCCAAACAATTTCACTAAACACGTGACTAGCCAGTCTTCCAAATACTAAACACGTCACTATCCACTTACACCATTCCCAATGAACGTTCCCCACAAGGCCCGTTGTCCCCGCAAAGAAACACAAAACCGATTTTCCTCCCCAATAGCCCGCTTTCCGATTGCCAATCATTAAACACGTCACTAATCTTCTTTTTAAACAATACGTCAACCAAAAAAGATCGAGAACCTTCCCTAAGACCACATTGCCACCAAAAGAAACCAGTTCCCAGTATCAACCCTCTTCGTATACGATAACGTCACGACCCCCAAGATAACCTAAGACATCACTCCCGACCACTGGGCATGCAGATAACACATGCCATTCCCACCGATTGCCAATCAATAAACACGCGGCTTTCCAAACAATAGCCCTACCAAAAGTTCTAGAACATTCCGATTGCCAATCACTAAACACATCACCGCTTACGTCATCCCCCCTGTAAGAGTACAGACGAATCCGCATTCCCTGGGAATGTTCCATTGACGTCACAGCTTACGTCATCCCCAACATACCCCCATCTAACAGTACAGACATCCGAGGGGGCGGGGCCTATTTGACATCAACCAATAGGATGGGTCAAAATACCCTCATGTAAGAGTACAGACATCCCAGGGGGCGGGGCCTATCTGATTTCAACCAATAGCAGGACAGGACAGCCCATAAGCCACGCCCCCATGGCTTAAAAACCCCTCTGTAAGAATACAGACATCCCATGGGGCGGGGCCTATTTGATTTCAACCAATAGCAGGACAGGACAACCCATAAGACACGCCCCCTCGGCTTCTCATTGGTTGAATTGACAAGGGGGCGTGGTCACCTGTCAAAATAGGCCACGCCTTGATTGACCACCAAGTGGGGGGCTTACTACTTACACACACCAAACGACATTTTTGAAAGGGTTTCTTATTCTAATTAAGACGGGGGAACTATATGTCTAATCTTTTTGATAAAAATAGGAAATTGTGTCCAAACCGTTATAGTGCATAACATCATTCTTCTATTTTATTTAAAACAAAACAGAAAAGTAAAAATCAGAAACCAAATTTTGTTCCTAAACGTAGATTTACCCTATTCTCATATCAGTATAAATTTAAAGTCGTGTCAGTGAATCCATGCAGTATAAATGTAATGTGTGATTTTCATTTTCCCCCTTTCAAAATAATTTTTTCCCCTTTCTACTAAGGAAATGTGGGAAGTTTCAATTGATAAACAAATACAGTGGGTTATAGATAATTATTTAATGATATTTTTTTATTGCTAAGCCAATATTATCAATTTCGTCGTTTTTACTTTCAAGGGGCATAATAAAGGTAAATGTTTTGTAGAAAAATTATATAAAAATATCATAAAAGAGATATATGATATATTTTCTTACCTTATTTTGAAACAGGAAGTAAATATGTTCAAAGTATCGATCAAAAACAAATGAATGAGGAACTTTAAAAGTTGTATTTTTGGCCAACATATAGTTCTTAGAGATTATTTCTCCTGTTAATAAGCTCACCTGTAAGAAAGATTAATGTTTTATTAAAATAATTAATTTCTTTATGAAATTATACATTTTAGTATTTTTTTAAGTTCATAATATTTTTTTTTATTCATATGGTATTATTTTTTTTGGTTTATACCAGGAAACACTGAAAGAATGAAGATTTTTTTTTAAGATAGCATGAAAATTTATTATACAGACACTCTACAATGTATTCAGATATACAGTTATTTAACTCAACCAGTTTAAATATAAAAAAATCAGTCCTAAAATCATGTTCAGAACTCAACACTATAATTTGAGTTTGAATGTTAGCTTAATGGAAGAAACTGGAATTTTTTCGCTAGTCCGAATTTGTAGCGTACTTTCGCACATATTTCGATTTCATGCCGACTGGGGCTTCACGCAAAGTTCCAACAGTAATATTAAAATTAAGTCTAGGCAATTAATTCAACAAACAGGGCGAACCTTAAAAAAACTCAGATAACAAGCCAATCTTTTAAAAGTCAAACTTATGGATGAAAATAGTATAAATAAAATTATCAATGTTTCCAAGATATGGAAGGCTTCCAAGACTTCTATTACTATTAATAATTCCGTTTTTTTTTATGAAAATAAGAGGAACACAAATTTATATTCCCATTTCAATATTTTACTTTAATATATTTTATTTTTAGTGTTCATTTATGATTATACTGACACATGAATGTTTACTAAATGAATACTAGATTAAAAAATATGAATTATATTTTAAAGAACGGATGAAAAAGAACAGCTTGTCCCCCCCCCCCCCAAAGCGTTGCTTTAAAAAGTGGAACCAGTCAATATTAAAGGTCCATTAAATTAAATTTCTGGAGTAAAAACGTCGCTATATATACCACCATGGCATTTTTCCATAGAAAGTGAAATTGCCAGCGTTTTCCTAATTCGATGTCGGAATGCCTGGCTATAAAAACATAAACACAACAGGATAAACTCTATACTTGGGGACAAAATAAGTTGAGCCTAAAGCAATTGCATTTTTATACATATCATAGCTTCCGCTTCAGGTTCAACTGAGGTTGTCCTCGAGTATAGTACATGTACTCGCATCTGAGAACAGTGGTTCCCAAAAGGTTGTCTGCAGGTCGATGTTAGGGATAGGGGGTCCACGAAGTCGTCAAGAAAAAATGGTTATGTGCATTGATTGGCGACTTTTCTGGTAATGAATCAAAAAGAAAGATTTCAGTCATCCAAATAAAATTAGAAAATCATTGCAGTAACTATAACATAACTGACTATTACAATGTTTTCTTAAGTTTAAATGAGTATTACTGGCACAAGTAAGAGACTAAAAGTAATTAAACTTCTGATTGTGATGGTGTTATCTTTCCTGTGAATTTAAAAAAATGTATGCCCATATTCTTGTTGACAATTGAATAAGAAAAAACGCAAAGAATTTACTTTGTATGGAATACACCTTTTTTCAAAAGTGTTTTCGGATGTAACGTTCAATAAAAAGTACAAACCTACCTTGACCACTGAACTATCATTTCCTCCACCAATAACAACAATATCCTCGTTTTGCTTTACAGTGGTTAGAGTTTGAAACCATATGTTTGGCACAAACGCAGAAGCAGCCACGGTTAACATGTCTGTTACAATATATGGAGTGCCAATTGATCCACACAGGCTCCCATCGCCTTTCGTCTTCTGGAAAAAATAAACAAAGCTTTGTCAGTGTATTAAAATACGAGTTCTCCAATATTTTAGGACATTTCATTCTCTAAAAAATATCCTTTTTATTACAGAATATTTTATTAAAATTGTCTAAGAATATTTTTTTACATGCAAAATTTTTACTCAATGCAAAGTGAGAGTATTAATTGTTTTTCAGAAATTAAATCGATAAGCGTTAGTTATGAGAAATATATGAATTTTAAATTTCTAGGAAACGTGAACACATTTCGTTTTTATAAATAACAAAAATTGTGATATCTGTATTAGTAAAATAAAAATATTCAATTTCTAGTGTTTTTAAAAACCTATTTAATACTTACTTGATGCTCATGAGCAATGTTAGTAAAGAACAAAACGCATGCACTTGCCGTTTATTGGACAAAATGGAAAATGTATGAATACTTAAATAATTCAAGTACAATATTCATTTTTTGATAGATAGTTAGATAACTAGAGTTAACACGCTAAGGTTATCAATACATGAATTGGCTAAAAAGACTCGATGGTGAAAAACACTTTTTGAATCTAAAGCATTAGGGGCATTTTGAAAATAATTGCAATTAAGGCAATATTGATTGTTTAGAGACATATGTTAAAAATATAAATTAAACTTCCGTAGTGAAAACAACTTTACAATTTTGATATTGCATTTGCCCCTGATAATATCTTGTTTGATGATAGTGTCAAGTGATTACAGAAATATGTGACTTTAAAACAAACGACATATGAAGGATTTCATATTGGTCACTAATATTAATAGCCTAGGCAAGGCCGCATCCGAATTTACTAAAAATAATGTTTTATATTTTTAAAGAAGCATTAAGATCCTTTTATTATTTCTTTCTAAGACAAAATAACTTAACACGTACGGTTCCTTTTTATTATTATTTAAGTTTCGATGCTCCTTCGTTTAATTTAGACATGTAAAAACCAAAATAGATTCAAAGTAGACTGCTAAAACAGATATTTTCTAAGTAAGGCTTAAACAACATTCGTCTTCAAATTAAATAGCACCATACGGAATTTCAGGAATTGTTTAAAATCAGCATATTGAAGTTAACACTTTTTTTGTGATAACTTCAAACTTACGACAACGCGTTCACTTGCATGATATATACATTTTCTACACCATTGATTGGAACTGAATATTCACCTCCTTATCACACATTTGACCAAAATAATACTTGGAACATCTCTTGGGCGTCTTGTTCAAATCCGCGACGATCGCTGACATAGGGAAGACGCAGAGAGCAGTCCCTGGATCAGTACTGTAACTCACGTACAGAGATTTCTCGCTCGATGTCGAGGAATCGCCGAAGTGGGCTTTAGGGGCAACTAAGAGATATTGACTCCTGTGCAGACAGCGGAGGTCCAGCTCCGCATAGGATTGAAACGTCGCGTCCTCAGTGCAAAATCGCAACAGCTTGGTCACTACACTATCGCCCAGCCAGAAGTAGTCGACGACAAAGTAGACATATCCTTCGTGAACGAACCCATCGTTGCTTACTAGTGCCTGCAGGAAAGATATGAACGATATGCAATGATTTGGTTTATTCTTGAGCACTTTCTCACACATGTGCCCAGGTATGGATATCGAGACCTCTTAAACTAAACTTAATTATGGAGTGTGATGCACCTGATAAAATTATATCAAAATATCTTTATGTAATTACTAGGAAAATAATTATTAATCACTTGATTTGTTTATTTTGTATGCTGTACTTGTTTACTTTGTATTTTGAACATGTTTACTTTGTTTGTACTTGTTTACTTTGTATGTTGAACATGTTTACTTTGTTTGTACTTGTTTACTTTGTTTGTACTTGTTTACTTTGTTTGTACTTGTTTACTTTGTTTGTACTTGTTTACTTTGTTTGTACTTGTTTACTTTGTTTGTACTTGTTTACTTTGTTTGTACTTGTTTACTTTGTTTGTACTTGTTTACTTTGTTTGTACTTGTTTACTTTGTTTGTACTTGTTTACTTTGTTTGTACTTGTTGTTTACTTTCCGTATTAATGTTGATATTCATTAAAAAAGTCCGGTGTGTCTGTGCCAGAGCTCAGTAAAGGAGTTTGCAAGTGAAATGTCGCCGCCGCTGATTATAGAAATAGTATTTCCGTGGTCTTGCATAATTTTGTTTTTAATGCTTTTATAAGTTTATTGTTAACAAGATGGAAAAGATGACTAAATCAATATTATTGGCGCAATTTAAGATTTTTTCTAAATTTTGAAAGTTTGCTTTGCATGACAAAATGAAAAGTTATATTGCTTTATCCGATTGCTTTATCCGATGATGACCATAATATTTTAAAGCTTATTTCGTGCAAAATACTTAAAAGTCCCGATATAAAACCGATGATGATTAAGAATCATGAGAGTTAATCGTATATTATCCTTTATAATTATATACGTTTATATATATGTATGATGGTTCTAGTAGAACGATCATAAAAAATGTTATTAGAAATTATTTTATTCACTAATATTTGGTTTAGTTTAGGTACAAAATAACTATTATTGTAGAATTAGAGGGAAGAATGTAAATGCCAATTAAATTAGGGTCGTTCCGAAAATGGCTCATTTCATATGGTCGATCCATTGAACATAACCTCTTGCCTAAACGATAATTCCAATTAAAATGGAGCAAAACATTGCTTACATAATAGTGAAAATCGATTCATTCCCTTCAATTGGGCATAGCGAAATATTCTATACTTATCGCCGAATTATATAATTTTATTTTTTCGCCAACCTACCGTCGTGACCGCAACTTTTTAATACTAATCAACGGATGATAATGAGTTAACTCTTCGCCAACTGCACATCTTTAACTTTGAACTGGCGACTGAACCTCTTTGACGAGGAACAATTCCAGCACATATACAAAAATATTAACATTTAATTATAGTATATTACATATATTTACTTTATTTTATTTTCTCCTATCTTAGTGACCAACATGGCATCCTAAAAATGCTATTCCATTTCTTCTCCTTTTCCTTCCGTTCCCAAATCACAATTACAAACAAGCTTCCGCGAATCGTTGTGAGGCAAGTGCATAACTGTACAATAACTTTTTCGTATCACCCTATTAGAAGTTTGACGAGAAAAGCTTATATTAGCTTATTTACCTACTACTTTAAAACTTTGTAGGCAAAGTACTTATAGAAGCCTTTGATATATTTGGAATTTTCATATCCTTTGCAATGTAAGGTCCAAAAATCCTTTTATATGTAAACTTGTGAGTTTTTCAAAGGCTTTTCAGAGAGCAATAAATGTGTAAAAAATTTTTTGGAAAAACTTGGAGTTTGTTGATAGGATTTAAAAAACATTGTGTCAGATTTCAATTGTTAACTGGAACATCCACATCTCCGCGGCAGAATGAATGAACTGGTCCAGACAAAGTCGAAAAGAACACACAACGCGTGTGGTGACAAAAGACATTGTGGGCACATTGACAACCTGTTAATTGTCTTACAAGATTGTTCATGAGCATATTGTTTGTAGCTACGCAAGAGACACCTACATTTACCAAAGGAAACTGCGATCCTCATATTGTGTAAGTCAACATAGCAGTGCATTTTCAATGAGTCACTATTTCTTTTTATCTACTGACATGACATTTTAATTAGACGCTTGTAGCCTTTAACCGACACCCTCTCTCCCTCACACGCCTGTTTTTTTTTAATTTAACCCCTCTAAAAATATAACAAGAATCATATTCAGCAATATTAACCCTCTATTTTTATAATTGAATGAAATAAACCTAACATTCCTAAATGAACCCAGCAAAATATGTCAGCTTAAAACCTTCATCAAAATTTTTAAATTGAAGGTTTTATGCAGGAAAACTGCAGTTTTTTTGAAGATCTATAAAATTAAAGGTTTTTGTTTCAATATCCTTCATAAAAACCTGCAAAAAAGCTTCAATTTTTAATCATGAAGGAAAAATGCAGATATTTTAAAGGTTTTATGCAGGAAAATTAAAAACTTCAAAAAAACTGCAGTTTTTTGTTTCAATACCCTTTTAAAAAACCTTCAATTTGACAATTTTGATGAAGGTTTTATGCTGACTTTTTTTGCTGGGAAGTTTCCTAATTTGAACCATTATAATATAACATTAATCAATTTATCTCATATCGCTTAATTAAAATATGTAAACTATTTTATCAAATAGTTTTGCATTGTTTGCTTATTTCCTAGTCTTCTTAGAAGATTTTTTTGAAACATGTAATTGTATTCTTAAATTTATTGAGAGCATTTTTAAATTACTCTTATTTTTTGCACAAATTCATATCCCCAAACTAAATTTTTAAATAAGTTTAGACTATACACGATATTTTACTCATAACTTTTATCGAGTTAAATGGAATTATATTATAATATTTGTTCTAAATATTTTATTTCTGCTTCTATTGTATAAAAGGTATTATAGTAACAAAATAGAAGACATGCAATTTTAGGTGCATCGTAAGCTTATAATTATCAAGTTGGAAAGTACTAAGTACTTCCTAAATTAAAAACTGCAATTTAGGCTATGTGACTTTGATTAACATTTTTAGTGAGTTTGAAGGAGTCTGAATATACAAAATTTAAACTGAATATGTTATTAATACAATAAAAAAAATTGAAGCGTTGTACCTTTTCAGTTCTATTGAAATACATATAGCTTGAGGCCAAACCATTCTGAGATGGATATCGGAAATGATATCCATCATTTTCCTTCACGAGCACTTTGCTGGATACGACAGGAACAAAGGAATCGTCGTCGTGCTTTCCATGGCCCGTGAACAACGTCCACTGTCCATCATATCCGCGGTCAAACAACGCTCGGTTGCTCTCCAGGCCTAGATTGTAGCCCAGGCTGTTGTTGTACGGATGGACCCAGTGGACTTCATCCAGGTTGTCTGTTAGTCTGACCTGACATAACCTGTTTATGTTTTATTTAATTATATGGGGAGCGTATATGCAAAAACAGACATGTCAAAATATATAAAAAATGAGATATGTAATGAACTTTATATAAACATATTATATATATATCTCCGCGTTTTTGTAAATTTTTTCTCTCCAAAGATATATCTTTCATTTTAAAACTTGAAATTCCAGAGGTCCATAGAAATGCACGCACAACAGACAACCGTTTTTGCAATTTTCGTTGACACATGTTTGTTTTTGCAGCACGCTCCTCATATTAAGGCATTATTCACAACATTAGTTATACAAATAATATACATTGAGGAATATTCCGAAGGATGTAATCGTAATAAGAGGATTGATAGTTAAAAACTCGGTAAGATAAACTAATATTCTATATGTGTTTATTATACATGACGTGAATCAGATGTCTTTACAATGATCGTGGGTGAAAGTATGAAGAATTGAGTGATACCTACGTAGGTCAATGGGCGGGCTGTCAGCTAAGTGGCAAAAGTTTTGAATTATCTCATTTTGTTAAGTTACGTAGGTTGTGCTTCAATAAGTTGCTTCATAAGGAATTAATGACATTCCACTTAACGTTATAATCAACCCGAGTTGCGAATTTTATACGATCTTATCTTGGAACTCTGTTTTGGAACTGACTCCACTTGGCGGCCAACCCTCCCAAATGTAAGTTTTGTTTCCAACATCTGGTTCAAGGCTCATCAATAAAATCCCCTTTAAGTTAGCCGATACGAGCGATAATTGCACTGAAACTTTTAATCAGCTGAGTGACTAAAAAATCACTCACCAATTGCCCGGCGATTTTTTAATTGCATTCGACTCTGGGTTTCCATGTTTCAGATTCCGAAATCGCTAAAGTAAAGATGAAAAATCGCCAAACTGGTATTATCACAATCCATACAAAATTGCCAAATTGTCGATTATTTGACAAAGTTGTTAGCGAGTTAGTATCCTTGGAAAAGATATTTTTTCCGACAGTTGCATGATAATTGCTGAAGTGAACGGATACAATTTGAGTTTTACAGCAACTAAATACTTCCGTTGCATGTCCGATAGTTGTCATGAAATGGGAGTTTTATAATTAACATTTGAAGGGGCAAGTGGAATAAGAGATTAATTAACATTTATGAAAAAAATATAATTTTGATGTAAATGAAAGCTTTAGGTACCTATGCGTCTTCCCTCAAAATTGTTTGGCTCTGCTTGATTTATTTAGGTAGATACAGAGCAGTAAAAAGTATATTTTACACTTATAATGGTTGCATTTTATTAAGATAACTGAAATGCCAAATGTGCGAAAACGCGCCCATTTCTTGACCTACCACCACTAATCACGGTTGTTGAATAGGAATAAGTATCGTGCCAATTTTTCCTGGGCGGCAAATAGTGAATGCTCACCCGAAAGCAACTCTTTTCTTCAAGATTGTTGTCAGTGAAAAATCTGTTTATCTTGGAAAGGGATTTTTGTTAGTGAACCCTTTCTTTCACCTGCTGCTTCAATTGGTGCTCACATCACGATACAAAAAATATGTTTATTAGTGATGTTGCACTATATATTAGACTCTTGATTGTCTTGTGAAGCATTACAAATAGTCATATAATAGTTGTAACTCTTTCCCGACAATTTATAGTACATTAATGCTTTTTCTAAAAGAGTGTAGATTTATAGAAGTGTTTTCATCAATACATACTTTTTATACACACTGCCACAGAGAAGCAATTTTTGTGGCGATCCCAAGAAATCGATTATCTTCAGAAGATGGTTATCGTTGTCTTTCGGCACCCTTTGTACATCACAGGGAGTGGGAGGAACCGAGCAGCCAATGGCGTCGTCCACGGGTCCAGTTATTACATTCTGCTTCATTTCCAGATTCGCAGAGAAGTGATAGAGAACGTTACGACCACCAACAAACACGTCTCCGCTGGTGTGGTCGACGACTACATTGGACAATTTTTTGCCATCAGAAAAGGTGTAGGATGGTAAAGTGTCTAGAAATGTAGCGGTTACTGTGAAGTGTGCGTGTAAATCCCAAAACACGAGGAACATCAAACTTAATTGTTTCTTTGGTGGCATCTAGAAAGTAAAACATGATATGAAGTTGACATGTTTCATTACCGTCGCAATAGGGCGACACAAATTGAATATGTCTATTTTGGATATCTAACTCTAAGGAAAGTACCAGAAACAATGACGTGCAATTAGAACCTCCCGCTAGAGTAAAAATAAACTACTTCTCTATATAACGCGTGTGTTTTTTGTTTAACATACACTGTAAAAATTGTACTTAAAAACGAGTACCTGAACCTGCTCGTTTTCCTTTGAGTACAATTGCATCTAGCGATGACGTATTTAAATTTAGGTAACGGTAAACTTTCTCAAAAATGAACAGTATGATTTAATATTGCTAACCTCAGCTTTTGTTCAAGCCATCTTCACAAAGCGACCTGACCAACTTAAAATAGTTGTTCAGAAGATGGTTTTCCAACTTATTTGATGTCTATTGCTTAAATGGAAACTGAGTTATTACTACTGAATTATCTTACTTCCCATAGATTTGGCACACCTTTTAAACATTTCTTCTGTTTATAACTTCTTCTAGTCGCCCTGGTAGTTTAACGGAGAAGGCTAGCATTTACTTATTGTACTCATTTTTGAGTACACGTTTTTTCAAAATTGAAGCTTATGTATTCAGAGCCATGATAAGCATCGAATGTACTTAAAAATTAGTACATTTTACTTATATTTGAGTACCTATTTTTAACAGTGTGCTTGAGTTCAAATAGAAGCCGTGACTGTGTCAACCAGGCTTAAAACGATGTAAAATAAATGGTGTAATTTTTAATACACTCACTGTCCCACTTCTACAGAAAAAAAAGCGGGTGTTCTCGTCCCGTAACTCGGCATGGAGGAGAGATTCAATGAGAGGGGACCTTATTAAGCTAATTAAATTTAGCAAATGTTAGGTTAAAAAATTTAACACAGTCAATGAGACTAGAAGACATGGAACAAGTTATACAAATCTCATGTTTTTATAATATAGTAATAGATGAACGGAATAGTTTGCCTAAGGATGTTGTTAATTCGTTAGGCGTAGGAAGAAGACAATTATATTCACATTTAGGGATTGTTTTAGGATGCGTGAAACAAAACCAACATTGTTGGGCTTGGTAGTTGGTCGTTATTGTTTGTATTTGTATTTATTATAGAAATAGTTTTTAATGGTCCCTCATGGATTCTACTGAATTCCACTTATTTGGACTGACACTTGCATCTGACACTGTACTGACACTTGAAACGATAAGTGCGAACGCCGATGTCGAGTCTTCAGCATGTCTGTATCTTAAATATAATGGTACAGCTACCGGAAAAAATCTTGTTTTTTTGGCATTCTTCATCGTAGAGCAAACCGAAATATATCGTTTATTAAAGTATAGAATCTCATGCAATTTGATGTACTAAAATAAGTGTAGGGGAGTGTCGTATATTAAAATGAACACAAGCTTCAAACTTTTTGATAGTGTAGAAATATTCAACACCCTCAAAATAATCTCGATATAATTTGTCATGAATTTCCCATTGTTATAAGCGAATATAGTCAATTAACCGTATCCCTCGCATTTAAGAAAATATCTCTATATATTGAAAACCATAATTTTAATACTCAGAATTATTCTAAATAAAAAGTGACGCTGCATGTTTTATTTAAATATATGCTTCTAATTCAATTTAATTCTACATTGTGTTTTGATGACGTTAAATAATTATCGATTTGTATTCTTATAAAGTTCTGAAATTGGACAGGAGAATAACAAAATTAGTAATGTAGGAAAATTCAAACTTAAATAATTGATATTGAAACAATGATTTATTCTAGTTTTAAAATCTATATTGTAAGGTAGATTTACGCAGATGCTGTTACCCGATGATGGATGGTTTAAATTATATTTAATTTCTGAGTCTCAACTTTGAAATATTTTAATCAAGTTTCAAACTTATTAAATTTTATTGCAGGCTAAATTAAATTAGTAGACGTATTCAAAAGTTCATTGAACTGTTTAAATATATGTATGTTATTTTAAAATTCAAATAATAAAATTATTCATGAATATACTTTCAATAAGGTTTATTGTCATTTTAGTTGTTTTTTAATTGTTATTTTCTGGTCTGACTTTATTAAAACGAACAAAAAAATTCGTTAGTTTCAAATAATATTTAGACGAAAAAATTCCCAGACATACATTCCTAGAAACATTTGTTTTGTCAAAACTGATGAAACTTTAGAAATAAATAAGCTTCCGTTTTTAAATTAGCTCTGTTCCGTGTCAATCACAGACAGGATATCACTAACATCAAATCAAGCATCTCAATCTCAAGCACAATTTATAACTATTTTAATATTTCCCAATCTCTTTAGCACAGCATTACGTTACGTTATAAATAGCAAACAAATATTTACTTTATATGTCGAAGTTTTCTTACCTGTGCTGTAGTATTTATCACTGAGAGCACTTCAAAACTTATCTTTCCATATCCATTTAAGAATTTTTTTTTTCATATAACTCTTCAACTACTAATATACTACATTCCCAGTGTTAACGTTACAACACAACTAAACAACTTCCATGCGAGAAATCGGAAGCAACCACTACCTTTGAATGAAAGCGCATTCGGAAGGATATGTAACGTCACAACAAATATATTTGATTTTATAGGAAACTTCAAAGTATATCTGTAGCTGGGAAACAAGTTATTTAACTGTATAGGTAGTGAATGAAAAAGAAATGAAACTTTTTATTCACACTCACAGTCAGGGACCGACTCAGAAGTTTAATGGACCTGGGCAAACGAACAGACTTACAAGTTTAGAGGCCATAGGTAAAAGAACATTTGGATGGCCCCGACGTACCTTAAAATACTACTACTTGAATGCGATATGAAAGATGACATGCATCAAGAACGTGCAGGAAACATGAATGCGATTTGATTGAATACAATAGTAGAAGTTTTGCCAAAAAAGAAAGTTTATTTTAATTTTTTCACTTTGTTTTTAAGCTTTATATGCCTTTTTGGGGCACCTAAAAATGGAAGCCCTGGGCAAGTGCCCCGGATGCTCTTCTGTAAATCAGCCTCTGCTGACAGCAATGTTTTATTTCGATTTAATGGTTGACGTGTTGTCTGAATATAACAATAGAACCTTTGTCAACGAAATAGTGCAGAAAATATGCTATAACATATCTGAATGTCAGAGATATATAACACTATGTCCTATCTTTTAACACAAGACATAGTGCTGTGTAGCACTGCGGCACGGATATGTTTATGGGTCTATTTACTAAACTGGCCCGCGGACATTATGGGTCTATTTACTAAAATGGTTTCCGATTAAATTAAATTCCGAAAAATATGCTTCGATTAAACGTTTCGTCAAATATGACAAACTATTTTGTTGATTTTTCCCAAATGACGAAATATTTTGTCGATTTTTCCAAATGACGAAATATTTTGTTATTTTTAACGAATTCACTTATCATATTTGAAGAATACTTAATTGGTGGCAGGCGTCTATTTCGTCAAAATGACGAAAGTGTCTTCAAAAAGGAGCGTTCCAAGCATTGTATCAAAGCAATTTCATGCATAAAAAAAGCTGGAATAAAATTTCACAGCGAAACCGAAATTTTAATCTAATTTAAAAATGTACATTTGTTATAGTAATTTTGATTACTTAATACTCTATGCATGAATGTTCTCTTTAAGAGAAAAATTCAGAAATGGTTTTCTGTGTCATAAGTGAATCACGCATTACAGCGGCAGCTAAACATTTTCAATGTTATACTGACATCCTACTCCAGGCAATACCGTGCACACAAGGTTATTACATACGCTCATATGTGTATGTTACAGATATTTGAATATTCACATGCATTAGAGTGTTAATAAGAAGCTTTTAGGGAAATTTTAGGCATTTAAAGGTATTTGTTTCCCTGAAAACTTGGGAAACAAATGATTTTTTTAACTTGTTAAGTGCAATGCCCTAGACCCATTTTACATGGAATATACAAGGCCCTACGGCCACTGTAACGTCCATTTAGAATGGACGTAAGGCTCATTCTACATGGACGTTATCAACTTGCTTCAGCAACTGATGACTCTGCGATTGGTATATATGCCAGTGGTTTCCAACACGTGGCCCGCGGACAAATAGTGGTTCGCGAAAGGGTTATAAGTGGTCCGTGGATACATTTTTCAACAGCAGAAATGATTTTCTTTTACTTTTCAAAAACAGGAAATGCGCATGCGATATTTTCCTTTGGAAACTAGAAACCTCTAAATTGAAAATTAAAATTTATGTGCTATAAAGAAATCAAAATTGTATCTTCATGTTAATTCTTCCATGTGCTTGCTTTGATTATATATAATTAAACAAAAATTAGTGCGATATGCATATTTTTGTCCGAGGTTGTTGAATTTTTTTTTTAAATAGTTATTTATTTATTGTCAGTCTAAATGGATTAAGACTTAATTAAATGGAATCATCCAATTTTCAGTTTTGAGTGAGCGTTACTTTCAATTATTATTTAATATTGCTAAAAAAATTTTTATTCAATACACAAATTAGACACAAAAATATTGAAGTTGGTGAGCAAAAGACATATTCAAATATATCATTATTTATTTAAATGATTTGAAGTTACTTTAATAAAACATATATGACGTTAAAAACTTTTTACAATTTTAATTAATACATTTATTTACAAAAGAATGCGTTTTATTGAACTCTATTATATTTATTATCTAAGTATTATTTTCTTTGTTATTAGAATGTGGAATTACATTTAGTTGCCGAAATTTCGAGTGAATAGTTCGTTTATCAAAAGGTTGGGAACCACTGGTATTAGCAAACCACGTCCTTTGTATTCCCCAATCACAGAGCCATTTGCAAAAGCTAACGCGCGTAAATAATGTCCCACGAACGTATTTGACGCGCATTAGCTTTTTCAGATGGCTCAGAGATTGGTTTAATACAAACCACGCGATTTGCATCCCCCAATCGAGACAGAATTCTTCGGTGTAGAACTCGAACCGTCGCTGATAGTCCATAGTATGGTTCTATTGCGATGTTAATTCAACTACCGTACGGTAGTACCGGAACGAAACCGTATTCAACAGTCCATTGGTGTGAATTTTACTAAATAAACCTTTCAGTTGGTCAAAATTTCCAGGGTGCTCACGTCTATTGAGGTTGTGTGGGGTGTCATCTCAGGTATTATCCTCGTCATCTGACCATGGTTCAAAATTACGAGGCAGTGTTCCCGTTTCAGTGTTCCCTTTAGTATATATCCTGACTCGTCGCTTATAGCCTATTGTGCAGTTTATATTGTGACATTAAAATATAACATCGAAGAAGAGAAGAGAGTTATATTTCCAAACCAGAAAGTACTTGGTTGTGTGTAGTTGAAACAAAATGGCCATGGCAGGATTAATAGAATTTTGTGGTCAGAAATATGAAACTTCTGATTAATTGATTTTATTGTTATTTTTATTACTTTTAAGAGGTCAAACGACTTCAGTCGTGGTACAGTATCATTAAATTTGTTGACAAACTAAACTTACTTTTTTTTTATTTAGTGTATAAAACTCATTTCTACATAATGTAAGTATTGAATCTTCATTTCAGCTTTTTTCCTTTGTTCTAAATTTTATAGGAAATTTAATATAGCTTGAATGTGTAGTTAAACAGGAGTTTCAAACTGCCTTAAAATACAAATACGATCAACTACAGGCTCAAAGCCCAGCTTAGATTGTTCAGTCTAACTAACATCAATCATACCTTGTTTTTTAAAACTCTATTGACTTCTACAGAATCAGCAATATTTTAATAGGCAAGCTATTCTATTTGTCAATCATCATTAAAAAAAGTTTTTTCTCCATTAACCTGTGATTTGTACAATTTGCATGAATTTTTCCTCATTTAATTACCCATATGAAATTTAAAGCCCTCCACACTTCTCAGTTTGATTAATTTTAATAAGATCCACTTTCTTCACATGACTCAGTGGCTGCCCTAGGGTGGTATGACCGCACCAGTGATCAGCCTTTAGGGGGCACTCAAATCAAATACTACACAGAGAAAACTATAGTTGTTTGTACATTCAGTTGGTGTAATTTTTTTACTAAACATCAATAGTAAACATTAATAAGCTACTTAGATGAATATGTGATTAATTTTAGTTTTTTAACACCAAATGTTTTCCGCACCTCTGTTACCCCTTCAGCAGTTCAGTCAGTCTGGTAACACAGTTCAATGAGTGTATGTGTATATGAAGTGTGTTTGCCAATAAATACTTCTTTTAGTTTCCAAATTTATCAGGTGACCATATAGTTTAATTATTTTTATGTAATTGTAGACATGAGTACAAAATTCCAAAAAGCTCCACTTTTTCCTAAAAATTAAAAAAGTCCTCTATCAATTGGTGCAAGAACAAGACAGTTCTAAGCAATGACTATAGAGATATAAATTAAAAGGAGCTATACAATTGTCTCGTACAGTGCAAGAAACAACTCCAGGAGCTGCCCTGAAAAATTCTGAAAATTGGAGCTGTCTGATTCTTACACCCATCTCTTCACTTGATTTCTGCTTTTTAATAAAATGTTACATATCGAATAAAGTTATTTTTATATATTACATAATTTTATTTAAACTACATAATATTTTACTAATAAACATAATGCAGCCTATATGTCGCTAGATGAATTGGTTAACCGACTGTATAGCAGGTACCCTGAAATTGTAGGGAGCGCAAATAGGAGATTTCGCACCACTTAAAAAAATTTCCCAAGCCATAACTGTACCTGGGTGTAACATGTTCATAAAACCCATCACCCATCTTGTTCCTCAATCTGTCTCAACTGGTTTATGCCTAAAATCCTTTAAACAGTTTTCATAGCTCTGTGATGAACTCTTTCTGTCCAGTTGATGTATATTTTTAAAATTAGTTTCTTATTGAAAATAATTTTTTTTGATAAAATGCCATCATTAACTTACTCTTAATTAATAAGAATTTTACAATTCATTTTTAATTGATTAATAATTTAGCTGGCCATAAAGTATAGATAGTGAACCATTTTAATTATGAGACAAAATTCTGCTCACTAGTACCACAAACCGAGTCATTAAACCCTATTTTTGGATCTACTCCCAGTAGTGTGTATTGTTGTACTGACTATGTATTTTGTTTTTATACTAGCTACATAACCTTTGTTAACAAGGGTTGTGCAGTTAGTATATTTCGTTTCAAAACGTCATAAAACCTAAACCTTAATATCATTTAAAACTAGGTACCCAGATCCTGGTGGACTAAAATCTATTCATTGGACATAAAAATCTAAATACAAAAAATCGAAAGGAAAAAATCGCAATTAGTGAGGGAAGAGAGACAGTTGCAACAAAAATAAACAGTCATTCGACATACATGAACACAAGTTCTCAGGGAAAATGATTAGAATCCATAGGACAAAAATTCAAGCACCCAGTTGTAGTACTAATCAAGACCTTTCCAATGGTGCATGTCCCGAACCCGTATTCTGAATAGTTCGGCCAGAATAAACAGAACGTTATTCGCGTTTGCACGCAAAGTAAAAAAAAAAGTCATGCCACAAAGGGTAGGACTTGGTGCTGCGACACACAAGCTCGATGACCAGTACATTTTTTTTCCTATTTCGGCCAAACTAGCAATGGGCATGGTCTGAAAATGTTGGGAGGTTATTTAGTTAACGACTTATGATGATTCCCTAAGTTTTAAGCCAAAGAAAACTAAGCACAATATCTAAAAATAAAAATTTGTATAAAGTCTATCCGAAGAAAATGGTTATTAACGATAAAAGGTGACAGCATATCTGATGTAAGTTTTCATCAATCTTAGTAAATCCTCGATTATAGAATTCCTTTTAACCTATTTAAGTCAATCTTTCGAGTATACAAAAAAAAAAAATATGTACTATCAAATTGTAATTTTTTTTTTATAAATTCTTAAATCAGCCAACAGAATATGAATTATTGCAGGACCAACGTGTAGACATCATTTTATTTTTCCAATACTATGTGTCACTTTAAATATGTATCCTGCTTGTGACACTATATATAATTAATACTTCCTGAATTTGATTTTCGCAGACAGTTCTTAAACATACTGTATAATCCAATATTGTTTAATTTTTATTTCAAGCATTATTAAACATAGTTTTTATTTGTCAAACTATGGATTAAATGAATTATAGGCAGGGCTGATCTTAATGTTGTGTGATTGATACCGCCACACAGGGCCTAAATTAGAAAGTTTAGTACTATAGACACGAGGGGGTGGGGGGGGGGGGGGGAGGCTCCTCTTGTAAAAAGTAGTCTGTAAACATAAAATACATTATAATTTATAAGTTTATTTCGATCTAAAAAACAATGAAATATTAAAGCTTTTGAACAAAAAAATGCTTAAAAACTTCGAAAAGTTGTAATAATAATAATAATTATTTTTTAAAAATATAGTCAACTTTTGTACAATTTTGGTTTAATTGAATAATACATGTGGCCCTTATAAACAGGGGCTCCTAGGCCCAGTCCTAACATGCAGTGGCGGCGATTCGGGGGGGGCAAAGTGCCCCCGCACTTTTTTCGGATGTTGCCCCCGCAACTTTGTTATATTGGACTTTTTAAAACTAAATTACAAGTCAATTGTTTTACTGCATTGCCTAACAAAGGAAAAAATTTGAACCCCAACTTCCTCACACTACCATGATAACGTAAATAAGGGAGGGGGTTTCAGGAGGTTCAAACACCTCTCATTCACAGATTTAATGTGCACTAGTCGCCTCTAAACGTTTGGACGATGGGAGAACGGGCTTGCAACCTCCCGGTAAGGAACTTTGGCGCTTTAAAGAGCGCCAAATTGCGAGTTCGAATATTAAATCAAGTAGTATATTTTAATAAATGTTGCTTCTTAAGTACCAGTAATTGTTCAAACAAAACATACATTTGCAAAGTCTAATCAAAGCGAATAACTTTTTTAACCATATAATTTCTATAGTTTTCTGAAAGAAATAGTTTATAATAATTTTACTTATGATTACTTATTAAATAGTTTGCTTATGAAATACCTTATTTTAGTCAGAAAATCTCCGATTTTAACATTTTTAAAACACATTCCACAAAAGTATATTTGTTTACTTTACTTATCAGCGAATGTTCTCAAAGATGATGGCAGAAAATATTTAATAGCTTTTTGTTTTAATTCTCAATGCTTTGATTTCGAAAACATCAAGAAAACAGTTTATTGTAACTACGTATTAAATCTACAAAATATCCAAATCGGACTTCTGGCTCTCATCATAATGACTCATTCCCACGTTTTCTCAGTTTTACATATAAACAGTAGGGGAAAACGGCGCCGAATATGACTTATGACTCTCATTTGTACAGTCCTTTTGTAGTCTACAGAGCAAACTGTATATGACTTATGACTACTCCCATCGATATTTATTTGATTTTAAATCAATCGTTGATTTTTTTTTATTCAATTATGGCCATAGCTCAGTCTTTTTACGCATCGTAGCCTTCGCGTTCGCTTAAGGGTCTAGTTAAATTGTCTTCGTCTATAGCTAAAATAGCCAAGTGATATAAAGGTGTTTTGAACAGTTCATACTTTTTATACTCCTGAAAATTGGACTTCAGTTTTTGTGGCCCTTTTATATAGTATTTCTGAAAGTTATCGTGCTTTTTTTGCCTTTTTTTAAAATCAGAATTACGAAAAAAGAAAGCTTTTAACTTGTCTCAAATCAGCTTTATGGTATGAAAACTTCTTTTTTTAAATTTATGTTATTACATTTTTTTTACTGTGTATTTTAAGTTGGTATACTTCAAATAACACAAAATAGTGTGTAAATACAAGTGTGCAATACCATAGCTTTTTTATAGCAATAAATATTAGCAAATTTTTTTAGTTCCTTTCCCCCCCCCCCCCCCCTCTCACCCATTTGGGGGACAACTTGTTTCCCCTTTATCTTGCCCCCCCACTTTCAGCACCCAATCGCCGCCACTGCTAACATGCCTGATGGTAAATCAGGTCCTGGTGCCATACACGGCCTCATTGGTTTGGAGAAACCCCTGCCTAGTTAAAAAAAACATTAAAAGTATATAGAAAGGAAAATAAATTTATATTTATTTCAAAAGTCCATTAAATTTTTTTTTTAATTTGCGGTTACTCATATATCTTGGACATACTTGTTTACTGATCTTTTTGTTTACTTAATTATTTTTGTCTTAAAAAATTGTATGAATCCACATCATCCTGAATATATTAAGGCTTTCAAACAACTTTCTCAAGGTATCAGATTTAACTTATTTTCTACATTCAAAGAATTGTCTTGCTAAATGTGTGATTTTTATATTACAGAATGTTTGGTGAACTGCTTGGAAATGTGCTGCTCCTCAAGAATCTCCAAAAAGCCTTCTAAAATATGTATGCTCTTCAAAAATGCAATTCTTAATAAGTTTTATTTATTTTAAAAAATAACACACAAAAACAAAGAAGGGACAGATGTGTATAATAAAAATTTATGGTGGGGGGGAAAGTTTAGTACTATAGACACGAGGGGGTGGGGGGGGGGAGGCTCCTCTTGTAAAAAGTAGTCTGTAAACATAAAATACATTATAATTTATAAGTTTATTTCGATCTAAAAAACAATGAAATATTAAAGCTTTTGAACAAAAAAATGCTTAAAAACTTCGAAAAGTTGTAATAATAATAATAATTATTTTTTAAAAATATAGTCAACTTTTGTACAATTTTGGTTTAATTGAATAATACATGTGGCCCTTATAAACAGGGGCTCCTAGGCCCAGTCCTAACATGCAGTGGCAGCGATTCGGGGGGGGCAAAGTGCCCCCGCACTTTTTTCGGATGTTGCCCCCGCACTATTTTGTATGTTGCCCCCGCAACTTTGTTATATTGGACTTTTTAAAACTAAATTACAAGTCAATTGTTTTACTGCATTGCCTAACAAAGGAAAAAATTTGAACCCCAACTTCCTCACACTACCATGATAACGTAAATAAGGGAGGGGGTTTCAGGAGGTTCAAACACCTCTCATTCACAGATTTAATGTGCACTAGTCGCCTCTAAACGTTTGGACGATGGGAGAACGGGCTTGCAACCTCCCGGTAAGGAACTTTGGCGCTTTAAAGAGCGCCAAATTGCGAGTTCGAATATTAAATCAAGTAGTATATTTTAATAAATGTTGCTTCTTAAGTACCAGTAATTGTTCAAACAAAACATACATTTGCAAAGTCTAATCAAAGCGAATAACTTTTTTAACCATATAATTTCTATAGTTTTCTGAAAGAAATAGTTTATAATAATTTTACTTATGATTACTTATTAAATAGTTTGGTTATGAAATAGCTTATTTTAGTCAGAAAATCTCCGATTTTAACATTTTTAAAACACATTCCACAAAAGTATATTTGTTTACTTTACTTATCAGCGAATGTTCTCAAAGATGATGGCAGAAAATATTTAATAGCTTTTTGTTTTAATTCTCAATGCTTTGATTTCGAAAACATCAAGAAAACAGTTTATTGTAACTACGTATTAAATCTACAAAATATCCAAATCGGACTTCTGGCTCTCATCATAATGACTCATTCCCACGTTTTCTCAGTTTTACATATAAACAGTAGGGGAAAACGGCGCCGAATATGACTTATGACTCTCATTTGTACAGTCCTTTTGTAGTCTACAGAGCAAACTGTATATGACTTATGACTACTCCCATCGATATTTATTTGATTTTAAATCAATCGTTGATTTTTTTTTATTCAATTATGGCCATAGCTCAGTCTTTTTACGCATCGTAGCCTTCGCGTTCGCTTAAGGGTCTAGTTAAATTGTCTTCGTCTATAGCTAAAATAGCCAAGTGATATAAAGGTGTTTTGAACAGTTCATACTTTTTATACTCCTGAAAATTGGACTTCAGTTTTTGTGGCCCTTTTATATAGTATTTCTGAAAGTTATCGTGCTTTTTTTGCCTTTTTTTAAAATCAGAATTACGAAAAAAGAAAGCTTTTAACTTGTCTCAAATCAGCTTTATGGTATGAAAACTTCTTTTTTTAAATTTATGTTATTACATTTTTTTTACTGTGTATTTTAAGTTGGTATACTTCAAATAACACAAAATAGTGTGTAAATACAAGTGTGCAATACCATAGCTTTTTTATAGCAATAAATATTAGCAAATTTTTTTAGTTCCTTTCCCCCCCCCCCCCTCTCACCCATTTGGGGGACAACTTGTTTCCCCTTTATCTTGCCCCCCCACTTTCAGCACCCAATCGCCGCCACTGCTAACATGCCTGATGGTAAATCAGGTCCTGGTGCCATACACGGCCTCATTGGTTTGGAGAAACCCCTGCCTAGTTAAAAAAAACATTAAAAGTATATAGAAAGGAAAATAAATTTATATTTATTTCAAAAGTCCATTAAATTTTTTTTTTAATTTGCGGTTACTCATATATCTTGGACATACTTGTTTACTGATCTTTTTGTTTACTTAATTATTTTTGTCTTAAAAAATTGTATGAATCCACATCATCCTGAATATATTAAGGCTTTCAAACAACTTTCTCAAGGTATCAGATTTAACTTATTTTCTACATTCAAAGAATTGTCTTGCTAAATGTGTGATTTTTATATTACAGAATGTTTGGTGAACTGCTTGGAAATGTGCTGCTCCTCAAGAATCTCCAAAAAGCCTTCTAAAATATGTATGCTCTTCAAAAATGCAATTCTTAATAAGTTTTATTTATTTTAAAAAATAACACACAAAAACAAAGAAGGGACAGATGTGTATAATAAAAATTTATGGTGGGGGGTAAAGTTTAGTACTATAGACACGAGGGGGTGGGGGGGGGGAGGCTCCTCTTGTAAAAAGTAGTCTGTAAACATAAAATACATTATAATTTATAAGTTTATTTCGATCTAAAAAACAATGAAATATTAAAGCTTTTGAACAAAAAAATGCTTAAAAACTTCGAAAAGTTGTAATAATAATAATAATTATTTTTTAAAAATATAGTCAACTTTTGTACAATTTTGGTTTAATTGAATAATACATGTGGCCCTTATAAACAGGGGCTCCTAGGCCCAGTCCTAACATGCAGTGGCGGCGATTCGGGGGGGGCAAAGTGCCCCCGCACTTTTTTCGGATGTTGCCCCCGCACTATTTTGTATGTTGCCCCCGCAACTTTGTTATATTGGACTTTTTAAAACTAAATTACAAGTCAATTGTTTTACTGCATTGCCTAACAAAGGAAAAAATTTGAACCCCAACTTCCTCACACTACCATGATAACGTAAATAAGGGAGGGGGTTTCAGGAGGTTCAAACACCTCTCATTCACAGATTTAATGTGCACTAGTCGCCTCTAAACGTTTGGACGATGGGAGAACGGGCTTGCAACCTCCCGGTAAGGAACTTTGGCGCTTTAAAGAGCGCCAAATTGCGAGTTCGAATATTAAATCAAGTAGTATATTTTAATAAATGTTGCTTCTTAAGTACCAGTAATTGTTCAAACAAAACATACATTTGCAAAGTCTAATCAAAGCGAATAACTTTTTTAACCATATAATTTCTATAGTTTTCTGAAAGAAATAGTTTATAATAATTTTACTTATGATTACTTATTAAATAGTTTGGTTATGAAATAGCTTATTTTAGTCAGAAAATCTCCGATTTTAACATTTTTAAAACACATTCCACAAAAGTATATTTGTTTACTTTACTTATCAGCGAATGTTCTCAAAGATGATGGCAGAAAATATTTAATAGCTTTTTGTTTTAATTCTCAATGCTTTGATTTCGAAAACATCAAGAAAACAGTTTATTGTAACTACGTATTAAATCTACAAAATATCCAAATCGGACTTCTGGCTCTCATCATAATGACTCATTCCCACGTTTTCTCAGTTTTACATATAAACAGTAGGGGAAAACGGCGCCGAATATGACTTATGACTCTCATTTGTACAGTCCTTTTGTAGTCTACAGAGCAAACTGTATATGACTTATGACTACTCCCATCGATATTTATTTGATTTTAAATCAATCGTTGATTTTTTTTTATTCAATTATGGCCATAGCTCAGTCTTTTTACGCATCGTAGCCTTCGCGTTCGCTTAAGGGTCTAGTTAAATTGTCTTCGTCTATAGCTAAAATAGCCAAGTGATATAAAGGTGTTTTGAACAGTTCATACTTTTTATACTCCTGAAAATTGGACTTCAGTTTTTGTGGCCCTTTTATATAGTATTTCTGAAAGTTATCGTGCTTTTTTTGCCTTTTTTTAAAATCAGAATTACGAAAAAAGAAAGCTTTTAACTTGTCTCAAATCAGCTTTATGGTATGAAAACTTCTTTTTTTAAATTTATGTTATTACATTTTTTTTACTGTGTATTTTAAGTTGGTATACTTCAAATAACACAAAATAGTGTGTAAATACAAGTGTGCAATACCATAGCTTTTTTATAGCAATAAATATTAGCAAATTTTTTTAGTTCCTTTCCCCCCCCCCCTCTCACCCATTTGGGGGACAACTTGTTTCCCCTTTATCTTGCCCCCCCACTTTCAGCACCCAATCGCCGCCACTGCTAACATGCCTGATGGTAAATCAGGTCCTGGTGCCATACACGGCCTCATTGGTTTGGAGAAACCCCTGCCTAGTTAAAAAAAACATTAAAAGTATATAGAAAGGAAAATAAATTTATATTTATTTCAAAAGTCCATTAAATTTTTTTTTTAATTTGCGGTTACTCATATATCTTGGACATACTTGTTTACTGATCTTTTTGTTTACTTAATTATTTTTGTCTTAAAAAATTGTATGAATCCACATCATCCTGAATATATTAAGGCTTTCAAACAACTTTCTCAAGGTATCAGATTTAACTTATTTTCTACATTCAAAGAATTGTCTTGCTAAATGTGTGATTTTTATATTACAGAATGTTTGGTGAACTGCTTGGAAATGTGCTGCTCCTCAAGAATCTCCAAAAAGCCTTCTAAAATATGTATGCTCTTCAAAAATGCAATTCTTAATAAGTTTTATTTATTTTAAAAAATAACACACAAAAACAAAGAAGGGACAGATGTGTATAATAAAAATTTATCTCTAAGAAGACTTCTTCCATTAAATCAATTTGTGACACATCCAATAAAAATTATTATAGGAAAAGTTATTTAATTACTTATGGATCAAACTAGAGAAAAATCACACATTTGTGAGGTATGTCACAAAGTATTTTCAAAAAAATCAAACTTTAAAGCTCATCTCATGACACACACTGGACAAAAACCACACAACTGTGTTATATGCTTAAAAGCATTTTCCCGAAATTCAGACCTTAGAAAACATTACTTGACACACACTGGAGAAAAGCCACCACATTCTGGAGAAAAAATACATGCTTGTGATGTGTGCAATAAAGTATTTTCCCAAAAGGCACACATCCAGGTACATCTTTTGACACACACTGGTGAAAAGCCACACACGTGTGATGTGTGCAATAAAGCATTTTCCAGAAATTCATATCTCAAACAACATCTTATGATACACACTGGAGAAAAGACAAGCACCTGCGCGGTTTGTCACAAAACATTTTCTCGAAACTCGCACCTTAGAAAACATGTCTTGACACACACTGGAGAAAAGCCACACACCTGCGATGTTTGTCAAAGGGCATTTTCCCGAAATTCAGACCTTACGAAACATGTCTTGACACATACTGGAGAAAAGCATCACACCTGTGAAGTGTGCCACAAAACGTTTTCCAGAAAGGCAAGTGTTACAAGACATCTTATGACTCACACTGGAGAAAAGCCATACACCTGTGATGTTTGCCAAAAGGCATTTTCCCAAAATTCAGACCTTAACAAGCATTTGTTGACACATACTGGAGAAAAGCTCCACACCTGTGATGTACCGTAAAGCATTTTCTTGAAAGTCCTACTTGAGAAAACATCGCTTCTTGGAAAAAAAAAAGAACTACAATTGTGTGTACCACGAAGCATTTTGTCAAACACTAACCTCATCTAACCTGGGGGGAAACCACATTTGTGTGATGTGCGTTAAAAATATTGTTTCTTTAACTCAACCCTTAGATTGCATCTCCTCACTGTCACTGGATAATTGTTTTGGTTTATCTGACGAATTTTGTACATTTGTTTAAATTTCTAGCAACTCTTCTTACTTTTTTGTTTACTGACTGAATTTTATTAGACTTTCTTTAATTGACGGCCAATTTCAGAAGTAAAATAATTTTTCTGAAATTCTTTTGTTATCGATTAATATAGAGTAAAATGTTTAGATAAATACTTTATTTATGGAATTTATACTAAACCATTATTAAAAATTAGTGCTATTATTAGGGTAGGGTATTGTAGTTAGAATAACCCAGAACCAGTTTATAGAAAAGTGTCGTCCTACATTTCTTACAAATTTATATGAAGGTATTTTATATCAATTTTGATATTAGGTTTAAAAATAATTATAAATATCGACCTAAAATCGTACTTAATTTTTAAAGGATGTATGAAAGGAAGTAGTACAGTAGACTCTCGATAACTCGAATTTTGCGATATCTCGGAAAAAATCGATTTCCCTGCACCTTCATTACTTATTTAATGTAATTTTATCTCTTTAATTCGAAGTTTTTCGTCGTTATTTTCGATAACTCGAAGTTTCCTCACAACTCAAAATTTTGTTTTCCTCACAAAACTACAGATTTTGAAGAACCTTTAGCATATATGTAATTGCCACGTTCTTCTTTATCGGTTCTCTTTCTTATTGTGCGTTATTGAAATGGTATACGTACAATGTATTCCTACCTGTGCCACACCCTTTTGTTTGAATGTCGCCAGTCACTTTCTTGGAACAGTACTGACCGTCCAGAAATCAACTCAATTAAAATATGAAAACGACACTCGACCCTTTCTCATTTTTGTTTAGGCTTTCGTGTGTTGATTTGTCGCTGCGAATAATAGCAACAAAACGATAATGCAATGCACTTCTCTATAGCCGCATTTGATGAGAGATCGCTCTCAGAAGAAGAATGATAATGAAGAATGCTAACCTCCTCCAAAGATAACTTTGTAAGATGCTCTATCTTTCATAAAAACTATGCGTGCATTCATTGAGTCGAGGGCCGGAAATGAAAACATCAGAGACATTTCAAGCAATCGTGCATTTGGAAAATATAATTGATTTCGAAAAAAATAGAAATACTCGCCAAACTATTTTTGATATATATGTTAAATAAAGTCGTGTAAGTATACTAGTATTTATTTTTACCAAAACAGCTTTTTTATAGGATTTTCAAGAACTCGAATTTTCGATATCTCGAATTTTTATACACTTCCTTTCGAGTTCGAGATAACGAGAGTTGTCTGTATTTTGTAAAAGTACTGTTCCTACAAAACTACATGCATGAAATAAACGAATTTGACGAAGAGGGCGTTGAAGTTTAAAAGTGAAAAAAAGCCATAAGTAACAGTTAATAGACTAATATTCTACAGAGCCCTGGGAGTGTGAGTTTACTATAGAAGAGTGAGAGAACGAATAGTCCTAGAATTAGGAAAATTGATATTTAAACAAAGGAAATTTAGGGATTATTATCGGGGACTGCAAGTTGAAAACCTCATCTATTTAAAGAGCAGAAAGGGAAGAATTAATCGTGAGAACCTTTAATAAATCCCCATGAGAATGGAACATATATGGGCGAGGGCTGTTATGGTTTATTGTAGTAATAATGCTGCGGTCATCAGAAACTATATGGGGGAATGGTATACCCAATGAAATGAAATCGGTAAGAGAAGCTTTTGGCGGTTAGGAATAACGAATTTCAAGGGACGGAATATAAATTGAAGTGAAATCTTTATAGGTGGGGATGGAATTTAAAGAAATCAAAAGGGATTATCTAGAGAACAGATGTGAATTGCAAGGTGGTGGAATATGGCTTTTGTGCATATATCATTTAAACTCGTGTTTTCAACAAAGGGTTCTAATCACAAATGTTTTTAATCAGAATTCATGCATTTTTTTTACACTTAAAATAGTACTCATAGATACATTAATAATTTATTTTATCGTTCTACCAATTATATGACATTTATTTTAATTACAAATCCTGTTCTTGCACAATACGAAATTTATTTTGAAATAAATATCGTTTTTGAAGAAGCTCTGCGCCTGTTACAAAATGAACAGTGAGGGAAAACAACACTTCCCTTCATTGGTACACTATTTATCGTAGGATTAAACTTAATATGCCATTTTGCGGGAAATAAAGTCTGCTATACAATGGTAATTAAATCATTTGCATAGGGGTTGTCTTCATATTACAATAAGCACCAACTTTAAAATTGCTAGCTCAGTTACTGATTTTACCATAGTTCCAAAATACGAAGTGCGACGGACTAGACTAAGAATAGTAGAAAAGTAGTGATATTGCGATCGGTGGGTTGCCAACTTCGCATCCAAAATACTAGAATGTCGTCCAGAACATCCACAAAAAATTAACGGCGGATCGAAAGTCCCGACGTCTATTGAAGGCGTTGGGTGCCAGCTCAGGCGTTGTCCTAGTCATCTGGGCATGGTTAAAAAATATGAGGCATCGTTCCCGGGTCTTTCCTTTAAGATATGTCCCAAACCATCGCCAATGGCCTACTATGCAGCTATAGTGCGACGTCAATTAACCAAACCTACCCATCCCCCCCATATCGGAAGGGGGGGGGGGGGGTAGGTTCCAAAAGAAATCCGTTGCTCAGTCACTGAAGCCCCCTCCGCCCCCTAAACCAAACCAAATCTACAGATCTTGTGCTTTGTTTGGTTTGTTTAAGTAACGTCGCACTAGAGCTGCATAGTGGGCTATTGGCGACGGTTCTGGGCCTATCTCGAAGGAAAGACTCGGGAACGATGCCTCGTATTTTTAAACCATGGTCAGATGACTAGGACAACACCTGATCTAGCACCCGACGCAACCTCAATAGGCGTTAGGACATCGGACACCCTGTCAGATTTACTGTGCACCAGTCCCGTATACAAATCAGTATAATTTGTTGGATGTTCTGCACGACCTTCTAGTATTTTTGCAGATCTTGTGCGACGTCGATGTTTTATCAAACAATTTAAAAAAAAATGCAAGTAAAGAAGATAACAAAGAGGTTTCACAAACCAGAAAGTAATATGAAGTAAACAACATGAAGTTCTGGAATCTGCAATAAAATGGCTGAAGCTGAATTACAGAGGATTTTATAAGTGTGTCAAAAGTGTGTAATTAATTGATTTTATTGTTTTATTTTATAACCTAATAAAGGTCAGAATACGTATTTCAGTCGACGAAATTATGTTTGTTCACAATCGTGATTTTCAGAAAAAAACTTCTCTTCGGTAAAGGGACGTTTAATATTTTTTAATGTTTATTTAAACAGGAGTTTCATATTGCTAAATAATCTAAAATACAAATAAAGACGTTCAATTACAGGTTCGAAGCCCTTCATGATATGTTCAGTCTAACTTGCTTTACCTTCAATAAATATTTAATTATTTTTAAATTACCCACTTCTTAATTGTCAATCATTATTATATATAAGTAGTTATTTTTACTTCCCTTTTAAACTGTAATTCGTAAAATTTCCATGAATGAGTCCTCATTCTATCGCCCATATGATATTCTAATTATTAATTCCATATTTTCCAGTTTGTTCAATTTGAATAATTTACCTCTTGTCCAGTGTATACATGTTAAAACTCCTCAGTTTGTCTTTGTCAGTGGTGGCTTATGAGTAATAAAAGTGAAGGGGCTCGAACTACAAGAGAATCGGGATGTAAAATGTATATGTTCTTTTTTGAGAACAGGTGTTCTCTATTCCTGTTCTTAAAAAAAACAAAAAAAAAGTTCCAATTTGTTGGTTGACATTGTGCTAGAGTTGCATATTGGGCTATTGTTGACGGTTCGGGGAATATCTCGAAAGAAAGACCCGTATAAAATTGATATTTCTTTGTGAAGATATTACTTAAAATCCTAAATTTGACATTTAAAAATTAATGTTTTCCCTAAATACCAAATCTGTAAGTAGCCCTAATCATACCCCTTACAAAACTGATAAAAAGGCTACTTAAATCCAAAATTTGTTAATAAAAGGCCTAGTCTTGCAACTTCTCCCCAAACCATCTTCTCTTTAAAAAAAACATGAGCATTTCATATGCGGGCACAGGCAATCAATAGGATTCGAAGAATACCCCATGGATTTCTTAACACGTGTAGTTTTTCTACTGTCATAATTTACTTAATTCCAATTTACACACAAAAAAAATAATAATTCGATGCCTTTTTTAAAGACAGCTAGGGAAGGACGCTTGTGCTTGACTGAAAAGGGCAAGAAGGGTGGAATATTTTTAAAAGAGGGCAGTATTTTTGAAAAAGGGGCATGAGGGTGCTATCGAGATGAAAAAAGGGCGGGCAGGGAGGACTGTCCTTCAAAAAACGCCTTGAGTGAACACTGAATTAATATTTAACTAAGTACTATGAAATTAATCTAATTGCAATGAAAGTGTTCAATCGAAAAAATTATTGAGACTGGGTAATAAATACTAGTATTGTGAAATGTTAAAAGAATACTTTTAACATTTAATATAACTTCATATATTTTCATTACAAAATAAGTGTGCCCTTTTCAAACTAAATTGTTGTAAAGCACCGAAAGGACTAACGGTCATTGGAAGTGTTTAAAATATATATAAAATTTTCCCAGTTTAGACAAGACATGTTTAGAATTAGTGAGACATCAAGTTAAGAAAGAATAGAATGGAAAGAACAAATTAGAAAAAAGAACTGTTTCTTAAAATTGAAGAACAAAGTGAAAAGAAACTTTTATCTTGCTCAAGTCACCTCAAGACATTTTCTGATTAGACTTAATTTTTTTTACATTAAAAGGCAACTTCCACGCTATTGGAAATAATATATATATATATATATTGTGTGTATATATATTGCGTGTATATATATATATATTGTGTGTATATATATATATATATTGCGTGCATTGTATAGCGTGGGGTTTGCATTATGGATATAGTTCTTTGATGATCAAGACAAGGAATGGCCATTTGTGTTTTAGTGTAACAAATTTAATTAAAAATAAAAGTTACACACAACACAGACATACATTTGGACACAACCTTACATGACAAAGTCTGGCTCTCGACTGACGACTTTATTCACAAACCAGAATAGGCCACTACAGTTGCTATAGAGGGCGCTTCGTAAACAGGGGTATATATATATATATATATATATATATATATATATATATATATATATATATATATTTCATTTTACCCTCGTGCACAACCCTTCTTTCCAAGGGTTGTGCAACTAGTATAACTATATTTCTTTTCAAAAGACCATAAAACAATTCTTTTTAAGTTTATTTTGAATGCGACGAACTAAGTATGTACTATCAAACAATATAAATACTTAAACTAATATTTAGACTGAATACAGAAATCTTCGCAGGGGTAAATAGAACAACAATAAACAATTAAAAATATATGGGTTAAAAAAAAGATAACAATAAATTTATGCTACACTAAATCAGCAAATTTTGAAGAGTTTTTTTCTTTTGTCTTCAATCAACTTATATTAAGAATGTTTTATATTATTTTCAAAAGATGTTTTGCAAGGGTTAAGTCAAAACTCTATTTCAATGTTGGTATTTCCAGTTAAAAGATTTCGGATTATATATTTGCACCTATAGCAATAAATACAAACAAATTAGAATTTTTTGTTATTAGTATTTATAATAGAACAGTATCGTAAAAAAATATTTGTGTAATTGTCAGTTTTGTTTGTTGTTAAAAGAAATTTATTTTCCTTATTTTTATAATAAATTTATATATTAATTAGTTAGTCAAATATGTGGCAGTTCTCTACCAAAATAAGTTATAAATTTAAATAAGATTTTAAACTAAAAAATTATACTAAAATCTACATAGATACTTATGCTACTGTTTGCTTGTGTCACTGCCTTGTCCTCTACCTCCTGGTCCTGGTAGCTACATATATGTCACCCATATTTTACCACTTAAATCATACATGCAAAGTGCACCAAAATGTTAAGTAATAGATGTAAAAATTGTTGGATTGCTTAACCTCCTATCCCCCTAATGTAGGTAAAATAAAATATATCTTCTTGTTAGTCGCCACATTGACAACATTTATAGTCTAGTTTGGCTCTGACTAGCTAAATGGTCTCTATGACGTCACTTTGTTTACAGGGTTTTTAAAACAGGGTTTACAGGGTTTGACAAGAAAATCAACTGCCTGAAAATTGTTTGTTGATTCGCTGAAACCAGTGTTAATGGGCGTACCCAACCAAGAATTAACCGGGGCCAGACTTAGAAAAATATTTAATATCGACTGCAGGATATGTCTGTGTTATCGCAGCTTAGTCTATAAATATTTACACTATTTATAGGTGATGTATTTTATTTATATACATTTTTTTTACTCAGAAATTGGGATTTATGAACATTTCTTAATATTTAAACAATTTCCCAAATCCTTTATCCCAGTCTGTTTTTCTTTCATTGCAAAATTTTTATATTATCTTGCAACTAGTCTGAATATGCTGCAAATATTTGCGCATACAATTTAAAATAAATGGAGGCAGTTTTTTTCAATCTTCTTATTGTTAAAAAGTTTCAGAAATAGTTCCTGATTATTTAATAAAATTTTTTATTAAAAAATTTAAACATTATAAAAGCTTTTTAAATTCTCTGAAAGTAACAGATTTTAAGTGATAAGCATTTAAATAAAAGTGTCTAGCTAAATGATTGATTTTTTGTTTTGCAGAATTTTTGATGCACTGCTTGGCGATTGCACTGTCACTCAAAAATCATCTACAGACTTCTACAACATGTGTACTTTTAAAAAAAATTCAATTTTTGAGTTAGTTTAATTTTTTTTTATAAAAAAATAGTATTCATACAAAATGAAACGCGAAATGGGAATAACAATATTTGACACCAATAAATGTCAATGAATGACCAATTTAATTGGTCTTCAAATAAATTAATACATAGAATAAAAAGTTTTGAAGGAAAACAAATCTTAATAACTCATCTCATGGATTACACTGGAGAAAAATCTCACTCCTGTGATGTGTGTCACAAAACATTTTCACAAAAACGGAGCCTCATCAGACATATATTGACGCACACTGGAGAAAAGCCACATACCTGTGATGTATGCAATAAAGCATTTTCCCGAAATTCCGACCTCAAGCAACATCTTTTGACACTCACTGGAGAAAAGACAAACACCTGCAAGGTTTGTCACAAATCCTTTTCGCGAAATGCAAGCCTCAGGAGACATCTCTTGACTCACACTAGAGAAAAGCCACACACCTGCAATGTTTGCCAAAAGGCATTTTCCCGAAATTCAGACCTTGGGATGCATATCTTGACGCACTCTGGGGAAAAGCCACACACTTGTGATGTGTGCCACAAAACATTTTCCCGAAAATCAAGCGTCACGAGACATCTCTTGACTCACACTGGAGAAAAGCCACACACCTGCAATGTTTGTCAAAAGGCATTTTCCCGAAATGCAGACCTTATGATACATCTCTTGACGCACTCTGGAGAAAAGTCTCACACTTGTGATGTGTGCCACAAAGCCTTTTCCCGAAACTCAATCCTAAGAAAGCATCTCTTGACACACAGTGAAAAAAAGATCTACACCTGTGATGTGTGTCACAAAGCCTTTTCCCTTAAACAGAACTTCATCAGACATCTAATAACTCACTCTGGGGGAAAAGTTACATTTTTGTGATGTGTGTCAAGAATATTATTCCTTAAGGGGGTCCGATACCTTCGACATTTTTTTTTTTATTTTTATACTTGTACAATCCAATTTTTTTTCTCTTTCTAAATATGCATAAAAACCATTTTAAGACGCTCATTTTTTTTTAAATTGCACATTTATTTTTAAATTAAAATTTTAGTAAATTTTTTAACAATTTTAAAATTCCTACTCCTTTTTTGTTTTTCAATATTTTGAAGAAATTTTTTTTATTTAAGATCTTGAATAATATGTAAATAGATGTATGCATTCAAATTTTGATTCAGATACATCACTTTAAAAAAATAAAATATATTAGAAATTTTGGAAAAAAAATTGACGAAAAAAAAAATTCCATTTTAAGTGGTTTTAAAAAACAAATTATGGTAAAAATAGGAAATCTGAATGCATACATCTATTTAAAATATATTTATCTTGCTACACACACAAAAATTATGATTTTAAGTATAATAGTAAAAAAGCCTTAGCATTTTTAGTGTTCATTAAATTTCAAAACCACGAACAGAGATATTTGCTTTTAAAGTTTACATATAGTGATACAACTATGTTATAGGAACACATCATTAATATAGTGTCTCTTTAAAACATTCATAACTAAAGAAGTAATACTAATTTTTTGAAGCAGTTTTTTGTCAGTTATTAAGATAAGTTTGAATAATATTTTTTAAATATAAAAAAAAAATGACTTTTTTTGGGAATTTTGGGTATCGGACCCCCTTAAGTTCAATCTTGAAGCTCATTCTGGTTAGCTCACGCGCCTTTTACTCTTTCGTGTGGAATCGGCCTTGGATCACATCTCTTGACTGATATTGTATAATTGTTTTTTTTTACATTAGTTTATCTTGCACATTTTGTACATATGTTTAAATTTCTGGAAACTCTTTGTACTTAGTTTTTTTTATATATATTTTGTTTCACTATATGAATTTTATTAGCCTTTCACTAATTGATGGACAATTTCAAAAATAAAATAAATGTTCTCAAATTTTTTGCTTATCGATTAATATTTAGAAAAATATTTTATTTATGAAATTTATAATCTACCATTACTAAAAATAAGTAGCACGGGAAAGATATTGTGGTTAGAACTACCCAGAGCGTGTCTTCCTAATTTTCCTTAAAAATTTATATGAAGATATTTTATAAAAAAAATAGATATTAAGTATAATTATTAACAACAGTTACAAAATAATGATTCTAAAATATTATTTAATTTTTAAACGATATAGTAATTGTAGTAAGATTTTGTAAAGTGACAGATGAACCCACACAATTTTTTTAAATTAGAATTCATGTATTTTTATACTTTTAAAATACTACTCATGAGTACATTTTACAATTTATTTTTAAAACTTTGAACACATTTGCTGCCATATTAGTTATATTTCACTCATGCCTTGTTTGTTCAAGAGGTTGCGTGAGGTAAATACAACTGCTATCGCAGACTACTGTAAATTCGTTCTGTGAATTGTTATGCACTTTATATAACCCATATAACCCTAATGTAGGCGCCACCCAGATAAAAAAAAAAAAACTTAATTTTTCGTTGAAATGTAACTTTTTGTGTACGTGTCGAGATATTTTACTGCTGGGCTACCCCCCGCCCATTTTGAACTTGACGCTCTGTGAGTTACAACTCACGCACGAAAGTCAAAGAAAAATTTCAAATTGATATATTTGAATCATTATAAAAACAAATCAAGAATAAAAGAATGTGGCGTCTTGAACACTATTTTTTTTTCTATTGTGTCATTGAGTGCGTTGTAAAAAAAAAAAAAGGAAAGCTACGTATTCGTAGAAATCTGGGTAAATAGCAAAATATTATAAATTATCTGTAAATGTATAATGAATCTACACTACTCCTTTTATCCTATTCTTCAGTAACCCATTTGTAGAATTTTAAAAGATTCATTGTGCAAGATCTTCTCTTCCTAAATCCATACTGATTACTCGACAAAGAAAAAATACTATTGTATAATCTTCAACAGAACCTATTTTAGTAATTATTTTTTCTTATGAGAACTGTGGATATATATGTTTACAAAAATGTTTTGTTGATTGTTACGTTTTATACTATTGATTTATACAATTGAATATTTATACATATCATAGCTTCCGCTTCAGATTCCGCTTAGGTTGTCCTCGAGTTATAGTATTCCTTTTTTTCTTGTTTAATTTTATGGCTTTTATTGACACGACTTGGAAAGTCCAAAAATATTAAAATGCAGTTATATATCCAATTTATTTGGAATTAACTCAAAGCTAAACCCGCACTGATAGTTAATTGGGAATGCTTCTGGATTTATTCTATATAAAATATCAAGCTTTTTATGTTATACCATGCTAAAGCCAAAAGAAATCACTATTAAAAGATTTGTAACAATCCGCTGTAATACATAGATGGTAAATCGTTGGAATTGCATTTCTATCTCAAAAACTTCTGATCACTAATTGAGTTATTGCACATAACTTTTGGATCTACTCCATTTATAGTGCATACTGTTATATTGAAGTTCTTATTTTCGTACTAGCTGTAAAACTCTTGTCACACAGAATTGTACAGTATGAGTATATTTCGTACCGAAAAGTCGTAAAACAATTCTTTTTAAACTACGGTTAAGTCGACCTTTTGAATCTTACAGAATTCTTATAGATTTTGTTTGTTTAGTCGCTACGCTTGCAATTATAGGAAAGTTTGTTTTTAATTGTTTTTTCCAAATAAGTAATATTTTTATTCTATATATGAATAAATTTAAATACAGAATACTTATATTATATCTGTATATACCTAATTGCTTATAATTAGAATTACAATGAAATACGGCAAAATACTTTTATTTCAACGCAAAAAATGTTTCATAAACGGTGAGTACAATCTATCTCAGTGTATGAAGTAAATATTTCTATATTGAGGTATTATTTAATGACGAAATCTAAAAATTATAGTAATGGAACTGAAGTTCCATGCTAAATCCTACAGAACGGAACTTCTTCGGCGTCGCAGATTTTTCTCCATGTTCGGTTGAAAGAGCGGTCTTCTTTTTCTCGGCGTAAAACTCTCCCATTGCGGTTGCATTGAGTGCCATAACAGAAATGGAACTCATCATCTGACCATGGTTAAAAAATTACGAGACAGTGTTTCGTGTTCTTTACTTCATGATAGGTAATGACCCGTCGCTAATAACTCACTATAGAGCTGTAGTGCGTTGTTTGAAAATATAGTGTGAGTGGCCTCCGTGGCCGAGTGGATTAAGGCGTCAGCTGGGAATCCAAGGGTCCCCGGATGGTTGCCAACTTCGCTACCAAAATACTAGAATGTCGTCCAGAACATCCACAAAAAATTAACGGCGTGTTTACAGGTTGGTTTGTTTAATAAACGTCGCACTAGAGCTGCACAGTGGGCTATTGGCGACGGTTCGGGGCCTATCTCGAAGGAAAGACCCGGGAACGATGCCTCGTGTTTTTGAACCATGGTCAGATGACTAGGACAACTAGCTGGCACCCGACGCAACCTCAATAGGCGTCAGGACATTGGACCTCGATCAGATTTATCGTGCACCAGTCCCGTACACACGCCAGTATACTTTGTTGGATGTTCTGGACGACTTTCTAGTATTTTTGTAGCGAAGCTGGCAACCTTCCGATCGGAAGATCACTACTTTTTTGCTTTTCTTTCTCAAGTCTATCGTATGGATTCGAACCACCAATCCTCTGATAGTAGCTGAACGCCTTATCCACTGAGCAAGGCGTGTATACCGGACTGGTGCACGATAAATCTGATCGTGGTCCAAAGTCCCGACGTCTATTGAAGGCGTTGGGTGACAGCTCAGGTGTTTTCCTCGTCATCTGACCATGGTTCAAAAATACGAGGCATCATTCCCGGGCCTTTACTTCGAGATAGGCCCCGAACCATCGCCATTTGCCCACTGTTCAGCTCTAGTGCGACGTAATTAACCAAACCAAACCAAAATATTGTTTAAGAAGACAACAAATATTGAATTACAAACCAGAAAGTATTTTGAAGTAAACAATACGTAGGTGAAGCATTTTGTTGATTAAAAATATGAAACTGGTTGTTAATTGATTTTATTGTTATATTTTATTGCATTTAAAAGGTAGGTTACTTCCGTTCGAAGCAATTATGTTTGTTCATAAACTTAACTTATTTATTTTATGCGTTAAATAAAACTCATTTGTTATTAACAACATAATGTAAGTATTGAATCTTCCTATTAAAATTAGTTTATCTCGTTACAAATTTAAAAAGGAAGTGTATTATAATTTGAATGTATAGTTAAACTAGAGTTTCAAACAGCCAAATCATCTAAGATACAAATACGATCAACTATACAGGCTTGAAGTACAGCAAGGTTTGCTCAGTCTAACATCAATCGTACCTTCAATGCAGATTCAACTTGATTAGTATAATTTCCATGAATATGGCATAAGTCCTAATTCTACCATCCGTATGAAATGCTCAATTTGCATTAGCGCTCATCTTGCCCTCCTCTCGTTAAGTGTAATATTAAGTTCCTCTGTCGGTCTCCAAATTTAATGCCTAAAATACCTAAAACAGTTTTTTCACCCTTTATTGAACTCTCTCTGTCAAGTTGATATATTTATATAAGTTAAAGTTTCTTATAAAAAATAAAATTATATTTAATAAAATCTCTTAATTAAATTATTAATAAAAAATTCTTTTTTGGATATTTGTCCACCTTCAGTTAAAGGTAGTTATGAGAAATTTCTAAGTAAGTTCTAAATTTGACTTTCCACATTGTTTCATGTGTACAAAAATATGCTTACTTTTACTGTTATAATTGTTAGTGAATGTCATAATTTTCAATAGAACCTATTTAGTAACCCCCCCCCCCCTCTCCCTTTTTTTTAAACAAAAGTTGTGGCTATTGATCTTTACAAAAGAATAAAACATTGTGGTTTGATATTCCTGGCTTTTTTTCTTTTACGGCTTTTATAAACAAGGCATGAAAAGTCAAAAAATCTTAAGGCCGGTTTACACGCTACGATAAATCGTATGATGTGATTGACAAATGTATCATTACAATAAATCGAAAGAGTGAGTATTGTTTACACGCTACGATAAATCGTAACGATTTCTTGTCAAATATTCGTTGTCGACCGCTTAAATAAGCTTTTGCCATGGAGGAAGTGGTGTTGTCATTATATATCGGTTGTTTAGCGAGAAAAGTGAAAAAGTCCCGAAGACCAAAAACAAAGTGGAGCCGCCAGTGGTTACTAACCGTATTCACCTGACATTGCATCATCTGATTATTACCTGTTCAGATCTCTGCAAAATTATCTAACCGGAAAAAAAATCACGTCTTTTGAAAGTGTTGTTGCTGACTATTTTAACTCCAAGGATGAGAACTTCTACAAAACAGGAATTCATAAGTTACCTGAAAGATGGCAACAGGTTGTAACAAATAACGGAGAATATATAATTGATTAATATTAAACACATATTTTTATAAATTAATTCAAATATTTTCTTTAAAATACGACAGAACTTTCCTTCCAACCCATAGCTTCCTGTGCGAGGAAAAGCATCTTGGCGCGATAATTGTTTGGCGGTGAGAGGATAAATTGCCAAATGTTGCAACCTTGTATTGCAAACATTCCAACAGATCGTTACGATTTGCAGAAATTGATGCCGGCCGGCATCAACCATCCAATCCAATTCCAATTAATCGCTACAATGTCCTGTTTACACGCAACGATAAATCGTAACAATTAGATCGTTACGATAAATTGCTACAATTTATCGTAGCGTGTAAACCGGGCTTTAGAATGGCAGCTATTTATCCAAGTTAATTTAAATTTACCATGAACTAAAGGTACAGATCTGATTAGTTGGGTGATATTTCATAATTTATATACACAAATTTAATTTATTACATCATGGTCATGCTAAAGACCCCCGCTGATGTATTGATGCTGAACTGTTGGAAGTATGAGTATATCTAACAAATTTCTGATCACTAGCTTCACTAACTGAGTCACTCCACCCAATTGTTTTGGATCTATCCCAAGTAGTGCATATTGTTATACTAAATATTTTGTTTTTCAAATAGATGCTCGACTTTTGTTACCAAGGGTTTGTTACCATATTTCCTTTTAAAAGGTCATAAAAAATTAATTATAATTTTTTCTATGCTACATGCACTTTGAATATGTGCATTGCTTTTGGCCCTTGTTGTAATTTTAAAAATTGTAATACTTCCATGATTTAATTTTCACAGATGATTATTAAATATAACATATACTAGTCTAATGTTATCAAGGGCCTTCAGTTGCCCAGTGGATAAAAGTGTTCAGCTGGTAATCATAGGATTGCTAGTTCAAGTCCATGCAATGGACTTGATAAAGAAGAGTAAAAAGTATTGATCTTGCGATTGGAGGGTTTCCAGCTACGCTACAAAAATACTAGAAAGTCATTCAGAACATCCAATAAATTATACTGGCTTGTATACAGGACTGGTGTACAATAAATCTCATCGGGGTCTAATGTCCTGATGTGTATTGATGTTGCATTGGGTGCCAGCTTAGGTGTTGTCCTAGTCATTTGACAATGGTTTTTTAAAAATATGAGGCATCGTTCCTGTGTCTTTGCTTCAAGGTAGGCCCTGAACCGTCACTAATAGCCCGCTGTGCAGCTCTCGTGTGACGTTAATTAACCAAACAAAACCAAAGTTATCAAAGGGGGTTATTAGAATATGTATTAAAAAAAGTATAGACACTTGCAGATATAAAATATATAATTTAATATTATTAGGTAAACATTGTAGTTTTATTTTTACTATTTAAGCATCTATTTCTTTATTATACAAACATAACAAAACTTATAAATGTATAAATCATTTTTCAAACTTATTAACAAAAAATGTTAAGTGAAATTTTAAATGATTTACAGACAAAAAATCAAATAATAAGTTGCTATTCTACTGTTCTGGGTCTAAATATAAATATAACCTAAGAATGTAATAACATTCAATTTTTTAAAGACAAAAAATTGTTTATGCTAATAAAGATTTGTGACACAAAGAAAACTTTTTCATATAAACTTTTTATGATTGTTTATTATTTTTTGAATTATATTGCAAAATTTTGCTTGTATTTATGGCTATTCTTTATAAACACAAAGAAAATGAAAAATTATTTGTTTATTTATCTTTAGTAATATATTTATAATAGAGAATTGTCGTATATTTTAAATTTGTTTCAAACAGAGCTCTGATTAACAAAAAAATCCTACAATTCTTAATATCCAAATTACAATTTCGTGAAAAATTCTAAAGTTATTAAATTTTTAAGTTCAACAAAAATTACTGGAAATGTAATGCAAACGAAAACGCCCTCTTATTGGTTGTGACGTAGAAAGATCAGAGATGGAAGATCGAAAAAAGTGCAGTTCTATTCTAAACAGATTAGCAATTGTATATGCCGATTCATACTTGTAAACCAAATATATTATGTCAAATCAATATTTTATGTTCTGATGTTTAATTGAATTAAGTTAAAAAGTATTAACAAAATATGGATTATTTAGCCCATTTTTAGCAATAAAAGTGTGTTTTTATAAGAGAAAATAATCTAAAAGGTGAAACGTGATAGCGATAAACATCTGTAAACTTAAGAGTATTTTATAAAACTTTTTTTTGTACAAATTCAAGTTTCAATTCTACAAATAGGTGGCTTTTATTTTCTGGCTGAAGCACTCAGTTCGAAAATTTACTTACTTTAAAATTTTGTTGTTGTTAATTTTCAAGAGAATAAAAAATAGGATTTATAAAACTCTGTGTATATTTTTAATATTCCTCAAAATATTAAATTTTTTCTGTCCCTTCTTTTTTAATTCCATAACTAAACTTTCTATTGTTTTGCAACTATTAATACTAAACTGCAATTATTTGTGTAGGGTTTTAAAATAAAAGTAACAATTTACTTAATTGATTTTATCTTTAATTAATCACAAACTTGTGAAAATAGTTTTCCGGCATTAAATTCTCTCAGTGTTTCATATTTAACTGATTATGCATTCAAATAAAAATATCTTGCTAAATGTGTTATTTTTGTATTCCAGAATGTTTGTTGGGCTGCTTGGAAATTGTACTGCTACTTACGACTACCCAAAAGCCTACTTCAATATTTTTATACTCTAAATATGCAATTCTTCAATCAGTATTATTTTCATTAACAAATAACTTTCACCCAGAAACAAAACAAAAAAGGTCAGATGTGTATAGCAAAGAGTTATCTTTAAAAATAATTATTCAGATTAGAAAGTATATAGTTTAGTTAATTCATGGATAACACCAGAGAACAAGCCAACACCTGTGAAGTGTGCCATAAAGTATTTTCCCAAAAATCGCACGTAAAAGTTCACCTCTTGATACACACTGGACAAAAAGCACATACTTGTAACATATGCCAAAAAGCATTTTCCCGAAATTCAGACCTTAGAAGACATTTTTTGACACATACTGGAGAAAAGGCTCTTTCTGGAGACAAGCTTTACACCTGTGATGTGTGTGGTAAAGCATTTTCCCGAAATTCAAACCTTAGAAAACATTTTTTGACACACACTGGTGAAAAGCCACATTCAGGAAAAAAGCTACACCCCTGTGATGTGTGTGGCAAAGCATTTTCACGAAATTCAGACCGTAGAAGACATCTATTGCTGCACACTGGAGAAAAACCATGCTCCTGTGATGTGTGTCACAAATCATTTTCCCAAAACTCAGACCTCAAAAAACATTACTTGACACACACTGGTGAAAAGCCGCACACCTGTGATGTGTGTCACAGATCATTTTCCCAAATCTCAGACCTCAAACAGCATCTCTTGACACACACTGGAGAAAAACCTCACATCTGCGATGTATGCCACAAAGCATTTTCTCGAAGTACGAGCCTTAGAAGACATCTTTTGATACACACTGGAGAAAAGCCACACACCTGTAATGTATGCCCCAAAGCATTTTCCCGAAATTCAGAACTTAGAAGACATCTGTTGCTGCACACTGGAGAAAAACTATACACTTGTCACCTGTGTCACAAATCATTTTTTCAAAACTCCGACCTCAAAAAACATCTCTTGGCACACACTGGACATAAGCCACACACATGTGATGTGTGCCGCAGAGCATTTTCCCAAAGTTCACATCTCCAAAATCATCTCTTGACGCACACTGGGGAAAAGCCACACACCTGTGATGTATGCCACAAAGCATTTTCTCGAAATACAGACCTTAGAAGACATCTCTTGACGCACACTGGAGAAAAGCCACACACCTGTGGAGTATGCCACAAAGCATTTTCTAGAAATACAGATCTTAGAAGACATCTCTTGACACACAAGTGACAAAAGGTAGATGCATGACACAACAAAACATATATCTAAATTTTGACTTTCGAAAAATCTTTTCAATCTTTATTAAAAATTATTTTATTATTATTTTAAATCATATACATATCAATCATGTACAATCATATATACACATATAATTAGCCCATGTGCTTATTAACAAAAAAAAGTGTTTCTTTCTCATAATTGAAATTCATTTAATCTGTGCATTTATAAATTACAAATTAAAACAAAACTGCTAATTCTTTGTTTATATCTATGTATTTATTCAATCAAAATTTAAATTTTTATTCTTTAAAATCATACACATATCCATCATATAAATATATAATACAGAAGATTATTGAAAACTGTTTTTTCTCAAATGTAAGTCTCTTTTTCATAATTGAAACACATTTCTCGGTGCAATTATAAATAGCAAACTTAAATCAAAGGGACGACTCTCTGCTCATATCAATGTATTCATTCTCTACTGTGCAAGATTTTTCTAAGATATCCTGGTTTAAGACGTAGTCGTCCATATTAAGGTAGATTTTTTTGCAGTTGTAGTACACCGTGTGCTGGGCAGGAACGCCTGTACACGGGGCTTCCATTGGCTTCATTTCGAGTAGCCTCTGCCGCATACGAGTAATGCATTCGTGGAGCAAAGGGAAATCGGGGCGCTTTTTAGAATCCTTGTTCCAGCATGTCAGCATCACAATATACCTGAATGAAGTATACTCGTACAATAAATATATTTTATCATAACATCCAAAAGTGTCAATAATTTATTAATAACACAGTCTCACAGACACTTTTGGATAAATCTGTAAACTTTAAGCCTATAAATACAAATATTTACGACCAACAACGAGCTGAAGGACAAACAAGGTTCTCCAAAGCTAGTATCTCCAAACTATTCCCCAAAGAATATCTAACTTCTTAAAATCCATTACTCTTGTAGAACTAACAATATTCACTTGCAAGTTGTTCTATTTGTCTATTAATCTTTTATAGAAATACTGCTTTGTCCCTTCCCGACGAAATGTGATTTGTTTAATCCAATGACCTCTCATTCTATCACTTATATTAAAGTACAAACTCTCGACATCTCCCTGTTTAATAAATTTATGTTTGAGTATCGCAAAATAAAATTTTAAATAATATGAATAAAATTTTAAATCGAAAACATGTAGGTATAAATTTGAAAATACATTATGAAATTTGGAATGTCATATTTATTTAACAATTGCTAAAAAATTTAAAAACTTGCTTTTTAATTTAATATTTTCAAACGAAAATTCCGGATATCTATAAACATTTAGGATAATTAAAAAAAAAAAAAGTAAAGTAATAATAAAATATATAAACTGCATCACGAAATAACTACAATGTAAAGAAATAGGTACTTAAAATGAGAAAATGAAACTATTCGTTTTTCTTTGAGTACAATCGCATTGTAAATGAACGCTGACATACTCACATTTAAATAATCGAACTTTCGCAAAAATGAGCAGTGTGATTTAATATTGCTAATCTCAGCTTCTATTCAAGTGCCCTGACAAACTTAAAATAATTGTTGAGTTATTACAACTCAATTATCTTACCTCCCATTCTTTTGGCCCACCTTTTTAACATTTCTTCTGTTTATAGCTTCGTCAAGTCGCCCTGGTAGTTTAATAGATAAGACACTGGACTGCGGAGCCTGAAGATCTGGGTCCGATTCCCCGTAAGTCTTGGTTGATATTTATTGAAAATGATTTATGAAGGCAGCCTATGCAAGCACGCAACTGCTCTTTTGATTTATTTTTACTCATTGTACTCATTTTTGAGTATATTTCTTTTTCAAAAATGAAACTTATGTATTCGAAGCCATGATGGGTATCGAATGTACTAAAAAATGAGACTATTTTACTTGTTTTTGGGTATCTAATTTTAACAGTGTATTATATATCTATAAATGTATATGAATGTTGTTACATAGGATAACTACGAAATGAAATCAGACGTCACAAATGGATGATGTTGCACTCATGGAAACAATGTGCGAGATAATAAAATCAATATTTCTGAAAATCGCTGCGAAATATTTTGGCAAAAATTCAATTTCCATGTTTTTGTCAATTTTCTTTTGCTAAATGATTTAAAAAGGAACTGGTTTTATTTCTCTTTTGATTTTTTATTATTAAATCAGTATATTTAATTTAATCATATTTAAAAAAAAAAAACAGTATTAAAGTAATATTTTTGGCACTCAAATTTAACAATTATACTCAAACTATTTTATTAGTTTTGAAGCTATTATTGTTTAAACGAAAAAGAAGTGTTGTTTTTCAAACTGTAAAAAGTGGAGACTAAAATAATAGTAAATTTCTAAAAATTGCAAACAGTTCGAAACTTTTTGAAGATTATTGACAGGGTTTTTAATTAATTTAAAACTTTTTGTTTAAAGTACTTACAGGGATTTTGGACAATACTCTGGTTGATCAAGTCTATAACCTAACTTTACGTATTCGTTCACATCCCAGTTGCCTACGTTACTATATGGAACGCTTCCACGTGTCAGGAGCTCCCATAGCAACACTCCGTACGACCACTAAAAGAGAAAAACATATTCTTAAGATATAAAAGCGCTAATATAAAATAGCAGTTTATCACTAAAACTAAACCAAAAAAATAAATAAATAAAGACTATTCAAAGAAAATAGAAGCGTAAATCAAAAATAATTCGCAACTCTAATTACAAATAACTTTGAATATATACTTTGTATATGATGTTAAATAAAAGCATGATTGGATTAACACTGATATTAATTCCGTTTATAAGAACTTAAATTAAACTATTCAAATTGAGTAAATTATTACTTATTGATATAATTCATACGCATTAGTTAATAAATGGATACATATTTAGATTTGATTTACTTTTCTCCCTTAAAGAGTGGAACAAAATTTTCACAATTAATAAATGAGGATCATAAATTAATATTTAATCCTCTAAACGTTTCGGAAAATATCAAAATTGTAAAGTTCTTTTCTCTGCAAAATTGTTGATTTTATATTTCTATGGATGTATATTATATATAATATACATATTTTACTTTTTAATTATTCTTTAATGTAGATTCATTTGCCAAGAAACACCACAACCCTTTAGCTTTGAAAATATTTCAACGTGGAATATTTTTATGAATTTAAAGTTTACGCTTACTGCTCGAAAAACTGGAAATGCATGAGCGACTCCAGTCGTTCACCTCCATCAAAGGGTTACTGTTTTAAGTTGTTATTTTTTTAAACTGTAATATAACATATTTTAAGTTTGTAATGTGAGAAGTTCCATAGACAGCTGGTAGGTGACTTATGATCAAAGTGTTGATGGTTCGAATCTCGACTTTGATATTGCAGCGACCTCGAAATCGGAAGGTTGCGACTTTGGCTTAAACCGCTTTTTCACGCAGGTACCCTGGTCGAGTAGCAACCAGACGGTAGCGCGTTCCAATACGGCTGATATCAGCCACCGAAGTTCGAGTACGGCTGATACTGTCCAAACCGGCGCCGGCAACGGTTTTTGCCGGCGAGTGCAAAAACGACCTTACTCGTCGTACATAAAAGTAATTTACCGTATATAGGGGACTGGGTTAAGTTAAAACGTCTTCAGGCTTACGGAGGTACGTGAAATACCAGCTGATGTCCTATACTCGTCATCTAACCATGATTCAAAATTACGAGACGGTGTTTTCAGGTCTTTCCTCCAAACTGTCGCCAATAGCCCATTGTGTAGCTCTAGTGAGACATTAGTTTATCCAACCAAGCAAGATAAATTCTCCCTTTTAAAAATGTCTCCATTTTGTGTGAAAATAATTGTCTTAATATACTATAGACAGGCGGATGTGGTATAAATATACTTACAACATCTGTTTTAGTAGAGTACTTTTGCTTAGTAAGAGATTCTGGTGCCATCCATCGGTAGGGCAGTTTGGCGTTTCTGTCTCTGCAGCAATAGTAGTCGTCCACGTAGACATCTCTGGACAGACCGAAATCCGCCACCTTCACGTTTAACGAAGAGTCCAAGCTGAAACAAGAACAGTTTATTGAAGGCAATAAAATTTTCTCATATACATCTCTCCCAATCTTATCCTTCGAGAATTATAAAGTTCTTTAACTGTGGTGCTTAATATTTACTGAATAATTCAAATATAAACAGTCAAAAATTAGGAACATATATTGTAGAAGGGTTTAAAAAAGATCTTAACAAACAGTTTTTAATGTAGTCGAATATTATTAAAGTCAGCGAGTTTAGGTAAATCTAATTACCAATTACCGCAATGAAAGTTTTGTGGCTAATATGAGGAAAAAAATTAATTTTATATTCTGGCACGTGACAGTTTTGGTCACGATTTGTATATATTTCGTTTGATTTTACAGATATTCAGAAATTTTTAAATCAGTCATCTTTGAAAGAGTTGTGAACTCATCGAAATTAGATAAAACCATCTCGTGTTCGGAATATGCATTACTTGGAGTAAAATATAATACACAAACATGCACATCTAGTTCCACAGAGATTGATCAAATGTATTTCCTTAATTTTATAAAACATATTTTATTTAAATAGTACTATTTTGTGCATCTGGGAAACTCATTAGCATATATTTATGTAGATTAAACTTTTTTTAAAGACACGTTATTTTTCCAATTTTATTATTCAAATTCTAACAAGGTACAGTTATTCTTGTCCATATAAAGGAAATATGAAGTTTTCGCTTACATGCAATTCCTAGCTGCTAAATCTCGATGGACAAACTTCTTGTCAGCGAGATAAGCCATTCCAAAAGCAACGTCTGCAGCAAATTTGAGTAGATTGGTAACAAGGAGAACCTGAGACATAAGTTGTATTATTAGAATAAACAAACGGATGCCCAGCCCTAATTTTTGTATTATTGAATAATTTAAGAGATAGAGATAATTATTGCCTCTTTGGTAGTTGTGTTAATTTCTTTAAAGACCAATATCCATGAACATAATCAACATGCTAGCTAAATCAGGCTTAGAAAATGTATTCTTCACGAATTCTTCCAGCATTCTTTATGAATACTTTCATGGTGACGATGGCTATTTACATTTACATGGCTTGTGTTTTTTAACGTAGCCTCAGAAATAAATATCGTAAACATCCTCTTTCCAGTTTTCTTTATTTGGTGTGCTTTGAACAAATTTTTGTAATATTTCACCTTTTTGAAGATCTACATAAAAATTCTCTATACTTTCGTAAATAATAGCTTAATTGTCAATAAAGTATAAACAAAGGAAAGAAACGAAGAAAACAATTTCAGTACACAAAGGTTAAATAAAAGATATGCTATTATATCGATTGGCAATTAAACAACTGATTATCAAACATAGTTTTTGTATTTTTAGGAATGCATTTCTTTCTTCGTAAGTTTACTACACGTATAAGATTGAAAAAAGTAATTTTTAGTTTTCCCCCAACAAAACCAAAACAGCAAATTAATAAAAACTATAATTTTTGTAAGTTTTTTTTTTATTTTAAATGTAAAAGAAAATACAGAAAATAGTTCATAAATCACAGAAAATAGTTTATAAATTACTAAAAATAATTTATAAATGACAGAAAATAGTATATAAATTACCGAAAATAATTTATAAATGAAAGAATTGATGAATTAATACTTTTGTCTCGTCTCTTATATAAGAGCAAAGGTCCCCATTCTCCATGAATGGCAACACAATCCAAGGTACACTTCCCTCGAAGCACAATCCCAAAAGACTGAGGACATTGGGGTGATGGAAATCCTTCATGATGAGCGCCTCTTTCAAAAAGCTCTCAATAGTTTGTTGATTACACCGTGAATCTGTTATATTTAGAGAACAAAAGTTTGACAAACTTAGATTCTGTTTGAAACATACAAAAATGCCATGTTAAAAAAATATATCAATTGGCTACGTTTTTTTAAAAGCAGCTACAATATTTTAAATTCAAGTTTATGCTTTCTTGTTCTATCTATCATTCTAATAAGTTTAAAACTAAATACAAGTTTACAATGAATTTTAAGTTTATGCTATATGTTTTTTGCATTTTGTCGTTAAATTATATAAACTTATGTATGCATTTTTAAAACAAATATTTCTCTATTAATTATTTGAAATCCACGTTGAGAAGTATGTACTAATTTATAAACGGTTACCATGCAAAAGATAGTTTATATTTATATATCGACCATCAAATCCAGACAACCGATAAGAGAAGATACCGAAATCTCAAGAAAATGAAATTAGTAAAAATTAAAAATTTTAGTTGATAAAAAGTAAAATAATTTTTTTATACTCAATATCGCCAACCGCCTGTTGTGTAGTTACAGAACAACTTTAATTGGACCAATTTTTTTTAACGATAGTTAATCCTGATTATAATAGTAAGGCGATTAAAGCGCATATATAATCTTACGAAATTCCATATATGGAAAGTTTAAATACACTGGTGGACAATTGCTAAGGACGGATGACACTAGCAACGATAGCAACCACAAAATGGAAGGCAGGAAAATTTGGTAATTAGCATAAGTGCGGGATACAGTAATACGTATTGTACGTATGCAAATTTTGGATTGCCGTACTTGTTCGTCATGTGATGCTGTTCGATGACAACGCAACATGTCATCGAACAGTCGCTGTCCAGGAGTGTCTAGAGAACGAAGATATTCAACGCCTCGTATGGTCAGCACGTTCTCCAGATCCGAATGCTTTGGGGAGCAGTCTTGCTTGTCGACAATATCCTCCAATAAAAAAGGACACCCTCATCCGTGCGCTGACAGAGAAATAAGATAAATTACCCCAACAGCTGCTGGATAATGTTGTTCAAAGTATGACACGACGTGTGGAATTTTGCATCGCTCTCCATGGTGGCCGGCCATATCCCGTATTGACATCTTACGCCAGAACGCCTGCGGACGGTAATTGCATTTTTTCACTTTAGCCCATGCAGCACAAAATAACAATTTTGTCCCTTGAACACTTTTCAAAACCTTCTGGATTTCAGAGCACAATAAATTATATTTATTGTAATGTCCTAGAATTCTGACATTATTTTATTTCACTTGGCATTTAACCACGCTTACTTTTTTATGCGCTATATAGTCGTTTGTGATCCGTCCTTAGCAAGACCAGTGTAGTTGTAGAGCTAAACTTGTTCTGTCATTTTATTATGAATTATCTGTATTATTTTTAAAGAATGAAAAAGTAGGAATTTTCTAAAATTGTATCCCGAACTTTATCATACCCATGTGATGAAAAGCTTTCAGAAATATATCAAAATATCAACTAGTTACAATTTTACAAGCTTTCCACAAGGTATACGTACTTGTTGGCGTCAAAACATTTGACGTTATTGGTGGCAAGGAGGATATAATTATGTGACAAGTTTAAACTAATTTAACTGGGCTTGTGGTTCTTGCGATTTGAAAGAAAATGGAGGAGATATTTTACATTGGAGGAAAAAAAAACTAGATGTTAATTTTAATAAAAAAGTAACTTGTTAAATAATTGTGTAATTTATTCAAAATAAAGAGCATCCCCAAATAAAATGTTGTTGAAGGAAAATAATATAACATTAAAAAATATAACTGTAATATAAATAATGTAATTTATACTTCTGATACTTACGCTCATGAAGTGTTTTAATTGCTACTTTTATATGTTTGGTCGACTCAGGACGTTTCAGTAATCCTTCGAACACGCATCCAAATTGTCCTATTTATAAAATTAAGTTTAACATTGAAAAATAGTTTAGTATTGAAATTATTGTTATCTAAATAATTAATTTAAGTTTCTATTATATGCATGCGACTTGCTCACATTACCACTCTATACAGTAGAACGGCCGTCGTTAGCAAGACTAATAAACTTTTCCAATATAAAAAAAAGCTACATTAAAAGTTAAAAATATCGCATAAATACATTTAAAATTTGATCAGATTGAACAAAATTACAAAGGAATAATTTAAGGCTAAAGAACAATAGTTATTATTTTTTTTTACTCTCACACACACGATTCCTTGAAGTAAATCGTATCGTGTAAAGAGTGTCTCTTCTACGTTAACCTTCAAGTGGGTTCTTGTGTCATATGCTACACTAGTCACTTAAGGGTTAATCACGATATCAACAATTAAAGATTAACGAACGATATTCAAAAGCTTCCGTGAAGTTTTCAAGATTACCCGACATGTTATCAGGTTCCCGATATTCAAAGAATTTTTTAAAAGAAATTAATTATCTCTGAAAAAGTACAAAAAATACTGTGTTTAGCATAACACAGGAATATATTTCGTGTGCTTGGAATATAATATTACTTTATCACAATCATTTATATGTTATAATAACATATGAATTAAAAAGCATGACAATGTTAGCAATGAGTCATTATAGTTTCATAAAACAAAATTCTATCTTGGCGCGATGATTGGTATATGTGTCAGTGTCAAACCCGCTTATTGTAAATGGTCAGTGTATGGCCAAAAGCGTTTATTGGTAAGTGGACAGTGTAAGACCAAATGAGCTTGTTAAGTGCAAAGAATATTCTATGTTGTTAAAAAGATGATTAAGCCATATTAAATTTTATAATAATTAAATAGATAAACCAATCCAAGTCTTTCATCAATATAAATATATTTGGGTATATAGAAGAGAGACAAATTAAAGTGCAAAGGAAAGTAGCATTAACTAATATGATTGACTCTATTAATTTACATTGATTAAATTCCTGAATTTGGTAATAAATTGGCAGTATTCCTGTTAACTGGTAAATAAAGAAAACAACACAGATAAATTGTATGTCAAACCTGCACCGACTCTTTCTCCGAGAATCAACCAAAGCTTTGGAATGAGAAGATTCTTATCTTCCAAAGGTATCCTTATTGCGCAGTCTACATGCTGCATATCAAACATTTGTTCCCCTGCTAATACATCCTTGGCTGTAGAAGCGTAACGTTTTACAAAGGCAGCGGAGGAGGCATAATTTGATACACCGTCTCTTGCTATGCTAAGGTGATCTGAAAAGTTAAAATGTTCTTATGGAAATTTTGTAATTCATGCACTTGTCTGAAGCGTCTGTCAGAGGTGGGCGCAAAAATGCATAATAAAGCTATTTTAAAATTTTGTAGGGTAAATGTAATAAACTTTCTTTTTAACCTAATTTTAGTGCCAACTTGGCGCCAAAACGAAGATATCAATTCGACCCTACATATACTTTTTAAGGGATGTTTGCGCATGACTTTAGTTCGAATTCACGTATTTTGGCAATTTAATTTGTTGGATAGGAAATGTCTCAATTAACCGGCGCTTATTAAAAAAATATTCTTCGATTTGAATACATTTACTGTTGTTGGAAAAATAATAATTTAATTTCGAATACATTGCAAAAACATTTGGTTGTCCGGCTTTCATTTGTTCTAAAATATCAATGAAATTGACTTTTAAAAAAAAAAAATTCACCGATTTCAATTTTTTTTATTGTTTTGTTGTATAAGAACCTTCTCTATTTAGAATGAAATTTATTACATTTTCTGTTATCTGGTAATTCAATAAAATGGAAATTTTGATTAATCAGAATTTTCTTTACATTTTGTCCTATTTAATTTTATGTTTGATACGTAATGTATCAATTTAAAATAAAATGCAGTAAATATTTGGTTATCCGGCCTTCAATTAACCGGAATAGCTGTTAACTGGACGTGGCGATATGTTTTTTATTGAAGTGGAGTGTCACTGTTTTTGAACCATTTAATTTAGTTGATTGAGCATTTAAGTCTAAAATACATTTTCCCTGTTGTAAAAAAAAATGAAGAATAACTTAAGTTTCCATGTCAGTAATAGGAGGGGGTGACGCTTCCTGCTAAATTAGAAACTATAAAAGGAAAAATAAAATAGAAAAAAAAAGATTTTAAGAAAAATGTGCTAAAAAGTAAAAATTAATTTTTAATTTTCCGGTCAATTGAAAATATATAATTATTTAATATTGATTTTATTAAAATTGCATTTTTTTAAGTTACTGTCATGGAGTCGTTACTGTACTATCAAAATATTGCAGCCAATAGATGTAATAATCGTATCCAAAAGAAATCTATACACTGATGTTCATTAATAAATATATTAACATATAATTTCGTTACCTTTCGTTTTATTGACATCGTCAATCACACGCAATGATATCCTTTTCCAGTGTTTAAAACACATAAATGCGATAAGAATTGCGCATACAATGATCAGAGCAAAGATAAACCACCAAATAGGACTCAATTTTGTCTGTACATCTACAGGTCCTGTAATCATTATATAGCCTAGATGATGCCTGGAATATCCGACAAACACCTGAAAAAAATATTTTGAATTAGCAGATATAAATAGTCCATATGTTTACCATTAATCATCATATTGATTGATTTTATTGCAATCAATACATGAATATTAGATATTAATGCATACTGCACCCACGTACAATGTAATTATTTCCCTTAGAAATTAATAGTTTGTTACAATTTGTACAAGCTTTATTCACTCGTTTTTGGTGTACTTCTGTAAAAAGTGTAATTATAACGTATATAAAAAAGCTTTCAGAGCAAATGGTGGATGTTCCCCATAACAGCATATAATGTTGATTATCTTTAACCTAGTGATTTTTGAAGGATATTGTATATATTTTTAATACCACCTTATTTTATACTTAATTTTAATGTCTTGTGTCTGTCTACCTTGTAGTTTCATAATGTTTAGACCAGATTTTAGACTTGTCTAGCCATATTACTTTACTGTCACTACTAACACTTAACACTTTACTAACACTTCACGGCATCAACGTGGTAATACTTCACGGGCATCTCAATCATTCGTTCCTCTGTCTAACTCACTGAGAGGGGGGTACTGTGGGGATCACTTCATATACCCGATACTCCCACTTGGGCAGAAGTGATCACTTTAGCTTTACTGGTAGAGTATCGGCGTAGCAAGCATAAGTACCTCGTTTCGATACCAAGTATCAACCAAAACGTTCATATGGCTGCAGTATATTTAAATGAAAAAAAAGTACAGGCAAAAGTCATGCCAGAAGGACTTTAAAAAATTGCATATGTACATAACCTCCCACCAATCACAGCGTCTTGTCGGTTAGGACGTCCGTTTCTATTCATTTTGATCCTAACGAAAAGGGGAACTTGTCTCAAACACCAGTGCTGATGCACACAAAGTGGATTTTACAAGCTCGGCTTACTATTGTCAGGTAGCAAATTTCCAAAGTTTCTTAAAGTTTATTACAGTTGCAATTTTTAAACTTTTTTGTATTGTTATTTTTCACAAACTCAGAATTTTCGGATGGTAGTACCAGCCTTTGAGAGAATTAAGCGAAAAACCTGATCGTAAAGGCGAGTCCAACAGTAGCATACTGCTGGTAAGATTCCTACCGGTAGTGCAATGCGTCCTACCGAAAGAGTATTTTACGATATATCATTAAATTTAAATCTATGTATTTTATGGAAATAAATTAAATAGGAAGTGTATTTTATTATATACACACACCATTTTACATAGATACACGACTTTAATTACCTGAACTGAAATATTAGTTACAGAGGAACTTGAATTGGGCATAAGGTTTGGTGGTATATCGCAGCTTATATGTTCCATAGTGACATTCTTTATTTTGCAGAAGTCGTCATCTCCGAGCATTACCTTAAAGTTGTCCGCTGAATTTATCAGATTTAAGTGGTTACCCTGAAATCAAAGCAAAAAGAAAATAATTTTGGAACATGATATGGGGAAATATAGTTATTTCTAATTATTGAGGAGTTATGAGCTTGAAGGTTTCGGAAAATGTCGGCTGTCAGAGCTTATAAATAAAATTGGCCTCAAATGATATTGTGTTGTGCATACATTTATGAAAAGAGTTATAATGACATACACAAAATTAATAAAAATAATATATCTCATAAACACCTCCCCCATAGCATATTTGTAACCTAGTAACATAACCAATCTTTTTAACATTTTAACACATATTTGTATCTTTAACTACATCTATTTATGTATTTGGTCATATTTTATTGGAAGAGTATTAACTGATGTAAAGTGATACTCTGATGTAAGTTGATCAACGTTTGGACAATAATTCGGATCATTGAGGTGAGGTTATGTAGTACACATCATTTTCGAATTGCTTTCATTTAAGTTCTGATTAAAAAAGATATACTTCAAAGCACACACACATATATCAGAAGCTGAGTTAAGTATATATTGCGAAAATCAAATATATGCGACTGGTGGAAAAATGTAACTTCCCCATTATGAAAAGCTGAAACTGGCGTTTTTGAAAAGTTGAGGAGACATCAGTCACGTCATATACTTTTGGATTGATTATTTGCTCAGAAAATCGAAATAACACAAAGCTTTTAAAATCTATTCCCGTATATGAAATCCACAGTAGCATTAATAATAATCTCACTTTGATTTTCAGGGTTTCGTCTCCATCTGTCCACACTTCCGAGAAGTCCGGATCCGGGTAGTACATCAGACGCGACAGGTGTTCTTGGTGAATGTTGAAATCCCTGAGTTTCTGGACCCCATCCATAATAAAAGCCACATGTGTCTGGAGAGGGTGGGTCCATGTCGGAATGGGAACTCCCGGCCTTTCCAGTAAGGACGGTGTCCGACATGTCATGACGGTTCCTCTGGAGTTTGGATCCGCCCAACACTCCTAAAATTATTCATATAGATTGCGTTATGTATCAGAGTACCAGGCAAAGTTTAACGACAATGAAGATTGCTGCTACTGAAAAAAAAATTGTATAGAAATATCCAGGAATAACTACACAAGTACGACTGGAGTATTAGGTTTATTAAAACTTAAGATGACTGATAGACGTAAGCTATAATTTTTCGATAACAGCAATCTTCTTAGTCATTGAACTCGGCCGTATTTTAGATCATCACTACTCTTTATGATTTGATCTTTTTATTATTTAAAACTTGTCCTTTTATACAGAAACGTTTTGTATTGGGTATATTGTTAAAATTACTGTACAATCTCAGTCACACTTACCTCCATAGTGTCTAAATTATTCGTATTCAGTGCTAATGAGACCATCACCACTAGCTTGGGTAGCTGCACGCTATTTAAGTAAATTCCAGTAGCCGTCACATTCTTTAGACCACTGTGTAAAAAAGGATTGTCAAGACTTGCTTTAATATACTATTTTCAAGTAAAAAGCAACATTTTAGAAGGCACATGTAAAGATTTTGAAAACTTTACAAGGCACATGAAAATAGTCAGTTACAAAATTGCAGAGAAGCATCGATTTAGCACGAAAGCCATTATGTGCATATTAAGGCAATTGCCAGAACGCATACAACGCTTATTTGTTTAATTGACAGATATTTGTTTTAATTATTAGTTTGTAGAGGAAATATTAATTTGTAGAAAAATTTATTTCCTATATAACGGTATATTTGGTTTTGATTTAGGTAACGATACTTAAATAACGAATAATAGTTCGAAGTTTTTCTCAGCAACAGTGACACGCAACATTCAATTAATACTGCTGTTGCTGACTAAAAGAAATCTATAATAATTATTTAAATGTTAAGTAGAACAAAATATAAATAATGTATAATTAATTTTATTTCAAAAAGGAAGTATCCAAATAATAGCTGACAGTAAGACTTATTCTTGCACAATGGACATGATATATTGCTAGTGACTTTCATTTAAACTGTTTTACTGAAGTGTTTATATTGAATATCACACATATTTTTATTCATACCTCATAGTTGTTGCACCTGGTTGAATCTGATGTATTTCAGGATCTGGAGTGTATTTGAAAGATTGTGAGAGGCCCGTGATGTTAAAAGTTGAAGGGGGATTTTCATCGATGAATAAAATCATGTCATTGAAAAGAAGAGCAATCGATTCCGGGTATTCTGAAGAGGACACGTTTCCAGTTATGCACAAGACTGTGTCCTTATCGAATCTGAAATAAAAAGGGGAAAAACCTTAAATATATATACTTATAATGATTCCATATACGAACGCACATGCGCGAAATGACACATAGAGACTATACATAATGTAATTATACCGAAGAGCTTTGGTCCCTACAATAGCAAAATAAAACTAAATTATTATAATATGCGAAAACAAACTTTCTACATTCATGGTCTCTCAGTTATTAACCTTCGTTATAGTTCAGGGCCTATGACTGCAGTAACCTGTATTACTTTCTGTATTTAATCTGTTTGATACGTATTATTTTTAAGTGCTATAATCCGGATGTGACCAACTTACTTAGTTAAAGTGCAAAGTCTCTCGTTCACGGTGAACACACGTTCTTTGTCTCTGTCGTAGTCCAGGTTTTCGCCAAATATAGTGACGTTGGTTCCCCCGGAAGTGGGTCCTTTATGGGGTCGTATGCCGTAAATCCTTGGTCCCTAGAATGGAAAAAAGAAGCTATATTGCTATAGAGTATGCGATGGTAAAAGTACACTTGGAGCAAAAGTACGTAGTGAAGTTTTGAAAACAATAATCTACTTTCACAAGTCCACTACCAGCCGGCATGGTTATCACATCAGCGCCAGTTGTAAAACGGAAATATATCGTAGTAATGTAGCTTGAAGCAACAAAAATGACGTAAGACATTATTTAACAGTTTTAATGCAATATATTATATTTTATTTAAACATTTTGCGAAGTAGAATAGAGGTATTGTTTTCGTATTAGTGATGCATCTAACGTTTTGATTCTGCAAACAAACTGCAATGTTTCCATTTAGTGCAGTATCTTGTGGAGCCATGAAACAACAAAATATCAAAATGGGGTAAAAGTTTGCAAGACCAATGGGACAAAAGTACACACTGCATACTTTTACCTCTATGTGCCCTGTTATTCTACACCTCTATTCTTGTTTTATGATTTATTGCTTTATATGGCGGATAACCATTTGAAATGATGAAGGTTAATTGTAATTCGCGTTGTCAAGATCCTTACCTATAGTGTGCATGCAGAATCGTTGGACATTTCATAAACAAGTTTTCTAAATATAAAAAGAACTCGCAATTGCTAACTTTTACCTCCACATACCCCATTATATGCAATTTATAATTACCAGTAATACTTTCCTATTCCATCATCACTTCTTTCTGGAATAATGGTTTCTTCTGACGCATGGAAAATAGGAAATACTTTGCTCAAAGCTTTAAAATGTATGTTTCATAAATTCTATTGTGCGATTTGCGCGTGTATAAGAGGTTGCAACATTCTTCATTAAAGTTTTAACACAACGTTTCGTTTCTATTATTTTCACCAATATCTGACAACCCGTTTTAGTAGCTAATGTTTCAAACACGATTATCTTTTTTTAAAAATAATTATTTTACATATTTATTTGATTTAATATTGCACTAGCAATATGGCCCGGCGTTTCTCGTGGTCAGTTTGTGAAGTAAGAGCTGTGCGACTTTTCTAGTTAGCGTAACCAGTCGAATATCGCTCTCTATATCCTGTCTAAATTTATTCATTTAACTTGAGTAGTTATGGAGATATCTTAACCTATTATTTTAAAAAAATTATATTAACGACTTTACATGCTATCGCGTATAAACTGATGTTTTTGTAAAATATGTATATTTTGCAATATAAAAATTCCAAAAAATTAATAATTAAAACGCTTTTCCTAATATTTGTCTGTAATATGATGTCTTTAAAAATAATGCATTTTGCAGATAATGAAAATAAAACACTTGGCGACGTTGTTTGAATGCCAAATGGCGTTGAATGCTTATATTATTAAAAAAGTTTTATATATGTTTTTATTGCAAATTGGCGTCCGGAGATTTGGTGTCGTCTTTAATAGCTATTTCTAAGAAAAACAAAGAATTATTTTATTTTGTAACTGTATACTCTGAAATTTCAGAGAATTGTTACATAGAAATTTTTTAAATATGCCAGCATCAATATTTACAGGCAATACTTTTCTATAAATCAAAATCATTTCAAATAATCATTTCTGAATTTCAATAAAATTATTCTGAAGTGAAACATTTCAAATAAGCTACATGCTGTAGCACTGTTCCACTTTGTAACAAATAGCACTGTTGGCATAAATATAATAGCGTTGGATAGGAAATTAAGCACGGACGCTTTTAAGATCTTGAAACAAATAAATGTTCGGGGCATGCATAGATACCCGTGACGTCAGACAAAACTGGTGTCACGGGTATCTATGCATTTTCCTCCTTCGGTTGGCGAAGTTTTAGTTAACGACCGATTCCTATAATCTGCTGCCTAATAAATGTGCTTTTCAATGAAAAATCGCAAAAATAGAAGGCAGCCAGTATTGTCGAAAAATATTTTTGGTCGCCAAGGGGATTTTTAGCAATAATGTTATGAAGGGAAGATCTACATGTAAATTTCCCATAGCAATAATGTATAGGAAAATGGAAAAAGTTCTATAACTTTTAACTTTTAAATCTACCTGAAACAAAGTGCAGATTTTAAACTGGGACCATATTGTTAAAATGGTGCAAGTTTCATAAAAATCCGTGCAGTAGTTTTTGAGTTAAATCCGGACAAACAGACGGACAGACACACAGACAAAAAAAATTTTAATGTGATTTTCTGAATCAGTGTATCCTAATTCGTGAACAAAACTCAAAATGAGTGGTTTTGTTCGATTCCACAGACAGACACTCCATTCTTATACATATGTATTGATAAACTTTGATATACTTTGTATTAAGTTTCTTTAAATTACAATTCGTCATTTGGAAAATATCTTTTGCACATGAGTGCGTTTAACAAATTTAAAATAAATATTTCATTCTTATTATTATTTATAATACTAGGGGGCTCCGCCCCCTGCTCCGCTAACGCTCCACCAACCCCCGGAGGATTGCTACGCAATCCTCTTTAGTTTGCTTCGCAAACCAATACCGGCTTCATACATTGTAGGCAATGACAATGTGTCCTAACCACAATACTTTTTTTAGTTATATAAATTATTACTGGCAGTGCCGTCACACAAATTTATTTTTAGTATGTTGAGACAAGAAATTTCCCAACTTAACGATCCGAAATTCCGAACTTGAACGATTCAAAATTCCCAACCTAAGGACATCGGGTACCAGCTGAAGTGTTATCCTCGTTATCTGACCACTGTTAACAATATAAGGCATCGTTCCCGGGTCTTTTCTTTGAGAAAGGCCTCGAACCAAAGCGTCCTTGATGTAGTAAGTAAATACGTACCAATAACAAATCAAGGGCACTTTGCTCGAACCAACGCCAGTAGTTCAATGTGCAGCTCTAGTGTGACGTTATTTAACCAGACCACACCTACCTATTCGAAATTGCACAACACAACAGTGCTAAAAAAATTCCCAGTTCCAACTTATAAGACATTTTCAGCTTTTTTATAGGTAATATTAAACAGTTCTTTCGAAAGTATTGATTTGTCGCACGCATGTTCCAATGCAGTGGTCCGTTTTGAGGTCTAATTTAAGTTTCATCTTAATAAAAGTTGGGCAATTTCTAGTAGTCCGTCGCTTTCCTTTGCTAATAATATTAATTTGCCCGAGGCATAAATTTTCCCAACTCAGAGATTTTTAAAACTCGAAATTCCCAACTTTTAAGGTTTCAAGTTTACAGAGGGGGGGGGGGGGGGGGCATGCTTCCCCCCAATCACCCCCCCCCCCCCCATAACTGGAAAAACTCAACTGTAGAACTGCTTCAACGCAATTGTGCTCATTGAAAAGCGAAACATGTGTAAACAAACAACAGCATAAACGCGCCAAAAATAAATAGGCTTAATCGCCAACTTATATATAAAGTAAGATAATTGAGAATTGGCGCTAATAATAATTCGCCGTTGGCAGCCAAATACACGTTGGCATTTTGCCAATGTTGGCATTTCCTTCCGGAGTATCTTTTAATAATATTTATAGTACTTCACATAAATAGTTACATCTAATTTATTTTTTAAGATAGAATTTCAGTATTGATACCATTCAAGAAAGAAAGATTTTACGAAGATAACTATATTTTTTTACGGGAAAAAAGTATACTTTTGAACTATTTAGAGCAGTTTTAATTTATCACTTAAAATTTTACCCGTATAATTGACGATTATTTCAGACATTTCGTCAATTATTTAAACATTTATAACTACAAAACTAAATCGAAATTTCACAAACGCTCTGGATCATTTGTAGCCAATAGTTTAATCTATATCCCTAATTTTTTATTTATTTTTTTGTTGAAAATTGAAAGACAAGTATCCAAAAATGTATGAATTGTTTTCAAAATTTTCTAATATCATGACTTTAACATAAAATAACGTCTAATATACTGATCGTATTGAAAAAAGAAAATATTCATCTTATTACCCAAACATTTCTTAATAAACTGGCATAATTTCATAATTTTAGGACATTTACTTTTTGAGATGCAAGCGGAACAATGAGACAAAAAGTCGCAAATTAAAATTTTCTCGAAATATCCGACATTTTTATCCTTCTTCGCTATTTTTTATACCTATCTTAATTGACCATATCTAATTTAATTGTAAAGATAGAAATATAATCTTTATAACATCAGAAAGAAGAAGTTTTAACGAACATTAATATATTTTTTTGAATAAGAGAATATGTAATTTTAAATGACTTATAGCAATTTAGAAATCACGTTTCAAAAATGAGGGTGAAAAAACTTCAAAAAGTGGAGCGTGTTTAAATGTTTCAAAAATTTATAAATCCAAAACTAATTCGAATTTAAAAAAATGCTTACTTGGATTTCCAGTTCAAACCTATTTCTACACTCCCTAAAAAAATTGGATCTCTCCTCTTAATAGTGTTTCAGAAACTCGACGGACAAAATTAGTTGTAAGCGAAATTTTATCAACGACGACTTTAATATTAAATAACTTATAAACTAATAACAGTATTGAAACAAAAATATATTCTTCTTATTTATCAAACATTTCTTAACAAATTCACTTAATTTCGTAATTTTAGGACTGTTACATTTTGAGATACGATCTGAATAACATTGAAAGAACGGAAAATTCCCCCTAGTACATACTTTTTCCCCCTAGGGCTTACTTTTTTTTAAAATAGAGAGAAATAATATTTATTTCAATACTTATGAAATAGTGACTAATACTTACACTATATAGACTAATACTTATGGAACTAGTGACTGATACTCACCAAATAATAAGAAAAATTCTGAAGACTAACAACTGATCCTTTGATACTGTAGTTGTGACCGGTAGAAGAAAAGTAATTTGATGTGACATTTATTTGAATAGGACCCGACTTCTTTTGTGGAGCAAATCCCATCTTGCACATAACACTTAAAATAAAAAGTTATTAAAATATCAATAGCCCAAATTTACATTATTAAACATTTCCTGTTTAAAATGAATAAAGCTGGTAACATAGATGTCCGTGCATATTCCATCATGTCCATAACCAGCACTTTCATAACGATTGTTTCTTAAAGCTACGAAATGCTTTTTTCGTTACAAATAAGTACATTTTTCGAGAATTTTAAAATTATTCCTGAATTGGGTAGTCGAAAGAGAAATCCGAAAGTTTCCTTTTCAGTAGTTCGTTATTTTATCCACTCAGATGATGTTATAGTCACGAAGAAAATTAAGCACAATCTTAATAACAAACATATAATAATTGTTTTAAATTGTTTCCGTAAAATATTTTTATTCATGATTTGGAATATATTATTTTCGTATTTAAAATAATAAAGAATAACTATAACAAAATTTTCAGTACATTGCGTTCTTTTTTCATAGAAGTTTATTCTAAACGTAATGGACGAAACGTACAGCAGTTAAATCAGGAAAAGACAATTTTCTTGTAATTTTCTGAAGTTCGGTTCCAAAGAATTTTTTTCAGAAACGGGATTGTGAATTTGACTATTATGATTTTTAAAAATATATAAGTACGTTAGTGAAAGTTTTTTTTTAATATAAAAATTACATCCCAAAGCGAAATATAAAACTGCAGTCATAAGAAAGAAGCCACTAATACCAAAAATCAAAACTTTACAAGATACAAGAAAAACGTTCAAAGTTTTAATTCTTTAAAAGGCTTTTGTTGTTTAAAAGTAGTTGCTCGCATGTAAATGTTTTTATTTTGGTGATTGTTATTTTTTCTTTTATTATGTAAGTTTACTATGTTTTTATATGTACAACTCATCATGAATTTAGGGCCTTTTTATTATTTACTTGTCATAAAGGACCTTCTTTTTTAAAAACCGCCTCGAAAGGGAGTTCGCGGCAAAATAAGTTTCACTAAAACTCACCATTCTATTCAATTTATGGATTTTAAATGTCATACAAAAGTGTATATTTAAGACAAATCCGATAAACTAAAATATAAAGAATCATAAAAAATATGGAGTGAGGGCCTTTTAACTTATGACGGCAGAATACATAAAAAAAATTTTATTACGTAAAATGAATTTGTAAATAAAAAATACACAGGTATTAACTTAAATAATTTTAATTACTATACATGGTAAAATTTCGAATTAATAAAATTTTGTGACTATATTTTGCATTAAAATATTAATTTGATATTTGATCAATCAGCCATCTTTTTCAATCCTCGATATTTTTTAGTGCAACACTATACTCAAAAACACAGGTAGTATACTTGAATGTATACTTCCAAAGTTACAAAACGAACAAAACCACACATTTTTTAATCCATTAAACTACGCAAATTTATCGAATTGGGGGAGTGTTATACTTAATGGTCTGAGATCGCTTCAAAATCGTGCAATTAAACACAATTTATAAAAAATTGGCAGTGACGACGTAGAAAATTGTTGGAGAATACCCTTTCTCATGATACATGGCTATGAGGTCGATCTTTGCCATTAGAAAGAAGTGTATGTTCGTCAGTTGAATTATTGTCAAGCTAGAGCTAGACAACGGGCTAGTGACAGCACAGCTACAAAGAGTTTCGTTTATTTTTCATTTTTTTCCACGCTGTATGGTATTTGTGGTCATAAAAATTTCTCTACAAAACAAAACGTCCTAGACACTTATATTTTTAAATGGAAAATAGAATCACAATGTATGTCTGATTCTCGATATTTCTCAATTTCAAAAATTCTATAGCAATTATATTAGCAAATTTGGCGTATTCAAAAGAGCATTACTACTCACATGGAATTATTCCATACAAGTGTTTCACATGGAATGCCAGCAATCGAAATAGAACTATGTTCATCATCAACGTAGTATCCAAAATTATCACCAATGATTTTTATTATAGTACCAACTTGAATCTCTGTATATTGAGGCCACACCTACAAAAATAATTATTTGCTAACATAAAAAAAAATTAATATGTTTTTAAAAATAAAATTTTTCACAATAAATCGATTACATGAACTTTCCATCAAAAAAGAATAAAAGCAGATAAAAACACTGCCATTTATATTATTAGAATAATATGTTTTTATTGAACTCATCCTTCTAATATTTTAATATTAAATCTTGTTATTCAAATTTTTATTTTATTTAATTATATAATAATATTGCTTAAATATTATTAGTTATTATAGTTAGTCAATTTATATATTTGTCAAAAGTTTGCAAATGACAAGTGTTTCAAAAGACAGAGTTTAGTGGAAGAAATTCAAAAATAATATATATATATATATATATATATATATATATATATATATATATATATATATATATATATATATATATATATATATATATATATATATATATATATATATTATCATTATTCTAAAATTGCTTTTGAACCTACTTCATAAATGCTTGAATTGCAAAAGTCACGGGTGAATACGGCTGAGTCGGGACATGCTTCTAGCCGTGTACAGCGTCCTGCGCACCATCCGCACTGGAGGGGGTCAATCTGTCCATGTGTCAAACAGGCCCCGCAGGTTTCGTGTACAGCGCAACTTGTTACTGGATACTTGATGATCTAACTCGGTAGAAATTAATTTGAATCAGTAACCGAAGAAAAATAAGAACATACAGAAATGTTCGATTACCAAATGGATATAGCTATAAATTAATGAATATACAAAAAATTTAAAGTCTTATACTTATACAGTGTATTTTTCTTTTAACGATTACTATCAATCGATAATTGTAATAACACTTCATCAGTATGATTGTTCAGCAATCATAGAGAGATATTTCATAGAGAGGAAGATATATTTATTTGATATTTATACCAGATTTTTATTATTAAGTTTCAATATTACCAATTCCGTCGTTATTACTCTAAAGGGTATAATTAAAGACATTTTTTAAAAATGATTTCGATAAATATCATAAAAAGTTATGTATGATATATTTTCTTACCTTATTTTGAAACAGGAAATAAATATGTTCAAAGTAAAGATCAAAATCAGATGAATAGGAGGATAATTTTAAAGTTGTATTTTTGTCCAACATGTAGTTCTTAGAGATTATTTTTCCCGTTGATAAGCTCACCTGTAAGGCAGATATATGTTTTATTAAAATTACACCATACGTACTAACTGAGACTATTTGTCTTATTATATTTTAGCTAAGTCGAGCGTATTTCTCTATTTTATATTATTGTTTTTGCATCAACCAGCAAACATAGGTAGAGTAACGCAAAGTTTTCAAACAACGAAATTTTAGATTATAAGAAAATGTAGTACACATCACACTTTGAATTTTGGAGACATGGACAGCAAATGTTTACGGCTCATCTAGACGAAACTGAAAAATATCAATCCTGGAAATTTTTCACCAGTCTGAATTAATAGCACAATTTGCACATAGTTCGGTGTATTATGCACGTGCGCTTCATTTGCGGCAATGCGTCATGCAAAGGGAGGAGCGCCCAAGCGAAAACAAACATTTCAGTTAAATCGAAAATCACAGAAAATGTAGAGTATGCATTTCTATAAACCTTCGGTTTCTTGAGTTTTAAAATGAAGACTATATTTTAGAAGCGAAATTTCAAAATGTGTTTTGTCACATTAAGGTGAATCGTAGGAAACTGCAAATAAAAATTGGTTGGAAGAAAATTCCGTGATATATTAATCAAATTTTTAGAAATTTCGGACAAAACACTTTTTGAGTGTTTGTTCCTCCTTTCTAGAAATATTAAGATTTTAAAACGGATAGAGGCCATCCTTTTTTATAAACTGTAATGCTTGTATATTTTTTTAAAAAATGTTTGATAGTTTTAGTTTTGCATGAACTTTCCTCAAATATCAAAAATATATGAAGCCATTTAGACTAAACTATTAATCCTTAAACTAAGAAAAACTTTCTACCAAATCATAAAAAGCCGATTTTTTTAATAAGTCAAACTTTTGTATGCGGATAGTGCCAATAAAAGTCCTTAAGTTTCCAAGATGAGAAAAGCTATCAAGACCCCTATTATCATCCACTCTGTCCTTTTGATCAAAAATATCAGAATTACTAAATCATTTATTTTCCTATTAAATCCTTTTTACTTATGATTTAAAGAGAATGAAATAAGTACTGGACACAAAAAAAAATAAGAATTTTATTTTAAACAAGGTGAAAAAGAAACGCTTGTTTTCTCACAAGTTGTTGCGTTACAAATCAGAACTAGCCCAAGATATACACTTCAAGGTCTGGAGCAAACAATCTTCTATATATCTCACCTCGGCAGTTTTCTGTAGAAACTGAATGGGCTGCGTTTTTTTTTTAATTTGATGATCTTAAGTCTCGGCATAAAAACACACAAACACCAGACGATAAACGCGTGCACAAGTATCGAATCTTAAAAATATAAGAACATGTATTCGCCACAGAAGAAAACCACGAGGACATGTGCCTAATCTTATAAAAGTAAGGCGGTTAAATTTCATCGACTGTTTCATTCTGACACGTGATCGCGTTTAACATCTAGCATGCGCCGCGTTTTTAATCTTTATACTGAAATGTTGGCCATCGAATCATTAAAAAATGTCATCTCAACCCAAGGATAGTGAAGACTATATATAGAAGGTGCGCTCGTTTTTCGCTTTTTGAAAGTGGCAAGGAAAGGCAACTAAATGACGTCATTTTTGCTCCGCCTTACTTTTGACGTCATGTTAGCTCCGCCTTACAGTCGGTTTTTGATCATTCTCATGGGCTGTGTGTTTCGATGTAAGATTGCGTATTTCAGTAATTTTTTTTTCGAGTTAATAAATTTTATTTTATTTATTTATTTCTATTAATTACATACAGAACTCCGCTTTTTTGTTTATTTTTATTTTCGTTTTATTCTTTTGATCAATCGACGATCATACGTTTTTAATACTTATATAGCTATTTTGAACTTAATTACATTTTATTTTTAATAATTTTATTTAAATCTACTCATGATTTTTCTTTAAATTCATATTTTGATCACGTAATTCCGTTTCACTATAATTAGATTGTGGAGGATGTTGGGTGGGTGAATGTTGAATGGCGGGTGAGTGGTTACTGTTAAATTTATACTTAGTTTAACTTCGATTTTTATACTTAGATCTCAGCTTAGATAAGTGGGTTATAGTCCGTCAATGGACCCAGGTACCCAGGGATAAAATATTTCGCAGTAGTAGTTAATAAAAAAGCTACCGATTCAATTTTTTTTCACATAAAAATAGGAAATGTCGTAATTTTTTATTTTGTATATTTTTTATTTGACAAAACCGCATTATATTGCTTATTGAATATAATTTAAATATAAAACTTGTTTTCTCAAATATTTCGAATATGGGTTATTCAAACAGGAACAATTGTTAATGATTTAACGGAATGTACGGAATTTAAGCACACGAGCAATTTGATTTGTTTAATATGGAGTTTTAAATGTGTATTATTTTTTATTATAGTTATTATAATATAAAGTTATTTTGATTACGTAAGCAGCGAATTACAAGACAATGTCATACAGATAAAGACACTAAAACTATAAAAAATACGCCTAAAGAAGGAAACGTATTTAAATAATATGGGATTATTAAATCGTCGGTAGATGTGAAAAAAAATCAGGCATGGATATGACCGGAGCACGGCTATTAAAGTTTAACGTGGAACGTCATTTCAGCAGATTGTAGACATTGGAATTGGTCGCCATAAAAAAAACTCGTCAAAAGATAAATAAGCGTAAGGCCCGTGGCGTCAGATCAGTCGCCGCAGATACCAAATTCTTGTTAATTGTGCTATTTCTAACAAAATTATATTGTCGGAATGGATCGACTCAAAATCGTAATATGGTGTTTTTATCCTGATACTCCATGCAAGTGATTTAAATATGTTTCACGTCAAACATAATTACGTGATTTCAATCACTTTTTTAAAAATTGCCTAATTATAGTTTATTTAAGATTACAATAGAGGAATTACATTTTTAACGATATTTATCCTATATAGTTGTTATAAAAATTTAACGTAATTCTAAGAAAACAATGAATGGCATTTTTGTAATGCAATGCACCTAAATTTTACAAACTAAAACTATTTGCAGTCGTTTAAAGAATATATAATAGTTAATGTAATTGTTCATTAAAACACACCATTTAACTATATCTTTTTTAAATTTCAATTTCTCGTTGCATTATGGAACGTCAAACATAATTACGTGATTTCAATCACTTTTTTAAAAATTGCCTAATTATAGTTTATTTAAGATTACAATAGAGGAATTACATTTTTAACGATATTTATCCTATATAGTTGTTATAAAAATTTAACGTAATTCTAAGAAAACAATGAATGGCATTTTTGTAATGCAATGCACCTAAATTTTACAAACTAAAACTATTTGCAGTCGTTTAAAGAATATATAATAGTTAATGTAATTGTTCATTAAAACACACCATTTAACTATATCTTTTTTAAATTTCAATTTCTCGTTGCATTATACTTTAATTTAATTACGTACCTTGACTCATGGCAGAAAATAAATATACGCATTTCAGAGATAATTTAATGCATGGTTTTTATTACACGTAAATTAAATACATTCTACAGTGAACTACATTTGTAATATCTGTAAATATCTGTAAATAATTGTGTTCAGGTAGCTTCACTACTAATCCGTCCTTGTTTCGTTATGTCCCTGTATTTTACTTGATTGAAATTGTAACTCATTTAATATGTCCAATACAAATCCGACACCCATTTTACTCTTTCAAAATTCATGAACATGTTCTCGTGGCAACTAATATTATTTTAATACGCTTAAATTATTAAGCAACTTTTTTGCAATTTTTCCATACTAAATACAATCCTTAAAATATAATTTAAACTCATAAAATGCAGTAAAAGTAACTAAATAAAGTTAGCTTATCACTTTTTAATAGTTTATAAAAAAAAACGAATAGATGGCAGCACCATCAACCAACCCGCGCGCATCTAGTTCAGCCTTGCCATTGATTCAAACGAGAGCATTAGATACGCCCACAGTAGGCGAAGGAAGGCGTCACTATGACGTCAAATAGTTGCTCTCTCCGCCTTCCGTCAGGCAGAGCGAGTACGAGCACACCTTATATATATATATATATATATATATATGGTCTTCACTATCCTTGATCTCAACCCATATATTTATATACAAATTGGTATTGGTTGGTACTTTTTCTTTTAATTTCATGTAAATAACTGATTTTACAGGATATTCCTGTGTTATCCGCATGAGCTCTATAGTATACGTCGTTAAATAATGAGTTATGTCCTTTCGCTTACCTGTTCAAACGAAAGATACACAAATTTTAATAATTAGTTCGTTTCTGGATCTTACCAATGCGTTTTCAAAACATGAAAGTTTTGAAAAATAAATGTAGCACCTTATTTCAATCGGATTAAATATTTAAAATCACAGTTGTATTGGTTGCAATTTTGTGAGTTATTACCTATAGTTTTTTCTTTTTTAAAGTTTTTTCGGGGTTATAATATGAAAAAATAGCACAAACCTACCTTGACCACTGAACTATCATTTCCACCTCCAATAAAAACAATGTCCTTGTTTTGCTTTACAGTGAGTAGGGTTCTAAGCCATATATTTTGCAAAAACGTGGAAGCAGTTACGTCTAAAAAGTCGCTTATCATATTTGGAGTACCAATTGATCCGCAAATGCTGCCATTCTTTTTTGTTTCCTGAAAACATAAAGCTAAACGTAAGCTAAAAAAACCCGAATTGTTCCTTAATTTGTGCATTAACACTCTGAAAATCACCCGTTTTATTATAGGGTATTTTCTTTAAATTTTATAAGAAAATATTTGTTCTTGAAAAGAAATTTTTACTTAACCCGTATAGTGAGAAAAAAAATTAGTTTTCAGAAATTAAGGTCCAAAAGTATGTAACTTTTATGAATTAAAAAAGTTTCAAAACTCGAACATATTTCGTTTTTATAAATAAAGAAATACAACTCCTGGCATAAAGTATCCGATCGTTTCACATTCCTGCTTGGAAGATTGTTAAGTGAGTTGAATAGATCTCGGAAAAAATAAAGAACAACAAATAACATCCGAAATATAATATAGCACACTTCCAATTATTTAAATAGAACAATAATATATCGTAATATTTAAATCGTTGACGTTTTATTTAATAAAATATATTTCCATGTGAAGAAAAAAGTATCCGATCAATCAAAAAGTTGGAAAAAATTATCCGATCACGTGCAAAAGCAAATGTAAACTTACCGTAATATTTGCATATTGTGTAGCCAGTGTACGTATAGAACATCTAGCAAGACTTGTAAAGGTAAAATTCTTGGATGGAAAACATATTTGATTTTGCAGTGTGCGAAAGTATACCTGCCGTGAAATAATTTTCTAAAGATTTAAAATTCAGTATAGTTAAATGTTTAAAAGACGGAATGTCTCAAAGAAAAGTAGTATTATTGCGTAGCTGTGGTCAAAGTATTGTTTGCGACATTTTGTAGAAATATCGTGCTACAAATAACGTAAGAAAACTTTCGTCGAAGTGGACGTCCACACGCTGCCACGAAGAAACAAGATAGAAAACTTCTAGGATCGGCAAATTCTATGCAGCAATTGACATCAAAGCAGCTTAATTTGGAGTGGTCAAAATATCAAGTAGAAGTATGTGAGCGAACACTGTAAAATCATCTTAATAGAACGGTTTTAAATATTGCAAAGCCAAAACAAAACCTTTTCTAAGAAGAAAACATAAAAAAGCTCATCTGCAGTGATGCAAAAACCATTGAAATTAAGGATTCGAGGACTGGAAAAAATTGTATTTAGTGACAAATCTCGTATTTGCCTTAGAACTGGCGATGATAGTGGAATCTTCGTGTGGAGAAGAGTGGATTAATAAGTTCAATGAAGATTAGATGTTTACCAAAACTAAGTTTCCACGGTCAATTTTCATTTGGAGCTGCATGACTTTCCAAGGAGTTGGGAAATTGTGTACAGTATTGCGGACTGTTAATTCTGAAGTATATCAGGAAATTTTAGAAAACTATTTGCTCCCTAGCCTCGACGAATGGTTCGGCGATTAACATGATTTCATTTTCTAGCATGAAAATGCCTCTTGTCACCGTAGCAAGATAATCAAAAAATTTCTAAAATACAATAGTAACTCTTCAATCAAGACATTAACGTGGCCTGCAGATACCCTATACCTAAATCCCATTGAAAACATTTGGAATATTTTGAAACAAAAGGTGAACAACAGAAGTCCAACAAACGTTATGGAATTGCCTGAAACTCTACAGGAAAGCTGGGATGAAACTGGTAAAAAGGGGGCGCCAGCAAATATTAATAGTGTTGATCGGATAATTTTTTCTCGACTTTTCGCTGATCGGATAATTTTTTCTCGACTTTTCGCTGATCGGATAATTTTTTCTCGACTTTTCGCTGATCGGATATTTTTTTCTGTTGTAGATGTAATTCATCCGACTTTATTATAATTAAAACTAATTATAAACTGCACTATAACCATTGATTTCATTTCTTTCTTTACCATATTTTATGCTCATTATCGTTCGATTTGTTCAAGGCAAACGTTTTGTGAAATATAAACATATATTGAATTTACTACATGAGTTAGACACATTGATCGGGTACTTTTTGCCAGGGGTTGTACTTATATCTTTGTCAGTTAGTAATAGAAAAATAGAAAATTTCTGCCATTTTTGAATTTTTTTTAAAAAATAGCTTGATACTCACGAGGAACGGGTTAGTGAAGCATAAAACGCATGTTCTTGCCTTTTCTTGGAAAAATAGAAAATATGTGTATTGAAATCAGTAACATATTAATAAACAAATATATAAATAATCAAAATTTCTTAAACTCAATGCACTTCGGGTACTACATTGTAAACTGGATTTGATCAAATATTCGAGAAATCAGCGGAACAATCCCCGGGCCTATAATAATAACTACAAGACAAAATAATCAATACATGACCTTTACAATGTATTCAGTATGACCACATAAGGTATTTAATAGTACCACATAACACTTTTAAAAATGCACACATTTTTGAAGATACTTTAGTCATCTTTGACGAACCAAACGCCTGCTATATTATGTATGCTCCGATTAAATATTTCGTAAAACTAAGGAAATTCATTTTATCAGTTTTTTTCCAAGAAATTTATTTTGTCAAAAATGAGGACGATTTCAAATAAACATAGAAAGCGCGATTCGTACCGCGGACCTCTCGGTTCAGAGTGCATAGCACTTGATTCAGAAGGCTCGATCGAATTGTTATAATTTTTTTGCTTTCTTAACAAAAATTGTTTTTGTCAAAAGTGAGGCACGTACATGAACGAATTATGCCCCTAAAAAGTTCCGTAACAGAATCTAAGTAAATTACTTTAGTTAAGAATTTGAGGGCTCTAGTTTCGTCAGCAGTTAAATGATCCAATGACCAAACTATTGTTAAATCTGACGACAGTAGCCCAGGTGATCGCAGTAATCTCAAAAATGATAGTGTTATTTCTAAGAGTGAATGTATTTAATACTTGACAATGTATTCGATACATCAACCTTTTATTGAATCTTTTAATTACCTCTTTATCACACATTTGACCAAAATAGTAAGGGGAGCAACTTGTGGGTCTCTTGTTGAAGTACTCGAGGATCATTGGCATTGGGAAAACGCACAGAGCAGTCCCTTGAGCGTCACTGAAACTCACGTACAGAGATTTCTCGTTCGATTTCGGTGAATCGCCGAAGTGGACTTTAGGGGGGACTAAGAAGAACTGACCCCCGTGCAGACAGCGGAGGTCCAGCTCCGCATAGGATTGAAACGTCACGTCCTCACAGCAAAATCGCAACAGCTTGGTTTGTATACTACTTTCCTCCCAGATGAAGTCAGTGGCAAAGTAGACATATCCTTCATGAACGAACCCATCATTCCTTACTAGTACCTGCAAAAAAGATAAGATTTATTTATTGAAGACAAAAGAAATTCCCGTGCACCACAAAGTATCACACGGGACTTATATATATATATAGTATTTAAAACAGTCGTGAATGAAAAAAAAAAAATTCTACAAAACGTGTACCAAAAGTTAAAAAGAAGAAAACAAAACTATATTACAATATAGGGATCATTAAATTACAAAACATATTGAAAAGGCACCTTTGTTTAACAAGTTGGTGACAATTAGGAGGCCAATTGATGTTTTGTTTAGGAGGCTAATTGATGTAAAGATTCAGTTCCATTTTAAGAACCTCTCTCTCTATCTGAAGCATAGGGCATTCGAATTCTCATTTTGATTTCTTCCTGTATATTAAAATTTCATATATTTGATGGAGACAAGTGACATTTATGTAAATATGATTTAATATTACCATATGTTAAAAATTGAGTGATTAAAACATCGTAGTGATTTTTTCTTTTCATGAACATCTCTTGGGACATGTGCTGTTCACTTGAAACTGTATCTGAAGACTTATCAAACCATATTTAATCAGAAAACTTGATGCATATGAGCAAATTATGGAAAACATGGTTAACTATATATAGTTACTGGAAATCTGTAATAAATATATTAATCACTTAGTTATATTTACTTTCTCCCTTAGTAAATTAAGTGTTGATCTCCAGTAAAACATTTTGGTATTTCTGTGTTGGAGCTCAATAAATGAGCTTTTACGTGAGAGTCATGACCACTGCGACTATAAAAATTATGACTCAGTGGTCTTGCATGATTTACTAGAGTACCACTTATTAGAACTCGCAGTCGTGTTTGGTAGAGGGGCCATGATATTTATTGGTTTTATAAGTTCATTGTGTGCAAAATGGTAAAGATCATCAATTCAAAAGTATTTACGGAATTCCAGATTTTCTAAAAATTTAAATTTTTGTTTCTATGAAAAAAAAATGCAATTGTTATTGCTAAAATATTCGATAAAATATGACGTCACATTTTACATTGTAGTTTATTTCGAGAAAAAATACTTAGTCTACTGAAAAACGATTCTAAGAAAAATATGAGGGCTAACCTTATATTATAATTTATAAATATACGTGTATAAGACAACTATTGTTTTAATGTAAAGGTAAAATGTAAAAATGCCTTAACAATTAGAAGGGTTATTCCAAAGAAGAGTCATTTCTCATGGTTGTTCCATTGAGAGCCGGATTTAGAAATAGTGGTCCAATAGGTTGAATTTATGGTGCGGGGCCCCCAAATACAGAAGGTGTGGGGGGGGGGGGATGTCCAGAAAATTTTGACCCCGCAAATACTAAAGAGGGGGGAATCAAAATTGTTTGAAAATATATATTTCGGAATTACGAATTAAATAATTTTTAAGTGTGCATATAAAATTGGGATACACTATTTTTTGTAAATTTCCAATATTATGTTACAGATTGTTCAACGGTTTCAAGGATCTCAAGGTGAAATGGCATTCTTGAATCTATGAAAATGACAATAAAATATTGCACTCGTCTTTATATTTCTATCAAATGACTCAAAGCAAAATAAAAATGTAAAAAAATAAAAACAGCCGATTTAAAAAAAAAAATGCCATTGTGTTTATTTCAAATGAAACATATTTTTTCTTTAAAGAGTATAAAAGTATTAGGGTATATTTACGCTATACAATTCTGTTAAGAAAAATAAAAAAATTCTCCCTCATAAAAAGATTGTAGTATACTATTTTTATTAGAATTTGGATTATCATCCTCTGATTTTTTTTTTTTTTAGTTGTTGTTGTGTGGCGAGGTTTCCTAGGCTGCCGGCTGCCGCCTATGCCTAAATCTGGCCCACCTTCCATTGGAGATTCACTTTTAGCGAAACGGTCATTTCAATTAGAATAGAGAAAGAAAATGTTTACAAAACGGGGAAAATCATTTCCTTCCCTTCTGTTGCGGATTGCAATATTTTCTATACTTATCACAGGATGTTATATTTTTTCCCTTTGAAAACATGCCGTTAAGACCGAAACTTTCTCTATTAATCAACGGATGTGATTTTGTAATTATGTTTGGTTAAATTTCTATAAATAAATGCGAAAGCTCTCACCATTCACTCATCCACTGACTCAGCATTAATACTCGAAATTCCGGAATACTCAAGAACATGAAAATTAACGTAGGTATTCCTTATATTTTAAACAGGAAAAATGAGCTATTCGAGAATTTCTAAATTGAAGTACCCATTCTGGCGTCATTCGTTCTCCAATTTTCTGTTTACCCAGGAAAATGAAATTTGTCTTCGTTGAACTGTATACCTTAAAAAGGGAAAATTAGCTGTTTGAAGGGAAGGGAGAGGGAAAAGAAAGAGCCCTATAGAAAAGAAAGGTAGAATATGAAGTATTGCTGACTAGTTCTGATCGTTTCAATTTGTATCTCGAGATCCATTGCGCCGGTCAGGATTTCTGTGCACTCCGACCAATTTTCAAGTTCTGCGTATAACGAAACTTTTGACAGCATCCCAAGATGCAATGCGTTGGGGACTTCTTTTGTGCAAAACTGCGCAAGTACTTGGCCTATCTTTCCCCTACATTATCTTTGGCTATTCGTGAACTTCTAGATGAAAGTGACAGTGCAGTTTGCGATTAGAAAACGAAGACTATTTTGTGCTTATAAAAGCCTTGCAATTGCAATCCTATAAATTATATTTTAATAAAATGTTGTAGTCATGTAGGGAAAAAAATATTTAACAAGTTCAACCACAATATTTCCTTTATTTAGTTTACTTTTTTATGAAAAGAGTAATTTTGTAACTGAAGAATTTTAACAATCGTGATAATCAGTTCGTATTGTACACTTTTCTAAAAAGGTTTTCAATATACAATCGCCAAATTTTATTTTTCTGTAGTACATTATAATTTGTCTACTGAATTTTATTTTATATTTTGGACTACAAAAAGGGAATTGTTTTGAGTGAATTTTGTTTACTTTTTGACTAATATTTTCACTTATATATATATTTTTTTATTCAATCAAAACATTTAAAATTTAGATTTAACATGTAGCTTTCACACTAAATTCATAACACATAAAATTTCGTTTTGATTGGAATTATATTTCGTGACAAAAGTGTATCAAAAGGTGAAAAATGACCAATTCTTGATAAACAATAAAATGTAAAATCATATGAAATAATATTTAGGTTTTAGTTCTTACTGTGCAAACATTGATTAAATATTTAATATCACTAAGTGCTCGGACTATTAGCTATATTTTAAGCAATTTAATTTTAAAATTTCTAAATAGTGGCAGCTTCGAGAAGGAGGCGTGGACACTTTTGTTTACATTTTTATTTCGAATTTTATATAAGTTAATATGTGATCTTTTTCGAAAACTGAGTATCAAACGTTACTTTTCATCATTCATGGTATGAGCTATTATCCGAAAGAAAGATTTTTTGAAAGTTTGCGACTGCACTGTCCCGCACTGTCCCCGTGAGACACCGATCCTATACACATGGTTAAAATAAAATGAACGCATTTCTCATTCTTGTACTTCCTATACACCCAGGAAGATGAAATTTGGTTGAGTTTTGCATTACATGGAAAAATTTATGTATTCGCGAACTTCTAGATGCTTTTGAGCATGTGACGGGGGTTGAACTAAAACTCACTAACCATTAATTAAATTATTTAAATTAAATACTTCCCTTATACCCAGGGAGATGAATTTTGGCATAGTTGTTATGTATACTTAAAATAAAGTAGTAGTAGTAAAGTAATATTATAAATATTATAAAAATGAAAAACCTGTTTTTTGTAGTTGCAGAAGCTTTTTTTAAACGAGGCGTTGGTAGTGCTGACATCTATGAATAAAAACCCCAACACTTTTTTATATTTTGGCTTTAATATATTCGCTAATATTCGAAGGGGGGGGGGGGAGACATTTAAAGAGGATAAATTTCAGAATTAATAATATATTTTCTGTCGTTTATAAAAATTGCATTTGTATTACTTTTGTGTATTACTTTTTACCGTACATAGAACTTGTATTTCAGCTAGTTTATTTATAAAATATTGTTATTTTAAATAGGTTATTTCCGTTTTTATCGTATAAAAGTACACTCTTAGCAAAATAGAAGACATGCAAACTCAAATGCATCGCAAGGATATAATGAATTAGTTGGAAAGTATTAAAATACATTTAAAAAAAATGATTTTCTTGATGTGTTGTTTTTAAAAAGTAAGGAATTTGAAAACTATTTTTTTATTGACCGAGCGTTAGCGATGTCCTAATTTTAACTCGACCTTTCAGCATTTTGTCTGTAAAGTTGTTTGTTTGTTACGCATTTATAATAAAACGCGTTGTTCGTTTTTTTTTTCAAATTTGGCATGAATATTGCTTGAAATAATTAAAATCGACATATATAAAGCGTATAGACTAAATAACTGCTCAAGGATAGAACATAAACATTTTTAATCAGATAAGCCTAACGTTACAATATCTCGGGGTGGGAGGAACCTAAATTACGCATTCACTGTAAGAAGGCAGTTACATGACTGACGCTGCTCAACACAGCGCAGGGCGACATAAAATATATAGAGGGCGTTACAATCGTAATAACGGGAACAATATATAGAGTTCCCGTATAAACATATATTTAATATATTGGCCACCTCCCTCCACAAGAGTAGTACGTGTCGTAACGGGAACATGAAATATATACAGGTGACGGGGACATGATAAATGATCTGTTACATCCTCCCCCTCTGGCTCCGACGAGGGGCCAGAACCAATTCTTTTGGGTGAGTTTGGTGGCCGTCCTCGCTTTCGCAACGGATTGCAAGGGCGTTCGATGGGGTCCTGGGTGTAGGCCTTCAGGGCAGAAGTGTGGTACACGCCCAGGGGCACTTGGGGATTGTCCAGGCTGGCAATTTCGAATGTGGATGGTGATCTTTGTGTAAGGATGACATAGGGTCCATCTCGTCTGGGCATAAACTTTTTGGATCGTCCAGTGGCAGCTTTGCTGACGGGATGCAGGATCACATACACTTTATCACCTGGAGCATATGGTGGAACCGGATTACGCGTTTTGTCTGCGTAGATTTTTCTTTTATCTTGTTGGGTTTCGATGACTTCTTTGATTTGTGCTGTGAATTTTGAGAATTTCTTGAGATATGGGGTAATCTCGGGCACGAAGTTATCGTTTTCTATAATGCTTCTTAAGTCGTTGGTCACATTGTCGACTGTTCGAAGTTCTCGACCGAAATTGAAAAAGGCTGCAGTTTGTCCAGTTGATTGGCACTTGGCGGTATTCAGGGCAAAACGGATGGCTGGAAGTTTCTGGGACCAGGACTCATGCTTGTCTTGTACCAAGATCGCAAGGCGAGGTTTTAGATCTCGGTTCTTTCTTTCAACAGGATTGGCTTGTGGATGGTAAACTGGTGTGAGGGACTGTTTTATGTCTAACAAAAAACAGAGTTGCTGCATTACTGCAGAGACGAATTGGGTCCCGTTGTCGCTGATTATACGACGAGGTATGCCATACCTCAAGAATACATACTCCACAAGAGTAGTAGCACATTCCTTTGCTGTTGCTTCTGGCAGAGCGAATATCTCGACCCATCGGGTTGCAATATCTTCAATGATGAAAATCCATTTCATACCTTCATTGCTTTCTGGTAGAGGACCAAAAAGATCAATTGCAATGGTTTCAAATCTTTGGGCAGGAACAGGAGTTTGGAGTGAACCAGCAGATTTTTGGTTAGAGGCTTTGTATCTGTTGTACTCTATGCAGTTTTTCACATAGTCTGTGATGAACTTCCGCATACCTGTCCAATGATAGCGCTTTGCTATGCGATCGAATGTTCCTTCGGCCCCATAGTGGCCAGCTGTTGGAGCATCGTGGTGATCTTTAAGGATGGAGTTTACTTCATGAGCCGGTATGACCAGTTGTGCTTCATCACTGTCCGAGTCTGGTGCATATCGGTAAAGCACACCTTGATTCATCAGGTAACCACGTTCAGTCCAGTTGGCGAAGTCTACATTTTTCTCATTGCTTTCGAAACAACGAATTATCTTCTCAACTTCTGGGTCTTTAAGTTGTTCTTCTCGGAGCTCTTTTGAAGTATGTGAGGAAACGTCGATGTGTATGCTACACAGTTCACATGAAGGTTCGGCATGCTGACAAGCAGGTCTTGACAACATATCAGCGACCACTTTGCATTTTCCTGGGATGTACTCTAACTTCAAATTGAAAGATTGAACTTCTAGAGCCCATCTTGCCAATCGTCCAGTAGGAGACTTCAAACTCATTAACCACTTAAGAGGCTGGTGGTCGGATGCAACAGTAATCTCTTGACCTTAAATGTAGGCACGATACTTCTTCAAAGCCCAAACTACAGCTAAAACCTCGCGCTCTGTAGTAGAATAATTTCTTTCGGCACTAGTGAGTAAGAGACTGGCGTACTCGATAGGATGTTTATCAGATCCGGTGCCTTGCAAGAGAACTGCACCAAGGGCATAACCGCTGGCATCAGTTCGGAGAGTGTAGGCTTGACTTGGATCACTTTGACGAAGGATCGGTGGACAAACCAAAAGTTCTTTCAGAGTCTTGAAAGAAGTTTCGTCCTCTGTTCCCCAATTCCAAATGACGTTCTTCTTAGTAAGATTGCTAAGAGGTCTTGCTACTTCTGAAAAGTTTGGAATATATCTTCGGTACCAAGAACAGGTCTGTAGGAAGGACTGTACCTGTTTGACGTTCTTCGGTGTTGGAATCTTCAGGATAGCCTCAACCTTCTCTGGATCAACTTCGTTTCCTTTGGCAGTTATCCAGTGACCCAGATACTTCACTTTTGGGCAGGCGAATTGACATTTTTCTCTATTCGCCCTCAAGTTGAACTGGGAAAGTCGCTGGAAAACTTTCTTGATGTCATTTAGGTGATTTTCAAAGGTAGCGGATAAGACAATGATATCGTCCAAGTAGACTAGTATCTTTACATCCGGCAGACCACTTTTGAATCGGTCCATCAACCTCTGGAATGTAGCTGGTGCATTTTTTAACCCGAAAGGCATTCGGTTGAATCGAAACGTTCCGAACTGGGTTGTAAAGGCAGTCTTATCTTTGTCCTCATCATGCATGCTCACTTGGTGGTATCCTCACCTCAAATCGACAGTGGACATGTATGTTACATGTCGGGCGTCATGGATAAGGTCATCGATCCGCGGTAGAGGGTAGTGGTCTGAAACTGTCACTGCATTCAAGCCGCGATAGTCAACACACAGTCTTGTTGTTCCATTTGGTTTCGGTACCAACACAACTGGAGCAGCATAGGGCGATTCGCATTCTTCGATTATTCTCTTTTGCAAGAGGTCATCCAGTTCCTTTTTCAATATTTCCTTCTTCGCAGGAAAAGTTCTGTAGGGTGGATAAGCGACTGGAGCATGCGTTCCCGTATTAATACGGTGCTCTATGAAAGTCGTGCTCCCACCCCCTGGTTTGAAGCATCTTTCATGCTGTTGAAGCAGGAAATTCAACTCTTGTTGTTGTTGTTGAGTCAGGTGAACACCTTCATCTTCCCTCAGTCTGCATTCGTTTATTGAGATAGTTCCTACTTGTGGTGTGACTGGAAAATTTTTTACTGGTTGTAGAGGCGGTACTGGAACATTTTCTACAGGTTGTAGAGGCGGTACTGGAACATTTTCTACTGGTTGTAGATGCGGTACAGGAACATTTTCTACTGGTTGTAGAGGCGGTACTGGAACATTTTCTACTGGTTGTAGATGCGGCACAGCAATATCCTTCTTCAAAGGAATCTTGCGACGAGGATCGTCAAGAAAACTCCATCTTTTATTTTGCACATCCAGTACGATACCTGACTTCTCTAAGAAGTCCGTTCCGAGTAAAGTTCGGTTTCCTCTGGCTTCGGGCAGCGCAATGAGGTCTAAGAGAATTGCTCTCTTCTTAACTTGTATTGTCACCTGAGCGGTGCAAGCTTCTTCTTTGGTCTGGTGACCATTCGCCAATGTCATGGTGACATCTATTTTCCTGAAATTGACTCCTTTAGTCCTCAATCGGTTGTATAAGATCTCTCCAGCAATGGTTCTGCTAGCACCTGTGTCTGCGCAGGCGCGTGCGCGTATTCCAAAAAGGCTTATGTCTATCAGGGGCAGAGGAGATAGTCCTGTTTGACAAGTGTACATGGTGAATGCACTTGCTGAGAGATTTTCATTCCTTACGGTTGGAGAACAAGTCGGGCATTTGGCTTTGATGAATCCGGGTCTGGAGCATCCGTAGCAATAGATAGAGGGTTTGGTTTCCATGTTGCTGTTTCTTTCATTTTGTTTCGGCCTAGGAGTCTGAGGTGGCTTTCGGTAGTTTCCCGCATTCGGTTTTATGGTGGTCCATTTTCTGTTTGCGGACGGGACATCCCTTCTGAAACTGGGCTTAACTGCTTCGTAGTCGTCAAGAACCAGATCCTCAGTTGTCTTTATGGTGGTCCATTCATCGATGAAATGCTCCTTCACTTCCGGTGGGACACGTCGCTTGATTTGATCAGATATCATCAAGTCTGTCAATTCTTCGAAACTGGTCACCGATAATCCGGAAATCCAACCGTGAAAATAATTTTTGATTTCGTACGCGAAATCTGTCCAAGTTGCTTCTGGCGACTTGTTATGTTTTGTAAACAGCTGGCGAAACTTTTCAGCAGTGAGCTTGTATCGTTTGAGTAACAGCTGTTTCACTTTTTCATAATCTTGTGCAACTTCTTCGACTTCTCTTGCAATGATCTGGGCTGTATCATATGGTAGCAACCCAATCAGGTGAGAGGCCAAGAAAGTTCTTGGAATTTCAGCTCTTTGAGCTTGTCGCTCGAAGAGAACGAGGTATAAGCTGATGTCATTCGTTACTGGATCGAATCTCTGGATCAGCGTCTGCAAGTTCAATCTTGGTTTGGCTGCTTGAAAACCATCGTTCTGGGTAAGAGGAACTTGGGCTCGTGTTGCCTCATCCTGGAGTTTCAGCTTCTGAAGTTGGAATTCGTAATCGTCTTTTCTTTTCCGCTCTTCGTACTCCAGTTCCAATCTTCTTTTTCTTTCTTCAGCTTCAAAGTCTTCTTTCCTTTTCTTATCTTCAATTTCAATGTCTTCCTTCCTTTTCTTATCTTTAATTTCAAGGTCTTCCTCTTTTATTCTTTCAGCGATTATCTCTTGAAACCTTGTTTGGACAAACTCCAAATCTTCTTTATATGCTTCACTCTCTTGTATTCACCTCTTCAGTTGAATAACTTTGAGACTATCAATACCATCCAAGTCCAGTTCAGTTGCCAGCCGGACCAGGTCAATCTTCTTTCACCGTGCGAGAAAAGCCATCGTGGAATTTCAGTTTAGTTCTTTTGAGAGTTCAGAATATGGCAGTAAATGACAGTTACCTCACAGTCCTAGAGCTATTTCACAGTTCAAAGCACTTAAACTCACTACAATCACCCTACCATGAAATATTAGCACTCAAATATTTTATAATTATTTTCAGAAAACCAATCAATATCAGTTAAAATAATATTCAATCATTTAAACTATTATAAATTTATTGTAAACCATTATAAAATAATTTTAACTATTCATTTATTCAAGCAAATGACACTATGCAGTATGAAATCTTTTCAAGTGTAGATGACACTGTATAACACCCGATCTCTAGTTAAAATGCTCTATTTTTATGGTACCATTTCAATATCATATTACCAAAATCAATTTTAACATGATTGAACCAATATATTTATAAGAAGAATCACTTTTGTTTAAATGATTTAGAAATTAATGAAGTACTTAAATATAAAATCAAACAATAGCATTAACAACTTCCATTTCATAAAAAATCAATTCAAATGTTATTTCAAAATATATTTTAAAAATATACATTAAATTCTATAATATAATCAATTATCCAACTGATCAAAATAACTAATATCTGTTAATGCCACTAATTAAATCAAATAAGCACTATCACAAAAATAAAACTTCCTGCCAATAAAATATCTACTATTCTGAATCACAATCAAGAACACATGTATTTCTTATTTTTGCATGTAGAACCACATTCTTTTATTTTTCCCGAAAGAGAACAAAATAAAAATAAATAAAACCCACAATCAGTTCTGTGGAGGGGAAGGGGGAAAACTTTTTTTTTCCTTTTTACCTCCGAGCGTACGAATTTTGAATTCGCAATGCGAATACGATTCGCAGAATCAGTGTTTACAAAACCAAGGTGGTTCTTAATTTCAAATTCAGTGAAAAAACACAGCAAACCATTGCGGTTTAATTTTAAAAGACTAGTTAAATTTAAATCAATAGAGATAACACTCCAAACGAGACACAGCATACGTGTTATGCAAAATTGTCTCCTCACAGTAAACAGGACGTCTACCGAAAACCGAAACTTTGCGTTTCAAAACTTTAACCTAGCCTACAAATTAACAAAAAACTTTTAACACTGAACAGAAAACAAAATAACACTTATCTTAAACATTCGATGACATTCATTCTTGCCGAAATAATCTTATCCTTCGTTTTTTGCAACGAGCTTCAAAATGGCGCCTCTCGCCATTTTCGTCGGTCGGGAGTACAACCTAAAAGCGAGCCATGTAATTGCTGTTCTTACGGTGTTGCGCCGCGTTGGGGAAGCCATTTATAAGGCGTATAGACTAAATAACTGCTCAAGGATAGAACATAAACATTTTAATCAGATAAGCCTAACGTTACAATATCTCGGGGTGGGACGAACCTAAATTACGCATTCACTGTAAGAAGGCAGTTACATGACTGACGCTGCTCAGCACAGCGCAGGGCAACATAAAATATATATAGGGCGTTACAATCGTAATAACGGGAACAATATATAGACACGTAACGGGAACATGAAATATATACAGGTGACGGGGACATTATAAATGATCTGTTACACATATATGTTTTTATTATTATTTACTTTTTGGTCGCAAGGCCTACTATTCCCAGAACTAGTTGAACTACAATTAACACACATATTTTACTCATTAGGCAACTTGAGGGATAATTTTCACATAAAAATTGTTCTAATTGACGCAACCACCAAATAATTTTTGCAACACTTCTTTATTGTCACAAGTATCAACTTAAAATAAAAAAAAAATTAGCGCATAGAAAAATAGCTAAGCTTTTGAAAAATTGGCAAAAAAACTACAACATTTTTGATTTTTTTTAATTCAAATATTTTAAGTGAAACCAGAATCAAACAAAAACACATTAAAATATTTAAATTTGAAACGATTATTTTCTCATAAAATATGACTATAAAAAATTTCTATATTTCCGAAAAATCGTTGAAACATAACGATGCATCAGTACCAAGTATCTTTTAAATTTGATGTATTTAACAGAAATTCCGGCTTATCATTTTTAGTGAGCTTGAAGGAGTCTGAAGTTAAAAAATTTGAGCAAGTATCTATCATAGAAATTTATAGAATTATACCTGGTTATGTCTATTAAAAAACAGATAGCCTGTTGTGGAATCTTTCTTCAATGGATACCGGAAATGATATCCATCGTTTTCTTTCACAAGCACTTTGCTGGATACGACAGGAACAGAGAAATCCTCCTCATGCTTTTCATGGGCCGTGAACAACGTCCACTGTCCATCATGTCCGTGATCAAACAACGCTCGGTTGCTTTCCAGGCCCAGATTGTAGCCCAGTCTGTTGTTGTGCGGATGGACCCAGTGCACTTCTTCCAGGTTGTCCATTGGTCTGATCTGACATAACCTATTTGGATTTTATTTCTTTATATTAAGACATTATTTACAATATTAGTTATTCAAATAATGGTTTGTTGATAGGCCGGAGAATACAGCAATTGAATCATAATAGGAGGATGGCGAATTCAATACTGGTTAAGGCATGTAAATATTTATTAAATATGAAGTGAATCAATAATCAAATTCCTCAGAATGTTAGGGGGGTGGGGGTAGTTTGAAGAAAAGAGCGGCAGTTAACGAGGTTACTTACAAATGTAGGTTTTGATACCAAAAACAAATTCAAGGCTTGATAATAAAATCTTATTTGGAGGATATTGACAAAATTCTTTTTAATTTTGTTTTTGAGGGTGAATGTACGAATGTAATTTTTGTCATAGCCTTTGTGATTGGTGCATACAAAACACGTGGTCTGTATGCATGAATAACAGATTCTTCTTCAAAACCCACCTTGCGTAAAATACATAGTATGTTTTGTATAATGTTAATTTTTTTTATTTAACTACATTTTTGTTTCAGCAATCTCTTCTGTTGCTGATAATCGTTTTTGTTACTCAAACATTATATTTTTTTAGTAATTCATTTATTCGGTTTAGATTTGAAAACGTGGGTTTCAATAACCAGACAGTTTCATTTTTTTTCTGATTTATACATTTTCACTTATTCCAATAAAGAAAAGAAATCACTATAGGTATATATATAAAAAAAAGTGCTGTTCTTTTGTTTTATACTATGTAAGAAACCTACATTTTTCCGCCCTTCCTGAACAATTTTGATAACTGGAGCTGTCTGCTTCTTACTCCCACGTCTTCAATTTTGTTTTTTTACACGATGTCTTATGGAATTCATCTTATTCGATCCTACATAATAACACTTACTAATCAATTCCTAATAATTAATTATAAAACACATTTTTTTTCATTAAACAGAAAGTGTCAAGAAAATCGGAATTGGCTTCAGAGTATCAGTTGGTAATTTGAGTAGGTGAACAGCCTTTCAGTGAGTGGCTGAACATCTCTTTCGTGAAAAAAATTTAATCTTATAGTCTACTTAAGAACTTTTAAGGCTTTTTATTCATTACCTGTAAAAAGAAATTGTTTGAAAATATTTTTAAGGTTTGTACAAACTTTTTATTACATGCCTCAACTTTGCTTTGTAGCACAAATAAAAAATATCCTGGAAGATCGCAAAATATTTAGGTACTTGTTAACCTCGCTTTACATATTATAATTTATAAATAGTAGCAACACTTTCATCCTCAAACTGATTGAAGATGATCTTTTTTCATTCTAAAATAATTTTAAATTACATGTGACCAGAAATTTGCAAATCCTTATTTTTTAAATAAAATTTTCCAATTAAGATAATTTATCCACTCAAATTTGAAAAGTCATGGGATGGTAGTATACAAATATACAATTGATGCACACATCACGATCAAATAATATTTAAAAGTTATATGTTTGTCAGTGTTTTACTATTTTTGACTGCGAAATGTCTAGCAAAACGTAAAAAATCGTGATAATGCTTGTGTGATAAGAATTTTGTTTTAGTTTAAGTTTTTATTATTTTTTTAAGAAAAGCATGTAACTCTTATTACCACAACGACTTTTAAGTATTAATATTAAATATTATTGTTTTCATTAATACTCTTAGAAATAACACTCTAATTTTGTATTTTCCTACGATCGTCTACGCTACTTTCGTTCTTTTTTGCAATTGTTTCGTCATTGAATCAACGTGACTTTTGTCAAAACAAGAATCCTCAAATTATGAACGAAAGCCATTTACTCGAATTCCTTTTCGGACCTTTTCTCATCAACTTATGTTTCGTTATATTATTGTCAGTATTCAAACGAACCTTTCTTGGCCGAGTGGGTACAGCGCTGGAAAATGGACCGAGAGGTCCGGGTCAGCTCGGCGTTATTGAATTATTATTTTAAATTGTTCTCATTTTTGATTAAATAACTGTCGTTAAAAAAACAGACAAAATCAATTTTTTTCAGTTTCACAAAATATTTAATCGGAGCATATTGCAGGCGTCTATTTCGTAAAAGACAAAAGTTTATCGCCAAATATGAGAATGCACTGTTAACAGAGAATACATACTTTTTATACACACTGCCGCAGAGAAGCAGTTTTGATGGCGATCCCAAGAAATCGATTATCTTCAGCAGATGGTTGTCATTGTCTTTCGGCACTCTCTCAATATCGCAGGGATTGGGAGGAATCGAACAGTCAGGAGCATCGTCCACAGGTCCTGTTCTCACGCGCTTCTTCAATTCGAGATCTGCGGAGAAGTGATAGAGAACGTTGCGACCACCGACGAACACGTCTCCTGTGTTGGGGTCAACGACTACATTGAATAGTTTGTTGTCATTTGAAAAGGTGTAGGATGGTAAAGTGTCGAGGAACATAGATATAGCGGACACAGTAAAGTGTGTGTGTAAATCCAAATATACGAGAAAAATCACACCTAGTTGTTTTTTTAGTGACATCTGTAAAATAAAACAAAACATAAAGTCGAACGGTCGGATTAACGTCGCATTAGGACAACACAAATGGGCTATTGCCTACGTTTAGAGATACGCGACGCAAAGCCCTAGAAACAATGCCTTTCAAATTCGAACCTACCTCGTCCACAAGGTCTCCAAACTTTCGCATTAAGATTGAAACATTTTGTACACGACAGATAAACATACGCCAGCTCTCTGTAACCGGTGTGTTATCGGTATAAAATACTTGAGTTCAAGTCTGATACCCTAAAAGTATGTGCAGGTGACTGTGGAAATTATGATAAACATCTCCTTCAATTTTCCAGAAAAAAAATCGAGTGAAACTAAGCATTAAGCATATGATATAAATAGTGCTTCAACGGTCCTGCATGATATCGGTTCTGTTTAGGGCCCGACCTCGAAGTATGGCAATCTTTTAATTTTAGAAAATTTCTATCAAGTATGCCATGGATCTTCAATTATCACTTAAATGTTTACTCTTTGTTTCTCATAATTATAAACCGCATTTAAAATATATTAAAGCACAATAAAAGTATTAAAATTTTCTAATTTTTTGGTATTTATGATTTTTTTTTTAATTTTCAATTAGATTAAACATTACAAAAGGGTTATTTTTAAAGATTATTTTTAATAAATAATATTTTCTTGTTTTAGCAGTAAACTCTGTAAAGGAATTATATATTTTTTAATATATTAGAGCATTCAGAAGGCCCCCTATGGAATGCTGTGTTTATGCCCTGGTTTCACTGGCCTATTCAGTTATTGGTTCCAGGTTCTGTCAACTAGCTTGGGCTGACAATAGTCTTCAAATTTAAAGGAGTAGGGCAGAGAAGTTTTACCTTTTTAGATCATTTTGCGCGATTTTACCTTTTGGTGTTGGGACTGAAGCGCCAAAAGGTAAAAACGTCGAAGTAGGCAACGTTTTTGTATCTTCTAAAAAAAAATGGTCCGGGTAACGGAAAACTTTTTACTACTCCTCATAACTTGGGCACCGTTTATTGTAAATCGAAACAAAATATGCCATTTTCTAAATTATAAAATATTCTGCTATATGATTTGATTAAAATGTGAGTAGTAAAAATGTCTTCATATTAAAATATACACCTGTTTCAGACTATCCAATTGTCACAAACTTTCTTGATAGTGTAAAAATGAAGCCGTTACTCCAAGAATCAGTCAGTTTCACTTTTTTCTGATTAACAGTTTTTCACTTATTCCTATAAAGAAAAATCTTTCTATTGGTGCAAGAACCAGGCAGTTCTAAATTACACAGAAGCTGTTTTTTTAGAAGAAGTTTTTCTTAAAATTGCTATTTCTGGGCAATACATGGTTTACTTTTAGATGTTTAATACATAAATATTATTGCAGGCAAAATTAAATTAGTAGGTGCAATACAACATTTATGATTAACTATTGAATAATGATAATAATACCAATTTAAGATTTACGTATTATTTAAAGATTAAAAGAACCTACTTTAACAGAACTCTGGAGTACGAATCACAGTATGGGTATCACTAACAAAAAATAAAGAACCTGAAAAATATTCAAATTGTCTGTTTAGGTATCTACTAATATCTGCCATTTTCTTTAGTATGGTAATACTACGTTATAAAAACAACAAATTATTGCTTACTATGTTTGAGTTTTCTAATGTACTTGGCAATGATAGTACTTCAAAGTCTTATCTTTCCGTATCCATTCAACGAAAGTATAAAAAATACGTATTCATACAACACTTCAACAACTACTGCATTCCATTCCTAGTGACATATTGAAATCCATGCGAGAGATCGGAAGCGACCAGTACCTTTCAATGGTAAACCTTTCGGAAGGATGTGTTACATTTTTGGAATATATAGGAAACTTCAAAGTAAATGTGTAGCTCAAAAGCACGTTATTGAATTATACAGGTTTTGTAAGAAAGAGAAATGAAAGTTCGCTTTTACACTGGTAGTAATTGAATCAGACACGTAGGTATGAATTTTCTATGGTGAGAAGTATTCATTGTGCAGCGCATTTCTTTAGGTAACTTATTTACCTTTTTTGGGAGGTATTTTCTTTTGGTATTATTCCCATTTATTCACAAAATATAAGTTCAGTATTTTTTTCATTATTTATTTGTTTCATTGCTTTCAAATTCATAAAAAAATAAACTGAAAATTACACATCACTGAATCGATTTTATTTTGAGTTTTACTTTGAGCTCAATGGCTTTTGCCGAGAGCTTATAGAAACTCACAGCAGCGTTTGCTGCCAGTTTAAAAAAAATCTTATTTCGAGACCTTCTGCATTCTATTGGACGATTTAGTTTAAATGTGAGGTTCGGAATAAAAAATATTTTCCAGAAAATATTTTTAAAAAATCATTCCAGAGAGCAGAGGTTAAAATTCACTGTTTGTATTGAAAACGCTGATAATTTCAACCTGATATTTTTTTTTCTTAAAAACGTCATTACCTATTTTCATAAATACTGGAAATCTCTGGAATACACCTTTAGTCAGAAATAAAACATGTTTTTTGATTTCGTGTAATAATTAGTAGTCACTAACTTGCATAAATGAGTTTAATAGATATGAAGAACAAGCTTTCAAGAATTGTTAGCCAATTTGAAGTCAAAATAAATATATCAATTTTAAAATACTTTATTCCCTTTTTGTAGATGCTATGAGAATAAATAAGGCTTCGGATGATGAACTGGATATCTCGATTGAGAATGTTCTAAAGGACTGGCTAAGATATGCCAAGGCCAGGAGCAAGAATTAAAATATTTAATACTGTATAATGTAAAATATATGTGATAAATAATCAATAAACTAATAAATAATAATAAATTGATAAAGAATCAATAAACTGGTGTTCCCACTTAAGAGTTTTCAATGCAAAGGTTAACCCTTCCACATTTTATAAATATCTACTTTTATCAGTTAATGCTTAAATGAATTAGTAAATTTCATAATCTGGGATGAAGTAAATCTAAAGGTCTTTATAAATTAATAATGCATTATACAATAAATTAATTTTTTTTAGTAAATAAAAATTTAAGTACAAGTGCATTCATTAATAAATATATTAAATTAGTATTTAAGCAGATCTTTATACTTAACTAATTTGAGTATTTTCGAAAGCATTTCGGAAAGTTACTTTACTACAAATGTATGCAAGGTTTCTTGTATGGCCATACTTTGAAAACAAAGAAAACTTAAGTTCTTTTAATGTACCTACAATATTTATTATTAACAAATTATTGCAACAGTTTGCTTTTTCAAAACAAGAATAATAATTAAACTATTCTTTTGTAAGTATGTCATTCATTACAAAGAAAATCGGCTTTCTGGCTGATAGGCCGAAATAAATATAAGAATATAAATTGTGAAATAAAACCAAATACAAAGCGCATAAACCTCAATACAAGATGAATGTGAAATATTAACTTTTAAATAAACAAAATCTAAAAGTAAATAAAATAAAATACTACATAAATATATATATATATAATATATATATATATATATATATATATATATATATATATATATATATATATATATATATATATATATTATATATATATATATTATATATATTATATATATATATATATATATATATATATATATATATATATATATATATATATATATATATATATGTGGCGACCACACTATCGAACTGAAGTGAACTGCACACACTGTTTTTTTCTTTAGAGAGCGATGTTTTGAACGTATCGAAAGTAATTTTGTAAACAAAATAAAAAGAGTTTCTTTGCCGATACATATTATTTTATACGCGGCTACACACACTTCAGTGGTGACTTCCGGACGTGAGTTTTGTTTTTAACAACACGCACCGTATTATGTACAGACACTCCGGCGACAAGCGGCAGATGGAAGTGGATTCTTTATTGCCATGCGAACTCCGGTAAGTGAGATTTGAGTGGTATTTTGACTCGAGACCATGAATCTTACCTAAATTTATTTGGAATTTAAACTTTAAATTGCTAGGTTTTCTTTAGTTCATACTATTATTTAACACGTTATTTCGAGTTTGGTAATTCCATTTTAAATTTTAACTCTGGAATTTTGTTTTTTGGATTTTCTAATTAATAACGAATTGAACTTTTAATTGTGTAAGATGAATACGGATAAAGTAACTAATGTACAAAATACTGCAGTGCAGGAATCGGAAAACGAAAGTACGTTCAAACCGGAACTTGCTCGTGTGGCCTTCCGTGCACCGCCATTTTGGAAAGCTAATGCTGAACTTTGGTTTTACCAGCTCGAGTCCCAATTCATAACGGCAGGTATTAGTTCGGAAGACACTAAATTTCACTCGGTAGTGGCGGCGGTAGATACAGAAATTTTAACGTATGTTAGTGATCTGGTTAGGAATCCGCCAACTGAGAATAAATACCAAAAACTTAAAGATAGAATTGTAAACCAGTTCTCTCAAAGCGAAACTGCTCGTATAAGAAGTTTATTGCAGGAGATACAACTGGGGGACAAAAAACCTTCTCAACTTCTTAAAGAGATGCGAGACCTCGCTTCTGATCGGTTAACCGATGATACAATTTTGGCGCAATTATGGAAGCAACGCTTACCAATTGCTTGTCAACAAATTTTATCGGTTAGCACCGGAACATTGGAAACCTTGTCACTCATTGCGGACAAAATCACCGAAGTGTCTGGCATAGCAACAGAAATTTCTGAAGTTCAAGTTAATCCCTCATGCTCTTTCAAAACTCTACAAAACCAAATTTGCGCGTTGCAAGAAAGTGTAGAACGGATTTCTAGGGCAAGGGTTCGTGACAATTTTTCGGGCAATAGACGTAACACTAGATCCAACTCCCGGGATCGCCAACTGAGATCTCCAGCTGTAGTTGAACGCTATCCATTGTGTTGGTATCACTTCCGTTACGCGGATAAGGCACGAAATTGCAATCCACCATGTAGCTTTAAGAAAACTCCCAATGTTCAGGAAAACTAACTGGCTCAACAGTGATGGCGACCGCGGATGAAAGCCAACAAATGAGTCGTCTTTTTGTTTTTGATAAAGGAACAGGTAAACAATTTTTGATTGATAGCGGAGCCTGTGTTTCTGTTTATCCTAAAAGGTTTACTAAAGGTGTTTCTAAACAAGACGATTTTTGCCTTTTTGCCGTAAACGGTACAAAAATTACAACTTACGATACTCGCAGGTTAACGCTGAACTTAGATCTTCGTCGGGATTTTTCATGGAACTTTATTATAGCTGATATTCAAAACCCTATAATAGGAGCCGATTTTTTGGAGCGGTTTGGATTATTGATTGACATACGCAATCACCGTTTGATTGATAATGTAACTTCGTTAGCTACCACAGGTTCGGTTAAGTGTGTATCTACCGGTGGGTTAAGTACAATAACTAACGAAATGCCATACTTAGAATTGCTTAACCAATTTATGGACATCACTAAACCTTGCATCAATGATGCACCTAAAAAACATGGGGTTACACATTGTATAGTCACTAAAGGACCGCCAGTTTTTGCTAAAGCGAGGCGTTTATCACCGGAAAAACTGGCAGCTCTCAAAAAGGAATTCAAGGATTTACTCGACCAGGGTATTTTCAGACCTTCATATAGTCCTTGGACCAGTCCTATTCACATGGTACGCAAAAGTAATGGGGACTTTCGTGTCTGTGGGGATTTTCGAAAACTTAACTCTATTTCTGAAGCAGATCGGTATCCAATTAGACATATACATGACTTTTCTCTAGAACTAGAAGGGAAATCTATATTTTCAAAACTAGATCTCGTTAAGGCGTATCACCAAATTCCCATGGAACCTGAAGATATTAAAAAAACTGCCGTAATTACATTGATTGGCTTATACGAATACGTGCATATGTGTTTTGGGTTGCGGAATGCTGCACAAACGTTCCAACGCTTTATTGACTCAGTTTTGAGTGGATTAGACTTTTACTTTGCCTACCTGGATGATGTGCTTGTTGCTTCTCGTAATGAGAATGAGCATAAAACACACTTACAAGAAATTTTCCAACGTTTTTCAGAATATGGAATAGTTATTAATGTTAACAAATGCGTTTTTGCAGTAAAAACTTTGCAATTTTTGGGTTATCAGGTTTCGCCAGAAGGTATTTCTCCATTACAGGAAAAAGTGGAGGTACTTCTGAACTACCCTAAGCCTAAAACAATCGATGAATTAAGACGATTTTTGGCATTATTAAATTTCTATCATAAATTCATACCACACGCAGCTGATAAACAAGCGTTGTTGCACGACTTTCTAAAAGGAAAAAAGAAACGCGACAAAACCCTAATTCTTTGGACTGACGACTCGAATAAAGCATTCGAAGAGTGTAAAGTTTCAATTTCTCAAGCTACCTTACTAGCTCATCCTAAAGTCGATGCTACATATTCATTGTTGGTAGACGCTTCGGAAATCGCAATAGGGGGTGTTTTGCAACAAACGTACTCAAACGTCGTACAGCCGTTAGCATTTTTTTCGAGAAAGCTTAATGCCGCGGAACGCAGGTACAGTACCTATGACCGTGAACTCTTGGCTGCATATTGCGCTGTCAGACATTTTCGACAAATTTGTTAGAGGGCAGAGAATTTATAATCTTTACAGATCATAAACCTCTTACGTTTGCATTCAAAAATTGCAGTGAAAAATGTTCTCCACGCCAACAGCGCCATTTAGAATTCTTAAGTCAATTTACCACAAATTTTTCATATTTGGCAGGTGACAAAAATTGTGTCGCAGACGCGATGTCTCGCATTTCAGAAATACAGGTACCTACAAATATTGATTATGATGGTATGGCTAAAGCTCAGGTTGACGATGAGGAAATACAGCAGGTTTTAAATTCCGATTCTGGTCTTAAGTTGAAATCGCTTCATTTCTCACAAACCGATTTGACTTTGCTATGCGATACGTCAACTGGAACTGTTCGTCTTTATGTACCTAAAGACTTTCGTTTTCAAGTTTTTCTAGTTCTACATAACTTGGCCCATCCAGGAATAAAAGCCACAACTAACCTGGTTCGACAGCGCTTCATCTGGAAGGACCTGCACAAGGACATTGCTACATGGTGTAAAGGGTGCCTGGAATGCCAGAAAAACAAAGTCCACCGCCACACGAAGTCCGAGGTTGGGAGTTACCCCCTACCAAAGTGTAGATTCAGCCACGTAAACATCGACGTGGTAGGTCCTCTTCCTACTTCCCGAGGATTCTCCTATTGCCTTACATGAGTCGACAGGTTCAGCTGGTGGCCGGAAGCATTCCCCATGGTGGACCAGACTGCGGCAACCATAGCTGAAACGCTGTTCGGAGGATGGATATCCCGTTTTGGAGTCCCTGAGTACATTTCAACCGACCAGGGGAGATCTTTCGAATCTGAAATCTGCCGGGCATTGACGAGGTTCATCGGGACGGAGAAGTACCGGACAACCGCCTACAACCCCGCATCTAACGGTCAGGTGGAGAGGTTTCACCGCCAGCTTAAACAAGCCATCAGATGCCAGGCCACGGAAAGATGGGTAGAAGTACTTCCAAGTGTCCTGCTAGGCATTAGATCTTGCTTCAAGGAGGATCTTGGAACGAGTTCAGCCGAACTCGTGTATGGAACAACGCTAAGATTACCCGGTGAGTTCTTTCGTTCTTCACCAGCGTCCAGTACTCCTACGCATGCAGAGTTCGTTCAGCGTCTGCGAGATACCATGCAGAGGTTGCAGCCTACGCCAGCGTCCAGGCATTCAAAGACGGATGTGTTCGTCTGCAAAGATTTGATGGAAACAACGCATGTCTTTGTGAGGCAAGATATGGTGAGGAGACCTTTGCAACAGCCGTACGAGGGCCCGTTTCAAGTTCTTTAACGGGGTCCCAAGTTTTTCAAACTACTAATCAAGGGTGCGGGGAAGAACGTCGCGATAAACCGTCTGAAACCGGCATTTCTTCTTGCCGCAGAAGATCCTGCTATTCCTCGTCTGGAGTCGAATCCTCAACCAAGAACAGTCACGACTAGATATGGAAGAACTGTTCGTTTCAGACTACCGTGACAACAGTATCGTCGTTCCGACTTGCGGGGGAGCTCTGTGGCGACCACACTATCGAACTGAAGTGAACTGCACACACCATCGAACTGAAGTGAACTGCACACACTGTTTTTTTCTTTAGTGAGCGATGTTTTGAACGTATCGAAAGTAATTTTGTAAATAAAAAGAGTTTCTTTGCCGATACATATTATTTTATACGCGGCTCAACACTCTTTATATATATATATATATATATATATATATATATATATATATATATATATATATATATATATATATATATATATATATATATATATATATATATATATATATATATATATATATATATATATATATATATCAACTGCAGATGTCATAGACGTCTGGTTTACATAGATAAGGTATCAGAAATATACATTATGGCTATTGTAGACGTCCATTAGAGATAATTTCTGGTAAAGGCAAGTGCATGTATTAATAATTTATAGTAAATTAGGATTTTTAAAGACTGATAAAACTTAATGTGTTGGATACCTTTTAACAAATCATTGTTATTTTAGATACGGTTTCCAAGTAAATGTAATTTAATTGAACTTACGCAAAAAAGTATCTAAGCAATTAAGTATACATTAAAAAAATTACATCCTTAGTATTAGATATTACATTCCATTTAGTAAATGTCAACGTTCAATTCGTCCTTTTACAAGTTATCCTACATTGAAAACATCATTCACCAACATACCAAGATCAAAAACAATACATATGGAATTAAATTTAGCATCTTACAAATAAAAAGTGGCCTTTACAATGACATGCAAAAACTGACATTTATTAATATTAATTGTTATATAATTCAAGAGCGAATTTTACTAATATCATCATAAAAAATCATAAACAATAGTGGATGTAATACAAAACTAACTATGTAGAACTTAGAATTCAACTTCCATTATTCAAGTATATTTATTTTTAATTAAACGACAGAAACTTTTAAATAAAATAAATATGCGTTCTGGAACCATTAACAAGCAACTTTTTAACAAACTTAATGTAAGTGGATGGTATAAAAAATACCTTTTTCTGGGGACATATATAGTAAAAAATTATTTTGTTATTATATTAGATAAACATATACATATAAATATATACATATGTACAATCATATGCATATATAATTAACAGATTTACTTATTAACCAACAAAAGTATTTCTTTCTAATAATTGAAATTCATTTACACCGTACCTTTATAAATAACAAACTAAAATCAAACTGATGATTCTTTGTTCATATCTACGTATTCATTCAATCTCAATTTTAATTTATATTCTTTAAAATCATACACAAAAAAATCATAGCAATGATATACATATATAATTAGTAAATAAGATTATAAATAACTGATTTTTCAAAAATGTAAGTCTCTTTTTCATAATTGATACACATTTCTCGGTGCAATTATAAATAACAAACTTAAATCAAAGGGACGACTGTTTGCTCATATCTATGTATTCATTCTCTACAGTGCAAGATTTTTCTAAGATATCCTGGTTTAAGACGTAGTCGTCCATATTAAGGTAGATTTTTTTGCAGTTGTAGTACACCGTGTGCTGGGCAGGAACGCCTGTACACGGGGCTTCCATTGGCTTGCTTTCGAGTAGCCTCTGCCGCATGCGGATAATGCATTGGTGGAGCAAAAGGAAATCGGGGCGATTTTTAGAATCCTTGTTCCAGCATGTCAGCATCACAGTATACCTGAATAAAGTATACTCGTACAATAAATATATTTTATTATAACATCCAAAAGTGTTAAAAATTTATTAACAACACAGTCCCATATGTAAACTTTAAACCTATAAATACAAATATTTACGACCAACAACGAGCTGAAGGACAAACAAGGTTCTCCAAAGCTAGTATCTTCTAACTATTCCCCAAAGAATATCTACTTCTTAAAATCCATTACTTTTGTTGAACTAACAATATTCACTTGCAAGTTGTTCTATTTGTCTATTAATCTTTTATAGAAATACTGCTTTGTCTTTTCCCGACAAAATGTGATTTGTTTAATCCAATGACCTCTCATTCTATCACTTATATTAAAGTACAAACTCTCGACATCTCCCTGTTTAATAAGTTTATGTTTGAGTACCGGAAAATAAAATTTTAAATAATATGAATAAAATTTTAAATCGAAAACATGTAGGTATTAATTTGACAATACATTATGAAATATGGAATGTCATATTTATTTAACAATTGCTGAAAAATTAAAAAGCTTGCTTTTTAATTTAATATTTTCAAACGAAAATTCGGGATATCTATAAACATTTAGGATAATTAAAAAAAAGTAAAGTAATAATAAAATATATAAACTGCATCACGAAATAACTACACTGTAAAGAAATAGGTACTTAAAATGAGAAATTGAAACTATTCGTTTTTCTTTGAGTACAATTGCATTGTAAATGAACGATGACATACTCACAATTAAATAATCGAACTTTCGCAAAAATGAGCAGTGTGATTTAATATTGCTTATCTCAGCTTCTATTCAAGCGATTTGACAAACTTAAAATAATTGTTGGGTTATTACAACTCAATTATCTTACCTACCATTCTTTTGGCACACCTTTTTTAACATTTCTTCTGTTTATAGCTTCGTCAAGTCGCCCTGGTAGTTTAATAGATAAGACACTGGACTGCGGAGCATGAAGATCTGGGTTCGATTGGATCTGGGTAAGTCTTGGTTGATATTTATTGAAAGTGATTTATGAAGGCAGCCTATGTGAGCACGCAACTGCTCTTTTGATTTATTTTTACTCATTTTTGAGTATATTTCTTTTTCAAAAATGAAACTAATGTATTCGAAGCCATGCTAAGCATCGAATGTACTAAAAAAAAGAGTACATTTTACTTATTTTTGGGTACCTATCATATATCACCTTAACAGTGTATCATATATCTACAAACGTATATGAATGTTGTTACATATGATAACTACGCAATGAAATCATACGTCACAAATTGATGATGTAGCACTCATGGAAATAATGTGCGAGATAGTAAAATCAATGTTTCTGAAAATCGCTGCGAAATATTTTGGCAAAAATTCAATTCGCATGTTTTTGTCAATTTTCCTTCGCTAAATGATTTAAAAAGGAACTGGTTTTAATTCTCTTTTGATCGTGTATGATTAAATCAGTATATTTAATTTAATCCTATTTAAAAAAAAAACAGTATTAAAGTAATATTTTTGGCACTCAAATTTAACAATTATACTCAAACTATTTTATTAGTTTTGAAGCTATTATTGTTTAAACGAAAAAGAAGTGTTGTTTTTCAAACTATAAAAAATGGAGACTAAAATAATAGTAAATTTCTAAAAATTGCAAACAGTTCGAAACTTTTTGAAGATTATTGACAGGGTTTTTAATTAATTTAAAACTTCTTGTTTAAAGTACTTACAGGGATTTTGGACAATACTCTGGTTGATCAAGTCTATAACCTAACTTTACGTATTCGTTCACATCCCAGTTGCCTACGTTACTATATGGAACGCTTCCACGTGTCAGGAGCTCCCATAGCAACACTCCGTACGACCACTAAAAGAGAAAAACATGTTCTTAAGATATAAAAGCGCTAATATAAAATAGCAGTTTATCACTAAAACTAAACCAAAAAAATAAATAAATAAAGACTATTCAAAGAAAATAGAAGCGTAAATCAAAAATAATTCGCAACTCTAATTACAAATAACTTTGAATATATACTTTGTATATGATGTTAAATAAAAGCATGATTGGATTAACACTGATATTAATTCCGTTTATAAGAACTTAAATTAACTATTCAACTTGAGTAAATTATTACTTATTGATATAATTCATACGCATTAGTTAATAAATGGATACATATTTAGATTTGATTTACTTTTCTCCCTTAAAGAGTGGAACAAAATTTTCACAATTAATAAATGAGGATCATAAATTAATATTTAATCCTCTAAACGTTTCGGAAAATATCAAAATTGTAAAGTTCTTTTCTCTGCAAAATTGTTGATTTTATATTTCTATGGATGTATATTATATATAATATACATATTTTACTTTTTAATTATTCTTTAATGTAGATTCATTTGCCAAGAAACACCACAACGCTTTAGCTTTGAAAATATTTCAACGTGGAATATTTTTATGAATTTAAAGTTTACGGTTACTGCTCGAAAAACTGGAAATGCATGAGCGACTCCAGTCGTTCACCTCCATCAAAGGGTTACTGTTTTAAGTTGTTATTTTTTTAAACTGTAATATAACATATTTTAAAATTGTAATGTGAGAAGTTTCATAGACAGCTGGTAGGCGACTTATGATCAAAGTGTTGATGGTTCGAATCTCGACTGTGATATCGCAGCGACCTCGAAATCGGAGGGTTGCGACTTTGGCTTAAACCGCTTTTTCACGCAGGTACCCTGGTCGAGTAGCAACCAGACGGTAGCGCGTTCCAATACGGCTGATATCAGCCACCGAAGTTCGAGTACGGCTGATACTGTCCAAACCGGCGCCGGCAACGGTTTTTGCCGGCGAGTGCAAAAACGACCTTACTCGTCGTACATAAAAGTAATTTACCGTATATAGGGGACTGGGCTAAGTTAAAACGTCTTCAGTCTTACGGAGGTACCTGAAATACCAGCTGATGTCTTATACTCGTCATCTAACCATGATTCAAAATTACGAGACGGTGTTTTCAGGTCTTTCCTCCAAACTGTCGCCAATAGCCCATTGTGTAGCTCTAGTGAGACATTAGTTTATCCAACCAAGCAAGATAAATTCCCCCTTTTAAAAATGTCTCCATTTTGTGTGAAAATAATTGTCTTAATATACTATAGACAGGCGGATGTGGTATAAATATACTTACAACATCTGTTTTAGTAGAGTACTTTTGCTTAGTAAGAGATTCTGGTGCCATCCATCGGTAGGGCAGTTTGGCGTTTCTGTCTCTGCAGCAATAGTAGTCGTCCACGTAGACATCTCTGGACAGACCGAAATCCGCCACCTTCACGTTCAACGAAGAGTCCAAGCTGAAACATCAAGAACAGTTTATTGAAGGCAATACAATTTTCTCATATACATCTCTCCCAATCTTATCCTTCGAGAATTATAAAGTTCTTTAACTGTGGTGCTTAATATTTACAGAATAATTCAAATATAAACAGTCAAAAATTAGAAACATACAGGGGCGGACTGGCACTCAAAAACGGCCCGGGAAAATTTTGAAACTGATGTTTGTTATTAAAATAATGAGCCTATAATTTGAAAATAAAATAATAAATAATATCAACATTTAACTCTTTATATAAAGTTTATTAATATCTCTTAAAATTTATTAAAATATTTTGAAATTAATTAAAATAATAAAAAAATTATTAAAAGATTTTAAAATGTATTAAAAGATTTTAAAATGTATTAAAAGATTTTAAAATGTATTAAAAGATTTTAAAATTTATTAACAGATTTTAGAATTTAATAAACGATTTTAAAATTTATTAATATTTTAGTTGACAATTATTATTTTTAATTATTATATTGGAATTTTTAATACGTTTGGAAGATTTTTAAGAGGAAGCCACCAACGGTCCTGTTCAACCAAAATTCTCCCTTCTTTCACCAGAGAAGTACTGGTCAAAAGAAGGAAGTGAGGACTGTGCCATGTGGCCTCTCCTTTACACTCTCACGTTTCGACACCTTTGAAACTGACTTCATGTTGGCCTAAGTTCCATAGGCCACAGTTGGAACGTTGGAACTAAGGAGAATAATTAAGGAATAATAAATAAGGAAATAATTTCGACTTCTTAGAGATACCACCAAGGCTTCCTGTTTTCAAATTTAAAACGTTATTGAAAAACCTGTGATGGCTTTTCATAAATTATTTTTTAAATAATTTTTTTACTTTTCAAGAAATCACCGGCCACATTTTAAAAATATTAACCGGCCACGCGGGAAAATTCCAAATCAACTCTATGGCCAGTCCGCCACTGGGAACATATATTGTAGAAGGGTTTAAAAATATCTTAACAAACAGTTTTTAATGTAGTCGAATATTATTAAAGTCAGCGAGTTTAGGTAAATCTTATTTCCAATTACCGCAATAAAAGTTTTGTGGCTAATATGAGGAAAAAAAAAATTATTTTATATTCTGGCACGTGACAGTTTTGGTCACGATATGTATATATTTCGTTTGATTTTACAGATATTCAGAAATTTTTAAATCAGTCATCTTTGAAAGAATTGTGAACTCATCGAAATTATATAAAACCATCTCGTGTTCGGAATATGCATTACTTGGAGTCAAATATAATACACAAACATACACATCTAGTTCCACAGAGATTGATCAAATATATTTCCTTAATTTTATAAAACATATTTTATTTAAAAAATACTATTTTGTGCATCTGGGAAACTCATTAGCATATATTTATGTAGATTAAACTTTTTTTAAAGACACGTTATTTTTCCAATTTTATTATTCAAATTCTAACAAGGTACAGTTATTCTTGTCCATATAAAGGAAATATGAAGTTTTCGCTTACATGCAATTCCTAGCTGCTAAATCTCGATGGATAAACTTCTTGTCAGCGAGATAAGCCATTCCAAAAGCAACGTCTGCAGCAAATTTGAGTAGATTGGTAACAAGGAGAACCTGAGACATAAGTTGTATTATTAGAATAAACAAACGGATGCCCAGCCCTAATTTATGTATTATTGAATAATTTAAGAGATAGAGATAATTATTGCCTCTTTGGTAGTTGTGTTAATTTCTTTAAAGACCAATATCCATGAACATAATCAACATGCTAGCTAAATCAGGCTTAGAAAATGTATTCTTCACGAATTCTTCCAGCATTCTTTACGAATACTTTCATGGTGACGATGGCTATTTACATTTACATGGCTTGTGTTTTTTAACGTGGCCGCAGAAATAAATATCGTAAACATCCTCTTTCCAGTTTTCTTTATTTGGTGTGCTTTGAACAATATTTCACCTTTTTGAAGTTCAACATAAAAATTCTCTATACTTTCGTAAATAATAGCTTAATTGTCAATAAAGTATAAACAAAGGAAAGAAACGAAGAAAACAATTTAAGTACACAAAGGTTAAATAAAAGATATGCTATTATCTCGATTGGCAATTAAACAACTGATTACCAAACATAGTTTTTGTATTTTTTCGGAATGCATTTCTTTCTTCGTAAGTTTACTACACGTATAAGATTGAAAAAAAGTAATTTTTAGTTTTCCCCCAACAAAACCAAAACAGCAAATTAATAAAAACTATAATTTTTGTAAGTTTTTTTTGTTTATTTTAAATGTAAAAAAAAATACAAAAAATAGTTCATAAATCATAGAAAATAGTTTATAAATTACTAAAAATAATTAAAAAAATTACTAAAAATAATTTATAAATTACTAAAAATAATTTATAAATTACTAAAAATAATTTATAAATTACTAAAAATAATTTATAAATTACTAAAAATAATTTATAAATTACTAAAAATAATTTATAAATGACAGAAAATAGTATATAAATTACAGAAAATAATTTATAAATGAAAGATTTGATGAATTAATACCTTTGTCTCATCTCTTATGTAAGAGCAAAGGTCCCCATTCTCCATGAATGGCAACACAATCCAAGGTACGCTTCCCTCGAAGCACAATCCCAAAAGACTGAGGACATTGGGGTGATGGAAATCCTTCATGATGAGCGCCTCTTTCAAAAAGCTCTCAATAGTTTGTTGATTACTCCATGAATCTGTTATATTTAGAGAACAAAAGTTTGACAAACTTAGATTCTGTTTGAAACATACAAAAATGCCATGTTAAAAAGTATATAAACTTGTTAAGTTTTTTAAAAGCAGATATAATATTTTAAATTCAAGTTTATGCTTTTTTACAATTTAATGCGATTTATCCATCATTCTAATAAGTTTAAAACTAAATACAAGTTTACAATGAATTTTAAGTTTATGCTATATGTTTTACTGCATTTTGTCGTTAAATTATGTAAACTTATGTATGCATTTTTTAAAACAAACATTTCTCTATTTATTATTTGAAATCCACGTTGAGAAGTATGTACTAACTTATAAACGATTACCATGCAAAAGATAGTTTATATTTATATATCGAACCATCAAATAAAGACAACCGATAAGAGAAGATACCGAAATCTCAAGAAAATGAAATTAGTAAAAATTAAAAATTTTAGTTGATAAAGAGTAAAATATTTTTTTTTATACTCAATATCGCCAACCGCCCGTTGTGTAGTTACAGAACAGCTTTAATTCGACTAATTTTTTAACGATATTTAATCCTGATTAATAGTCAGGCGATTAAAGCGCATATATAATCTTACGAAATTCCATATATTGAAAGTTTAAATGCACTGGTGGACAATTGCTAAGGACGGATGGCAATACCAACGATAGCAACCACAAAATGGAAGGCAGGAAAATTTGGTAATTAGCATAAGTGCGGGATACAGTAATACGTATTGTACGTATGCAAATTTTGGATTGCCGTACTTGTTCGTCATGTGATGCTGTTCGATGACAACGCAACATGTCATCGAACAGTCGCTGTCCAGGAGTGTCTAGAGAACGAAGATATTCAACGCCTCGTATGGTCAGCACGTTCTCCAGATGCGAATGCTTTGGGGAGCAGTCTTGCTTGTCGACAATATCCTCCAATAAAAAAGGACACCCTCATCCGTGCGCTGACAGAGGAATAAGATAAATTACCCCAACAGCTGCTGGATAATGTTGTGCAAAGTATGACACGACGTGTGGAATTTTGCATCGCTCTCCATGGTGGCCGGCCATATCCCGTATTGACATCTTACGCCGGAACGCCTGCGGACGGTAATTGCATTTTTTCACTTTTACGCATGCAGCACAAAATAACAATTTTGTCCCTTGAACACTTTTCAAAACCTTCTGGATTTCAGAGCACAATAAATTATATTTATTGTAATGTCCTAGAATTCTGACATTATTTTATTTCACTTGGCACTTAACCACGCTTACTTTTTTATGCGCTATATAGTCGTTTGTGATCCGTCCTTAGCAAGACCAGTGTAGTTGTAGAGCTAAACTTGTTCTGTCATTTTATTATGAATTATCTGTATTATTTTTAAAGAATGAAAAAGTAGGAATTTTCTAAAATTGTGTCCCGAAATTTATCATACCCATGTGATGAAAAGCTTTCAGAAATATATTAAAATATCAATTAGTTACATTTTTAAAAGCTTTCCACAAGGTATACGTACTTGTTGGCGTCAAAACATTTGACGTTATTGGTGGCAAGGAGGATATAATTATGTGACAAGTTTAAACTAATTTAACTGCGCTTGTGGTTCTTGCGATTTGAATTAAAATTTAGGAGATATTTTACATTGGAGGAAAAAAACTAGATGTTTATTTTAATAAAAAAGTAACTTGTTAAATAATTGTGTAATTTATTCAAAATAAAGAGCATCCCAAAATAAAGTGTTGTTGAAGGAAAATAATATAACATTAAAAAATATAACTGTAATATAAATAATGTAATTTATGCTTCTGATACTTACGCTCATGAAGTGTTTTAATTGCTACTTTTATATGTTTGGTCGATTCAGGACGTTTCAGTAATCCTTCGAACACGCATCCAAATTGTCCTATTTATAAAATTAAGTTTAACATTGAAAAATAGTTTAGTATTGAAATTATTGTTATCTAAATAATTAATTTAAGTTTATATTATATGCATGCTACTTGCTCACATTACCACTCTATACAGTCTAGAACAGCCGTCGTTAGCAACACTAATAAACTTTGCCAATATAAAAAAAGCTACATTAAAAGTTAAAAATATCGCATAAATACATTTAAAATTTTATCAGATGTTGAACAAAATTACAAATGAATATTTTAAGGCTAAAGAACACTAGCCTTTTTTTTTTCTCTAACACGTTTCCTTGAAGTAAATCGTACCGTGTAAAGAGTGTTTCTCTTCTACGTTAACCTTCAAGTGGGTTCTTGCGTCAATGCTACACTAGCCACTTAAGGGTTAATCAAGATATCAACAATTAAAGATTAACGAACGACATCTGTGCAAATCTATTCAAAAGCTTGTGCAAAATTTTCAAGATTACCCGACATGTTACCAGGTTCCCGATATTCAAAGAATTTTTAAAAAAATTATTAATCTCTGAAAAAAGTACAAACGTTATCGTGTTTAAGAATAACACAGGAATATATTTCGTGTGCTTGGTATATAATAAAACTTTATCACACGTATTTATATGTTATAATAACAAATGCAATAAAAAGCATGAAAAACGTCAGCATTGAGTCATTATAGATTCATAAAACAAAATTCTTTCTTGACGAGATTATTGGTAAGTGGATAGTGTATGACCAAATGAGCTTGTTAAGTACAAAGAATTTTCTATGTTGTTAAAAAGATGATGAAGCCATATTTAATAGATAATTATTGAATAGATAAACCAATCCAAGTCTTTCATAAATATAAATATATTTGGGTATATAGAAGAGAGACAAATTAAAGTGCAAAGGAAAGTAGCATTAACTAATATGATTGATTCTATTCCTTTACATTGATTAAATTCCTGAATTTGGTAATAAATTGGCAGTATTCCTGTTAACTGGTAAATAAAGAAAACAACACAGATAAATTGTATGTCAAACCTGCACCGACTCTTTCTCCGAGAATCAGCCAAAGCTTTGGAATGAGAAGATTCTTATCTTCCAAAGGTGTCCTTATTGCGCAGTCTACATGCTGCATATCAAACATTTGTTCCCCTGCTAATACATCCTTGGCTGTAGAAGCGTAACGTTTTAAAAAGGCAGCAGAGTAGGCATAATTTGATACACCGTCTCTTGCTATGCTAAGGTGATCTGAAAAGTTAAAATGTTCTTATGGAAATTTTGTAATTCATGCACTTGTCTGAAGCGTCTGTCAGAGGTGGGCGCGAAGGTTGGTTAAAAATGCATAATAAAGCTATTTTAAAATTTTGTGGGGTAAATGTAATAAACTTTCTTTTTAACCAAATTTTAGTGCCAACTTGGCGCCAAAACGAAGTGATCAATTCGACCCTACATATACTTTTTAAGGGATGTTAGCGCATGACTTTAGTTCGAATTCACGTATTTTGGCAATTTAATTTGTTGGATAGGAAATGTCTCAATTAACCGGCGCTTATTAAAAAAATATTGCTCGATTTGAATACATTTACTGTTGTAGGTAATAATTCAATTTGGAATAAATTGTAAAAACATTTGGTTATCCGGATTTCATTTATTCTAAAATATCAATAAAATGGACTTTTTAAAAAAAATTCTCCGATTTCAATTTTTATTTATAGTTTTATTGAATATGAACCTTCTCTATTTAGAATGAAATTTATTAAATTTTCTGTTAACTGGTAAATTCAATAAAATGAAAATATTGATTAATCAGAATTTTCTTTACGTTTTGTCCAATTTAATTTTATGTTGAATACGTAACGTATCAATTTAAAATAAAATGCAGTAAATATTTGGTTATCCGGCCTTCAATTAACCGGAATAGCTGTTAACAGGACGTGGCGATATGTTTTTTTTATTGAAGTGGAGTGTCATTGTTTTTGAACAATTTAATTTCGTTCATTGAGCATTTAAGTCTAAAATACATTTTCCATGTTGCAAAAAAAAATTGAAGAATAACTTAAGTTTCCATGTGAGTAATTTCAGGGGGTGACGCTTCCTGCTAAATTAGAAACTATAAAAGGAAAATAAAATAGAAAAAAAAAACGAATTTAGGAAAAATGTGCTAAAAAGTAAAAATTAATTTTTAATTTTCCGAAGAATTGGAAATATATAAATATTTAATATTGATTTTATTAAAATTGCAATTTTTTTAAGTTAGTGTCGTGGAGTCATTACTGTACTTTTTCAATATTGCAGCCAATAGATGTAAGAATCGTATCCAAAAGAAATATATGCACTGATGTACATTAATAAATATATTAACATATAAATTCGTTACCTTTTGTTTCATTGACATCGTCAATCACATGCAATGATTTCCTCTTCCAATGTTTAAAACACATAAATGCGATAAGAATTGCGCATACAATGATCAGAGCAAAGATAAACCACCAAATAGGACTCAATTTTGTTTGTACATCCACAGGTCCTGCAATCATTAGATAGCCTAGATGATACCTGGAATATCCGACAAAAACCTGAAAAAAAGATTTTGAATTAACAGAGAATAAAATAAATAGTTTCTATGTTTAACATTAATCATCATATTGCTTGATTTTATAGCAATCAATATTTGAATATTAACTACTAATGCACATCATTATCCACGTATAATGTAATTTTTTCCCTTTGATATGAGTAAAATGTTACGATTTGTGTAAACTTTATTCATTTACAATATTCTCTCGTATTTGGTGTACTTATGTAAAAAGTGTAATTATAACGTATTTAAGAAAGCTTTCAGAGCATATGGTGGATGTTCCCCATAATAGCATATAATGTTGATTAACTTTAACCAAGTGATCTTTGAGGAATATTATAAATATTTTTAATACCCCCTTAATTTATACTTAATTTTAATGTCTACCTGGTAGTTTCATAATGTTTAAACTAGATTTTAGACTTGTCTAGCCATATTACTTTACTGTTATTTATGTCTGAATTTCCTCAATTGTATTGTATTATGTATTTTATCAATACTGCATTTTCATTTTGCTATGTGACCGATTTCTGATAAAAAGTTTAAAAAAAAAACAATTCAAAACCTTGTCAAATCTTATATTAATATCAATATCAATGTGGGAGAAGTTGTGCATAAATTGCAGAGATAGTCCCTGTAAGTTCCACATATGTCAACATTTTAATCGCATTGTGGGAGTCACTTACTCTACCCGATACTCCTACTTGGGCAGGTGTGATCAGTTTAGCTTGATTGGTAGAGTATTGACATAGCAAGCAGAAGTTCCTCGGTTCGATAGAGAGTGATAGCTAAAAAGTGCCTAACGCTGGACAGCGCAACCTTCGAACAAACACTTGTGACACCACAAATTCAACCACTGCTAACGTGACAACACTTCACGTCATTAACGTGGTAATACTTCACGGGCATCTCAATCATTCGTTCCTCCGTTTGAATCCCTGAGAGGGGGGTACTGTAGGGGTACCTTCATATACCCGATACTCCCTCTTGGGTAGGCCTGAACACTTTAGCTTGAATTGTAGAGTATTGTCATAGCAAGCATAAGTTCATCGGTTCGATACCAAGTTGTAGCCAAAAAGTTCATATCGCTGCAATATATTTAAATGAAAAAAAATACAGGCAAAAGTCATACCAGAAGGACCTTAACAAGCGCCTTGTACATAACCTCCCACCAATCACAGCGTCCTGTCGGTAGGACGTCCGTTTGTATTCATTTTGATCTTTAACAGAAAGGGGAAATTGTCTCGAACACCAGTGCTGATGCACACAAAGTGGATTTTAAAAGATCGGCTTACTATCGTCAGGTAGCAAATTTCCGAAGTTTCTTAAAATTTATTACAGTTGCAATATTTAAACTTTTTTTTATTGTTAATTTGCACAAACTCAGAATTTTCGGATGGTAGTACCAGCCTTCTAGAGATGGAATCGAAAAACCTGATCGTAGAGGCGAGTAAAACAGTAGCATACTGCTGGTAAGACTCCTACAGGTAGTGCAATGCATCCTACCGAAAGAATATTTTACGATATATCATTAGGTTTAAATCTGTGTATTTTATGGAAATAAATTAAATAGGAAGTGTATTTTATTATATACACACCCCATTTTACATAGATACAGGACTTTAATTACCTGAACTGACATATTAGTTACGGAGGAACTTGAATTGGGCATAAGGTTTGGTGGTATATCGCAGCTTATATGTTCCATAGTGACATTCTTTATTTTGCAGAAATCGTCATCTCCCAGCATTACCTTAAAGTTGTCTGCTGAACTTATCAGATTTAAGTGGTTACCCTGAAACCAAAGTAAAAAGAAAAATAATTTTGAACATGATATGGAGAAATATAGTTATTTCTAATTGAGGAGTTATGAGTTCGAAAGTTTCGTGAAATGTCGGCTGTCAGAGCTTATAATTAAAATTGGCCTCAAATAACATTATGCTTTGCATACATTTGTGAAAAAAGTTATGATGACATACGAAAAATTAAAAATAAAATGACCCCCCCCCCTTCTCCCCTATAACATATTTATAGCCTAGTACCATAACCTGTATTATTAAAACTGTAACACATATTTGTATCTGTAAGTACATCTAATTATGTATTTGGTTATACTTTATTAGAAGAGTATTAAATGATGTAAGGTGATCAACGTTTGGAAAATAGTTCGGATCATTGAGGTGAGGTTATGTAGTACACATCATTTTCGAATTGCTTTCATATAAGTTCTGATTAAAAAAGATATACTTCAAAGCACACACATATATCAGAAGCGGAGTTAAGTATATATTGCGAAAATCAAATATATGCGACTAGTGGAAAAATTCAATTTTACCATTATGAAAAGCAGAAACTGGCGTATTCGAAGAGTTGAGGAGACTTCAGTTACGTCATATATTTTTTGATTGATGATTTGCTCAGAAAATCAAAATAACACAAAGCTTTTAAAATCTATTACCGTATATGAAATCCACAGTAGATTATTAATAATCTCACTTTGATTTTCAGCGTTTCGTCACCATCTGTCCACACTTCCGAGAAGTCCGGATCCGGGAAGTACATCAGCCGCGACAGGTGTTCTTGGTGAATGTTGAAATCCCTCAGTTTCTGGACCCCATCCATAATAAAAGCCACATGTGTCTGGAGAGGGTGGGTCCATGTCGGAATGGGAACTCCCGGCCTTTCCATTAACGACGGTGTCCGGCATGTCATGACGGTTCCTCTGGAGTTTGGATCGGACCAACACTCCTAAAAATATGCATATGCAGGGCCCGATTAAGACATTGAAGCAAGGGAAGCCCGCCTTTAAATGGGGAGCCCCATTGCTATCAAATGAATCGTGGAACATCACATCAAGCTTATAGATGCACCAAAATCCTTGCCACTGAATGGCATTAAAATTAACACATTATATATCATATAATAAAATAAATTAATAAGTAATGAGTATTTCTAATATTCTTTATGTTTTGAGATATTTTTTCCAAATATATAAACAAATTTAACAAAGTTTGTGATGCAATTTTTTAGGTAAATTTAGTAGCAAACCATGTTAGAAGTGTTAAATATTTATATAAAATGTGTTATTTGGGGGGCCCCACAAAACTATAAAGTGTAAGCCTGGGATTCACGGGCCTATTTAACCAAACCCTGTTTATATGGATTATTTTATGTATCAGAGTACCAGGCAAACTTTAACGACTATGAAGATTGCTGCTACTGAAAAAAAAATTGTATAGAAATATATACGACTGGAGTATTAGGTTTATTAAAACTCAAGATGACTGATAGACGTAAGCTCTAATTTTTCGATAACAGCAATCTTCATAATCATTGAACTCGGCCATATTTGAGATAGATATCACTACTCTTAATGATTTGGTCTTTTTATTATTTAAAACTTGTCCTTTTATACAGAAACTTTTTGTGTTGGGTATAATATTGTTAAAATTACTGTACAATAGGCCGGGTCGTAAAAACATTTTTTTCGATATCGTTATTCTAATAGTGCGGAAAGGGTGACCAGTGTGGTCAATAAACTGGCTGTAAAATATTTTTTTGATCGGATAATATCTTCTGCCTCCTCATCGCACTTGAAATTTGTTGAGCCTTTGATAATGTTGTTGGTCGGTCGTTCGATTGCCCCAAAAACCCTCCACCACGAAGTGCCGGTCGGTGGGAAGAGTTCGTTTAATAATTACTTTCGTATGGAATGTGTGGCAACGGCTCCTGCCCATCGGACGGAGGGGAAAAAACCGCTACTGCGGTAGGTGTTGTGGATTTGGCTTTTTCTTTTTCGCTTGGTGTTCTTCGTCCTGATGTTGGTTAATTTCTTTAAGTAATTCTAAGAAAGAATTCCGGACAAATAAAAGATGATTCTGTGAATAAGTCTCTTGATTTTGGGATTATACAAACATGTACATAGCGGTACATGGTTATGGGCCAGTTTGTCCGAAGAAAGAGACTTTGTTCGTCTGGGGCCGCTGAAAAATCTGGTTGATATTTTCTGGAGTGGAATCTTTGTAACGCCATGGCAGAGCTAGACACGAACTTCTCCATTGGATTTCAAAAACTGAATGCATTCAATTACAGCAGCTGGAAAATTAACATGAAGGTCTTGTTAATTGACCGCGGATCTTGGGAGTTTATTTCGGGAGAAACGACTCCGTATCCAGCGGACGCAGCAGAGCGTGACAAGCGAGCATACAGTTGGAGAAAAGCTCGAGCCTACACTACAATTTTCCAGGGCGTGGAGCAACAATTCCAAACTTTGATAAGCAGCACAGAGGATGGAAAAACCGCCTGGGAAATACTAAAGACGAATTTTGAACCCTCCTCTAGAGCCAGACTTGCCGGACTCGTCGACGAATTTTACGAAATAAAGTTCCAACCGGAAAGTGAACAAGTTGGATTATTCTGCAAAAGAGTCTTCGAAAAAAGAAAATTAATAGAAGATGCTGGTTTCAACATGTCTGACATGCTAGTCTGTTTTCAACTAATAAGAAAATTGCCTCGAGAATATGACCACGTCGTGCAGCTTCTATATCGTCTGGATGACAAAGAGTTTACGACTAACAAGGTCGAAAAAGAATTAATCATCGAATCAGGAAGAATACAGCAGACGATGAAGGATCTAGGTCAAGACACAGTAGACGACGCCTATTCAACATCCTTCAGAAAGCACTCGAATCCTTCAAATACAAGATTCAAGAATGCTCAAAACAGACGCAAAGGACGCGTACTGGGCACCAACAAGACTACTACGGAAAATAACAGAGGAAAAGAAGGACGACGTACAGAACACAGTAAAGCCCAGGTTCCCCAGCGAAATCAATCATCGTCAAACTACAGTGAAGCCAATTCCGACTACCCAAGGCGAATATCGCCTGCTGATGTCCACATCGAAGAAGCACTGACCACAACTCTCCAAAGAGACTGCTCGGGTGAATGGCTGATCGACACAGCTGCGACTGCACACTTTTGCAATAGACGAGAGTGGTTCAGCTCGTTCAAAAGCATGACGGCAACTAAAGTGCTGGTGGGAGACAAGGACAGCATATCTGAAGTAATAGGGGTAGGAACTATAAATTTTAATATTAAAGATGATTCTAAATTTGTTAAAGTTAATTTGATAAATGTTCTCTATGCACCTAATATGAGACGAAATTTAATGAGTGGGGCTAAGATGGATATTGCTGGTCTAAATATAAAATGGGGTCAAGATAAAATGATAGTGTATAGATCTGATGGTACTTATTTTTATACTGTAAATAGAGTTGATAAATTGTACATAGTTTCAGGTTATGCAGAAATTGTTAATGAAAAGTATTGTGATGAAAGTGCATATAATGCTACCTTAAGTACTGAACTAGTACATAAACGCTTCTGTCATATTAATGCTCCTTTGTTAAAGCATATGAGTGACCATAATATTGTAAAAGGTATTGAAAAGTTAAGTGGGAAACTAGAATCTTGTGATGTTTGTAGAGTAACTAAATCGACAAGAACCAGTCTAAAAACAAATTATGGGATAACCACTAAAAACGTTCTTGAGAAAGTGCATATGGATTTATGGGGTAAAAGTCCAATAAACTCATTGGGTGGTGCACAATACTTTCTATCAATCATAGACGATTATTCTCGTTATGTAGAAGTGTTTACGATCAAAAATAAATCTGATGTATTTCTAAATTTAAGGAATACCTAACTAGAAATGAAAGGCAACTAGGGGTTAAACTAAAAACGGTGAAAAGTGATAATGGCTTAGAGTTCTGTAGCAACGAGTTCGAAAGTTATCTGAAAAGTATAGGGGTTAAAATGGAAAGAACTTCAAAATACACACCGGAGCAAAACGGTGTAGCGGAACGATTTAACCGAACAGCTGTAGAAGGGATCCGAGCTATGCTTCACGATAGCGGCTTACAAGCAAGATTTTGGGCTGAAGCCTTACATTGCTTTGTACATGTGAAAAACCGATCCGAGCATGCTCTAACTAAAAATAAAACTCCTTACGAATTATGGACGGGTTATAAACCTTCTGTCAGACATTTAAGGGTTTTTGGTTCTCTAGCTTACGTTAATATCCCAAAAGTAAAACGTACCAAGTTGCAAGCAAATGCTGATACGGCCATAATGATTGGGTACGCAGCCATAACTAAGGGTTATCGTGTATGGTTACCTAACAACCGACGTACGGAAGAAACAATTCACGTGAGAATAGACGAAAATAAAAATGGGGTTAATGCGTTGTTTGGCAAAAGCAAATCTCAAATCGCCATATTCGACAATATTAACTCTGATTTAACCACATATCTGGAAACCGAGGAAGAAACGGTAAGTAGAAATCTGAAACGTGAGGACGCGGAAGGTGATGGGACATCCCAAACGCTTAAACCTCTAATTAGATGAGTTAAAAATTATTAACGATAGAAAGGTGTGGGAATTAGTTGACAAACCACCAAATGCAAGGGTAATTGGAAGTAGGTGGGTATACACAGTAAAAACGGATGATAAAAATGAAGTTAAAAGGTTCAAAGCCAGATTAGTAGCTCAAGGGTATAGGCAAAGATGCGGTATAGATTTTACAGATATTTTTTCACCAGTAGTGAACTTTTCTGTTATAAGATTTCTTTTTGTGCTATTAGTTTCTATGCTTAGTTGGGAGCATATACAACTAGATGTAAAAGCAGCCTATCTCTATGGTAATATAAATGAGCAAATATACATGTCCCAACCTCAAGGATTTGAAAAGGACAATCCCAATAAGGTATGTTTATTGAAAAAATCAATATACGGTCTTCACCAATCAGGAAGACAATGGCATAATGAATTGGACTGTATTTTAAAAAATATTGGATTTGTAAATATTCAATGGTGTAACTGTGTTTATAAAATGAAAGACATCGTTCTATTAGTGTATGTAGATGATATGGTTATATTTGGAAAGACGGAAAATGTTATTAAAAATACTATTGACTTATTGAAAAGTAAATTAGATGTAAAAGTATTAGGAAAGGTAAAATACTTGTTAGGAGTAAATTTTGAAACCATTAATAACATTACTTATTTAAACCAAAAATCTTACATTGAAAAATTAATTAAAAGGTTTCATGAACTTCCAAGAAGTTATGCAAACTTGCCTTTAAAAGTTGGTTTAAAATTACCTATTAGGGATAACGAATATGAAATTGAGGAAACTGAACTGATGAGAAAATTTCCTTACAGAACCCTAATAGGGTGTCTTTCATTTATTGCTTCTAGAAGTAGACCAGATATTGAATATGCTGTAAACACCATGTCCCAATTCAATAATTGTTGTACTCAAGTTCATTGGGAAATTGTTGTAAATATTTTTAATTATGTTTGTAATACTAAAGATTACAAGATAAACCTGACTTCTGTTGATGAGTCAGGATTAGTTGGTTTTTCAGATGCAAACTGGGGAAGCGAGTTAACTTCTAGACATTCAACTGGAGGTTATTTAATTTCATTTGGGAAAATACCAATAGCTTGGAAAGCAACCAAGCAGAAAATGATTGCACTCAGCTCAATGGAAGCTGAATTTGTATCCCTGACTGAAAGTGCCAAAGAACTTTTATGGTTTTCGAATATTGTTGAAGAACTGAATGTAATTAATTTAGAAAAACCTGTGAAATATTCAGATAATCAGTCAGCTATTTATTTCTGTAAAAATAATATTGAAAATACTAAAACCAAACATATTGATATTAAACTTAAATTTATTCGGCAAATTTTAAATGAAGAAAAATTTATTTTGAAGTTTGTAAATTAAAAAGGTAACTTAGCAGACTTCTTAACTAAGCCGATTCCTAAAGACAGATTGGTATATTTTAGGAACAATATATTTGGTTAAGCATTGTGATTAGTTGGTGATTTTTGTGCAATCGAGCGACCGATGGGGTCGTTTGTTGAGCCTTTGATAATATTGTTGGTCGGTCGTTCGATTGCCCCAAAAACCCTCCACCACGAAGTGCCGGTCGGTGGGAAGAGTTCGTTTAATAATTACTTTCGTATGGAATGTGTGGCAACGGCTCCTGCCCATCGGACGGAGGGGAAAAAACCGCTACTGCGGTAGGTGTTGTGGATTTGGCTTTTTCTTTTTCGCTTGGTGTTCTTCGTCCTGAGTGTGGATGTTGGTTAATTTCTTTAAGTAATTCTAAGAAAGAATTCCGGACAAATAAAAGATGATTCTGTGAATAAGTCTCTTGATTTTGGGATTATACAAACATGTACACAGCGGTACAAAATTTCGAAATTTGGGTAAAAAATGGCTTTTTTCGCTTATTATAGGAAAAATAATATTTTCCGAAATAGTTATCCTAATTGCACGGAAAGGGTGTCTAATATGATCACCAAACATGATGTAAAATATTTTTTCGATCAGATAATATCTTCTGCCTCCACATCGCACATGAATTACCGTTATTTTATTTTTGTTAAAAAGTGCACTTTTTCATGTGATAAAAATATGGTTCGAATACTATTTAATAGATGAACTTACACAAATACACTTACAGATGACTAGTTTACAGATGTTTAAATATATTCTTATGGTAAAATTCATTGGCAGATCCAGTGAGGAGGAACACAAGGGCCCGTGCCCCTCCTTCCCCCCCCCCCCCCCCTCTCCAGACAGGCCCACTTCTTTTTTTCCTTATGTAATCGTGGAAGATTTCGATTTATGTAACATATGTTGTGTGATTATTTCAAAGGACAGGGGGATCATTGCACGATATATTGATTTAGTGGTTGTTGTCCAAAGGTTGTTAATGCTTGACTTTCTGATTTTGCAGGCAAAATCTGTGCTAAGTTTTTTACCTACATTAAATCTTCCACGATTACAGAAAGAAAAAAAATACTTACAGATGACTAAATTACAAATATTTGAATTCATCCTTATGTTCAAATTCATTGGCGGATCCAGTGAGGGAGGACAGGGGCCCGTGCACCCCCCCCCCCCTCCCAGACAGGTCCACTTCTCTTTTTCCTTAAGTAATCGTGGAAGATTTAAATGTAGGTAAAAAACTTAGCACGTTTTTTATCTACAAAAACAGAAAGTCAAGCATTAACAACCTTTGGACAACAACCACTAAATCAATATGGTGTGCAGTGATCTCCCTCTTCTTTAAAATAATCACACATCTTTACATAAATCATACCACTGATTGTGATCAGAATGTTATGCTAATGAATTCGCCTCTATTGTCAGCCCTACATAAACCTTAGAAGATGCTTATGTTACTAACTTCACATAACGTTCAACTGCCTGTACGTGAGATGGGAAGTGAACTATAAGTCCCATTTCGAGTTAGTTTTATCTCTCACAATGGACCAAAATATGTCAGTGGATATATCATGGAGCATTGGAAAAGAAACCTATCACACTATCGCATTCGCGCTGTGTGACACAGCGAACAGAGTACTACGATTATATGTCAGTTCTCCACACACATAGTTAAGTTTGTTATGAGAGTTTACACGTCAACGTGGATCGACATAAAGTCTACACGTTCCTAAAACATGGTTATAAGCTTGTTTGGATAGCTATCTCTAGATCAAAATATATTAGTCAAAACTAAAAAAATGTCGTTGATGCAGCAATTTATCGCCACACATACTCCGCGCATCCTCAGAACCTTTTGCTGATAATGCTGATGGACAGAAAATCGTACATTAGAGAGCTTGTTGCAGGGCTCATAATTAAGGTAAGAATGTCACCTTCTAAAGCTGATTTAGAGAGAGGGGTGTGCGTTAATTTCTCCCAGCAAAGCTGAACTTTGAAACTGATAACTGTACTGAAATGATTGACTGGTCATCTACCACTGTTACTCCTCGACTAATGCTCCGTTCACTGACATATTCTGGTTCATTGTGAGTGATAAAAACAACCCAAAATGGGACTTATAGTTCACTTCCCATCTCACACACAGGTAGTTGAACGATGTGTAAAGTTAGTAACAGTAACAGAAGCATCTGCTAAGGTTTATGTGGGGCTGAAAATAGAGATGAATTCATTAAAACAACGTTCTTATCAAAATCAGTGATATAAGTTATGTAAAGATTTTGTGTGATAATTTCAAAGAAGAGGGAGATCACTGCACACCATATTGATTTAGTGGTTGTTGCCCAAAGGTTGTTAATGCTTGACTTTCTGATTTTGTAGACAAAAAAAGTGCTAAGTTTTTTACCTACATTTAAATCTTCCACGATTACATAAGGAAAAAGAGAAGTGGAAATGTCTGGGAGTGGGGGGGGGGGTGCACGGGCCCCTGTCCTCCCTCACTGGATCCGCCAATGAATTTGACCATAAGGATGAATTCAAATATAATGCTGGTTTATCTGGGAGTGGGGGGGGGTGCACGGGCCCCTGTCCTCCCTCACTGGATCCGCCAATGAATTTGACCATAAGGATGAATTCAAATATCTGTAATCTAGCCATCTGAAGGTTTTTTCTTTCTGTAATCGTGGAAGATTTAATGTAGGTAAAAAACTTAGCACAGTTTTTGCCTACAAAATCAGAAAGTAAAGCATTAACAACCTTTGGACAACAACCACTAAATCAATATATCGTGCAGTGATCCCCCTGTCCTTTGAAATAATCACACAACATATGTTACATAAATCGAAATCTTCCACGATTACATAAGGAAAAAAAGAAGTGGGCCTGTCTGGAGAGGGGTGGGGGGGGGGGCGGGGGGGCACGGGCCCTTGTGTCCCTCCTCACTGGATCTGCCAATGAATTTTACCATAAGAATATATTCAAACATCTGTTAACTAGTCATCTGTAAGTGTATTTGTGTAAGTGCATCTATTAAATAGTATTCTAACCATATTTTTATCACATGAAAAAGTGCACTTTTTAACAAAAATAGCGGCAATTCAAGTGCGATGTGGAGGCAGAAGATATTATCTGATCGAAAAAATATTTTACATCGTGTTTGGTGATCATATTAGACACCCTTTCCGTGCAATTAGGATAACTATTTCGGAAAGTATTATTTTTCCTATAATAAGCGAAAAAAGCCATTTTTTACCCAAATTTCGAAATTTCAAGTGCGATGAGGAGGCAGAAGATATTATCCGATCAAAAAATATTTTACAGCCTGTTTATTGACCACACTGGTCACCCTTTCCGCACTATTAGAATAACGATATCGAAAAAAATGTTTTTTCGACCCGGACTACTGTACAATCTGAGTCACACTTACCTCTATAGCGTCTAAATTTTTCGTAGTCAGTGTTGTTGGGACCATCACCAGTAGCTTGGGTAGCTGCACACTATTTAAGTAAATTCCAGTAGCCGTCACATTTTTTAGACCACTGTGTAAAAAAGGATTGTCAAGACTTGCTTTAATAAAATATTTTCAAGTAAAAAGCAACATTTTAGAAAGCAAAAAACCTATAAATTTTTTGAAAACTATACATGGCACATGAAAATAGTCAGTTACAAAATTGCAGAGAAGCATCAATTTAGCACAAAAGCCATTTTGTGCCTATTAAGGCAATTGCTAGAACGCATACAACGCTTAATTGGCCTATATTTCTTTTAATTATTTGTGTTGAATTTAGATCGATATCTTGCCAATTCTGTTGTCTTAACTGTAACTGTGTTGTCTTGACTGTTACTGTGTTGTATTAACTGTAACTGTTATGTATACGAACATGTTCTGTTGATGATGTCGTAAAGCGTGAGATCGTTGTTGTGTTTCTAATTAAATAACTAATAATGACATTACCAGTCTCATAGTTCATTTTCTAATTCTGACAAAATCATAACAGGTTATGGCCTCCAGTATACGATTCCATTGTGCAAGCTTTGAATGTTTTCCACTTTGTTTTTTGTCAGAAACCGAATCTTGGTGAAATCGAAAGTATGGATTTCAAATTTATGGTTGAGAAATTGGAAACTGCGAAAGACTGGACCAGGTGGAAAATGTCAGTATTATTATTACTGAAAACGCACGATCTGTTGGGCCATGTGAATGGAGAAAAGACTTTGCCGAAAATGGAAAAGGACGCCGATGCTACCGCTTTCCAAGAAGAGAAAAAGAAATTCGAACTGGGTGATGCAAAGGCCCTTCTGTATATTTCTCAGGCCCTGGATGATATGAACTTTGATTATATCAAGACATGCTCGACATCAAAAGAAGCATTTGAAAAGTTAGTTGCAATATATGACACGTCGTCGACGCATCGACTCGATCGTTTGTGGACTGAATTTTTCCATTTAGAACGAAAACAAGAAGAAAATATTGCATCTTTCATAAGTAGAAGTCAGAATACATTCGTTGAAGCGAATGACGAACTGCAACGTATTCTTGATTGTGTTGTTCCTGTACAAATGCTTTTGTTTCGGATAATTTCAACCCTACCTCAACATTACATTGCATTTAAAACTGTGTGGGATGGAATTCCATTGAAAGACAGATCCATAGAACTGTTGACTGAGAGACTTTGTGCTTTTGAACAACAAATTGCACAACAGCAGTGTGAAAGTACAGCTTTGCAAACTCATTCTAGACGACAAGCACTGTTACCGAGTTCTGCAAGAGATGATGCCAACACCAGAAATTTCAGAGGAAATAAATCAAAACAGAAGAAGTGGCAAAACCAAAATAAGAAGCCTATGAACTCAAATATTACCTGTTTTGAATGTGGAATGGTCGGACACAAACGAATAAATTGTCCGCAAAACAAAAACAAGACCATGTCTTTATCCTCTGGTGTAGCTATGCCATGTACAGTTTCACATGATGATAACAGTTGGATTGCTGACTCTGGAGCTTCTCAGCATATGACATTCAATAGTTCAATATTTGAAAGTTTCAAACCATTTGCTGTTCCGGAAGTAGTAAATGCTGCTGGTGGTCAAAGACTGGTTGCATATGGTAGTGGACTGGTCAATGTAAAAACTTTGGTATCTGAAAAATGGAATGAAAATCATTTAACTGATGTATGGTATGTGCCAGATTTAAAGTACCAATTGTTTTCTGTTTCGCACGCTGTAGAAAAAGGACTAAATGTCGTTTTTAGAAATAAATGTTGCTTCGTGAAAAATGGAAATGAAACCATTGCAATAGGCCAAAAATCAGAAAATGGTCTATTTTTGATGCAAATGATTGCTAAAAATCCTACAAAACCTGCAACTGTTCTTATTTCAAGCACCAGTGATACTCTTCAAGTGATACATGAAAGAATGGTTCATCAAAACAAGAAACACTGTGTGAAGTTTCTTAAAAGACAGGGCATTTCTTTATCAAATGAGAATTCTGAGTTTTGTGTAGGATGTGCATATGGTAAAGCCCATAGAAAGTCGTTTCATTCACGAGATGTTAGACCAACAAAACCTGGAGAACAAATCAATGCTGATGTTGTGGGTCCCATGGAAGAAGTCTCGGTTGGTGGTTCACGTTTCATGTTAGTTCTCAAAGATGACTATACAAAATTTCGTCGTGTATTCTTCTTGAAAGCAAAGAGTGAAGTACCATATTGTATAGAAACTTTCCTTAATGAAGCAAAGACTGCTGGTCATATTGTTAAGCAAATTTTGTGTGACTCTGGTACCGAGTTTATCAATCATTCAGTGAAAAAGATTTTGAATGATCGGGGTATTGATTTACGTGTGACAATGATTGAGACACCTGAACAGAATGGAGCAGTTGAAAGAGAGAACAGCACCATAGTGGAAGCTGCAAGAGCCATGGTTCATCAAAAGGAATTACCAAAGAAGTTGTGGGCAGAAGCATGCAACACAGCTGTCTATGTGTTGAATCACACAGGCCCTACTCCAGTTGAAGATAAAACTCCGTATGAGTTATGGAATGGAAAGTCAGAAAATTTCAACTTGAAAAGCTTACGAATATTTGGTACAAAATGCTATGTACATGAACCAAAACAAAGACGACAAAAATGGGATAAGAAGTCTGTAGAAGGACTGTTCGTTGGTTATGAAGCTCGTGATGGATACAGAATATATATACCTTCTAAGAATAAAGTGGAAAGAAGCTGCAATCTTATATTTTGTAATGAATTACCATATAAGCCATTGACTGTTGAAGTCACTAGTTGCAGTGATATATGTCCAGAAGAAGGAAATATTCAAGTGAATGATGATTGTTACCAAGAAGAACCTTGTCCTGAAAGACGGTACCCTGAACGAGAGCATAAGAAGCCACAGTTTCTCTCGGAAAATTATGTTCTGTTTGTAAGCACTCTTACTGGCATTGAGACTCCAGCTTGTTACAGTGAAGCAATGAAGTCACCTGAATCCAAGCTGTGGGAAGAAGCCATGTTAGAAGAACTGCAGTCTCATGAAGAAAATGGAACTTGGGAGCTTACAGAACTTCCAGAAAATCAACGGATTCTTGATAACAAGTGGGTATATAGAATAAAAACCAATACAGAAGGTTTCCCTTGTAAAGCTAAAGCTAGGCTTGTGGCAAGAGGCTTTTCACAAAAAGCTGGTTTTGACTATGATGATTTGTTTGCACCAGTGGCAAGATTTGATACTTTGCGCACTGTACTTAGTGTTGCTGCTTCACAGAAACTGCACCTACATCAATTTGATGTGAAAACAGCTTTTCTCTATGGAACTCTTGACAAAGAGATCTATATGAAACAGCCAGAAGGCTTTGATGATGGAACTGGTCGTGTGTGCAGACTTGTTCGCTCTCTGTATGGTCTGAAGCAAGCTCCACGCTGTTGGAACCAACGTTTTGTGCAAGCAATTCAAAAATTGAAATTTCAGCAATCGAATGCTGATCCTTGTTTATTTACAAAGGAAATGGATTCATCTATACTGATTGTAGCCTTGTATGTAGATGATGGACTTGTAGCAGGATCAAGTGTTGTAGAAATAGAAAATTTGATTTGTAACTTAAAAGAAGAGTTCAAGATCACTGATGGTCCCATTGAATCTTTCTTGGGTGTACAAATTTACCAACGACAAAATGGTGACATTTTTATTTCTCAACATCTGTATACTGAAAAGATACTGCAAAGATTTAGACTAGAAAATTCGAAGGCTCTCTCAACACCTTGTGATGTGGCTAAATCTCAGGAAGGAGATACAACAATTGTTGATGTGCCCTACAGAGAGGCAGTAGGCTGCTTACAATATCTTGCTGTAGCTACCAGGCCAGATATAGCTTTTGCTGTAGCTTTGGTATCAAGAGCTTTGTGTAAACCTACACAAGATGACTGGATACGTGTAAAAAGAATTTACAGATATTTACGTGGCACAAGTAATGTTGGTCTCCTGTACAAGTCAAATGTGCTAAAAGAATTTACAGTATTCAGTGATGCAGATCATGCTGGTGATGAAAAGACCAGACGCTCAACATCTGGTATGGTTTCTATAAATTCATGTGCAGCAATAACTTGGTGGTCTCGACTACAACATTCTGTTGCAATTTCATCAACAGAAGCAGAGTATGTGGCAGCTAGCGAAGCGGCTAATGAGCTTGTTTGGCTTAAGTTGCTTTTTAAGGAGCTGATTGGATATGATGGCACCCCCACATTGTATGTCGACAACCAAAGTGCCATAAAACTTGCTCAAAATCCCCAACACCATCGAAGATCCAAGCACATTGATGTACGGTTTCATTCGATTAGAGAGAAAGTTGAACGAGATGTGTTAAAGTTGGAATATGTTCCGTCGTCAGAACAAACTGCTGATATTTTAACAAAACCTCTTGCAAGTACTCTATTTGTCAATCTACGCGATGGACTTGGACTGTGCAAAAATGTAGACGAGAGTTAAGCTGATTGTTTACATGTGTTGTTTTCCTATTTGTAGTGGATTGATTGATTGGGTAGATTTTGTGCTTTATTTTTTTTGTATATCTTGTGATGTATACTTGTTTTTTGTGTGTGTGTTAAAAATTGGCCTTGATATTGGGAAGGAGTGTTGAATTTAGATCGATATCTTGCCAATTCTGTTGTCTTAACTGTAACTGTGTTGTCTTGACTGTTACTGTGTTGTATTAACTGTAACTGTTATGTATACGAACATGTTCTGTTGATGATGTCGTAAAGCGTGAGATCGTTGTTGTGTTTCTAATTAAATAACTAATAATGACATTACCAGTCTCATAGTTCATTTTCTAATTCTGACAAAATCATAACAATTTGTTTGTTGAAGAAATATTAATTTGTAGAAAAATTTATTTCCTACATAACGGTATACTTGGTTTTGATTTAGGTAACGATGCTTGAATAACGAAAAATAGTTCGAAGTTTTTCTCAACATCAGTGACACGTAACAGTCAATTAGTACTGCTGTTGCTGACTAAAAGAAATCTATAATAATTATTTAAATGCTAAGCAGAACAAAATATAAATAATGTATAATTTGATTTGAAAAAGGAAGTATCCAAATAACAGCTTACATTAAGACTTATACTTGCACAATTGACATGATATATTGCTAGTAGCTTTCATTTAATGAAGTGTTTATATTGAATATCACACATATTTTTATTCATACCTCATAGTTGTTGCACCTGGTTGAATCTGATGTATTTCAGGATCTGGAGTGTATGTGAAAGATTGTGAGAGGCCTGTGATGTTGAAACTGGAAGGGAGATTTTCATCGATGAATAAAATCATGTCATTGAAAAGAAGAGCAATCGATTCCGGGTATTCTGAAGAGGACACGTTTCCAGTTATGCACGAGACTGTGTCCTTATCGAATCTGAAATAAAAAGGGGAAAACCTCAAAAATATATACTTATTATTATTCTATATACGAACGCACATGCGCGAAATGACACATACATACTATATATAATGTAATTATACCGAAGAACCTTGGTCCCTACAATAGCAAAATAAAAATAAATTACTATAATATGCGAAAACAAACTTTCTGCTGTCATGGTATGTCACTTATTAACATTCGTTATAGTTCAGGGGCTATGACTGCAATAACCTGTATTACTTTCTGTATTTAATCTGTTTGATACGTATTATTTTTAAGTACTAGAATCCAGATGTGTAGACTAACTTACTTAGTTAAAGTACAAAGTCTCTCGTTTACGATGAACACACGTTCTTTGTCTCTGTCGTAGTCCAGATTTTCGCCAAATATAGTGACGTTGGTTCCTCCGGAAGTGGGTCCTTTATGGGGTCGTATGCCGTAAATCCTTGGTCCCTACAATGGAGAAAAGAACCATAGAGTACGTGATGGTAAAAGTACACGTGGGGCAAAAGTACGTAGTGCCGTTTTGAAAAAAATAACGTACTTTCATAAGTCAACCACCAGGCGACATGCTTGTCACATCTGAGCCAGTTGTAAAACGGAAATATATCGTGGAAATGTAGCTTGAAGCGACAAAAATGATGTCACTATTTAACAGTTTTGATGCAATATATTCAATATTTTATTTAAACATTTTGTAAAGTAGAATAGAGCTATTGTTTTCGTATTTTTTCTGTTCTTAGTGATGCATTTAACTTTGTAATTCTGCAAACAAACTACGATGTTTCCATTTAGTGCAGTATCTTGTGGAGCCATGAAACAACAAAATATCAAAATGGGGTAAAAGTTTGCAAGACCAGTGGGACAAAAGTACACACTGCATACTTTTACCTCTATGTGCCCTGTTATTTTACACCTCTAATTCTGATTATGATTTATTGGTTTATTTGGCGGATAACCATTTGAAATGATGAAGGTTAATTGTAATTCGCGTTGTCAAGATCCTTACGTGTAGTTTGCATGCAGAATCGTTGGACATTTCATAAACAAGTTTTCTAAATATAAAAATAACTCGAAATTGCGAACTTTTACATACATATGCAATTTATAAGTACAAGTAATACTTTAAGATTCCATCATAACTTCTTTCTGGAATAATGGTTTATTCTGACGCATCGAAAATGGGAAATTCTTTGCTCAATGCTTTAAAATATATGTTTCAGAAATTCTATTGTGCGCCTTGCGCGTGTATAAGAGTTTGTTTCTATTATTTTCACCAATATGTGACAACCCGTTTTAGTAGCTAATGTTTAATGTTTCAGTTATCTTTTTAAAAAAAATAATTAATTTACATATTCATCTGATTTTATATTGCATAAACTTCGATATACTTTGTATTAAGTTTCATTAAATTTCAATTCATCATTTGGAAAATATCTCTAAATTGGAGTTGTCTATGATTTTGCACATGAGTGCATTTAAGAAATTTAAAATAAATATTTCATTCTTATTCTTATTTATAATAAATTATATTTGATTCGATACTTATGAAATAGTGACTAACACTTATACTATATAGACTAATACTTATAGAACAAGTGACTGATACTCACCAAATAATAAGAAAAATTCTGAAGGCTAACAACTGATCCATTGATACTATAGTTGTAACCGGTAGAAGAAAAGTAATTTGATGTGACATTTAGTTGAATAGGTCCCGACTTCTCTTGTGGAGCAAATCCCATCTTGCACATAACCCTTAAAACAAAAAATTATCAATAGCCCAAATTTACATTATTAAACATTTCCTGTTTTAAAAGAATAAAACTGGTAAAATAGATTGTCCGTGCATATTCCATCGTGTCCATAACTAGCATTTTCAAAGCGATTGCTTCGTAACGCTACGAAATGCTTTTTTCGTTACAAATAAGTAAAGTTTTCGGGAATTTTAAAATTATTCCTGAATTGAGTAGTTGAAAGAGAAATCCGAAAATTTCGTTTTCAGTAGTTCGTCATTTAATCCACTCAGATGATGTTAGAGTCACGAAGAAAATTCAGCACAATCTTAATAACAAACATATCATAATTGTTTTAAATTGTTTCGGTAAAATATTTTTTTTTCGTGATTTGGAATATATTGTTTTTGTGTTTAAAATAATAAAGAATAATTATAAAAAAAATTTCAGCACATTACGTTCTTTTTTCCTGCAAGTTCATTCTAAACGTAATGGACGAAACGTACAGCAGTTAAATCAGGAAAAGACAATTTTCTTGTCATTTTCTGAAATTCGGTTCCAAAGAATTTTCAGGAATGGGATTGTGCCTGAATTCGACCATTATGACTTTTAAAAATATATAAGAATGTTAGTGACAGTTTTTTTAAATAAAAATTACATCCAAACGCGAAATATAAAACTGCCGTCATAAGCAAGGAGCGACTAATACCAAAAATCAAAACTTTACAAGATACAAGAAACACGTTCAAAGTTATACTTTAAAATGCTTTTGTTGCTTAAAAGTAGTTGCTCGCATGTAATTCTTTTTATTTTGGTGATTGTTATATTTTCTTTTATTATATAAGTTTACCATGTTTTTATATGTACAACTCATAATGGATTTAATGCCTTTTTATTATTTACTTGTCATGCAGGGCCTTCATTTATTAAAAACCGCCTCGAAATGAAGTTAGGGCCAATATAAATTTCTTTAAAACTCACCAAACTATTTGATTTATGGATGTTAAATGCCATTAAAAGATGTATTTCTTAAGGCAAAGCGGATAAGTTAAAATAAAAAGAATCATAAAATATGGAGTTAGGTCTTTTTAACTTATGACGGCAGAATACATGAAAGTAATATTACTATGTAAAATGAATTTGTTAATAAAATATACACTGTTATTAACTTAAATAATAACTAAACATGCTAAAATTTTGAATTAATAAAATTATGTGACTATATTTCGCATTAAAAATATTAATTTGATATTTGATCTGTCAGCCATCTTTTTCAATCCTCGATATTTTTGAGTGCAATAATATACTAAAAAACAAAGGTAGCATACTTGAATGTATAATTCTAAAGTTACAAAAGGAACAAAACATCTATTTTTTTAAAATTCATTAAACATTATAAAATTGGGGGAGTGTTATACTTAAAAGTTTGAGATCGCCGCAAAATCGTGCCAAACACAATTTATGCAAAAATTGGCAATGACAAGGTAGAAAATTGTTGGAGAAGTACTCTTGCTCATGATACATGGTTACGAGATCGATCTTTGCCATTAGAAAGAGGTGTATGTTCATCAGTTGAATTATTGTCAAGCTAGAGCTAGACAGCGGGATAGTGACAGCAGAGCTACAAAAGTGAAGAGTTTCGTTTATTTTTAATTTTTTTCCACGCTGTATGATATATGTGGTCTTAAAAATTTCTCTACAAAACAAAACGTCCTAGACACTTATATCTATAAATGAAAAATTCTGTAGCAATCATATTAGCAAATTTCGTGTATTCAAAAGCGCATTTCTACTCACATGGAATTATTCCAGACAAGTGTTTCACATGGAATGCCAGCAATCGAAATAGAACTATGTTCATCATCAACGTAGTATCCAAAATTATCACCAATGATTTTTATTATAGTACCGACTTGAATCTCTGTATATTGAGGCGACACCTACAAAAATAATAATTTGCTAACATAAAACAAAATTTAATATGTTTTTAGAAATAAATTTTTTCACAATAAATCAATTACATAAGATTTCCATCAAAAATGAATAAAAGCAAATAAAAATATTGCCATTTATATTATTAGAATATGTTTTTATTGAACTCATCCTTCTAACATTTTAATATTAAATCTTGTTATTCAAATTTTTATTTTATTTAATATTCTTAAATATTATTAGTTATTTTGGTTAGTCAATTTATATATTTGTCAAAAGTTTGCAAATGACAAGTGTTTCAAAAGATAGATTTGAAGACTGTGGGGCACTAACATATTTATGTATATTTACGAGCTGCTGACAAACCAAATTTAGTTTAGTGAAATATATATATATATATATATATATATATATATATTGGGTTGGAGGGAAAGTTCTGTCGTATTTTAAATAGGCAGGTGATTTTTCTTGTAAATAAAAAGAACAACTGGCTAGTGAGTCAATAGGATTTGTTTTTGTTTTTTTAGCTGCTGTATAATATAAAAGGTGCCCTTTTTTACTGTTCATCATTTACTTGTGATATTTAAAGTGAAAAACATGTCAGTAGATAAAGTGCATTTACGACACTGCATTTTATATGAATTCCAAAAAGGAAGCAATGCATCGGTTGCATGTAAAAATGTATGTGCGGTATTTGGAAAAGATATTGTAAATGTTCGTACTTGTCAAAGATTGTTTAGCAAATTTCGTTCCGGGGATCTGAGCCTCAATGAAAGTGATCGATCTGGACGACCATCCAAGATCGATAATGATGTTTTGCGATCCATGTTGGAAAAAATATCCCCCTTTAACAAGTCGAGAAGTTGCAGAAGAGTTTGGCATTCATCATACAAGTGTTGGAGATCACATTAAATCTGTTGGGTTTGTGTTAAAGCAAAGTGTTTGGGTTCCACATGAATTAACGGAAAATAATTTGTCTGATCGTGTAAGAATGTGTTCATCACATCTGATTTGACACAATGTGGAGCCGTTTTTGGACAGGCTGGTTACTGGAGATGAAAAGTGGATTCTTTACAAGAATATTAAGAGAAAAAAATCTTACTGCAAAATTATCTAACGGGAAAAAAATTCACGTCTTTTGAAAGTGTTTCTAAGGCAGTTGCTGACTATTTTAACTCCAAGGATGAGAAAAAACAGGAATTCACAGGTTACCTGAAAGATGGCAACAGGTTGTAACAAATAACGGAGCATATATAATTGATTAATATTAAACACAAATTTTTATAAATGAATTCAAATATTTTCTTTAAAATACGACAGAACTTTCCCTCCAACCCAATATATTATATATATATATATATATATATATATATATAAAGCCACTGGCTGATTGATCACGAGACCTCCAGATCGAAAAGACCTAGAGTGCTGAAATTTGGAACACAGACTCATCTTGGGCCCCAGGGGTGTAGGGGTGCACTAAGAAAGGATTTTTAAAAATTCGAACTCGAACTGCCAAAATAACGATTTTTTAAAAACCTTCCCATAGGATTAACATGGAGAACGTGTAACAATGCTTAATATAAAATTGAAACAATGGAAAATTTTAATATTATATAACCTATGAAGAGCATTCTGATTGGCTGATGACTAAATATCGCCAAAATGTCGCCAAATATCTGAAAACTGTCGCCAAATTAATAAAAAAAACATCGCCAAAAAAATTCAAATTTCAATGAATGAATTAAAAATTTCGCCAATTGAATAAAATATTGCCAAATAAGCTAAAATATGATCAAATATGTAAAAATAATTTAAAAATGGTGAAATTAATGTAAAAAAATGATAAAATGTCAAAATGGTGAACATATGATTAGATAACGGGATATTCCGTACTACAACAACTATGAAAATTAAATTTGGCATGGAGCATGGTATTTTAAGCCAAAATTGCTCACTAAGAAAGGATTTTCATTTAAAAAAATTCGACCTCTAATTGCCAAAAGTAAAAATATTTTCCACTTTTCCACTGACTCATCATTAATTTTCTAACTTTCCTGTATACCCAGGAAGATGAAATTTGACAGAGTTGTTACTTATATCTTACATAGAAAAAGTAAGCTATCTAGCATGTAAAAGCCACTCTGTACCGTAATAACTGGTTCATGAATTCTTTGGACCCAACGTGATCTGGTTGACGCGGCCTACTTTCCTCTACTACATGTTATGTTATTTATCCCCGAAGACTGATTTCCCATAGAATTATGGGGGTGGAAGTGTATACTGCCTGTCCCCAAGGATGAAATTTTCTTTCATGAGGTATAAAGATCAGAGGGTAAAATGTATTAACAAACGACCTGATTGACGCAACTCACTTTCCTATACCACGGTAGGTCATTTATTGTCCTTTCCACGATTCCCCGGGGAATAATGTGAACGTAATCGTCTGCAGTTAAGGGTGACATTCCTTTCACGGAGTACAAAGGTCAGCGGGCGGAATTTTTTAATAATCGGCTTGATCGATGTGGCCTATCTTTCTTTATATGATGGTCTGCCTATTGAAGGAGTTATGTGGCGGAATCGAAAGCTGTTGTTGTAGACTCCTCCCCCACGTGGTACAAGTGTCAGAGGGGGAATGGGTTTGCGTCGCGGTTTGCGTCCATTGTCTGTAGTAGTGGGTAGGGGATAGGGTGCGATATTTTGTTTAAAAAATTTGATTTGGCAATGCAGTAAAAAATATGACTTATTTGTTATTTAAAAAAAAGTTAAATATTAAAAAAGTACGGGGCTAAAATCCAAAAGAAAGTAATGGGGAACCGCCCCCCTCCCCCCCTCGCTTATTGATAGGATTTACCGTAGAAAAGACAAAATATGAAAAATCTTGAATTTGGCAAATAAACCTTTTAAAATAGTTTTCGTTTTTTTTATTTTATATTCTCACCAATTTGTGAAATTTAACGACAAATGTTGACATAGGTGTTTTCGGATAATTATTATTAACAATTATAAGAGTTCTTCCTCTTTAAATCTTTGGGATGTTACTAAAGGTTAAAATATGGATGGTAATCAACGGGAGTAACGTATCCACGTTATTGTATAGCCAACTTCTTCATTATATCTATCTTTCCAGTTCTAACAGGACCTTGCCAATAAAATTTCGTTACAAATTAGTACTTTTAATACTGTGGTTCCCCCTGATGGGTGACAAATTAAGAATATTGTTTATTTCGCTATAAATATTGTATTTGCATCAATATTTTGTAACTTATTTCCTTCCCGTGCGTAGAACGGGTATTTTAACTAGTATATATATATATATACATATATATATATATATATATATATATATATATATATATATATATATATATATATATATATATATATATATATATATATATATATATATATATATATATATATATATATATATATATATATGAAAATGATTTAAAAGTTGCTTTCGAACCTACTTCATAAATGCTTGAATTGCAAAAGTCACGGGTGAATACGGCTGAGTCAAGACATTCTTCTAGCCGTGTACAGCGTCCTGCGCACCATCCGCACTGGAGGGGATCAATCTGTCCATGTGTCAAACAAGCCCCGCAGGTTTCGTGTACAGCGCAACTTGTTACTGGATACTTGATGATCTAACTTAATAGAAATTAATTTGAATCAGTAACCGAAGAAAAATAAGAACATACAGAAATGTTCGATTACGAAATGGATATAGCTTTAAATTGATGAATATACAAAAGAATTTAAAGTCTTATACTTAGTCAGCGTCACTTTTCTTTTAACGATTACTATCAATGGATTATTGTAATAACACTTCAGCAGTTTGATTATTCAGCAATAATAGAGACATATTTGATAGAGAGGAAGATATATTTATTTTATATTTATTACCAGATTTTTATTATTAAGTTTCAATATTACAAATTCCGTCGTTATTACTCTAATGGGTATATAATTAAAGACATTTTTTAAAAATGATTTCAATAAATATCATAAAAAGTTATGTATGATATATTTTCTTACCTTGTTTTGAAACAGGAAGTAAATATGTTTAAAGTAAAGATCAAAATCAGATGAATAGGGAGATAATTTTAAAGTTGTATTTTTGTCCAACATGTAGTTCTTAGAGATTATTTTTCCTGTTGATAAGCTCACCTGTAAGGAAGATATATGTTTTATTAAAATTACACTATATATGTACTAACTGAGACTATTCGTCTTAGTATATTTTAGCTAAGTCGAGCGTATTTCTTTATTTATATATTACTTTTTTTGCTACAACCAGCAAACATAGGAAGAGTAACGCAAAGTTTTCAAACAATGACATTTTAGATTATAAGAAAATGTAGTACGCATCACACTTTGAATTTTAAATACATGGACAGTAAACGTTTATGGAAAAATGCCTCTAGGTGAAACTGAAAAATATCAATCTCCAATATCAATCATGTTCAGAGTTACACAGTGCAATTTAAATTTTTGGGAGGGAACTGGAATTTTTTCACCAGTCTGAATTAATAGCACAATTTGCACATAGTTCGGTTTTATGCTTCGTTGGCGGCAATGCGTCATGCAAAATGAGGAGCGCCCAAGCAAAAAAACAAACACAATTCATTTAAATCGAAAATCACAGAAATAGTAGAGTATGCATTTCTATAAACCTTCGATTTCTCAAGTTTTAAAATGAGAGGTATATTAGGGAAGCAAAAATTCAAAACGTGTTTTGTCACATTAAAGTGAATCGTAGGAAAATGCAAATAAAAATTGTTTGGAGGCGAATTCCGTGATATATTAATCTAATTTTTAGAAATTTCGGACACAACACTTTTCGAATGTTTGTTCCTCATGTTTAGAAATATTAAGATTTTAAAACGGATAGAGGCCATCCGTTTTTATAAACTGTAATGCTTGTACTATTTTGACAGTTTTAGTTTCGCATGAACCCTCCTCAAATATCAAAACTATATGAGGCAATTTAGACAAAACTATTAATCCTTAAAACAAGAAAAACTTTTTACCAAATCATAACAAGCCGATTTTTTAATAAGTTAAACTTTTGTGTGCGGATAGTGCCAATAAAAGTCCTTAAGTTTCCAAGATGAGAAAAGCTTTCAAGACCCTTATCCACTCTGTCCTTTTGATAAAAAATATCAGAATTTCTAAATAATTTATTTTCCCATTAAATCATTTTTATTATTTATTTACTTATTTATTTATGATTTAAAAGAAATTAAATAAGTACTGGACACAAAAAAAATAGGAATTTTATTTTAAAGAATAGGTGTAAAAGAACCGCTTGCCTAACCTTAAAAGTAAGTCGGCTAAATTTCATCGGCTTTTTCATTCTGACACGTGATCGCGTTTAACATCTAGCGTGCGCTCGCGTTTTTAACCTTTGAACTGAAATGCTGGCCATAGAATCATTAAAAAATGCAATCGCAACCCATATATTTTACTAGCTGAAATGCCCGTTCTACGCACAGGAAGGAAATAAGTTACAAAATTGATACAAATACAATATTATAGCGAAATAAATATTTTCTTAATTTCTCACCCATCAAGGGGTACCACAGTGTTAAAAGTTCCAATTTGTAACGAAATTTTATTATCAAGATCCTGCAAGAACTGGAAAGATTGATAACATGGAGAAGTTGACTATACAATAACTTGGATATATGTATACCTTACTCCCGTTGATTAACATCCATATTTTAACCTTTAACTCATATATTGTTAATAATAATTATCTCCGAAAAACTTTTATTAGACACATATGTCAACATTTGTCGTTAAGTTTCAAAAATTGGCGAGAATATAAAAAGAAAAAAAAAGAAAATTATTTTAAAAGGTTCACCTGCCAAATTCAAGATTTTCATATTTTTTCTATTGAAGGCCTATCAATATGCAGAGGGGGGGGGGGAAGCCACAACACTTTTTTTCGGATTTTACCCCCGCACTTTTTTAATACTGAACTTTTTAAAATAAAAAATATTCAAAATCAAATTTTTATTGCATTGCTAAACTAAATTTTGTTTTAAAAAAAATCGAAACCATATCCTACAGACAATGGACGCAAATTGATTCACCCTCTGACACTTGCACCACGTGGAGGAGGAGTCCACAACAGCAGTTTTCGATTCCGCCCACATAACTCATCGTATAGGCATACCATCATATAAAGAAAGGTAGGCCGCATCGAGCAAGGCAATTATTAACCCATTCCTCCCTCTGACCTTTGTACCCCGCAACGGGAATGTCGCCCTTAACTGCAGACGATTTTGTTCTCGCTACTCCCCGGGGAATCGTGCTATTGGCGATAAATGATCTACCGTCGTATAGGAAAGTGAATCACGTCGATAAGGTCGTTTGTTAAACCATTTTTCCCTCTGATCTTTATACCGCATTAAGGGAACCCCAATAATTCTACGGGAAATCAGCTTTCGTGGATAAATAACATAACATTGAGTAGAGAAAGGTAGGCCGCGTCAACCAGATTGACCATTTATACACTCTCCCACTGACATTCCTACCACGTGGGGTTCAAAGTATTTATGAACCAATTATTACGGTACAGTGTGGCTTGTACCTATTGTCCACTGCCCGATAGCTTACCCTTTCTATGTCCACTTTGTACGACTGGCCCGCCCGAAGGCATACAGCGAGATGTTTCACAGAAACTGAAGCTTCGACAGCCGTGAAGGCAACCCAGCCCAACAGAGAGGACGCCGGCGATCACCGGGCCCATGAATCCGAACGACCCGTGGTGCGAACTAACATCCAAGGGCGACAACGTGTTTTAAAATTTGAACTCAACTGAAAGATTTGCTACTTTGCCTTTATTAACTTTATTACAGAACTTCACTCACAGGTAGAGTGGTAACATAACTGGCCTCTCGGCAGGTAAACTAATAAATAATGGATAACACAAAACTAACTGAGTGCACGGGGGCTAAATTACAAACTTTTATTTAGCGATGGGCTTCCTGTCTTGAACCATTATATTATTCATACTGTATACTTTTCTAAAGTTTGATAATTTATTTTTCGTTTGGCTTGCACTTTTGGTCGTAGCATGAATGATATGTGGGATTTTTCGTTTTCACAGTTAAATCCCCCCCCCCCCTTTTTCTATGCAAGATATAAGTAACAACTCTGTCAAATTTCATCTTCCTGGGTATACAAAAAGTTAGAGAATTAGTGATAAGTGGCGAGGATTTTTACTTTTGGCAGTTAGAGTTCGAAGTTTTAATTCTACTACCAGAAAATTCTGTCGTGAGCAATTTTGGCTTAAAATGTACCTCTATGCCAAATTTAACTTTCATAATTGTAGTACGGAATATCCCGTTGTCCAATCATATTTTCACCATTTTGACATTTTATCACTTTTTAACACTAATTTCGCCATTTTTATGTTATTTTTACATTAATATTCATACTTTAGTTCATTTGGCGGTATTGTATTAATTTGGTAAAATTTTTTATTCATTTGGTAAATTTTTTATTTTTTTGGCATTGTTTTTATTAATTTGGCGATATTTTTTTATTAATTTGGCAACAATTTGGCGATATTTAGTCATCAGCCAATCAAATTGCTCCTCATAGGTTACATAATATTAAAATTTTCCATTGTTTCAATTTTATATTTTACATTGTTACATGTTCTCCATGTTAATCCTATGGGAAGGTTTTTTAAAAATCGTTATTTTGGCAGTTCGAATTCGAATTTTTAAAAATCCTTTCTTAGTGCACCCCTAGGGTCCAAGATGTATCTGTGTTCTAAATTTCAGCACTGTAGGGCTTTTGGATCTGGAGATCTCGTGATCAATCAGTCAGTGAGTGAGTCAGTGGCTTTCGCTTTTATATATATAGATATACAAATTGCCGGGTTGGTATTTTTCTTTTAATTTCATGTAAATAACAGACTTTACAGGATATTCATGTGTTATTCGCATGAGCTCTATAGTTTACGTCTTTAAATATTGAGTTATATCCTTTCGCTTACCTGTTCAAACGAAATATACACGCATTTTAATAATGAGTTCGTTTCTGGATCTTACCAATGAGTTTTTAAAAAATGAAAGTTTTGAAAAATGAATGTAGCACCTTATTTTAATTGGATTAAAGATTTGAAATCACAGTTGTATTGGTTGCAATTTTGTGAGTTATTACCTAAAGTACGGTTAGTGGTATTTCTTTTCTTTTTTTAAAGGTTTTTTTGGTGTTATAATATGTAAAAATAGCACAAACCTACCTTGACCACTGAACTATCATTTCCACCTCCAATAACAACAATTTTGCTTTACAGTGAGTAGAGTTTTAAACCATATATTTGGCAAAAACGTGGAAACAGTCACGTCTAAAAAGTCGCTTATCATATTTGGAGTACCAATTGATCCGCAAATACTGCCATTCCTTATTGTTTCCTGAAAACATAAAGCTTTATCTGTATATAAATATACGAACTGTTCCTTAGTTGGTGCATTCACACTCTAAAAATCATCCGTTTTATTATAGGGTATTCTGTTTAAATTGTCTAAGAAAATAATTGTTCTTGAAAAGAAATTTTTACTGAACGTATTGTGAGAAAAAAAATTAGTTAAATTAGTTTTCAGAAATTAAGGTCCAAAATTATGTAACTTTTATGAATTAAAAAAGTTTCAAAACTCGAACATATTTCGTTTTTATAAATGAAAAATACGTATATCTGTGTCAGTTAGTAATAGAAAAATAGAAAATTTCTGTCATTTTTGTAAACCTTTTTTAAAATCGCTTGATACTCATGAGGAACGTGTCAGTGAAGCAGAAAACGCATGTTCTTGTCTCTTCTTGGAAAAATAAAATATATGTGTATTGAAATCAGTAACATATTATTAAACATATATGTAAATAATCAAAATTTCTTAAATTCAATGCACTTTGGGTACTTCATTGTAAACTGGATTTGATAAAACATTCGGGAAATCAACGGAAAAATCCCCGGGCCCATAATAATACCTTCAAGACAATATAATCAATACATGACCTTTACAATGTATTCAATATGACCACATAAGGAATTTAATATGACCACATAACACTGTTAAAAATGCAATAATTTTTGAAGATACTTAAGTCATCTTTGACAAACCAATTAAATATTTCGTCAAACTGAGGAAATTCATTTTGTCATTTTTTTAACGAAATTTATTTTGTCAAAAATGAGGACGATTTCAAATAAATATAGAGAGCGCGATTCGTACAGCGGGCCTCTCGGTTCAGAGTTCACAGCACTTGGTTAAGAAGGCCGATCGATTTTTTATAATTTTGTCGTTTTTTAACGAAATTATTTTGTAAAAAAAAAATTGTGTATTTCAAATAAATATAAGAAGCACGATTCGTACCGGCCTCTCAGTACAGAGTTCATAGCAGTTGGTTAAGAAGGCCGATTGATTTTTTATAATTTTGTCGTTTTTTAACGAAATTATTTTGTCAAAAATGAGGACGATTTCAAATAAATATAAGAAGCGCGATTCGTACCGCGGACCTCTCAGTACAGAGTTCATAGCACTTGGTTAAGAAGGCCGCTTGATTTTTTATAATTTTGTCCTATTTTTAACGAAATTTATTTTGTCAAAAATGAGGACGATTTCAAATAAATATAGAAAGCGCGATTCGTACCGCGAACCTCTCGGTTGAGAGTTCACAGCACTTGGTTAAGAAGTCCGATCGATTTTTTATAATTTTGTCGTTTTTTAACGAAATTATTTTGTCAAAAATGAGGACGATTTCAAATAAATATATGAAGCACGATTCGTACCGCGGGCCTCTCAGTACAGAGTTCATAGCAGTTGGTTAAGAAGTCCGATCGATTTTTTATAATTTTGTCGTTTTTTAACGAAATTATTTTGTCAAAAATGAGGACGATTTCAAATAAATATATGAAGCACGATTCGTACCGCGGGCCTCTCAGTACAGAGTTCATAGCACTTGGCTAAGAAGGCCAATCGACTTTTTATAATTTTGTCCTATTTTTAACGAAATTTATTTTGTCAAAAATGAGGACGATTTCAAATAAATATAGAAAGCGCGATTCGTACCGCGAACCTCTCGGTTGAGAGTTCACAGCACTTGGTTAAGAAGTCCGATCAATTTTTTATAATTTTGTCGTTTTTTAACGAAATTATTTTGTCAAAAATGAGGACGATTTCAAATAAATATATGAAGCGCGATTCGTACCGCGGGCCTCTCAGTTCAGAGTTAATATCAGTTGGTTAAGAAACCCGATTAATTTTTTTATAATTTTGTCGTTTTTTTAACGAATATTATTTTGTCAAAAATGAGGACGATTTCAAATAAATATAGAAAGCGCGATTCGTACCGCGAACCTCTCGGTTGAGAGTTCACAGCACTTGGTTAAGAAGTCCGATCGATTTTTTATAATTTTGTCGTTTTTTAACGAAATTATTTTGTCAAAAATGAGGACGATTTCAAATAAATATAAGAAGCGCGATTCGTACCGCGGGCCTCTCGGTTCAGAGTGCATAGCACTTGGGTAAGAAGGCTGATCGATTTTTTTTATAATTTTGTCGTTTTTTTAACGAAATTTATTTTGTCAAAAATTAGGCACGTACAAGAACGAATAATGAAAAGTTCCGTAAAGGAATATGAGTAAAGTACTTTAGTTAACAATTTGAGGGGCCCTTGTTTCGTGAGAAGTTAAATGATCCAATGACCAAACTATTGTCAAGTCTGACGATAGCAGCATTGACGATCGCAGTAATCTCAAAAATGATAGTGTTATTTCTTAGAGTGAATGTATTTAATAATTGACAATGTATTCAATACATCAACCTTCGATGGACTTCTAATTACCTTTTTATCACACATTTGACCAAAATAGTAAGGGGAGCAACTTGTGGGTCTCCTGTTGAAGTACTCGACGATCGTTGGCATTGGGAAAACGCACAGAGCAGTCCCTTGAGCGTCACTGAAACTCACATACAGAGATTTCTCGTTCGATTTCGGCGAATCGCCGAAGTGGGCTTTAGGGGGGACTAAGAAGAACTGATCTCCGTGCAGACAGCGGATGTCCAGCTCCGCAAAAGATTGAAACGTCGCATCCTCACAGCAAAATCGCAACAGCTTTGGTTGTATACTACCTTCCTCCCAGATGTAGTCAGTGACGAAGTAGACATATCCTTCATGAACGAACCCATCATTCCTTACTAGTACCTGCAAAAAAGATAAGATTTATTTATTGAAGACAAAAGAAATCCCGGTGCACCACAAAGTATCACACGGGACTTACAGGTTTAAGTATATATATATATATATATATATATATATATATATATATATATATATATATATATATATATATATATATATATATAGTACATAAAATAGTCGTGAATGAGAAATAAATAATTTAGAAAACGTGTACCAAAAGTTAAAAAGAAGAAAACAAAACTATATTACAATGTATGGATCATTAAATTACAAAACATATTGAAAATGCACCTTTGTTTAACAAGTTGGTGACAATTAGGAGGCCAATTGATGTTTTGTTTAGGAGGCTAATTGATGTAAAGTTTCAGTTCCATTTTAAGAACCTCTCTCTCCTTCTTAAGCATATGGCATTCGAATTCCCATTTTGATTTCTTCCTGTATATTAAAATTTCATATATTTGATGGAGACAAGTGACACTTATGTAAATATGATTTAATATTACCATATGTTAAAAATTGAGTGATTAAAACATCGCAGTGATTTTTTCTTTTCATGAACATCTCTTGGACATGTACTGTTCACTTGAAACTGTATCTGAAGACTTCTCAAACCACATTTTATCAGAAAACTTGATGCATATGAGCAAATTATATAAAATGATTGTTAACTATATATAGTTACTGAAAATCTGTGATAAATATATTAATCACTTAGTTATGTTTACTTTCTCCCTTAGTAAATTAAGTGTTGATCTCCAGTAAAACATTTTAGTATTTCTGTGTTGGAGCTCAATAAATGAGCTTTTACGTGAGAGTCATGACAGCTGCGATTATAAAAGTTATGACTCAGTGGTCTTGTATGATTTTCTAGAGTACCACTTATTAGAACTCGCAGTCGTGTTTGGTAGAGGAGCCATACAATTAGTTATATTTATTGGTTTTATAAGTTCATTGTGTACAAAATGGTAAAGATTACCAATTCAAAATTTTTTATGTAATTCAAAATTTTCTATAAATTTTAATTTTTGTTTCTATGAAAAAAAGCAATTTATAATTCTAAAATATTCGATGGAATATGACATCACATTTTACACTGTAGTTTATTTCGTGCAAAATACTTAGAGTCTATTGAAAACCGATTCTATTAAAAATATGAGGGCCAACCTTTTATTATAATTTATAAATATACGTGTATAAGACAATTATTGTTTTAATGTAAAGGAAAAACGTAAAAATGCCTTTAAAATTGGAAGGGTTATTCCAAAGAAGAGTCATTTCTCATGGTCCTTCCATTGAGAGCCGGATTTGAAATAGTTGTATACTAGGCTGAATTTAAGGTGCGGGGCTCCCAACTACAGAAGGGGGGGGGGGGGATGTCCAGAAAATTTGGACCCCGCAAATACTAAAGAGGAAGGGGGCAAAATTGCTTGAAAATGTATATTTCGGAATTTCGAATTAAATAATTTTTAAGTGTGTGTATAAAATTGGGATACACTGTTTTTTTGTAAATTTCCAATACTATGTTACAGCATGTTCAACGGTTTCAAGGAATCCCAGGGTGAAATGGCATTCTGGAATCTATGACAATGACAATAAGATATTGCACTCGTCTTTATATTTCCCTCAAATGACTCAAAGGAAAATAAAAATGTAAGAAAATAAAAACAGCTAATTTTAAAAAAAATGCCACTGTGTTTATCTCAAATTAAACATATTTTTTATTTAAAGAGTATAAATGTATTAAGGTATATTTACACTATACAATTCTGTTAAGAAAAATAAAAAATTTCTCCCTCATGAAAAGATTGTAGTATACTTTTTCATTATTATTTTTATGATCATTCTCTGACTATGCTTATTTTTGGACTCCTAGGCTGTAGCCTATTCCTAAATCCGGCCCTGCTTCCAATGGAGATTCACTTTTAGCGAAACGGTCATTTCATTTAGAATATAGAAAGATAATGTTTACAAAACGGTGAAAAATCATTTCCTTCCCTTCAGTTGCGGATTGCAATACTTTCTATACTTATAACAGGATGTTATATCTTTTTCCCTTTGAAAACATGCCTTTAAGACCGAAAGTTTCTATAGTAATCAGCGGATGTGATTTTGTAATTACGTTTGGTTAAATTTCTATAAATAAATGCGAATGCTCTCGCCGTTCACTCATCCACTGACTCAGCATTAATTCTCGAACTTCCCGAATACCCAAGAATATGAAAATTAACGTAGGTATTCCTTATATTTTAAACAGGAAAAATAAGCTATTCTAGAATTTCTAAATTGAAGTACCCATTCTGGCGTCATTCGTTCTCCAATTTTCCGTTTACCCAGGAAAATGAAATTTGTCTTCGTTGTTCTGTATACCTTAAAAAGGGAAAATTAGCTATTTGAAGGGAAGAGAGAGGAAACAGAAAGAGCACTATAGAAAAGAAAGGTAGAATATGAAGTATTGCTGACTAGTTCTGATCATTTTAATTTGTATCCCGACATGCATTGCGCCGGTCAGGATTTCTGTGCACTCCGACCAATTTTCAAGTTCTGCGTATAACGAAATTTCTGACAGCATCCCAAGATGCAATGCGTTGCGGACTTCTTTTGTGCAAAACTGCGCATGTACTAGGGTCTATCTTTCCCCTACATTATCTTTGGCTATTCGTGAACTTCTAGATGAAAGTGACAGTGCAGTTTGCGATGAGAAAAGGAAGACTATTTTGTGCTTATAAAAGCCTTGCAATTGCAATCCTATAAATTATATTTTAATAAAATGTTGTAGTCATGTAGAAAGAAAATATTTAAAAAGATTCAACCACAATATTTCCTTTATTTAGTTTACTTTTTTATGAAAAGAGTAATTTTGTAAATGTAGGATTTGAACAAGGTATCGTGATAATGAGTTCGTACAGTACACTTTTCTAAAAAGGTTTTTAATATACAATCGCCAAATTTTATTTTTCTGTAGTACATTATAATTCGTCTACTGAAATTTTTATTTTATGTTTTGGACTACAAAAAGTAAATTTTTTAGAGTGAATTATGTTTGCTTTTTGATTAATATTTAATATTTTCACTTATGTATTTTTTTATTCTATTAAAACATTTAAAATTTAGGTTTAACATGTAGCTTTCACACTAAATTCATGACACATAAAATTTTGTTTTGATTGGAATTTTTTTTTAACATTTAAAGAGTATAAATTTCAGAATTAATAATATATTTTCTGTCGTTTATAAAAATTCCATTTGTATATATATTGTGTATTAATTTTTACCGTACATACAACTGGTATTTCAGCTAGTTTATTTATAAAATAATGTTATTTCTAAATAGGTTATTTCCGCTTTTATCGTATAAAAGTGCACTCTTAGCAAAATAGAAGACATGCAAACTCAAATGTATCGCAAGGATATAATGAATTAGTTGGAAAGTATTAAAATACATTTGAAAAAATTGATTTTCTTGATGTGTTGCTTTTAAAAAGTAAGGAGTTTGAATTTTTTTTTATTGACCGAGCGTTAGCGATGTCTTAATTTTAATTCGACCTTTCAGCATTTTGTATGTTTGTCTGTAAAGTTGTTTGTTTGTTACGCATTTATAATAAAACGTGTTGTTCGGGTTTTTTAAAATTTGGCATGAATATTGCTTGAAATAATTAAAATCGACATATATGTTTTTATTATTATTTATTTTTGGTCGCAAGGCCTACTATTCCCAGAACTAGTTGAACCACAATTAACACATATATTTTACTCATTAGGCAACTTCAGGGATAATTTTCACATAAAAATTTTCCTAATTGACGCAACCACCAAATAATTTTTGCAACACTTCTTTATTGCTACAAGTATCAACTTAAAATAAAAGTTTTTTTAGCGCATAGAAACATAGCTAAGTTTTCGAAAAATTGGCCAAAAAACCTCAACATTTGTGATTTTTTTTAATTCAAATATTTTAAGTGAAACCAGAATCAAACAAAACCACATTAAATTATTTAAATTTGAAACGATTATTTGCTCATAAAATATGACTATAAAAAAATTGCTATATCTCCGAAAAGTCGTTGAAACATAACTATGCATCAGTACCAAGTATCTTTTAAATTTGATGTATTTAACAGAAATTCCGGCGTATCATTTTTAGTGAGCTTGAAGGAGTCTGAAGTTAAAAAATTTGAGCAAGTATCTATCATAGAAATTTATAGATTTATACCTGTTCAGGTCTATTGAAAAACAGATAGCCTGTTGTCGAATCTTTCTTCAATGGATATCGGAAATGATATTCATCTTTTTTTTTCACAAGCACTTTGCTGGATACGACAGGAACAGAGAAATCCTCCTCATGCTTTCCATGGGCCGTGAACAACGTCCACTGTCCATCATGTCCGTGATCAAACAACGCTCGGTTGCTTTCCAGGCCCAGATTGTAGCCCAGTCTGTTGTTGTGCGGATGGACCCAGTGCACTTCTTCCAGGTTGTCCATTGGTCTGATCTGACATAACCTATTTGGATTTTATTTCTTTATATTAAAACATTATTTACAATATCAGTTATTCAAATAATGGTTTGTTGATAGGCCGGATAATACAGCAATTGAATCATAATAGGAGGATGGCGAATTCAATACTGGTTAAGGCATGTAAATATTTATTAAATATGAAGTGAATCAATGAATCAAATTTCTCACAATGTTAGGGGGTTGGGAAGTTTGAAGAAAGGAGCGATAGTTTCTTACAAATGTAGGTTTTGATACCAAAAACAAGCTCAAGGCTTGATAATAAAATTTTATATTGAGAATATTGACAAAATTCTTTTTAATTTTGTTTATGAGGGTGAATGTACGAATGTAATTTTCGTCGTAGCTTTTGTGATTGGTGCATAACAAAACACGTGGTCTGTATGCATGAATAACAGATTCTTCTTCAAAACGCACGGTGCGTAAATTACATAGTATGGTTTGTATAATGTTAATTTTTTTTTATTTAACTTCATTTTTGTTTTAGCAATCTCTTCTGTTGCTGATAATCGTTTTTGTTACTCAAACATGATATTTTTTTAATAATTCATTTAATTCGGTTTAGATTTGAAAACGTGGGTTTCAATAACCAGACAGTTTCACTTGTTTCTGATTTATACATTTTCATTTATTCCTATAAAGAAAAGAAAAACCTCTATCAGTTAGTGCAAGAACCAGACAGCTCTAAGGAACTACTATAGGTATGTAAAGAAAAAGAAAGTGTTGTTCTTTTGTATTATACTATGTAAGAAACGAACATTTTCCCGTAATTCCTGAACAATTTTGATAATTGGAGATGTCTGCTTCTTACTCCCACTCCTTCAATTTTGTTTTTTTTCACGATTTTTATGGAATACATCTTATTCGATCCTACGTATTAACACTTACACTAAGACTACGTATTAACACTTACTAATATATTCATAATAATTAATGATAATACAAATTTTTTTTTCATTAAACAGAAAGAGGCAAGGCAATCGGAATTGGCTTCAGAGTATCAGTTGGAAATTTGAGTAAGTGAAGAGCCTTTCAGTGAGTGGCTCAACATCTCTTTTTTGAAAAGAATTAATTTAATCTTATAGTCTCATTAAGAAATTTAAAGGTTTTTTATTCATTACCTGTAAAAAGGAAGTTGTTTGAAAATATTTTTAAGTTTTGTGCAAACTCTTTATTATGTGCCTCAACTTTGCTTTGTAGCACAAATAAAAAAAATCCTGGAAGATCGCAAAATATTCTTGTTAACCTCGCTTTACTTATTATAATTTATAAATAGTAGCAAAACTTTAATCCTCAAACTGATTGAAGATGAACTTTTTTCATTCTAAAATAATTTTAAATTACGTGTGACCAGGAATTTACAAATCCTTATTTTTTAATAAAAATTTCCAATTAAGATAATTTATCCTCTCAAGTTTGAAAAGTCATGGGTTGGTAGTATGCAAATATACAATTGATGCACACATCAGGATAAAATTAAATAAAAAGTTATATGTTTATCAGTGTTGTACTATTTTTGACTGCGAAATGTCTTGTGAAACGTTGAAAATCGTGCTAACGGCTGAAGAAGCCGTTTTTCGTGTTAAGAATTTTGTTTTATTTTATAGTTTTTATTATTTTTAAGAAAAGCATGAAACTCTTATTCCAACAACGGACATTAATGTCTTTACAGTATTATTATTAAATATTATTGTTTCCGTTAATACTCTTAGAAATAACAATCTAATGTTGGGCTACTTTCTACTTTCTTCGTCTAGACTACTTTCGTTCTTTTTTGCTAATGTTTCGTCACTTGAATCAACGTGATTTCTGACGAAACAAGAATCCTCAAATTCTGAACGAAAGTCATTTACTCGAATACCTATTTGGACCTTTTCTGGGTCAACTCATGTTTCGTTCTTATACTTATATTGTCTGTATTCAACCGAACCTTCTTGGCCGAGTGGATACAGCGCTGGACAATGGGACGAGAGGTCCGATGTTCGAGTCAGATCGGGGATATTATATTATTTAAAATTGTTCTTATTTTGGATTAAATAATTGTCGTTAAAAAACAGACAAAATCAATTTTCTCAGTTCGACAAAATATTTAATCGGAGCATATTGCAGGCATCTATTTCGTAAATGACAAAAGTTTATCGTCAAATATGAGAATGCACTGTTAACAGAGAATACATACTTTTTATACACACTGCCGCAGAGAAGCAGTTTTGATGGCGATCCCAAGAAATCGACTATCTTCAGCAGATGGTTGTCATTGTCTTTCAGTACTCTCTCAATATCGCAGGGATTGGGAGGAATCGAGCAGTCAGGAGCATCGTCCACAGGTCCGGTTCTCACGCGTTTCTTTATTTCGAGATCTGCGGAGAAGTGATAGAGAACGTTGCGACCACCAACGAACACGTCTCCTGTGCTGGGGTCAACGACTACATTGGACAGTTTGTTATCATCCGAAAAAGTGTAGGATGGTAAAGTATCGAGGAACATAGGTGTAGCGGATACAGTGAAGTGTGTGTGTAAATCCCAATACACGAGGAACATCAAACCTAGTTGTTTTTTTAGTGGCATCTATAAAATAAAACATGATATATAAAAGTCGACGGTCGGATTAACGTCGCATTAGGACAACACAAAGGGGCTATTGGCTACGTTTAGAGATCTCCGAAGAGGAAGCCCGAGAGACAATGTCTTTCAAATTCGAACCTACCTCGTTCATAAAATCTTCAAACTTTCGCATTAAGATTGAGACATTTTTTACGCGACAGATAAACATACACCAGCTGCTGTCTGTAACCTGTGTGTTATTGGTTTAAAATACTTGAGTTCAAGTTTGAGCTCTAAAAGTAAAAACTGGTGACTGTGGACATTTTTATGCACTCCCTCTCCTAATTTTCCAGAAACAAATAAAGTGAAATTAAGCATATTATAAAAATAGTACTTCAATATTCTTGCATGGTATCGGTTCTGTTTAGGGCCCGATAAGGACCTCGAAGTATGGGAATCTTTTAATTTTAGAAAATTTCTATCAGGTATGCCATGGAACTTCAAATATCACTTAAATGTTTGCTCTGTGTTTCTCATTAATATAAACCGTATTAAAAATATATTAACGCGAAATAAAAGTATTGAATTTTTTTAATTTTTGGTATTTATGGAATTTTTCTTTTTTAATTTTTAATTAGAATAAACATTACAAAAGGGGTATTTTTTTAAGATTATTTTAAAGAATTAATTTTTTCTTACGGTATATTTAGCAGAAAATTCTGTAAAGGAAATATAATTTTTTTAATATATTAGAGCATTCAGAAGGCCCCCTATGGAATGCTGTGTTTATGCCCTATTTTTAGACCTTTTTGCGCGTTTTTACCTTTTGGCGTTGGGAGTGAAGCGCCAAAAGGTAAAAACGCGGAAGTAGTCAACATTTCTGTATCTTCTTTGAAAAAAAATGGTGCGTCAACCGGAAATTTTTTTACTACTCCTTATAACTTGGGCATCGTTTATTGTAAAGCAAACCGAAATATGCTATTTCATAAGGTATAAAATCTTCAGCTATATGATTTGTTTCAGACTTTCCAATTGTAACACAAACTTTTTTGATAGTGTAAAAAGGAAGACGTGAGTGCAAGGCACCAGACAGATCCACTTTTTTCTGGTTAACAGTTTTTCACTTATTCCTATGAAGACAAATCTTTCTATTGGTGCAAGAACCAAACTGTTCTAGATTACGCAGATGCTGTTTTTTAGAAGAAATATATCTTAAAATTGCTATTTCTGGGAAATACATGGTTTACACATGCGGTTACTCAATGATGCAGTTGATTTCTGGCACTAAGAATATTTTATTCAAATTTCAAACTTTTTTACTTTTTATTGCAGCCAAAATTAAATTTTAGTAGGCACAATACAAAATTTATTAATAACTATTTAATAACAATAATAATACCAATTTAAGATATAAGTATTATTTAAAGATTAAAAAAACTTACTTTAACTGAACTCTGGAGTACGAATCACAGTCTGGGAATCACTAACGAAAAAAAAAAACCTGAAAAATATTCTACTTGTCTGTTTTGGTAACTATTTATATCTGCTATTTTCTTTAGTATGACATTACAAAGCTACGTTATAAAAACAACAAATTATTGCTTACTATGTTTGAGTTTTCTAATGTAGTTGGCAATGAGATTACTTCAAGTCTTATCTTTCCGTATCCATTCAACGAAAGTATAAAATATACGTATTCATGCAACACTTCAACAACTACTGCATCCCATTCTTAGTGACATATTGAAATCCATGCGAGAGATCGGAAGCGACCAGTACCTTACAATTTTAACCCTTTCGGAAGGATGTGTGACATCACTACAAACATTTTTATAATATATAGGAAACTTCAAGGTAAATGTGTAGCTCAAAAGCACGTTATTGAATTATATAGGTTTTGTAAGAAAGAGAAATGAAACTTAGCTTTTACACTCGTAGTAATTGAATCAGACACGTAGGTATGAATTTTCCATGGTGGGAAGTATTCATTGTGCAACGCATTTCTTTAGGTAACTTATTTACAATTTTTTTTAAGTATTTTCTTTAGGTATTATTCCCATTTATTCACAAACTATAAGTTCAGTAATTTTTTTCCTTATTTATTTGTTTCATTGCTTTAAAATTCATAAAAAAATAAACTGAAAATTACACATCACTGAATCGATTTTATTTTGAGTTTTACTTTGAGCTCAATGGCTTTTGCTGAGAGCTTATAAAAGCTCACAGCAGTGTTTTCTGCCAGTTTCAAAATCTTATTTCGAGACCTTCTGCATTCTCTTGCACGATTTAGTTTAAATGTGAGGTTCGGAATAAAAAATATTTTCCAGAAAAGATTTAAAAAAAATCATTCCAGAGTGCAGAGGTTAAAATTCAGTGTTTGTATTAAAAACACTGATAATTTTAACCTGATATTTTTATTCTTAAAAACGTCATTACCTATTTTCATAAATACTGGAAATCTCAGGAATACACCTTTAGTTAGAAATCAAATATGTTTTTTGATTTCGTGTAATAATTAGTAATTACTAACTTGCATAAATAAGTTTTTTATATATGAAGAACATGCTTTCAAGAAATGTTAGCCAATTAAAAGTCATAATACTTTTTTTTTAAATAATTCAATTTTAAAATACTTTATTCCCTTTTTGTAGATGCTTTGAGAAGAAATAAGGCTTCGGGTGATAAGCTGGATAGCTTGATTTAGAATGTTCTGAAGGACTAGCTATGTCAAGATATGTCAAGTTCAGGAGCAAGAATTATAATTTTTATTACTGTACAATGTAAAATATATGTGATAAATAATCAATAAACTAATCAATAATAATAGTTTGATAAATAATCAATAAGCTGGTGCTTCCAGTTAAGAATTTTCAATGCAAAGGTTAACCCTTCCACATTTTATAAATACATATTTTAATCAGTTAATGCTTAAATGTATTAGTAAATTTCATAATCTGGGATGAAGTAAATCTAAAGGTCTTCATAAATTAATAATGCATTATACAATAAATTAAATTATTTTAGTAAATAAAAAATCAAGTATAAGTGCATTAATAAATATTTTAAATTAGTATTTAAGCAGTGTTTTAATCTTAACTAATTTTAGTTTTTTCGAAAACGTTTAGGAAAGTTAGTTTACTACAAATATATGCATGATTTCTTTTATAACCATACTTTAAAAACAAAGAAAACTTAAGTACTTTTAGTGTACCTGCAATATTTATTATTAACAAATTATTGCAAGGGTTTGCCTTTTCAAAACAAGAATAATAATGAAACTAATATTTTGTAAGAATGTCATGCATTTCAAAGAATATCGGCTTTCTGGCTGATATACCAAAATAAATATAAGAATATAAATTGTAACATAAAACCAAATACAAAGCGCATAAGCCTCAATACAAGATGACAAGTGCAATAGTAACTTTTAAATAAACAAAACCAAAAGTAAAGAAAATAGAATACTACAGAATGGATTCTTATTTTCTTTACTTTTAGATTTTGTTTATTTAGAAGTAAATATTGTATATATATATCAACAGCAGATATCATAGACGTCTGGTTTACGTAGATAAAGTGTCAGAAATATACATTATGGCTATTGTAGACATCCGTAAGAGATAATTTCTGGTAAAGGCAAGTACATGTATTAATAGTTTCTAGAAAATTAGGATTTTCAAAGACTGATAAAACGTAATTTGTTGGATACCTTTTAACAAATGATTGTAATTTTAAGATACTGTTTCCAAATAAAGGTAATTCAATTGCACTTACGCAAAAAAGTATCTAGGCAATTAAGTATACAATAAAAAAATTACATCCTTAGAATTAGATAATACATCCCATTTAGTAAATGCCAACGTTCAATTCGTCCTTTTACAAGTTATCCTACATTGAAAACATCATTCACGAGCATACCAAGATCACAAACAATATCTCCGGAATTAAATTTAGCATCTTACAAATAAAAATTGGCCTTTACAATGACATGCAAAACCTGAGATTTATTAATAATTGTTATATAATTCAATAGAATTTTACTAATATCATCATAAAAAATCATAAACAATAGTGGATGTAGTATATAATTATGTAGAACTTAGAATTCAACTTCCATTATTCAAGTATATTTATTTTTAATTGAACGACAGAAACTTTTAAATAAAATAAATGTGCGTTTTGGGACCATTAACAAGCAACTCTTTAACAATCTTAATGTAAGGGGATGGTATAAAAAATACATATTTCTGAGGACATATATAGTAAAAAATTATTTTATTATTGTATTAGATAAACATATACATATAAATATATACATATGTACAATTATATGCATATATAATTAGCAGATTTACTTATTAACAAAAAAAATACTTCTTTCTAATAATTGAAATTCATTTATTCCGTACATTTATAAATAACAAACTAAAATCAAACTGATGATTCTTTGTTCATGTCTATGTATTCATTCAATCTCAATTTTAATTTATATTCTTTTAAATCATACACAAATAAATCATAGCAATCATATACATATATTATTAGTAGATAAGATTATTAATAACTAATTTTTCAAAAATGTAAGTCTCTTTTTCATAATTGAAACACATTTCTCGGTGAAATTATAAATAACAAACTTAAATCAAAGAGGTGACTCTCTGCTCATATCTATGTATTCATTCTCTGCAGTGTAAGATTTTTCTAAGATTTCCTGGTTTAAGACGTGGCTATCCATATTAAGGTAGAATTGTTTGCAGTTGTAGTACACCGTGTGCTGGGCAGGGACGCCTGTACACTGGGCTTCCATTTGCTTCCTTTCGAGTAGAATCTGCCTCATGCGGGTAATGCATTCGTGTAGCAATAGGAAATCGGGGCGCTTTTTAGAATCCTTGTTCCAGCATGCCAGCATCATACTATACCTGAATAAAGTATACTCGTATAATAAATATATTTTATCATTTATTAAAAACACAGTTTCATCTGGAAACTTTAAACCTATAAATACAAATATTTACGACCAAGAACAAGCTGAAGGGACAAACAAGGTTGGCCCAGCTAGTATCTCCTAACTATTCCCTAAAGAATATATAACTTCTTCTTAAAGTCCATTGCTCCTGTAGATATTAACTTGCAAATTATTACATTTGTTTATTAATCTCTTATAGAAATAGTACTTTGTCCGTTCCCGATAAAATGTGATTTACTTAATCCCATGATCTTCTTCGATCCTCTCTGTTTAATAAATTTAAGTTTGAATACAGGAAAATAAAATTTTAAATCGAAGTTATATAGGTATAAATTTGGAAATACATTATTAAATTAGGAATGTCATATTTATTTAATACAATCTAAAAAATTAAAAAACTTGGAATTTTGTTTAATATATTCAAGGGAAAATTCCGGATATCTATAAACATTTAGGATAAATTAGAAAAATAAAATAAAATAACATTAAAATATATAAACTGCATCACGAAATAACTACACTGTAAAGAAAAGGTACTTAAAAAAAGTACTTATTTTTGTAACTACGCATTTTTTTAGTACAATTGCATCATAAATGAGCGATGACGTACTCAAATTTAAATAATAGTACTTTCGCAAAATGAGAAGTGTGACTTAATATTTCTAATATCAGTTTCTATTCAAGCGACCTGACTAACTTAAAATAGTTGCTCAAAAGATGGGTTTTTACATTATTTGATGTCGATTACTTACATGGAAACGGAATTATTACAACTCAATTAACTTAATTCCCATTATTTGGCACACCTTTTTAACATTTCTTCTGTTTATAACTACTTCAAGTGGCCCTGTTAGTTTAACGGATAAGGCAGTGGACTGTGATGCCTGAGGATCTGGGTTCGGTTCCCGGTAAGTATTTGCTGATATTTTTTGAAAGAGATTAATGAAGGCAGCCTATGCAAGCACGCAACTGCTCTTTTGATTTATTTTTACTCATTGTACTCATTTTTGAGTATATTTCTTTTTCAAAAATGAAACTTATGTATTCGGAGCCATGACGGGCATCGAATGTACTCAAAAATGAGACTATTTTACTTGTTTTTGGGTATCTATATTTAACAGTGTATTATATATCAATAAACGTAAATGAATGTTGTTAATTAGGATAACTACGACATGATATCCGACATCACATATTGATGACCTAACACTCATGGAAACAATGAGAATAAAATCAATATTTCTGAAAATAAATCACGGAGAAATATTTTGGTAAAAATTGAATTCGCATGTTTTTGTCAATTTTCTTTCGATAAATGATTTGAAAAGGAACTGGTTATATTTCTCTTTTGACCTTGTCTGATTTAATCAGTATATTTAATTTAATAATCCTATTTAAAACCAATCTTCAATATTGATATTATTTCGGGAACAGTATTAAATTAATATTTTATGACATTCAAATTTGACAATTATACTCAAACAATTTTATTAGTTTTGAAGCTATTATTTTTTTTAAAGAAAAAAAAGTGGTGTTTTTTAACTTTAAAAAAATGTAGACAAAAATAATAGTAAATTTCTAAAAATCAGAAACAGTTCGAAACTTTTTGTAAATGATTGACATGATTTTTAATGAATAAAAAGCATCTGGTTTAAATTACTTACAGTGATTTTGGACAGTACTCTGGTTGATCAAGTCTATTACCTAACTTTACGTATTCCAGCACATCCCAGTTGCCTACGTTAGCATATGGAACGTTTCCACGTGTCAGGAGTTCCCATAGCAACACTCCATAGGACCACTAAACGAGAAAAGCCTACTCTTAATGTATAACAGCGGTAATACAAAATAGCATTTTATCACTAAAACCAAACAAAAAATTAAAGACTATTCAAAGAAAATAACAGCGGAACTCAAAAATAGTTAGCAACACTAATTACAAATAGCTTTTGAAAATATACTTTGTATATGATGTTAAAAAAAAACAAAGGTATGATTGCATTAAAACTGATATTAATTCCATTCATAAGAACTCAAATTAAATTAAAATGAACTATTTGAATTTTTAAATTAAGTAAATTATTGCTGATACATATAATTCCTACACATTAGTTAATAAATGGGTACGTTTTTCAATATGATTTACTTTTCTCATATGTAAGGAAGGAGTGGAACAATTGTTCACAATTATTGAATTATAATCATAAAATAATATTTAATCCTCTGAACGTTTCGGAAAATATCAAAATTGTTACGCTGTTTTCTCTGTAATCTCTGCTGTTTCAATAAAAATATTTTAACAGCATATTACTGTTATTACCAGTATTTATTAGTAGCTCAGTAAATATTTTTTTTGTCATCTCAACTCTAAATAGTATTTTTAAGTCCCCTCATACAAAATTACATATATAAAAACATTGACAGAAGGAACAGGTCACCGGTACCGGATTTGTCACTTTATAGAAAAAGTCATCAAGACCGGTAACAACGCTGGCATAGTCACCGGCTCCCGTCTTGGTAATGGAATGAGGCTCCACATGGAAGACGAGCATACTCTTACTTTAATAAAGACAATCTTAATTTTACAATGAGAGATGCTCGCCTCACCAGGTTCATCACCGGAAATGGGTCATGTCCAAAATACTTCTACGAGAGGAAAATTGATGAATCAGGGAACTGTGTTTGTGGATCAGAGGGTGATATGGATCATTATATCTACGACTGTCCACTGACATCTAAGTGGCAGATCCGTCACCCAGGACCGAAGTTGGAAGAACAGCGGCGCCTCCTGCTTTCTCACAGAGAAATAACGAGAAGGGTAAAAGAAGTTCTGGACTATCTACAAGACAACGGTCGCGAGCTCTGTGAGGTTGTACCATAACCCATAAACTGCATATAGTATTTTTTTACATATAATATCCATTTCACGGTGGACCCTCCTTGCGGCGACTCCACGATCTAGCGATTCCTTCCTTATAAGACCATTACTAAAGCCTTAACAGTTAACTAGCTTAAATTATATGCGTCTTGTGTATGTAAATATATTTCTTTTATATCACTCATTCTATAGACTTAACATTTTAAAGACCATTTAGTGCTGGTCCCATGAGGAGTCGCTGTGGCGAGGGTTTACTGTGCAAGTAATTCATTGTTTTACAAAGGAGAAGAACTAATTTTTTTATGTATGTTAATATTTGTCCCAAATCAGACTACGCAGCAGTCTTGGGACAATACCTGTTATCCTTCGGTATAGATCGGGGGCCAAGGACTGCAGTCATAAGTCATACCGTATAAAAAAAGGCATCAAGACTGGTAACAGCGCAGGCACAGTCAACGGCTTCGGTTTTGCAGGAGTGAGAAAAAAGGTACCCTGACCGGCTTTGGTTTTGCAGGTGCTTGGAAAAACGGCTTTACTCGTCGTCCACAAATATCATTTCTCGTGTATACGGGACAGGAGTACGTTAAAACGTCTTCAGTCTGTGGAGTGTGTGGAGTGCCAGCTCATGTGCTATCCTCCTCATCTAACCATCGTTGAAAATTACGAGTGTTTCCAGGTCTTTCCTCCGGGAAATATCCCAAACTGTCGCCAGTAGCCCATTGTGTTTCTCTAGTGAGACGTTAGTTTAACCAACCGAACAAGACAAGTTCTACCTTTTAAAAATGTCTCTATTTTGTGTGAACATAATTGTTTCTTAATTGATAAATATAGCTTAATTGATAGCGGATATTGTATAAATAAACTCACAACATCAGTTTTCGTAGAGTACTTTTGCTTAGTAAGAGATTCCGGTGCCATCCATCGGTAGGGTAGTTGGGCGTTTCTGTCTCTGCAGCAATAGTAGTCGTCCACGTAGACATCTCGGGACAGACCAAAATCCGCCACCTTCACGTTCAACGAAGAGTCCAAGCTGAAACATCAAGAACAGTGGTTTGAAAGCAATACAAGTTTTATTATATACATTTGTCCTAATCTTATCGTTCGAAAATTATAAAGTTCTTTAACTGTGGTGCTTAATAAAAACCGTCAAAAATTGGGAGTATATATTGTAAAAGGGTTATAAAATATTTTAACGAACAGGCTTTAATGTAGACGAGTATTAATAAAGTCATAGAGTCTAGGGAAATTTAATTACCAATTTAAATCAGCCATATTTGAAAGAGTTGTGAACTTATTGAAATTTGATAAAACCATCTCGTGTTCGGGATATGTCAAATATAATATTCTAAACATACACATCCAGTTCCACAAAGATTTATCAAATATATTTTCACAATTTTATGAAACGTTATTTTATAAAAAAAATCTCTTTTGCATCTGGGAAACTCATATATATACATTAAATGGATTAAGAATTATGAAAACTTTAAAGACATGTTATTTTCCAATTTTATTATTCAAATTCTAACAGGGTACAGTTATTATTGTGCATATAACAGAAATATAAACTTTTTGCTTACATGCAATTCCTAGCTGCTAAATCTCTATGGACAAACTTCTTGTCAGCGAGATAAGCCATTCCAAAAGCAATGTCAGCCGCAAATTTGAGTAGATTGGTAACAAGGAGAACCTGAAACAAAAGTTGTAGTATTAGAATAAATAAACGGATGTCCATCCGTAATTTATGTCTTATTGAATAATTTAAGGGATAGAAATAGTGATTGCCTCTTTGGTGGTCATGATACTTTCCTTAGAGATCCATTCAACATGAACATAATCAGCATGCTCGCTAAAACAACCTTAGAAGATCTCCCATTCTTCAGGATTACTTTCATAACGACGACGGCTATTTACATTTACATGGTCTGTTTTTTTTTATAACAGGTCGCAGAAATAAATATCGTAAACATCCTCGCTCCAGTTTTCTCTATTTAGTGTGATTTGAACATATTTTTTAATACTTCCCCCTTTGAAGTTCTACATAAAAATTCTCTAGACTTTCGTAAGTAATAGCTTAATTTTCAATAAAGTACAAACCAAGGAAATGAACGAAGAAACCTATTTAAGTACACAAACTTTAAATAAAATATATGCTATTATCTCGGTTGGCAATTAAACAGTGATACCAAATGTTATTTTTGTATTTTTCGGAATGCACTAGTTTTTTCATGCATAAAGTTGAAAATGGTACTTAGGCAAGTAATTTTTAGTTTTCCTCCAACATAACCAGTAATAATAAAAACTATAGTTTTTGGTATGTTTTTTTGCTTGTTTTGTTTAAAAAAATTACAGAAAATAGTTAATAAATTACAAAATATAGTTTGGTCATAAAACTCTTTGGTTGTAAAATAGTTTATAAATTACAGAAAATAATTTCTAAATGATAGAAAATAGTTTATAAACGACAAAAAAAAGTTTAAAATTACGAAAAATAGTTAATAAATTACAATTCATAGTTTGGTCATAATAGTCTTTGGATTATAAAATAGTTTATAAATTACAGAAAATAATTTCGATATTATAATTTCTAAATTACAGAAAATAATTTCTATATTATAATTTCTAAATTACAGAAAACAATTTCCACATTAAAATTTCTAAATTACAGAAAATAATTTCTATATTATAATTTCTAAATTACAGAAAATAATTTATAAATAAAAGAGTTGATTAATTAATACGTTTGTCTCATCTCTTATGTAGGAGCAAAGGTCCCCGTTCTCCATGAATGGCAATATAATCCAAGGTCGGCTCCCTTCGAAGCACACTCCCAACAGTCTGAGGACATTGGGGTGATCAAAGTCCTTCATGACAAGCGCCTCTTTCAAAAAGCTCTCAATCGTTTGTCGATTGCTCCACGAATCTGTTACATTAAGAGAACAAAAGTTTGGAAAACTTAGATTCTGTATGAAACACACAAAAATGTCACGTTAAAAAGGTATATCAACTGGATACGTTTTTTTAAAAGCATCTACAATATTTTAAATTCAAATTTATGTTTTTTTACAATTTAATGCGATTTATCCATCATTCCAATAAGTTTATAATTAAATTCAAGTTTACTTTGAATTTTAAGTTCATGCTATATATTTTACTGCAGTTTGTACTTTAATTATAGGCGTATGTATGCATTAAAAAATATTGCTCTGTATATATATATATATATATATTGCTCTCTCTCTCTCTCTCTCTCTCTCTCTCTCTCTCTCTCTATATATATATATATATATATATATATATATATATATATATATATATATATATATATATATATATATATATATATATATATATATATATGTAAATAGTAATACTTAAAAATTTTAGTTCAACGTTACATTTTTACAATTTTCTACAAGGTATATATACTTGTTGGCGAAAAAATCTTTGACCTTATAGGTAGGAGGATAAAATTATGTGTTAAGTTTAAACTGTTTAAACTGTTTAAATTGTGATTCTTGCGATTCGAAAAAAATAAATAAAAACGGATACTTTGCACTGCAGGAAAAAAAATAGATGTTCATTTCAATAAAAAAGTAACTAGTTTAATAATTGTGTATAATTTATTCAAAATAAAGAGCATCACCAATTGAAATGTTGTTGAAGCGAAATAATATAACAGAAAAATATCATTGCAATATAAATAATGTAATTTATGTTTCTGATACTTACGCTCATGAAGTGTTTTAATGGCTACTTTTATATTTTCGGTTGACTCAGGACGTTGCAGTAAACCTTCGAACACGCATCCGAATTGTCCTATTTATAAAATTAACAGTTTAATACTGAAGTATAGTTTAATATTGAAATTATTGGCATCTAAATAATTAATTTAAGTTCATATTATATCCAGCTTGCTCACATTACCACGCTATACAGTCTAGAATGCAACGTTAGCAATACGAAAAAAATTTCCAATATTAAAAAAGCTACATTAAAAGTTATAAATATCGCATAGATACATTTTAAATTTTATCAGATGTTGAACAAACTTACAAAGAAATATAATAAGGCTAAAGGACACTAGTTATTTTTTTTACTCCCCCACGTTTCCTTGAAGTAAATCGTATGGTATAAAGAGTGCTTCTCCTCTACGTTAACCCTCAAGTTGAGATGTGCAGTAAATGCTACATTAGCCACTTAAGGGTTAACATTTAAAGATTAACTTTCGATATTTATAAAAATCTATTCAAAAGCTTGTGTGAAGTTTTCAAGGTTACCCCATATGCTACTATGTTACACATATTCAAGGAATTTTAATTTTTTTAATTTTAATCTCTGAAAAAAGTACACAAAAATATTATGTTTAAGCGTAACACAAGAATATTTTTCGTGTGTTTGGTATGTAGTGAAACTTTATTACACATATTTGTATGTTATAATAACAAATAAAAAAAGTGTGAAAACATCAGCAATGAGTTATTATAGATTCAAAATATTTCTACCTTGACTCGCTAAATAGTAAGGGGTCAGAGTATGACCAAAATCGCTTATTAAGTACAAAGATCATTCTATGCTGTTTAAAAGACGATGAAGCTATATTGAATAGATAATAATTGAATAGTTAAACGAATCCAAGTTATTCACTAATATGAATATATTTGGGTATATAGAAGAGAGACCAATTAAAGCGAAAGGAAAAGAAGCATTAACTAGATTGATACTATTCCTTTACCTAGATTAAATTCCTGAATTTGGTAATTAATTGGCAGTATTCCTGCTAATTGGTAAATAAAGAAAGCAACACAGATAAATTGTATGTCAAACCTGCACCGACTCTTTCTCCGAGAATCAGCCAAATCTTTGGAATTATAAGTTTCTTATCTTCCAAAAGTGTCCTTATTGCGCTGTCTACATGTTGCACATCCGCCATTTGTTTCCCTGTTAATTCATTCTTGGCTGTAGAAGCGTAACTCTTTGCAATGACAGCAGAAGAAGCATAATTTGATACACCATATCTTGCCATAGTAAGGTAATCTGAAAAAGTAAGATGTATTTAGAGGAAGTTTTTAATTCATGCACTTGTCTGAAGCGTCTGTCGGAGTTGGGTGAGATTGGTTAAAAATGCATTTTAAAATTTACAGGGCAAATGTGATAACTTTTTTTTAAACCTAATTTTAATGTTAACTTGGCAACAAAAAGAAGAGATCAATTCGACTCTATATATATTTTTAATAGATGTTTGCGCGTGACTTTAGTTGAGTTCAGATATTTGGGCAATTAAATTTCTTGGATAGGAAATGTCTCAATTAACCGGCACTTATTAAAAAAATATATTGTTCGATTTGGATACATTTATGTTGAAGGAAAAATAATACTTAAACTTGGAATAAAATGTAAACAAATTTTGTTACGCGGCTTTCATTCGTCCTAAAATATCGATGAACTGGATTTTTTTTTAAATTTTCACCGATTTCAAATTTTTTGTTATTGTTTTGCTTGATAAGGAATTTCTGTATTTAGAATGCAATTTATTACATTTTCGGTTATGTGGTAAATCCAATAAACTGGAAATATCGATTAGTCAGACTTTTTTTTACGTTTTCTACAATTTAATTTTTGTTGGATACGCAATGTATCCATTTAAAATAAAATGCAGAAAAGTTTTGGTTCTCCGGCCTTCAATTAATCAGATTAGCTGTTAACTGGACATGGCGATTTTTTTACATTAAAATGGAGTGTTACTGTTTTTCAATTAAACTGTTTTTCAAAATCTTGTCAAATTATTGAGCATTTAAGTCTAAAAAAACATTTTCCATGTTGTAAGCTTTCATGTGAGTAATATCAGGGGGTGACGCTTCCTGCTGAATTAGAAACTATAAAAATAAAAATAAAAATAAAATATACATTAAAAAACAGAAAACCGATTTTAAGAAAAATGTGGTAAAAAGTTACGAACAAGTGGTAAAAATATAAATATTTAATATTGATTTTATAGACAAATTGCATTTTTTTTAAAGTTAGTGCCATGGAGTCATTACTGCACTTAATCATTTTATTGCAGTCAATATATGTAAGAATCGTATTCAAAAATATATATACACTGATCGCCATTAATAAATATATTAACGTATTATTTCGTTACCTTTCGTTACCTTCGTTTCCTTGACATCGTCAATCCCACGCAAGGATTTCCTTTTCCTTTGTGTAAAACACAGAAATCCGATAAGAATTACACATACAAAGATCATAGCAAAGATAAACCACAAAATTGGACTCAATTGTGTTTGTACATCCACAGGTCCTGCAATCATTAGATAGCCTAGATGATGCCTGGAATATCCGACAAAAACCTGAAAAATATATTTTGAATCAGCTGAGAATAAAATGAATAGTTTCTATGTTTACCATTAATCATGATATTGATTAATTTTATTGCAATCAATATATGAATACTATATTAATGCATAATGAACCCACGTACAATGCAATTTTTTCCTTAGAAATGAGTAGCTTGTTACGATTTGTACAAACTTTATTCACTTACAATATTCACTCGTATTTGGTGTACTTGGGTAAACAGTGTAATTATAAAATATGCAAGAAAGCGTTTAGTTTAAATCATGGATATTCCCCATAACTGCAGATAATGTTGATTATCTTTAACCTAGTGATCTTTGAGGGTTATTGTATATATTTGTAATACCACCTTATTTTATATTTTATTTTAATGTCCTGTGTCTACCTTATAGTTTTATAATGCTCAAACTAGAAATTTTAACCTTTTCTAGTCGTATTGTATTTACTGTCATTTATGTCTGAATTTCCTCAATTGTATTTTTTAATGTTTTAGCTCAATACTGCATTTTCATTTATCCACGTGGCCGATTTCTGATGAAAAGATAAAAATTCCCAAAGTCAAAATCTTGTTAAATCTCATATCAATGTCAATGTGGGAGAATTTGTACATAAGTTGCCGAGATAGATTCTGTAGTCCCAAAATCCTGATCCAAGATCCTGTAGTAGAAGTAGATATGTCAAAAATTGTAACCGTATATTTTAATGAAGGAAAGTACAGGCAAAAGCCATGGCATAAGTACTTTCTAAAAGCACTAAAGCACATAGCCTCCCACCAACCACAGCGTCCTGTCGGCAGGACGTTAGTTGGAATTCATTTTGATCATTAATTAAAAAGCGAAGTTGTCTTAAACACCAGTGCTGATGCACACAAAGTGGATTTTACGAGTTCAGTTTACTGCTGTTAAGCAGCAAATTTCCGATATTTCTATAATATATTACAGTTTATATATTTTTTTTTATTATTATTATTTTGCACCAACTCAGAATTTTCGGATGGTACACTGTTAAAAATATTTATTCAAAAATGAACAAAATGTACTCATTTTTGAATACATTCGAAGCTTATCATTACTTCGAATGCATTAGTTTTAATTTTGAAAAATACATTTACTTAACTTATACATACTAGTAAACATATACATATACTTAGTAAATAGACATATACTTACTAAACCAGAAGTAAAGTTAAAAGGTGTGCCGAAAAAAAATGGGAAGTACGATAACTGAATTGTATCAACTCAGTTTCCATTTAAGCAATCGACATCAAATAATGTGGAAAACCATCTTTTGAACAAATATTTTAAGTTTAAGATGGTTTGAACAGAAGCTGAGATAAGCAAAATTAAATCACACTGCTCATTTTTGCGAAAGTATGATAACTTAAATTTGCGTACGTCATCGCTGATTTACGATGTAATTGTACACAAAAGAAAATGAGTACGTTCATGTACTCATTTTTAATCACCTGTTTGTTTTAGAGTGTGATACCAGCCTTTGAGAAGGAAGTTAAAAACCTCTATATAATAGTAAAGACGAGTCCAGCGGTAGCGCACTGACGGTAATAATCATACCGGCTGTACGATGCGTCCTTCCAGAAGGACATTGTACGACATATCATTAACTTTAAATATATGTATTATATAGAAATAAAATATATTGGAAGGGCATTTTTTTACACACACACCATATTACATAAACTAACGACTTTAATTACCTGAACTGAAATGTTAGTTACGGAGGAACTTGAATTCGGCATCAGGTTTGGTGGTATATCGCAGCTTATATGTTCCATAGTGACATTCTTTATTTTGCAGAAATCGTCATCTCCGAGCGAGACCTTAAAGTTGTCCGCTGAATTTATCAGATTTAAGTGGTTACCCTGAATTAAGGAAAACAAAGAGAAAATTCGTTTAGAACATGGTATGGGGACATACACTTATTTCTAATTAAGCAGTTAAGAACTTGAAAGTTTCGTGAAATGTCGGCTGTCAGAACTTATATTAAAATTGGCCCCAAATGATATTATGCTTTGCATACATTTGTGAAAAAAATTATAATGACATACACAAAATTAAAAAAAAATGTATCTCATAACCTCTCCCCCCCCCTCTCCCCCTAACATATTTGTTACCCAGTAATATAACTTGACTTATTAACACTTTAACACATATTTGTATCTTTAACTACATCTAATTATGCATTTGGTCATATTTTATTAAAAGAGTATTAACTTATGTAAATTGGTACTCTGATGCAAGGTGATGAAAGTTTGGACAATAGTTTGGATTATTGTGGTTATGTTGTACTTATCATTTACAAATTGCTTTCATTAACAGGTAAGTTCTGATTAAAAAAGATATACTTCTAAGCCCACACACAAGTTTCAACAGCTGAATTAAGTATATATTGCGTAAATCAAATATATGCAACTGGAGGAAAAATTCTACTTCACCATTATAAAAAGCTGAAACTGGCGTTCCTAAAAAGTTGAGGAAACTTCAGTTACGTCATATATTTTTGGATTGATGATTTTCTCAGAAAATCGAAATAACACAAAGCTTTTAAAACTGTTTCCGTATATGAAATCCACAGTAGATTAATAATAATCTCACTTTGATTTTCAGCGTTTCGCCTCCATCTGTCCACACTTCCGAGAAGTCCGGATCCGGGAAGTACATCAGACGCGACAGGTGTTCTTGGTGTATGTTGAAATCCCTGAGTTTCTGGACCCCATCCATAATAAAAGCCACATGTGTCCGGAGAGGGTGGGTCCTTGTCGGAATGGGAACTCCCGGCCTTTCCAGTAAGGACGGTGTCCAACATGTCATGACGGTCCCTCTCGATTTTGGATCCGCCCAACACTCCTAAAAGTACTCACATGGATTGCGTTATATATCAAAATACCATGGAAAGTTTAAAGACAATGAAGATTGTTGCTACCGAAAAATACTGGTACAGAAATCATCATAAATAAATTTCTATTGGTCATTCTAAGGTTTAATAAACATAATACTCCATTCGTACGGGTAATTGCGTCTTTTGAGGAACATAACTTAAAGGATTGGTCATGATAGTGCAGTAGCAAGTCACATTCTGTAATGTGGTTAACTTGTACCGTTAAAATATTCAGGGCAAACTATACGCGTACGACTGGAGTATTAGATTTATTAACACTCAAAGTGACTGATAGAAGTAAGCTATAATTTTTGTGTCAGAATTTTTAGATGACAGTAATCCTCATAGTCATTCAACTTGGTCATAATTTAAGATCATCACTACTCTTTATGATTTGGTCTTTTTATTATTTAAAACTTGTTCTTTTATACAGAAATATTTTGTATTGAGTATAATATTGTTAAAATTACTGTACAATCTCAGTCACACTTACCTCCATAGTGTCTAAATTATTCGTAGTCAGTGCTAATGGGACCATCACCACTAGCTTGGGTAGCTGCACACTATTTAAGTAAATTCCTGTAGCCGTCACATTCTTTAGACCACTGTGTAAAAAAGGAAGGAAAAGCAACATATTAGAAATCACTTGTAAAGATTTTGAAAACTATACAAGGAACATGAAAATAGGCAATTATAAAATTGTACAGCCGCATTGATTTACCACGAAAGTAATTTTGTGCATATAAATGCAATTAATAGAATGCATACAACGCTCGTTTGTTTAATTGACTTTACCGAGTTTATTTTGTTTGAATTATTAATTTGTAGAAGACATATTATATTTTAGAAGATGTACTTTCCTACATAAGTGTGTACTTGGTTTTGCTCTTTAGTTAACGATATTTGAATAACGAATAATAGTTTGAAGTTTTTCTCAGCAGCAGTGAATCATGCAACAGTCATTTAATACTGCTATTGCCGAATAAAAATATTTGTGATAAAAAATACAGTAAGATTTGTACTTGCACAATCGGCGTGACATATTGCTAACAGCTTACATTTAAACTGTTTTACTGAAGTGCTTATATTGAATATCACACATATTGTTGTTCATACCTCATAGTTGTGGCACCTGGTTGAATCTGATGTATTTCAGGATCTGGAGTGTATTTGAAAGATTTTGAGAGGCCTGTGATGTTGAAAGTTGAAGGGGGATTTTCATCAATGAATAAAATCATGTCATTGAAAAGAAGAGCAATCGATTCCGGGTATTCTGAAGAGGACACGTTTATAGTTATGCATGAGACTGTGTCCTTATCGAATCTGAAATAAAAAGGGGAAAACTTTAAACAAATGTACTTATAATTATTCCATATACGATCTCGCACATGCGGGAAATGACACATACAAACTACATATGTACAATATAAGTATGCCGTAGAGCCCTGATCCCTACAACAGCAAAATAAACTAAATTACTATAATATGCAAAAACAAACTTTCTACAGTCATGGTCTGTCAGTTATTAACCTTCCTTATAGTTCAGCGACAATGACTGCAGTAGCCTGCATTATTTTCTGCATTTAATCGGTTTTATAAGCATTATTTTTAATTTTTTTTTTTTACAAACTGGACGTGTAGACCAACTTACTTAGTTAAATAGCAACTTCTCCCGTTCACAATGAACACACGATCTTTGCCTATGTCGTAGTCCAGGTTTTCTCCAAATATAGTGACGTTGGTTCCCCCAGAAGTGGGTCCTTTATGGGGTCGTATGCCGTAGAGCCGTGGTCCCTATAATAAAAAAAAGAACCTAAATTACTATAGAGTATGTGACGGTAAAAGTACACGTGGTTGCAAAAGTACGCAGTGACGTTTTAAAAAAAATAACGTACTTTCATAAGACAACCACCAGCCGGCATGCTTATCACATCAGTGCCATATGTACAACAGAAATGTATCGTGGTAATATAACTTGAAGCAACAGAAATAATGTAAGTCACTATTTAGCAGTTTTGATGAAATATATTCAATATTGTATTTAAACATTTTGTGTATCAGAATAGAGCTATCGTTTTTGCATTTGTTTTAATTCGTAGTGATGCATTTGACCTTTCGATTCATCGGAAAGTCTGCAATGTTTCCCTATAGTTCTTGACCTGTGAAGCCATGAAACAAAAATATATCAAAATGGGATAAACGTTATATGTACCTCTAATACAAAATATGGGTACCTCTATGTGCCCCGTTTTTCTACATCTCTATTTCTGTTTTATGATTAAATGGTTTATTTGCCTTATGAAGTTATTGATTAATATTTATGGAAAAAAAGAATGATACTCACCAAATAGTAAGAAAAATTCTGAATACTAACAACCGATCCTTTGATACTGTAATTGTGACCGGTAGAGGAAGAGTAACTTAATGTGACATTTATTTTAATGGGACCAGACTTCTTTTGTGGAGCAAATCCCAGCTTGCACATAACCCTTAAAATAAAAATATATCACTATATCAATAGCCCAAATATACATTATTGAAAAATTACATTTTAAAAAGAATAAAAATGGTAAAATAAATGTCCGTGCAGATTCTGTCCAGCATTTTCATTGCAATTGTTTCATAACGCTATGAAATGATTTTTTCGTTACAAATAAGCACATATTTCGAGAATTTAAAAATTGTTTCTCAATTGAGCAGTACAAAATGAAATCCGAAAATTTCGTATTTCGTCATTTTATCCACTCAGACGATGTATGAAAATTTCGTTTTCCGTCGTTCGTCATTTTATCCACTTAAATGATGTTATAGTCACGAAGAAAGTTAAGCACAATCTTAATACCAAACATATAATAATTGTTTCGTTAATATACGTTAATTCGTAATTTGGAATATATTATTTTCGGGTTTAAAGTAATACAGAATAATTATAAAAAAATTTCAGCACATTAAGTTTTTTTTCTGGAAGTTCATACTAAACCTAATGGACGAAGCGTACAACAGTTAAAACATGTGAATAAGACAATTTTCTTGTAATTTTCTGCAGTTCGGTTTCAAAGGATATTCAGGAATGAGATTGTGCATGAATTCAGCCATTATTATTTAAAAAATATATAAGTACGTTAGTGGTAGTTTTTTTAAAATAAAATTTACATCCTAATTCGAAATATAAAATTACCGTCATAAAAAAAAGCCACTAACATAAAAAATCAAAACTTTATAAGAAACAAGAAAAACTTTTAGAGTTTTAATACTTTAAATGGCTTTTGTTGTTTAAAAGTAGTTGCTCGCATGTAATTTTTTTTTATTTTGGTGATAGTTATTTTTTCTTTTACTATGTAAGTTTACCATGTTTTTATATTTACAACTCATCATGGGTTTAAAGCCTTTTTATTATTCACTTGTCATACTGGGCCTTCTTTTTTTTAAATCGCTTCGAAGTGGAGTTAGGGCCAATATAAATTTCTTTAAAACTCACCATTCTATTTGATTTATGGATTTTAAATGTCATAAAAAGGTGTAAATTTAAGGCAAATCTGATAAGCTAAAATATAAAGAATCATAAAAAATACGGAGTTGGAGCCTTTTAACTTATAACGGCAGAATACATTAAAATAATATTACTATTAAATAAAAACGATATTGTAAATAAAAAATACACTGTTATTAACTTAAATAATTTTAATTACTAAACAAGATAAAATTTCGAATTAAAAAAATTATGCGCTTATATTTTTCTTCAAAATATTAATTTGACATTTTTTTCTTTCAGCTATATTTTTAAATCTTTGTTATTTTTAAGTGCAACAATATATTTAAAACTAAGGCTGTATATTTGAATGCATACTTCTAAAGTTGCAAGTGGAACATAACGTCTATTTTTTTAATCCTTTAAACTACGCAAAATTATCAAATTTGTGGAGTTTTATACTTAATAGACTGAGATCGCAGTAAAATCTTGCCATTAACCCCAAATTTATCCGAAATTGACAGTGATGACGTAAAAAATTTTCGGAGAAGTACTTTTGCTCATGAAACATGATTATGAGATCGACCTTTACTATTAAAAAGAGGTATATATTTGTCAGTTGAATTATTGTCAAGCCAGCTAGACAACGGGCTAATGACAGCAGCGCTACAAAAGTGAAGTATTTCGTTTATTTTTAATTTTTTTTTCACGTTGTTTGATATATGTTGTATTAAAAATTTCACAACAAAACAAAACGTTCTAAACGTTTATCTCTTTAAATGTAAAATATAATCTCCATGCATGTCTGACTCTTGATATTTCTAAATTTCAAAAGAGCGTTACTACTCACATGACATTATTCCATGAAAGTGTTTCACATGGAATGCCAGCAATCGAAATGGAGCTATTTTTATCATCAACGTAGTATCCAAAATTATCACCTTTGATTTTTAATATAGTTCCGACTTGAATCTCTGTATATTGAGGCGATACCTGAAAAAATAATAATTTGTAAACATGAAACGAAATGGAATTTTTTTTTTAGAAATTAAATGCGTTGAATTTCTTACCTGAAATCAGTTACATAAACTTTCAATCAAAATAGAATAAAAGAAGGTAAAAATACTGCCATTTATATTATTAGAACATATTTGTATTGAACTCATGATTCTATTTTTTTAATATTAAATCCTATTATTCAAATTTTTATATGATTTCAGAGTAATCTGTTGACAGATAATACTGCTAAAATATTATGTGTCAACAGATATTTAAGCAATAATAAGTTAATAATGGATACTTTATGTTATCGTAATAACACTGAGCCTATATTGACATTTGATAGAGTGTCCAATTGTGAACAATCTATACAAATTGTTTCGTCAGAAAACAGAATTGTTGCAGATATGCCAAAGGAATGAGGATACACATGCAAATCTTCATTTGTAAAATTAATTCCTTAGTCTTTATTTATGGTTGGTTTGGTTTATACGTTTCTATTGTTTCCTATTTCTGTTCTTGTATTGAGACTTATCACAGCCACATTCATACTTTCATCCCGTTATTTTAGAAACAAGGTCAGATAACAGGGAAACACCTCAGATGGTACTCCACGCCTTCAAAAAGCGTCGGGACTTCTTCATTTATGGAAAGTCAATTTATATATTTGTCAAATGTTTGTAAATTACAAGTATTTCAAAAGGCAGGTTTGAAGAATGTGGGGCACCGAAATATTCGAGTGCTGCTGACAGATACAAATTCTAATGGCTGTTAGAATTTTATGCTAAATTTTCAATTTAGTGAAAGAAATTAAAAAATAATAATATATTCTTCAAATACAAGAACATATTGTAAAAATAAAAATAAATATAAAAGTATATAATTATAAAAATAGAATATATATAAAAATTATATAAGTATAAAAATAGAATAAGTATAAAAATAGAATAAGTATAAAAATAGAATAAATATAAAAATAGAATAAGTATAAAAATAGAATAAGTATAAAAATAGAATAAGTATAAAAATAGAATAAGTATAAAAATAGAATAAGTATAAAAATAGAATAAGTATAAAGGAATATATGTACATTTTAATCATTTGTCAAATATGGCAGGAGTAGCTAGTAGCAGCATTTCTAGTAATCTTAATTGCCAAACATAAAAAGGGCAAATGAGGAACTATCTTGTGTTAAAAAATTAATCGAAAAGGGGGGGGGGGTTCAATAGAGAAAGCGACACACTAAATATATATATTATGATAGAATACTCAAAACAGCACAAAAAATAATTTTACTTGAATGACAGCCTCATCTACAGATATATATATATATATATATATATATATATATATATAATATCTGAATAAGCAAAATATAAAAGTAAAGAAAATAATATTCTATTCTGTATATATATATTAAGATAAGTTGTTCTGTTTGTTTAATAACATTTTCAAAAAAAAGATACAATATGTCCATAGTGCAAGGTATGTTTCATACAAACTTTTTAATTTAAAGATTTAATGTGAATACATTTTCTATATTTTTTTAACGTAGCAGGAGAAGGATCCATACTGGAAAATAGATTGAAATTCTTTCAAATAATAACTGTTGAGAATACTTTTATTTCAGCGAATTGTTTAAAATAAACTTTCACTGCGTAAATAAGACGTGCAATAATACGCTTCCAAAAGTTCCGGAATGTACCATCTGTATTTTGCGGTTCTGTAAGTAGTAACATTGTATATGTATACACAATGCGATCTACTTTCGGCAACTCTGTGAGAGTAAAAAACTCTCACAAGTATACCAGCCCTTACACTCGTTTACGTGCGTGGAAAACCGCGAGTTTCGTGTAAAATGGATTCTAAAGTTGCTTTTGAACCTACCTCATAAATGCTTGGATTGCAAAAGTCACGGGTGAATACGTCGGAGTCAGGACATTCTTCGAGGCGTGTACAGCCAACACCACCGTAACTGACTCAAGGCCTGAGCGCGCTTAGGATGAGTCATCGCAGGCAGACCGGTATCGAAGAAGAAGCGAATGGCACTTAGCGAAATAATTTTCGGACGTTTTTCAAAGTTCGAGCATATTTTACTTTCTTGTACATTTCGCGTAGTGTATAACGGTGAAAGGTCAATGTCTATTTTTAGAATTCAGTACCTATTTAATAAACCAAAATTACTTATTTCATTTGTTTTATCAATGTTCATGAACTGAGTAACAATGCAAATCAATTTAATTCTTGAGTGAATGGACTGTTTATTAGCTCATAAACATGTCCTCTTTTTGGTCAAAATAATATTAAAAAAAACGATATTTTTAATTACATAAGTTCACTAATTTAAGAAAATAAAAAACAATTTTTATTTCTCAGTTCAAACTTTTGTTATGAACTTTATATTCGCTTGCTAGTTCAAAATGAACCTTCAAAAGACATGTGCAAGTAAAGAATATTTTTTTTAATAAATTTATACATTTTATAGAAGTTTACTTGGTATAATATCAATAAAATTATCTGAGATAAGTGTCTGAATGGGCTGTTTACTTAAAATATAATAAACAAGTCTCTTTTTGGTAGAATGAATAAACTGGATTTTTTTTGCATTAATTTCTTATTTATTTAAATAATTTTACGAACATTTTATTGCTCAATTCAAACTTTTATTGTGAACTTTACATTCGCCTGCTTTTAATTAAAAATGAGCTTTCAAAAACATGTGCAAATGAAAAATACTTTATAAATTTATACATTTTATAAAAGTTAACTTGGTACAATATCAATTAAAATTATCTGAAATAATTAAGTGGCTGAATGAGCTTTTTACTTAAATTATAATGAGCAGGTCACTTTCAGCTAGAATTGAATAAACTGGAACTTTTTGTATTAATTTTTTATTTAAATAATTTTACTTACATTTTTATTACTCAATTCAAACTTTTATTGTGAACTTTACAATTCCTTGCTTTAGTTAACAATGAGCCTTCAATAAACATGTGCAAATGAAAAATACTTTATAAATTTTATAAAAGTTTACTTGGTACAATATCAATTAAAATTATCTGAAGGGGCTTTTTACTTAAATTATAATAAACAAGTCACTTTTTGGTAGAATTGAATAAACTGGATCTTTTATATAAATTTTTTATTTATTTAAATAATTTTACTTGAGTTTTATTACTCAATTCAAACTTTTATTGTGAACTTTACATTTGCTTGCTTTTAGTTACCTTCAAAACACATGTGCAAATACATTTTTTTTTATAAATTTATACATTTTATAAAAGTTTTCTTGGTACAATATAAATCATATGAAATAAGTGGCTGAATGGGCTGTTTACTTAAATTATAAACAAGTCACTTTTTGGGAGAATTGAATGAACTGGATGATCTTGCCCTAATTTTTAATTATATTTTATTAATTAATTAAAAAAAATTAAAGATATCAAAATAATTTTTTAACCTTTCAAACTTTTTAAAGAAATCAATAAAATTGATCGCTATGACTTTACACTAAGGCCAAAATGACATATTTGTCGTAAAGTCAATCGACTGCTTAAAAATGCCCACATTAAAGATTGAAAACATAAAAATTATGCAATTAATCAATATAAAAAAAGACAATGTATGCAATTAATCACGAATACGGCAAAAAAGGTGCATGTGAGTGTAGTGATTCCAATATTTGATAAGGCGTGTCGGTTCCTGTTAGTTAAGTGCTATAACAGGCCAACCCGAGGCAAGAGCAGAATAAATTCTAGCCCAAACCTTTTTCTGTATGTATGAGAGCCATATGATATTGAGCAGCAAGTAAATAACGTACAGTAAGACAGTTTGTCTTCTACATGTAAATATGCAGGTGGAGGATACACGATGAGGAACAGATAAATTATAAAAGATAACACGTTGAACAGCAAGTAAATAACGTACAGTAAGACAGTCCGTCTTCTACATGTAAATATGCAGGTGGAGGAAACACGAGGAACCGATAATTATAAAAGATGACACGTTGAACAACAAGTAAATAACGTACAGTAAGACAGTCCGTCTTCTACATGTAAATATGCAGGTGGAGGAAACACGAGGAACCGATAATTATAAAAGATGACACGTTGAACAGCAAGTAAATAACGTACAGTAAGACAGTCCGTCTTCTACATGTAAATATGCAGGTGGAGGAAACACGAGGAACCGATAATTATAAAAGATGACACGTTGAACAGCAAGTAAATAACGTACAGTAAGACAGTCCGTCTTCTACATGTAAATATGCAGGTGGAGGAAACACGAGGAACCGATAATTATAAAAGATGACACGTTGAACAGCAAGTAAATAACGTACAGTAAGACAGTCCGTCTTCTACATGTAAATATGCAGGTGGAGGAAACACGAGGAACCGATAATTATAAAAGATGACACGTTGAACAGCAAGTAAATAACGTACAGTAAGACAGTTCGTCTTCTACGTGTAAATATGCAGATGGAGGATACACGATGTGGAACAGATAAATTATAAAAGATACACGTTGAACAGCAAGTAAATAACGTACAGTAAGACAGTTCGTCTAATCATTAGAAGCGTTTGAAGCCACGCCAGTCAGATTGAGGGTCCCTTTGATGTGGGCCCTCATGTGATTGTCGACCTGACGCAGCTGCTGCTTGGTGTATTGGTGACCTCTCATGGCAAAGGACAGGGAGGGTAGAGAAACGTCTTCAAAGCGTCTATCCTCTGCCACGGGGCGAGGCTGGATCCGCCGATCTTTTTTCCTAGGTGGATGATCTTCGCAATCTCCGGGGAATTCTCGAGCAGGTTGTAGCCGATGGGGTTACCCAGGAAGGATGTCGGGATGTTGTCTGGAATCACTTCAATGGGCGCAGGCCCGCCGGCTTCTTCCCTGACAGGTGGATCGATGGGCATTTGCTCGCGTTGACTTTTAGGCTTAGAGCCTCTGTCACGGTGTAGAGACGGTCGAGCATGGACTGGAGCTCTACTTGACTGGATGTCATCAGAAGTTTGTCATCGGCAAATGCGAGGACTTTGTATTTCTCGCCCTCCCCCTGGAGATCTTGAAGTATCGGGTTGATGGTAAGATTGAACCTTTAAAAAAATTAATTAAAGCTTGTTACTATCAATATCAGCAAATAAGAAAAATATAATTGAATTAAATACATATTTAGGACTGTTTAATGGGGCAGTTCTATTTTAAATGAAACTGGGCAACAAATTTAACCCGCGCGTCAGCTCCAATGAATTTTCAATACAGAGGTTGTTGCAATTCCATCTCATTCTAACATGTTTGGTTCAGCTAGTAAAACGTTAACTTGTAAAGTGTAAAATATTATTGGGTGAGGTACAATAAATTGTTCTAGATAAATGGAGAATGTTCTGGAATGAGCAGGGCCTATTCTAAACATACAATTAAGAATTATTGAAGTTTTTATTTTGTTCTCAAATTGATAGGCCGAAGAAAGATTTTCAAAAAAATATGTTTATACAAACTTTATGAAAAGCTTAAACTCACTTCTGTTTATTGAATCGATACAGATACAAATATAAACCTTGTTTCTGTAACAATAAGAGCATTAAATATTACCTTAACTCCCAAATATTGCTATAAGAAATAAATAATTCCAATATTTTATGTGAAATGATTCCTACATTAGTAATGCATGAAAATAATGACGAACATTTCACACTGTATTGAAGTAAATATGCAGGAAATAGATTCAAATTTCAAGAACCATTTTTAATTCTTTGTTATTTATAAGTAATTACAAAAATACAACTTACCTTAGAAGACTTGGAAGGTATGAAATCCTTTCTAGGTATCGCTGTTATCCATTTTTTTCGAGTTCCGACATTTTCGGGATATTTTAAAATAGTCACACGTTCAAGAACTCTATCATAATTCCCTTTGCAATTAGGCACGCAGCACCGAGAAGGCATCTTATGTAATTGACGTTCCTAAAACTGCAGAATAATTAATAAAATATATAAATAAAATTAACTTTTCGCGCTTCGAAAACAACCTTGTTTATATTTGCAACGAACGGATTCAGCCGTTGAATTGAATGGCGCTGTGTCTTTCGGTAGGTCTACCTTTGATGACTCATAGCTTTCTGATCGACAGCGTGCGCAGGCCTTGAGTCAGTTACGGTGGTGTTGGTACAGCGTCCTGCGCACCATCCGCACTGGACGGGGTCAATCTGTCCACGTGTCAAGCAGGCCCCGCAGGTTTCGTGTACACTGCAGCTTGCTACTGGATACTTGATGATCTAGCTTGATAGTAGAATTTAATTTGAATCAGTAACTGAAGAAAAATAAGAACATACAGAAATGTTAGATTACCAAACGGTTATAACTATAAATTGATTTATATATATAAAGAACAATTTAAAGTGTTATTACGTAGACAGTGTTGGATTTTCTGTTTTCTTTTAACGATTACTATCTATTTATTTTTGTAATAACACTTCAGCAGTTCATTAATAATAGAGAGGAAGATGTAGTTATTCGATGTTTAGCACCAGATTTTTATTCTTAAGTTTCAATGTTACCGATTCCGTCGCTTTTACTTTCAGGAGTATCATCAAAATAATATTTTTAAATCATCTCAAGAAATATTATAGAAAGTCATGTATGATATATTTCCTTACCTTATTTCGAAACAGGAAGTAAATATGTTCAAAGTAAAGATCAAAATCAGATGAATAGGGGAATAATTTTAAAGTTGTATCTTTGTCCAACATGTAGTTCTTAGAGATTATTTTTCCTGTTGATAAGCTCACCTGTAAGAAAGATATATGATTTATAAAGTCGATACTATTTAATTATTTAAATATTATTTCTTTGTTTAAACCGGAACTTTATGGGTGAGGATAGTGCAAATAAAAGTCCTCAAGTATTCAAGAAGCGAAAAGCTTCCACGACGCCATCCACACCGTCACTTTTGATCAAAAATATCAGAATTACTTAATAACATATTTTCCTATTCAACCATTTTTCTTTCTGTGTTTCTGTCCTCTTTTCGTTCATATATTTAAAATGAATGAAATAAGTACTAGACACAAATAAATAGGAAAATTTATTTTAAAGAATAGGTCAAAAGTAACCTCTTGTTTCCTCCTACATTGGTGCTTTAAAAATCAGAAATAGTCCAGGATACACAATGTATTAAATTTAAGGTCTGGAGCAAAAATCCGCTGTTTGTCTCACCTCGGCAATTTTTTATTGAAAATAAATGGGCTCCGTTTTTTTTAATTTGATGGTCTTAAGTCTCGGCATAAAAACACACAAACACCAGGCGATAAACGCGTGCACAATGTACATGTACCGAATCTTAAAAGTAGGAACATGCAACCTCCACAGAAGAAAACCATGAGGACATCTGCCCTACTACTATCTTTAGTTGGGAAGTTTGGGCAAATGTCCTCGAGTTTTTCTTCTGTAACTATTTCGTTTCCTTCCGAAAAACTGGATCGCTTGGTCCGATCAATATCTATGGAAACCAACCAATCCAGCGCAATGTCTCGGATTGAAAATTAAACCGTTCCAGATGAAAACGCGAGGACTTGCGCCTAACTTTCAAAGTAAGTCGGCAAAGTTTGATCGGCTGACACCTTGAGTTTTTAATCTTTTAACTGATATGCTGGCCATCTAATCATTAAAAAACACAACCGATACCTATATATTTTAAAAACTGCGGGGCTGGTACTTTTCTATTAATTTCATGTAAATTACAAATTTTACAGGATATTCCTGTGTTATATCCGCATGCGCTCTATAGTATACGTCGTTAAATAATGAGTTATGTCTTTTCGCTCACCTGTTTAAACGTAAGATACAAAAATTTTAACAATGAGTTCGTTTCTGGATCTTACCTATACATTTTCATAAAATGAATGTATCACATAAATTTAGTTGGATTAGAGATTTGAAATCATAGTACTATTGGCTGCAATTTTGTGAGTTTTTAAATACGGTTTGGGATAGTTTTTCTTTTTAAATTTTTTTTCGGGGTTTATAATATTAAAAAATAGCACAAACCTACCTTGACCACTGAACTATGATTTCCACCTCCAATAACAATTATGTCCTTGTTTTGCTTTACAGTGGTCAGGGTTTCAAGCCATATATTTGGCAAAAACATGGAGGCAGTCAAGTCTAAAACGCGGGTATCGATATTTGGAGTACCAATTGATCCGCAAATGCTTCCATTCCTATTTGTTTCCTGAAAACATAAAGCTTTGTCAGTATATAAATATACGAACTGTTTCTTAATTGGTGCATTAACACTCTAAAAATCATCCATTTAATATAGGGTATTTTCTTGAAATTTTCTAAGAAAATATTTTTTATTTTGATATTGAAACGACATTTTTATTGAACGTAAAGTGAGAAGTAAAAAATTAGTTTTTAGAAATTTAGGCCCAAAAGTGTTCATTATGGAAATTTTATGAACTGAAAAAAATTAAGACGCGGAAACATTTTTTTTATAATTAAAAACAATTAAATATATCCGTATCAGTTAATAATAGAAAAATATAACAATTCTGTCATTTTTTTAAATCTTTTTTAATACTTGCTTGATTTTTATGAGGAACGTTAGTGAAGCAGAAAATGTATGCACTTGCCTTTTCTTGGAAAACATATTAATGAACTTTATTTGAAGAAAATATTAATACATTTTTATTAATATGCTTTTTGGAACATATTAATAAACAATTTTGTAAATAATCAAAATTTCTTAAACTCAATGCACTTTGGGTACTCCAATGTTAAATGGATTTGATCAAACATTCGTGAAATAAACGGAACTACCCCCCGCCTATTATAATAACTGCAAGACAATGTAATCAATTCATAACCTTTACAATGTATTTAATTTGACCAAATAAGGTATTAAATATGACAACATAACACTGTTAAAAATGCACTCTCATTTTTGAAGAAACTTTCGTCATATTTGACGAAACAGACGCCTGCTATATCATGCTCCGATTAAATATTTCGTCAAACTGAGAAAATTCATTTTGTCCTTTTTTTACCATGAAATTTATTTCGTTAAAAATTAGGATATTTTCAAATAAATATAAAAAACTCAATTTGTGCCGCGGACCTCCCAGTTCAGAGTGCAAAGCTCTGTAACTACCTAAAGTAAGAAGACTATCGAATTGTGAGAATTTTGTCGTTGTTTTCACGAAATTTATTTCGTCAAAAATAAGGCACGTACAAAAACCAATTTTGAGTTTATACCACTGAAAAGGGCCGTAAAGGAATCTTAGTAAATAACTTTCATTAACAATTTGAGGGCCCTTGTTTCGTAAAAAGTTACCTGATCCAATGACCAAACTATTGTCAAATCTGACGACAGTAGCCCAGGTGATCGCAGTAATTTCAAAAATGATAGGGTTATTCCTAAGAGTGAATGTATTTAATAATTGACAATGTATTCAATGCATCAACCTTTGATTGAATCTCCTAATTACCTCTTTATCACACATTTGTCCAAAATAGTAAGGGGAGCAACTTGTGGGTCTCTTGTTGAAGTACTCGACGATCGTTGGCATTGGGAAAACGCACAGAGCAGTCCCTTGAGCGTTACTGTAACTCACGTACAGAGATTTCTCATTCGATGCCTTGGAATCGCCAAAGTGGGTTTTGGGAAACCCCACGCGAAATAGACCCTCGTGTAGACAGCGGATGTCCAGCTCCGCATAGGATTGAAATGTCACGTCCTTAGTGCAAAAGCGCAACAGCTTGGGCTGTATACTATTTTCCTCCCAGAAGTATTCGACAACGAAGTAGACATATCCATCGTAAACGAACCCATCATTCCTTACTAGTACCTGCAAGAAAGATATGATTTTTTTTGTTGATAAAATAAATCCCCGTGCACCACAAAGTATCACACGGGGCTTACAGATGTAAGTATAGATATTTAATATATAGAACAGTCGTGAACAAACATAAACCATTTAGAAAAATGGAACAAAAGTTAAAAAGAAAACAAAACTATATTACAAAGTAGGGATCAATAAAATTACCAAAAACATTGAAAATGCGCTTAGGATGCCAATTGATGTTTTGTTTAGGAGATAAATTAATGTAAAGTTTCAAATTACATTTTAAGAACCTCTCTCTCCTTCTGAAGCATTGGGAATTCGAATAGAATATGTTAGTCATTTTGAATGTTGCCTTTATTTTGGAATTTCATATATTTGATGGAGACAAGTAAAATTTATATAAATATGATTTTTAAAATTACCATGACCTGTTAAAAATTAATTGGTATTGATATTTTCCTCTCCTGGAGACCTTAGGCTGAATATATGGTACGGACCCCTCAACTATAGAGGGGGGGGGGAAGCTCAGAAAATTTTGGCCTACGCAAAATCTAAGAGGGGGAGGGGGTCGATTTTTTTTGGAAAATATGTATTTCGAAACTTCAAATTAAATCATTTTTAAGTGTCCATACAAAATTGCGATACGCCGTTTTTTATAAATTTCCAATTCTATGTTACAGAATGTCTACGGTTTCAAGGTATCTCAAGATCAAATGGCATTCTGGGATCTATGAAAATGACAATTAAATATTGCACTCGTCTTTATATTTCCCTCAAATGGCTCTAAGTAAAATAAAAATGTAAGAAAATACAAACAGCTGTTTTTTAAAAAAATGCCACTGTGTTTATCTCAAATTAAACATATTTTTTCTTTAAAGAGCATAAAAGTGTTAAGATATATTTACACTGTACATTTCTGTTAGGATTTTTTTTCCCTCATGAAAAGATTGTAGTATACTTTTTTCATTATTATTTATATGATCATTCTCGGACTGTGTTTTTTTTTGGTGTGTGGTGCGGACCACTAGTCTGTAGCCTAATCCTAAATCCGGCCCTGCTTCCATTGGAGATTCCCTTTTAGCGAAACGGTCATTTCAATTAGAATACAGAAATAAAATATTTACAAAATGATGAAAATCATTTCCTTTACTTCAGTTGCGGTTTGCGATACTTTCTACATTTATCACAGGATGTTATATTTTTTTGTCCTTCAAAAACTTGGCGTTACGACCGAAACTTTCTATATTAATCGACGGATGGGATTTTGTAATTTTGTATGGTTAAATCTCTATAAATAAATGCGAAAGCTCTCGCCATTCACTCATCCACTGACTTAGCATTAAAATCCCATATACCCCATAATATGAAAATTGACATTCCTTATACTTTAAACAGAAAAAATTTGCTATTCGAGAACTCTAAACAGAAGTTTCCGTTCCGGCGTTCTTCATTCTCCAATTTCTTATTTACCTAGGAAAATAAAATTTGACATCTTCTTCTGTATAACTTAAAAAGGGAAAGTAAGCTATTTGCAAGGAGGGGAAAGGGAAAAGAAGAAGCCCTGTAAGTGGTAGAATCTGAAGTAATGATCGGTTCAGTGCAGCAATCTGCATCCCGAGGTCCATTACGCTGATATGGGTTTTTGTGCGCTCCGACCAATTTTAAAATTCTGTACATAACGAAACTGTTTTATCGTATAGAAAAATAATTGTTTTCGAAAAATTGCCAAAAAAAGCATAGCAGTTTTATGATTTTTTTAATTCGAAAATGTTAAGTGATACCAGAATCAAACAAAACCACACGAAAACATATAATAATAATAACATATAATAAACATATAAGATAATTTGAAACAAATATTTGCTCATAAAATATTATCACTTTAAAAAAGTTACTGAATTTCCGAAAAGTAGTTAAAACATAACAATGTATCTCTACCAAGTTTCTTTTAGATCTGATGTGTTTAACAGAAATTCAGGCGTATCATTTTTAGTGAGCTTGAAGAAGTCTGCAGTTAAAAAAATTGAGCTAGTATCTATTATAGAAATTTGAAGTATTATACCTGTTCAGTTCTATTGAAAAAAAAATAGCCTGTTGTCGAATCTTTCTGCAATGGATATCGGAAATGATAGCCATCGTTTTTTTTCACAAGCACTTTGCTGGATACGGCAGGAACAAAGTAATCATTAACGTGCTTTCCATGGGCCGTGAACAACGTCCACTGTCCATCATGTCCGTGGTCAAACAACGCTCGGTTGCTCTCCAGACCCAGATTGTAGCCCTGGCTGTTGTTGTACGGATGGATCCAGTGGACTTCTTCCAGGTTGTCCATTGGTCTGATCTGACATAACCTATTTGAATTTTATTTCTTTATATTAAAACATTATTTATTTTTATTATATATTATTAGATACACAATGTTGTCAAGGGGCCCCCAAGGCCCGTCCAGGCAACGCAATAAAACTACATATACAATACAACAACATACACAATACAACATTGTGTAATTGAAAAATTTCTTTTTTTAGTTTAAGTATATTATATGTATGTACATTTCTAAAACAATAAGTAATCGGATCTCTATGAATGCAAACATTTTTGTTGTTATATTAATAAAGAAGTACGTTATATATGTATAATTTTCTTATAGTTAAAATGGAGTTTGATAAATTATCCGATACACAATTTAGCATTCGGAGCAATCTGTTTTGAGTATTTATTAAAGGTTTAATATTATTTATGTAGTCACCACCCCAAGAGATTATACCATATTGAAATATATTGGGCCCAAGCAAAATATAACTTTTTTAAGAATGATTTACTGATACAATTTCTTAAATAATAAAAAGCATATATACAGAAGCGTAGCTTATGGTTCACCTTCTTAACATGTAAATTCCATTTAAATGTCTGGTGTACATGTAGACCAAGATATTTTAAGCTTTCCACTCTGTTTATAGTAGGACAGTTGCAATTCGAAATATTTCCAGGGCATAATATGTGGTATTTAAGAATTAAGTCTTCCGAATGACCAGACATCATATTAAAATTTATGTATTTTGTCTTATCACTATTTATAATTAAATCTTTATGTTGAAACCAATTTTTAATTTTTAACAAATCTGACTTTATCATTTCTTTTAACAAATCATATGTTTCAGCTGAGTACACCAACACGGTATCATCTGCATAGGTAATAAGTTGTCCAAATATAGATAAGTTGCATAGATCATTAATACATATTATGAATAATAAAGGACCTAAAATTGAACCTTGTGGGACACCTTTCTTAATAAGTAGGCTATTACCACTAATATTTTTTAACTTTACAAATTGTTTTCTGTTATTGAGATATGACTTAAACCAATCATGCTGCTTTCTCCTAATTCCCGCACAATATAGTTTATGTAGTAATATTTGATGGTTTACTGAGTCAAAAGCCTTTGAAATATCAATAAATATGGAAACTGTTTTGAGATTAAAAGATGCATTATTTATGAGATGCATTATTTACAATATCAGTTATTCAAATAATGGTTTGTTGATATCTCAGGAGAATGCAGCAATTGAATCGTAATAGGAGGATTGCGAATTCAAAACTGGGTAGGGCATGTAAATAATTATTAAATATGAAGTGAACAAACGAACCAAATTACTCACAATGTCAGAGGGTGGGGGAAGTTTGAAGAAATGAGCGATAGTTAACGAGGTTGCTTACAAATGTAAGTTTTGATACCTATATAAAAGTACACAAATAACAACAAAATGCATAGTGAAAACTAGCTCAAAGCTTGATAAGAAAAACCTATTTGGAGAATATTGACAAAATTCTGTTTAATTTTATTTATGAGGGTTGAATGTACGAATGTACTTTTTACAGTAGCCTCTATGATTGGTGCATACAAAACACGTGGTCTGTATGCATAAATTACACATTCTTTTTCAAAACGCACCGGGCGTAAATTACAAATTATGGTTAGTATAAAGTTACAACTTTTTATGTAACTCCTTTTTCAATCTCTTTTTGTTACTGATAACAATCTTTTTTGTTACTGAATTTGCCCATACATGAAGATCTCATATTTTTTTTGATAATTTATTTTTTCGGTTTAGAATTGAAGACATAGGTGCATTAACCAGACATATCCACTTTTTTTCTGATTTATAATTTTCTCTTATTCCTATAAAGAAAAGACAATCCTCTATCAGTTAGTGCAAGAACCAGACAGCTCTAAGAAACTACTATAGGTATGTAAAGAAAAAGAAAGTGCTGTTCTTTTGTATTATACTATGTAAGAAATGAACATTTTCCCGTCCTTCCTGAGCAATTTCGAAAACTGGATCTGTCTGCTTCTTACTCCCACGCCTTCAATTTTGTTTTTTTTTACGATGTTTTATGAAATTCATCTAATTTGATCCTAGGTAATAACACTTACTAATTATTCATAATAATTAATTCTAACAAAAAAAAATGTTTCATTAAACAGAAAGAGTCAGGAAAATTGGGATTAGCTTCGGAGTATCAGTTGGTAATTTCAGTAAGTAAACAGCCTTTCAGTGAGTGGCTGAACATCTCTTTTATGAGAAAAAAACTAGTCTTATAGAACATTCCGTCAAGAATATTAAAATACAAATGGCAAAGCTAAAAATACATGAGATCTAGACATATTTCGAGAGAAACATCTCCCTTCATGAGTTGAAATGAAAAAGAAGAATCTCTCTTCATCAGCAGAAATGAAAAACGTCCTCATTTCTGCAAATGAAGGGAGATGTATCACCCGAAACATGTCTAGATCTCATGTATTTTTGTTTGCGTATTTTTAACGTTGTGTTTTTATTTTAATATCTCTTTTGTGAAAAAATTTTAATCTTATTAAGAACTTTACATGCTTTTTATTCGTTATCTGTAAAAAAGAAGTTGTTTGAAAACATTTTAAGGATTGTGCAAACCCTTTATTATGTGTCTCAACTTTGATTTGTAGAACAAATAAAAAAACCATGCAAGACCGTAAAATGTTTAGTTAGTTGTTAACCTCGTTTTGATTATTATAATTTATAAATACTACCAAAATTTTAATCCTCAAACTTACTGAAGCTGAACTTTTTTCTTTATAAAATAATTATAAATTACGTGTGACCAGGAATTTGCAAATCCATATTTTTTAATAAAAATTTCCAATTAAGATATTTTTTCCCAAAACCAATTTTAAAGCAAACAAAAACACCCTCAAGTTTGAAAAGTTATGGGTTGGTAGTATGCAAATATACAATTGAGGCATTCATCACGATAGAGTTATATGAACAGTTGTATTATTGTCAGTATCGTACTATTTTTGACTGCGAAATGTCTTGTGAAACGTTAAATATCGTGTTAAAGGGCTGCGTGTTAAGAATTTTGTTTTAGTTTACAGTTTTTATTATTTTAAAGAAAAACATGAAACTTTTACTTCAACACCTAACATAATGCCTTTTTGCAGTTTCATAGTATTATTATTTTCATTAACACTCTTAGAAATAACACTCCACTCTACGATCATCTTGGCTACTTCGGTTTTTTTTTTGCAATTGTTTCTTCATTGAATAACGTGATCATAATTCAAATTTTAAAAGAAAGTCATTTTTTTGGATTACTTTTCGGACCTTTTCTGGGTTATCAACTCATGTTTTGTTCTGATACTTATATTGTCAATATTCAAAGAACCTTCTTGACTTAGTGCATAGAGCGTTGGAATATGGAACGGGAGGTCCGGTGTTCGAGTCAGATCGGTGATATTGGTAACATGATAGAATATGAAACTCCAACAACAAACATTAATGCCTTTTTGCAGATTTATTTCATTATTATTAAATATTATTATTTTCATTAACACTCTTAGAAATAACAATGTAATGTTTGAGAATTCAACGATCGTCTAGGCTAATTTCGTTCATTTTTTGCAATTGTTTCGTTATTGAATCACGTGACTTTTGAAGAAACAAGAAAAATCAAATTTTGAATGAAAGTCATTTACTCGAATTCCTTTTCGGACCAACATATATTTCGTCCTTGTACTTATATACTTATATTGTCAGTATTCAAACGAACCTTCTTGGCTGAATGGATTGACCGTTGGATTATCATTTTTATGAAGTAAATTTCGTTAAAAAACCCGACAAAATCAATTTCTGGATTTTGACGAAATATTTAATCGGAGCATATTGCAGGCGCCTGTTTCTTAAAAATGAAAAAAATTTCGTCAAATATGAGAATGCATTGTTAACAGTGAATACATACTTTTTATACACACTTCCACAGAGAAGCAATTTTGAAGGCGATCCAAAGAAATCAACTATCTTCAGCAGATGGTTGTCATTGTCTTTCGGCACCCTCTCAATATCGCAGGGATTGGGAGGAATCGAGCAGTCAGGAGCATCGTCCACAGGTCCGGTTCTCACGCGCTTCTTCAATTCGAGATCTGCGGAGAAGTGATAGAGAACGTTGCGACCACCGACGAACACGTCTCCGCTGGTGTGGTCGACGACTACATTGGACAGTTTGTTGCCATCAGGAAAAGTGTAGGATGGTAAAGTGTCGAGGAACATAGATGTAGCGAACACGGTGAAGTGTGTGTGTAAATCCAAACACACGAGGAACATAAAATCTAGTTGCTTCTTTGGTGGCATCTATAAAGTAAAGCATGACATAAAGTCGACAGGTCGGATTAACGTCGCATTAGGACAACACAAATGGGCTATTGGCTGCGTTTAGAGATCCCCGAAGGGGAAGCCCGAGAGACAATGTCTTTCAAATTCGAACCTACCTCGTTCATAAGGTTTCCAAACTTTCACATTAAGATTCAGACATTTTGTACCCTAGGTCTTTCTATTTGAATATACACTAGCTCTCTCTAGCTGAATATTTAAGTTCAAGTTTGATTTCTTAAAGGTAAAAGCCGGTTGCTGTGGAATTATTATACACCCCATCCCCCAATTCTCCAGAAAAAAAAATCGCGTGAAACTAAGCATTAAGCACATTATATAAATAAGGCTTCAACGGTCCTGCATGATACCGGTTCTGTTTAGGGCCCGATAAGGACCTCAAAGTGGAATCTTTTAATTTTAGAAATTTTCTATCAAGTATCCCATGGAACTTCAAATGGAAGTTTCAATTACACTTACATTTTTACTCTTTATTGCTCATTATTATACACCGCATTAAAAAAAATATTGAAACACAACAAAAGTATTGAAATTTCCTAATCTTTGGTATTAAAGGAATTTGAATTTTCTTTTCTTATTTTCAATTACATTAAACATTACAAAAGGGGTATTTTTAGGGGTATTTACGAGTTAAGTTTTTCTTACGGTATGTTCAGCAGCAAACTCTGAATTTTTTCATAATACAACATCCCAAGGGTCCCTACGAAATCATATGTTTAAGCCCTGGTTTCAATGGTCTATTCAGCAATTGGTTCCAAATTCTATTGAAATTCCCACTGTCTTGGGATGACAGTAGTAGTCATCAACAAAAGCGAAGCGCCAAAAAGTGAAAACGCAAATGAAGTCAACATTTCTGTACCTTCTTAAAAAAAAATTACGACTACGAGAAAAAAAAAATTGAACTACCCCTTGTTATTTGGGCATCGTTTATTGCAAAGCAAAACGAAACATGCCATTTTATAAGGTATAAAATCTTCTGCTATATGATTTTATTAAAATGTGCGTAGGCAAACGTCTTTATATTAAAATATACACTAGTTTTAGACTTTACAATTGCAACACACGCTTTTTTGATAAAGTAAAAATGAAGACGTGATCCGCCAAAAACCACACAGATCCACTTTTTTCTGATTAAAAGTTTTCAACTTATTCCTATAGAGAAAAATCTTTTTATTGGTGCTAGAACAAAACTGTTCTAAATTACGCAGATTACGCTGTTTTTTAGAAAAAGCATAGCTTAAAAATGCTATTTCTGGGTAATACATGGCCTACACGTGCTGCTACTCAATGATGCAGTTGATTTCTGGCACTAGGAATATTTTATTCAAATTTCATACTTTTTAATTTTTACATGTTTAATACATAAATTTTATTGCAGGCAAAATTAAATTAGCAGGCACAATAGAAAATTTATTAGTAACTATTTAATAATGACAATAATACATATTTAATATATATGTGTTATTTAAAGATTTCAAACAAAAAAAACTGTTTTAACAGAACTCTGGTGTACGAATCACAGGCCGGGTATCACTAACAAAAAAAGGTGAACCTGAAAAATATTTTATTTGTCTATTTAAGTATCTGTTAATATTTGCCATTTTCTTTAGTATGACATTACAAAGCTACGTTATAAAAACAACAAATTATTGCTTACTATGTTTGAGTTTTCTTATGTACTTGGCAATGAGATTACTTCAAAGTCTTATCTTTCCGTATCCATTCCACGAAAGTATTAAAAAATACGTATTCATACAACACTTCAACAACTACTGCATTTCATTCCTAGTGACATATTGAAACGACTTCCATGCGAGAGATCGGAAGCGACCAGTACCTTTCAATGTTAACTCTTTCGGAAGGATATGTGACATCACGACTAAAATTATTTGCATTATATAATAAACTTCAAAATAAATGTTTAGCTCAAAAGCACATTATTGAATTATAGGTTTCATAAGAAAGAGAAATGAAACTTCGCTTTTACACTCGTAGTAATTGAATCAGACACGTAGCTATGGAATTTTCATAGGGGGAAATGTTCATTGAGCAACGGATTTTTTAGGTAACTTATTCCCCCATTTCTTTAAGTATTTCCTTTAGGTATTATTCCCATTTGTTCGCAAACTATAAGTTCAATAATTTTTTTTCATTATTTATTTGTTTCATTGCTTTAAAATTCATATAAAAGGAAACTGAAAATTACACATCACAGAATCGATTTTATTTTGAGTTTAGCCTTCAGCTCAATTACTTTTGCTGAGAGCTTATAAAAGCTCACAGCAGTGTTTGCTGCCAGTTTCAAAATTTTATTTCCAGTCCTTATACATTTTATTGGACGATTTAGTTTAAATTTGAGATTCGGAATAAGAAATTTTTTCCAGAGAAGAATTAAAAACATTCTTTACAAATAAATTGATAAATAATCAATAATCTTCTGTTCCCAATTAAGATTTTTCAATTCTAAGGTTAACCCATCCACATTTTATAAATACATATTTTTATCAGTTAATGCTTAAATGTATTAGTAAATTTCATTGTCTGGGATGAAGTAAATCTAAAGGTCTTAAAAATCTAAAGGTCTAAAAAATCTAAAGGTCTTAAATAAATTAATAATGCATTTTATAATAAATGATATTATTTTAGTAAATAAACAATCAAGTACAAGTGCATTAATAAATATATTAAATTAGTATTTAAACAGAGTCTTATAGTTAACTAATTTTAGTTTTTTCGAAATCTTTTCGGAAAGTTACTTTACTACAAATGTATGCATGGTTTCTTTTATGACCATACTTTAAAAACAAAGAAAACTTAAGTTATTTTAGTGTACCTACAATATTCATTATTAACAAATTATTGCACGAGTTTGCCTTTTCAAAACAAGAAGAATAATGAAACTATTATTTTGTAATTAGGTCATTCATTTCAAAGAATATCTGCTTTCTTTCTGATAGGTCGAAATGAATATAATAATATAAATTGCGAAATAAAACCAAATACAAAGCGCATAATCCTCAATACAAGATGAATGTTAAATATTAACTTTTAAATAAACAAAATTCAATAGTAAAGAAATTGGAATAGAACAGAATTTTTTTTTACTTTTAGAATTTGCTTATTCAGAAGTAAATATTGCATATATATATATATATATATATATATATATATATATATATATATATATATATATATATATATATATATATATATATATATATATATATATATATATATATATATATATATATATATATATATATATATATATATATATATATATATATATATATATATATATATATATATATATATATATATATATATATATATATATATATATATATATATATATATATATATATATATATATATATATATATATATATATATATATATATATATATATATATATATATATATATATATATATATATATATATATATATATATATATATATATATATATATATATATATATATATATATATATATATATATATATATATATATATATATATATATATATATATATATATATATATATATTATATATATATATGCAATATTTACTTCTGAATAAACAAATTCTAAGAAAATTCTGTTTTCATCTAATTTCTTTACTATTGAATTATGTTTATTTAAAAGGTAATATTTAACATTCATTTTGTATTGAGGCTTATGCTTTGTATTTGGTTTTATTTTAAAATTTATATTATTATATTTATTTTGACCAATCAGCAAGAAAGCCGATATTCTTTGAAATGAATGATATAATTACAAAATAATAGTTTCATTATTCTTCTTGTTTTGAAAAGGCAAACTCGTGCAATAATTTGTTAATAATGAATATTGTAGGTACACTAAAATAACTTAAGTTTTCTTTGTTTTTAAAGTATGGTCATAAAATAAACCATGCATACATTTGTAGTAAAGTAACTTTCCGAAAAGATTTCGAAAAAACTAAAATTAGTTAACTATAAAACTATGTTTAAACACTAATTTAATATATTTATTAATGCACTTGTATGTGATTGTTTATTCACTAAAATAATATCATTTATTATAAAATGCATTATTAATTTATTTAAGACATTTATATTTTTAAGACCATTAGATTTAAATCATCCCAGACAATGATATTTACTAATATATTTAAGCATTAACTGATAAAAATATGTATTTATAAAATGTGGAATGTTTAACCTTAGAATTGAAAAAGCTATATATATATATGTATATATATATATATATATATATATATATATATATATATATATATATATATATATATATATATATATATATATATATATATATATATATATATATATATATATATATATATATATATATATATATATATATATATATATATATATATATATATATATATAGAGAGAGAGAGAGAGAGAGAGAGAGAGAGAGAGAATTTTACATATATCATCATAAAATAACATAAACAATAATGGTTCTAATACTGAAATATGTGAAACTCAGAATTCAACTTCCATTATTCAAAAATATTTAATTTAAATTGAATGGAGTAAACTTACTTTTTTAAATAAAATAAATGGGCGTTTTGGGACCATTAACAAGTAACTTTTTAACAAACTTAATGTAAGAGGATGGAATACCTTGTTTTGTGACATATACAGTAAAAAATTATTTTATTATTATATTAGGTTAACATATACATATAAACATTTGTACAATCATATACATATATAATTAGGAGATATACTTATTAACAAAAAAAGTACTTCTTTCTAATAATTGAAATTCATTTACTCATACGTTTATGAATTACAAACTAAAATCAAACTGATGATTCTTTGTTCATGTCTATGTATTCATTCAATCTCAAATTTAATTTATATTCTTTAAAAGCATACACATATGAATCATAGCAATCATATAGATATATAATTAGTAGATAAGATTAGTAATAACTGTTTTTACAAAAATGTAAGTCTCTTTTTCATAATAGAAACACATTTCTCGGTGCAATTATAAATAACAAACTTAAATCAAAGGGACGACTCTCTGCTCATATCTATGTATTCATTCTCTACAGTGCAAGATTTTTCTAAGATATCCTGGTTTAAGACGTAGCCGTCCATATTAAGGTAGAATTTTTTGCAGTTGTAGTACACCGTGTGCTGGGCAGGGACGCCTGTACACGGGGCTTCCATTGGCTTCCTTTCGAGTAGAATCTGCCGCATGCGGGTAATGCATTCGTAGAGCAAAGGGAAATCGGGGCGATTTTTAGAATCCGTGTTCCAGCATGTCATCATCATAATATACCTGAATAAAGTACACTCGTATAATAAATATATTTTATCAAATTCGCTTCATCCAAAAGTCCCAAACATTTATTAAAAACACAAATTCATCTGTAAACTTTAAACCTATGAATACAAATATTTCAACCAAGAACAAGCTGAAGGGACAAACAAGGTTGGTCCAGCTAGTATCTCCTAACTATTCCCTAAAGAATATATAACTTCTTCTTAATGTCCATTGCTCCTGTAGATATTCACTTGCAAGTTATTCCATTTGTCTATTAAATTCTTATAGAAATACTGCTTTGCCCCTTCCCGATAAAATGTGATTCGCTTAATCCAAAGACCACTCGCTCTATCACTCATATTAAAGTCAAAACCCTCGACATCTCTCAGCTTACTAAATTTAAGTTTGAGTACCGGAATATAAAATTTTAAATAATATGAATAAAATTTTAAATCGGAAACATATAGGTATAAATTTGAAACAAACATTCTTACATTTGGAATGTCATATTTTTTATACACAAGCTAAAAGCTAAAAAGCTTGCATTTTTTATATTTTAAAATAAAAATTCTGGAAATCTATAAACATTTAGGATAAATTATAAAAGTAAAGTAAAGTAATATTAAAATATATAAACTGCATCACGAAATAACTGCAATGTAAAGAAAAGGGTATTTAAAATTGAGTACATGAAACTACTCGTTTTTCTTTGAGAACAATTGCAACGTAAATGAGCGATGATGTACTCAAATTTCATTAATCGTACTTTCGCAAAAATGAGTGTGATTTAATATTTCTAATATCAGCTTCTGTTCGAATGACCTGAAAAACTTAAAATAGTGGTTCAGCAGATGTGTTTTTACCTTATTTGATGTCGATTTCTTAAATGGAAACGGAGTTATGACAAATTAATTGTCTTAATTCACATTCTTTTGGAACACCTTTTTAACATTTCGTCCGTTCATAACTATTTCAAATGGGCCTGAAAGTTGAACGGATTAGGCAGTGGACTGCGGTGCCTGAGGATCTGGGTTCGATTCCCGGTAAGTCTTGGTTGATATTTGTTGAAAGGGATTTATAAAGGCAAACTATGTGTGCAAGCAACTCTTTTTATTTTTTTACCCACTTTTGAGTGCATGTCTTTTTCAAAAATTAAACATATTTATTCCGAGCCTTGATTGGCATAAAATGTACTCCAAAATGGGTACATTTTATTTATTTTTGGGTATCTATTTTTAACAGTGAAGCATGTACAGTACACACGCATATGAATGTTGTTACAAAGGATATCTATGAAATGAAATCAGACGTCACAAATTGATGATGTAGTACTCATGGCAACAATGTTCGTGAGAATAAAATAAATATTTTTGAAAATCCCGTAGAATTATTTTGGTAAAAATTGAATTCGCATGTTTTTGTCAATTTTCGTTCGATAAATGATTTGAAAAGGAACTGGTTAAATTTATCTTTTGATCTTGTATGATTTAATCAGTATATTTAATTTAATCCTATTTAAATCCCATCTCAATGTTGATATTATTTGAAGAACAGTATTAAAGTAATATTTTCTGGCATTCAAATTTAATAATTATGCTCAAACCATTTTATTAGTTTTGAAGCTATTATTGTTTAAAAGAAAAAAAGTGGTGTTTTTAAACTAAAAAAAATGTAGACAAAAATAATAATAAAATTCTAAAAATCGCAAACAGTTCGAAACTTTTTGTAAAGGATTGAGATGATTTTTAATTATTTTAAAACTTCTGGTTTAAAGTACTTACAGTAAGTTTGGACAATACTCTGGTTTATCAAGTCTATAACCTAACTTTACGTATTCTATTACATCCCAGTTGCCTACGTTAGCATATGGAACACTTCCACGTGTCATGAGCTCCCATAGCAACACTCCGTACGACCACTAAAAGAGAAAAACATATTCTTAATATATAAAAGCGCTAATATAAAATAGCAGTTTATTACTAAAACCAAACATAACAATAAAGACTATTCAAAGAAAATAAAACGTAACTCAAAAATAATTATCAACATTAATTACAAATAACTTTTTAAAATATACTTTGTATATGATGTTCAAAAAAACAAAAGTCTGATTGGATTAACACTGATATTAATTCCATTCATAAGAACTCAAATTAAAAAAAATAAACTATTCTAATTTTTAAATTAAGTAAATTATTGCTGATACATATAATTCCTACACATTAGTTAATAAATGGGTACATTTTTCGATTTGATTGACTTTTCTCCCTTATGTGAGGATGGAGTGGAACAAAATGTTCACAATTATTGAATGAAGATCATAAAATAATATTTAATCATCTGAACGTTTTGGAAAATATCAAAATTGTTAATTTGTTTTCTCTGCAATAAGAATTCAAAGATTTTCAATATAAAACTTTTAACAGCGTATTAATGTTGCAGCGACATGGAGTTCATCCACCTTTCTTTATCTGCCAAGCAATTCCAGGAAAGAGTTTCAACTTCAGTGTTTACACCAAGAGCCAATCACATAGCTCCAGCACATGAGGCCCACGCAGGGGGTAGCCAGAATCATGTGAACAACACGGAATAAAAGAAACTTATTCATACCCATTCCTTCCAACTCTCTAACGCTCTTTCAGAGTGCTGCTCATACTAACTGTAACGCTATAGATTTAATATTTAAATGTAAATTCTTAACTTTAATATTTGCATCATTAAAATCTTATTGGTTTTCTAAGTACTATTGTATTCATCAAATTATTCATTACCTTTAAACTTAACACTTCTGAAAAGGAGTCTCCAACAATAGCGTGGCCGTACAAACCAAACAACGACGGCCCCCGCACTGATGATCCGGACAATAGCATCACGCACTTCCATCCAGTAAATCCGGAATATCAAAATGCCAGCGTAGTCACCGCATCTACGAGACCGCGCACCTGCCACAAATAATCCAGACGCCTTCAATCCGCGCCACTGCTGCCTCGTACAGCTGCAATCCCCTCAACTGATGACCAGCGTCGCAACCTGCGCCACATTTCGGGCACCTGCAAGACGTTGCAAATGTCCCCGGAATTCCGCTCGCGCCACACTGCTCATGCGGTCATCGACTCGCCTCTGCACTCCAACAACGGGATGGTCTCCGCGACCCACAGCCTGAGACCGCATCCCGCAACACCACCATGTCTCCGCGACCCACTGCTTGAGATCGCCACCACAACAACATGTCTCCGCGACCCACTGCCAGAACCACAACCATCCATACTTATCCGCGACCCACTGCCGTAACCACAACCCTCAACACTTCTCCGCGACCCACTGCCTAGACCACAACCATCAATACGCCTCCGCGACCCACTGCCGAGACAACAACCCCACAACAACAAGTCTCCGCGACACACTGCCGAGACAGCGCACTCAACAAAGCGTTGTGGATTACCCCTTTCAACCGGCATCATGGCAACAACAACAACAGTCCGGATCACTTCTTCAACCACCACTCTGGGAATCAAGTGCCGCACCATGGGCGAATATTGCGGCACAGTCAACACACCTTCTTCCGCCCCATCACTGGCTGCCGGCGCGGTCAGCAAACCCCCCGTTGCTTGAATACCGCAATATAATGCACCTCTGCATTCGGATTCAACGACCGCCACCCATCAACATCCCCCCTGCACTCCACCCTTCTCCGTCAGCCAGACACATTTCCACCAAAGTAAGACACATCCTTTCTTTCAAGCACCACAACACCGCCGCTCTTCTGCGAAATTCGCAAGCGTCTGGAAACAACGCACTCCATTCACACCCCTCCCGATGTGAAACGACGCATCGTTCTTCCAGCATCCACCCCTTCAAACATAACGCGAACATTTTCCTTTGGCTCCAAAGTGAAGAGTTCGCGCCCTATTTTTTTCCTGCAACTCTTACAGAGGGACAGGCTTTCCTTTATCATCTCATAATTAAAGGGCGATTTCCACCCCCTAACAGGATTTCTTGCCACACCAACCTTCAGTTCTTACGTTCCCTGAAACCCGACACTTCACAGCGCTTCCTTCCTCCCCCTGGATCTACTCAGTGGGGAACGCGACTAACCCACCTACAGCTGCTTTTTGTTTACAAACAAGTGTGTGGTTCTCAACAGATGCTACGAACAGAGTTTCTGCTTTTTAAAGTGTTTTTTTCTTTTACTGCTGCGATGTGTCCCTGTTTTTAATTAATTGTGGAATGTTCTTTTTACAGAAGTGCAATTTTAATACTTAATGGCATTCATATCATAATTTTAATGACATACTTTAAATTTTATAACAGTGTATTTCATGCCTCTATTTTTGTAATCCCACCTAAAAACTGCTTTTATTTTACACATACGCCATTTCTTTGCACTTCTGCCATTTCAATTATCTGCAACTCCAGCCACTGCTCTATTTGTCTCCTCGAAGTTATGTAGTAACCTCTGGTGGGGGAATATGCAGCGACGTGGAATTCATCCACTTTTCTTTATCTGCCGAGCAATTCCAGGAGAGAGTTTCAACTTCAGTGTTTACACCAAGAGCCAATCACATACCTCTAGCTCATGAGGCCCACGCAGGGGGCGGCCAAAATCATGTAAACAACACGGACTAAAAGAAACCCATTCCCAGCCATTCCTTCCAACTCTCTACACGCTCTTTCAGAGTGCTGCTCATCCTAACTGTAACGCCATAGATTTAATATTTAAATGTAAATTCTTAACTTCAATATTTACATCATTAAATCTTATTTGTTTTCTAAGTACTATGGTGTTCATCAAATTATTCATTACCATTAAACTTAACCTTCTGAATCAAAAATGTAGTCAATACTAGCGTGTTCTGCTAGTATTTATTAGTTGCTGGTATTTATTAGTAGTTCCGTAAGGATTTTTATTGTCATTTCAACCATAAATAATATTTTTGAGTCCCCTCATTCCAAATTATATAAATAAAAAAAACATTGCCAGAAGGAAAAGTCACCGGCTCCGGTTTTGCCACCTTATAAAAAAAGCCATCACGACCGGTAACATTTCTGGCACAATCAACTGCTTCAGAAAAAAGGTACCCTGACCGGCAACGGTTTTGCCGGTGCGTGAAAAAACGGCCTTATACTCCGTCCACAAAAATCGTTCGTCGTGTAAAGGGGACAGGGGTACGTTAAAACGTCTTCAGGCTTACGGAAGTGTGAGAAGTGATAGCTCATGTGCTATCCTCGTCATCTAACCCTCGTTGAAAATTAGGAGTGTTTTCAGGTCTTTACTACGGTATAGATCCCAAACTGTCGAAAATAGCCCATTGTGTTTCTCTAGTGAGACATTAGTTTAACCAACCGAACAAAACAAGTTCCACCTTTTAAAAATGTCACAATTTTGTGTGAAAATAATTTTTTTTAATATACTATAAAGAAGCGGATATTGTAGAAATATACTTACAACATCTGTTTTCGTAGAGTACTTTTGTTTAGTAAGAGATTCCGGTGCCATCCATCGGTAGGGTAGTTGGGCGTTTCTGTCTTTGCAGCAATAGTAGTCGTCCACGTAGACATCTCGGGACATACCAAAATCCGCCACCTTCACGTTCAACGAAGAGTCCAAGCTGAAACATCAAGAACAGTGGTCTGGAAGCAATACAAGTTTTCTTATATACATATGTTCCAATCTTATTGTTTGAAAATTATAAAGTTCTTTAACTGTGGTGCTTAATATAAACCGTCAAAAATTGGGAATATATATTGTAGAAGGATTATAAAATATTTTAACGAACAGGCTTTAAGGTAGACGAGTATTAATAAAGTCAGAGAGTCTAGGGAAACCTAATTACCATTTTAAATCAGCCATCTTTGAAAGAGTTGTGAAATATTATAAGCCATGTCAAATATAGTACCCGAACATACAACTCTAGTTCCACAAGGATTTATCAAATATATTTCCACAATTTTATAAATCGTTATTTTATTTAAAAATTAATTTCTTTTGCATCTGGGAAACTCAAAAGTATTATCATTAAATGAATTAAGAATTATTTGAAAACTTTAAAGGCATGTTATTTTTTCAATTTTATTATTCAAGTTCTAATAAAGTACAGTTATTCTTGTTTATATAAAGAAAATATGAAGTTTTCGCTTACATGCAATTCCTAGCTGCTAAATCTCGATGGACAAACTACTTGTCAGCGAGATAAACCATTCCAAAAGCAACGTCTGCAGCAAATTTGAGTAGATTGCTAACAAGGAGAACCTGATGCAAAAGTTGTAGTATTTGAATAAACAAACGGATGCTCAGACCTAATTTATGTATTATTGAATAATTTAAGAGATAGAGATAATTATTTTGCCTTATTGGTGATTGTGATACTTTCTTTAAAAGCCAATTCATCATGAATCAATTCATTATTCTTGATTATTTTTCATTATTCTGCTGAACATAATCAACATGCTTGCTAAGTCAAGCTCAGAACATGTATCTTTCACGAATTCTTCCAGCATTCTTTCTCGAATACTTTCTTGGTGACGACGGCTATTTACATTTACATGGCCTGTTTTTTTAACGTGGTCACAGAAATAAATATCGTAAACATCCTCTCTCCATTTTTCTTTATTTGGTGTGCTTTGAATATTTTTTTTAATATTTCCAATTTTTGAAGCTCTACATAAAAATTCTCTAAACTTTCGTAAATAATAGCTTAATTGTCAATAAAGTACAAACAAAGGAAATAAACGAAGAAACCAATTTAAGATCACGAATGATAAATAAAATACATGCTATTATCTGGATTGGCAATTAAACAACTGATTACCAAATATTATTTTTGTATTTTTTGGAGTGCATTAGTTTCTTTGTAAACTTACTACATGTATAAAATTGAAAATAATACTTAGGTAAGTAATTTTTAGTTATCCTCCAACGTAACCAGTAACAATAAAAACTATAATTTTTGGTATATTTTTTGCTTGTTTTGAATAAAAAAAATACAGGAAATTGTTTATAAATGACAGAAAATAGTTTATAAATGACAGAAAATAGTTTAAATTTACGGAAAATAGTTTATAAATGACAGAAAATAGTTTAAATTTACGGAAAATAGTTTAAATTTACGGAAAATAGTTTATAAATGACAGAAAATAGTTTAAATTTACGGAAAATAGTTTAAATTTACGGAAAATAATTAATAAATTGCAATTTATAGTTTGGTCATAATAATCTTTGGATTATAAAATAGTTTATAAATTAAAGAAAATAATTTCTAAATTACAGAAAATATTTTCTAAAATACAGAAAATATTTTCTAAATTACAGAAACTAATTTCTAAATTACAGAAAATAATTTCTAAATTACAAAAAATAATTTCTAAATTACAGAAAATAATTTCTAAATTACAGAAAATAATTTCTAAATTACAGAAAATAATTTCTAAATTACAGAAAATAATTTCTAAATTACAAAAAATATTTTCTAAATTACAGAAAATATTTTCTAAATTACAGAAATTGTTTTCTAAATTATAATTTCTAAATTACAGAAAATAATTTCTAAATTATAATTTCTAAATTACAGAAAATAATTTCTAAATTATAATTTCTAAATTACAGAAAATAATTTCTAAATTATAATTTCTAAATTACAGAAAATAATTTCTAAATTATAATTTCTAAATTACAGAAAATAATTTCTAAATTATAATTTCTAAATTACAGAAAATAATTTCTAAATTACAGAAAATAATTTCTAAATTACAGAAAATAATTTCTAAATTACAGAAAATAATTTCTAAATTACAGAAAATAATTTCTAAATTACAGAAAATAATTTCTAAATTACAGAAAATAATTTCTAAATTATAATTTCTAAATTACAGAAAATAATTTCTAAATTATAATTTCTAAATTACAGAAAATAATTTCTAAATTATAATTTCTAAATTACAGAAAATAATTTATAAATAAAAGAGTTGATAAATTAATACGTTTGTCTCATTTTTTATGTAGGAGCAAAGGTCCCCTTCTCCAGGAAAGGCAATATAATCCAAGGTCGGCTCCCTTCGAAGCACACTCTCAACAGTCTGAGGACATTGGGGTGATCAAAGTCCTTCATGACAAGCGCCTCTTTCAAAGAAAGAAAGTTAAGCACAATCTTAATACCAAACATATGATAATTGTTTCGTTAAAATATGTTTTTTCGTAATTTGGAATATATAATTTTCTTGTTTAAAATAATAAAGAATAATTAGAACAAAATTTTCAGCATATTACGTTCTTATTTCCTGGAAGTTCATTCTAAATGTGATAGCCGAAACGTACAGCAATTAAAACAGGAGAATAAGATAATTTTCTTGTAATTTTCTACAGTTCGGTTCCAAAGGTTTCAGAAACGGGATTGTGCATGAATTCTGCCATTATTATTTTTAAAATATATAAGTACATTAGTGTAGTTCTTTTTAAATAAAATTTACATCCTAATTCGAAATATAAAACTGCTGTCATAAGAAATAAGCCACTAATATAAAAAAAATCAAAACTCTACAACTAGCAAAGTAACTGCGGCGGCGTAGTTTGTTGGGTGAGGCCACGCGATGGTTGACTCCGTTTCAGAAGGTTTAATTTAACTGTGATGGACAAATAGATGATAGCCATAGTATTTAGGAAACAACTAGATTTAATGATGCAATTATGGAAGTTATGAATATACATTTAAAGGTTAAATGAATGGTATTGCAATTACATTAGGAGCATGAGATATATGATGTTGTCCTTATGGCTGGTTTGCTGGGAATGTCTTTCTCTCCGTCAGCGTTATTTGCATTTGGCTCGTCCCCTGCATGGGCCTCATGGGTTGGAGCTCTCTCATTGGTTTGAGATATAAACACTGTCCGAAGATGAAATTCTTTCCGGGAATTATTTGGAAGAGAAAGTTAGGTTGAATTAACTCCAGGACCGCTGCAGAACAAATCCCCCCTTTTTTTTAATCCTTTAAACTAAGCAAAATACTCAAATTAGGTGAGTGTTATTCTTAATGGTCTGAGATCGCCGCAAAACCGTGCCATTAAACGCAAAATTTGCAGTGGCGACGTGGAAAATTGCTGGAGAAGTACTTTCGCTCATGAAACAAACATGATTATAAGATCGAACTTTACCATTAAAAACAGGTAGTGATAGCAGCGCTACAAAAGTGAAGAGTTTCGTTTATTTTTAATTTTTTTTTCGCCCTGTTTGATATATGTGGTCTTAAAAAATTCTCGTCAAAACAAAACGTCCCATGCATGTCTGACTCTCGATATTTCTAAATTTCAAAACTTCTGTAGCGATCATATTAGTAAAATTCGAGAGAGAAATATGCTAAAAGAGCATTTTAAAGAATGATTTAAAAGAGCAATTTAAAAGAGCGTTACTACTCACATGGAATTATTCCATAAAAAGTTTTTACATGGAATGCCAGCAATCGAAATAGAACTATGTTCATCATAAACGTAATATCCAAAATTATCTCCAATGATTTTTATTATAGTTCCGTCTTGAATCTCTGTATACTGAGGCGACACCTTCAAAAATAATAATTTGTTAACAGAAAACTAAATTTAATATTTTTTTAGAAATCATATGTATTAAATTTCTGACGAGAAATCAGTTACATAAACTATATTATGATAGCATACTTCACAATAGCACAAAAAATAATTTTACAAGAATGACAGCCATATCCACAGATTTAGATTAAATGTTAATTGATTAATGAGTTGTTAATTTTCGTGTAAAATGGATTCTAAAGTTGCTTTTGAACCTACCTCATAAATTCTTGGATTGCAAAAGTCACGGGTGAATACTTCTGAATCAGGACATTCTTCTAGGCGGGTGCACTGTCCTGCGCACCATCCGCACTGAACGGGGTCAATCTGTCCACGTGTCAAACAGGACCCGCATGTTTCGTGTACAGCGCAACTTGCTACTGGATACTTGATGATCTAGCTTAGTAGTAATTGATTTGAATCAGTAACCGAAGGAAAATAAGAATATACAGAAATAATAGATTACGAAATGGTTATAGCTACACTAATAAAAATAGGTACTTAAAAATAAGTAAAATGTACTCATTTTTGAGTACATCCGATACTTATCATAGCTCCGAATTCATTCATTTTGTCATAGTTTCATAGTTTCATTTTGAAAAAGACATGTACTCAAAAATGAGTAAAATGAATGAAAAGAGCAGTTGCTTGCCTACATGGGTTGTCTTCATAAATCACTTCAATTTCAACAATTACAACCAGGACTTCCTACCTGGAATCAAAACCAAGCTTCTACCTGATGATACGCGAATAGGAAGGAAGATATAGTTGATATTTATTAATAAGTTTCAATATTACCTATTCCGTCGTTATTACTTTCAAGCCTATAATCAAAGTCATTGTTTTTTAAATGATCTCAAGAAATATCATTAAAAGTTACGTATGATATATTTTCTTACCTTATTTCGAAACAGGAAATAAATATGTTCAGAGTAATGATCAAAATCAGATGAATAGGGGAATAATTTTAAAGTCGGATTTTTGTCCAACATGTAATTCTTAGAGATTATTTGTCCTGTTGATAAGCTCACCTGTAAGGAAGAGATATGCTTTATTAAAATTACACTATACGCACTATTTGAGACTATTCGTCTTAGTATATTTTAGCTAAGTCGAGCATATTTCTTTATTTATATAGTATTTCTTTTGTTAAAACCAGCAAACACAGGAAGAGTAACTCAAAGTTTTCAAACAATGAATTTTTAGATTATAAGAAAATTTACTACACAGGGCGCTTTCAATTTTAGAGACATGGACAGTAATTGTTTATGGCTCATCTAGGCGAAACTGAAAAATATCAATCATATTCAGAGTTTCCCAGTGTAATTTTAATTTTTGCTCAATGGTGTAAACTGTAATTTTTAATAAAAGTTCGAATTAATAGCACAATTTGCACACAGTTCGGTTTTATACACATGTGCTTCGTTGGCGGCAATGCTTCTATGCAAAGTGAGGAGCCCTGAAGCAAAAACAAATATTTCAGTTAAATTGAAAATCACAGAAAATAGCTAATCCGTTTGGTACAGAATATGCATTTCTATAAAAATTCGGTTTCTCGAATTTTGAAATGAAGGGTATATTTTAGAAGCAGAAGTTCAAAACGTTGTCACATTAAGGTGAATCGTAGGAATATGCAAATAACTTTTTTTCAAAATACATTGACTCATATACAAATTCTAAAATTTGCAAGTTAATTTCAATGGGATGAAACGTGCTTTAGGCAAATAAAAGAGTTTAATTCTATAAATTGTTCGAATTCGAATACAGTGATATATTAATCTAATTTTTAGAAATTTCGGACAAAACACATTTAGAATGTTTGTTCCTCATTTTTAGAAATATTAAGATTTAAAAATGTATAGAGGACATTCTTTTTTATAAACTGTAATGCTTTATATTTTTAAAATTGTTTTGACAGTTTTAGTTTTGCATGAGCCCTCCTCAAATGTCAAAGCCATATGATGCCATTTAGTCTAAACAATTAAGCCTTAAAACAAGGAAAACTTTCAACCAAATCATAACAAGCTAATTTTTTTTATTAAGTCAAACTTATGGGTAAGAATAGTGTCAATAAAAGTTCAATAACTGCTGATTTTTCTAGTAAGTGAAACTTATGGGTAAGGATAGTGTCAATAAAAGTTCTCAATAACAAGCTGATTATTTTTAGTAAGGGAAACTTATCAGTGAGGATAGAGTCAATAAAAGTTCTTAATAACAAGCTGATTTTTTTAGTAAATGTAACTTATGGGTGAGGATAGTGTCAATAAAAGTCCTCAATAACAAGCTGATTTTTTAGTACGTGAAATTTATGGGTGAGGATAGTGAAAATAAAAGTCTTCACGTTTCCAAGATGTGAAAAAATTCCAAGGCGCTCATTTTCATTCACACCATCACTTTTTATCAAAAATATCAGATTTACTAAACCATTTATTTTCTTTTAATTTTTTTTATTTAGTTAGTTAGTTAAAAAAATTTTAATAATGAGTTCGTTTCTGAATCTTACCTATGCGTTTTCAAAAAATGACATTTTCGAAAATTAAATCTAGCACCTTATTTTAGTTGAATTAGAGACTTGATATCACAGTTCTATTGCTTCTATTTTTACCTAAAGTACGGTTTGGGGTAGTTTTCTCTTTTTAAAAGAATTTTTCGGGGTTTAGAATATATAAAAATAGCACAAACCTACCTTGACCACTGAACTATCATTTCCACCTCCAATAACAACAATGTCCTCGTTTTGCTTTACAGTGAGTAGAGTTTTAAGCCATATATTTGGCAAAAATATCAAAGCATTCACATCTAAAAAGTAGTTTATTATATTTGGAGTACCAATTGATCCGCAAATGCTCCCATTCCTTTTTGTTTCCTGGAAACAAAAAACTGTGTCTGTATATAAATATACGAACTGTTCCTTAATTAAACGTTTACACTCTAAAAATCATCCGTTTATTATAGGGTATTTACTTTAACTTTTCTAAGAAAATATTTTCTGGTTTGTTCTTGAAAATATATTTTTATTGAACGTAAAGTGTGAAGAAAAAATTAGTTTTCAGAAATTATAGTCCCAGCACGTTCGTTTTATGTAACTTTTATGAATTATAATGTTTCAAGACGCGGACACATTTCATTAATATAAATTAAAAATATACTATTATCTGTGTCAGTTAGTAATAGAAAAATATCCCATTTCTGTCATTTTTAAAAATCTTTTTTAATACTCGCTTGACACTCATGAGGAACGATAGTGAAGCAGAAAACGTATGTTCTTGCCTCTTCTTGGAAAAAATAGATATGTGTACTGGCATCAATAATATATTAATAAACAAATATGTAAATAATCCAAATTTCTTAAACTCAATGCACTTTGTTTACACCGTTGTTAACTGGATTTGATCAAACATTCGTGAAATCAAAGGAACAATCCCCGGGCCTGTATCATATCTGCAAGACAATGTAATCAATACAGGATCTTTACAATTTACCTAACAATGTATTCAATATTACCACATAAGGTATTTAATATTACCACATAACAATGTTAAATATGCACTCTCATTTTTGAAGAAACTTTCGTCACCTTTGACGGAACAGACGCCTGTTATATTATGTTCCTATTAAATTTTTCGTCAAACTGAGGAAATTCATTTTGTCACTTTTTCCCACATAATTTATTTCGTCAAAAATACGGTCGATTTCAAATAAATACAAAGAGAGCGATTTGTACCGTGGACCTCCCAGTTCAGAGTCTAAAGCTCTATCCACTTGGTTAAGAAGGCTCGATCGAATTGTGACAATTTTGTCGTTTTTAACGAAATTTATTTCGTTAAAAATGAGGTACGTACGAAAACCAATTATGAGTTTACGTACCTGAGATGGGCCGTTAAGTAATCTGAGTTACTTTCATTAACAATTTAAGGGCTCTTGTTTCGTCAAACGTTACCTGATCCAATGACTAAACTTATGACAAATCTGGCGATATTAGCATTGACGATCACAGTAGTCTCAAAAATGATAGTGTTATTTCTAAGAGTGAATGTATTTAATACTTGCCAATGTATTCAATACATCAACCTTTGATGTGTCTTTTAATTACCTCTTTATCACACATTTCACCAAAATAAAATGAGGGGCAATTTGTGGGTCTCCTGTTGAAGTACTCGACGATCGTTGACATTGGGCAAACGCACAGAGCAGTCCCTTCAGCGTCACTGGAACTCATGTACAAAGATTTCTCGCTCGATGCCATGGAATCACCAAAGTGAGATTTGGGGGATTCCGCGGGATACCGACCCTCATGTTTACAGAGGATGTCCAGCTCCGCATAAGATTGAAACGTCACGTCCTCAGTGCAAAAGCGCAACAGCTTGGAATAGATAGCACCTTCCTCCCAGAAGTGGTCGACGGAGAAGTAGACATATCCTTCGTGTACGAACCCATCATTCCTTACTAGAAACTGCAAGAAATATATGATTATTTTATTGAAGACAAAAGAATTCCCTTTGCACCGCAAAGTATAACACGGGGCTTACATATGTAAGTATATATATATATATATATATATATATATATATATATACAGAACAGCCGTGTATAAAAAAATAAATCATTTAAAAACCATGTGGCAAAAGTTAAAAAGAAGAAAACCAAACTATATTACAAAGTAAGGATCAATAAAATTACAAAAAACATTGAAAAAGACCATTTTGTTTAACAAGTTGATGATAATTAGGAAGCAAATTGATGTTTTGTTTAGGAAACCAATTTATGTAAAGTTTCAATTTCCTTTTAGAACCTCTCTCTCCTTCTGAAGCCTTGGACATTGGAACAGACTATGTTGATCGTTTTGAATTTTCCTTTATTTTGTAATTTCATTTATTTGATGGAGACAACTGAAATTTATATAAATATGATTTAATATTACCATGATCTGTTAAAAATTGAGTGATTAAAACATCGTATTGATATTTTCTTCTCCTGGACATCTCGTGGGACATTTGCCAAAGCTGTTCACTTGAGATTGGATCTGAAAACTTCTCAAACCATATTTACTCAGAAAACTTGATGGGTATGAGCAAATCATGGAAAAGCATGGTTAGCTATATATAGTTACGTAAAATCTGTATTAAATATATTAATCACTTTGTTATGTTTACTTTATCTCTTAGTAAATTAAGTGTTGATCTCCATTAAAACATTTTGGTGTTTCTGTGATGGAGCTCAGTGAATGAGCTTTTACGTGAGCGTCATGACCGCCGTGATTATAAAAATAATGACTCAATGGTCTTTCATGATTTTTCCAGAGTATTATTTCTTTGAACTCACAGTCGTGTTTGGCAGAGGGGCCATACAATTAGTTATATTTAATGGTTTTATAAGTTCATTGTGTACAAAATGGTAAAGATGACCAATTCAAAAGTATTTATGTAATTCCAAATTTTCTATAAATTAAAAAAAAATTCTATAAAAAAAATGCATTTTAAGTTGCTAAAATATTTGATGGAATAATAACGTCACATTTAACTTAGTAGTTTATTTCGAGCAAAATACTTAGAGTCTACTAAACAAATGATTCTACTAAGAACATGAGGGTTAATCTTATATTATGACTTATAAATATACGTGTATAAGACTGATGATTCTAGTAGATCGTGTAATAAAAGTTATTATTAGAATAAATTTTATTCACAAGCATTTGATTTAGTTTATACCCAAAAGTAACTATAGTTTTAATCTAAAAATGCCTTTAAAATAAGAAAGGTCATTCCAAAGAAGCGTCATCTGTCATGGTCCTTCCATTCTGAACCTTATTTACAGTTGTGGGACCTTTGGCTGAATATATGGTGCGGGCCCCTCAAGTAAAGAGGGGGGAGAGCCCAGAAAATTTTGGTCCCCGCAAAAACTAAAAGAAGGGTTGAAATTTTTTTTAAAGTATATTATTCGGAACTACAAATTAAATAATTTTTAAGTGTAAATAAAATTGGGATACGCCTTTGTTTAAATTTCCAATACTATGTTAAAGAATGTCTACGGTTTCAAGGAATCTCAATATGAAATGGCATTCTGGAATCTATGAAAATGACAATAAAATATTGCACTCGACTTTATATTTCCCTCAAATGGATATAAGCAAAATAAAAATGTAAGAAAATAAAACAGCTGATTTAAAAAAATATTTCGTTGTGTTTATCTCAAATTAAACATATTTTTTCATTAATGAACATAAAAGTATTAGGGTATATTTACACTGTACATATCTGTTAAGAAAAATAAAAAAAAATTATCTCATGAAAAGATTGTAGTATAACGTTTTCAAAAGAATTTGGATTACCATCATCTGGCTCTGTTTTCTATTGTTGTTGTTATGTGGCGATGGCCCCTATGCTGCAGCCTATGCCTAAATCCGCCCCTGCTTCCATTGAAAATTCACTGTTAGCGAAACGGTCATTACAATTAGAATAGAGAAAGAAAATGCAAAATAGTGAAAATCATTTCCTTCCCTTCAGTTGCGGATTGCAATACTTATCACCGGATTTGATAAATCTTTCCTTCGCTAACATGTTACTACGACCGAAATCTTCTATATTAATCAACGGATATGATTACGTCATTTTGTTTGGTTAAATCGCTATAAATAAATGTGAAAGCTCTCGCCATTCGCTTATCCACTGACTTAGCTTTAATTCTCGTTTTTCCCGTATACTCAAGAATATGAAAAATCACATAGATATTCCTTATACTTTAAACAGGAAAAATTAACTATTCGAGGACTTCTAAACTGAAGTACCCATTTTAGCGTCATTCATTCTCCAATTTCCCGTTTACCCAGGAAAATGAAATTTGACATCGTTTTTCTGTATACCTAAAAAAAAGGGAAAGCAAGCTATTTGCAATGCGAAGACAGGGAAAAGAAGAAGCCTTATAAAGTGGTAGAATATGAATTATTACTGACCGATTCTACGCAGCAATCTGTATCCCGAAATGCATTGCGTCGATGAGTGTGTTTTTTTTTGTGCGCACAACCAATTTTCAAATTCTGCGCATAACGCAGTGGAGTAGGAACTTATTATTTTCAGGGGGGGGGCTGGAAAGTTTCTTTACGTAAAAGATGTTTGTTTTTTTCGTTAAAATATTATGGAGTTGATCTTTCAAAAAAATAAATTAATATTCGTTTTTGTTTAGACACTTTTAGAACATAAAATAACCACGAAAACGTATTGCAAGCTAAAATATGAATTTATAAATGTACTGATTTATAGATTAGTGGTTGTTTGAATGAATTTATTTAAATTTAAATTTTTTTTAACCATATGTAATTTTCTAAATAGGAAATTTCAACTACATAATCTCTTTAGAAAATAAAGTATAAATCTGATGGTTTCATTTATAAGGAAATAATTACTCTGAAATAAAATCTCATTTAATCATTTTTTACTAAACAAATTAATTAATTTTGTTCTTTTATATGTTTCTAATAAATAGTCGAAATTAAAAAATGCTAATCTTTATACTCTAATATGTACAAAAAATATTCACTTTTCAAATACAATAACGAAAAAAAATTGGTTTATGAAATGTATTTTGGAAAAAAGGACATAAAATAGTAAAATGTTAGGGGGGCTGACCTCCTTCACAATAATTTCTTGGGGACTCAATTACCCCCAGCCCCCCAACTTCCTACGCCAATGGCATAACGAAACTGTTGACAGTATCCCAAGATGCAATAGGCGGAGGGCTTCTTTTGTGGATGTTCTAGGGCCAATATTTACACTTCAGTTTCTTTGGCTATATACTTCTATCTGAAAGTGACAGTGTAGTTTGTGAGGAGAAAAAATTAAGAAAAATTTATGCTTATAAAAAGCAGTGCAATTGAAATCCTATCAATTAAATTTGAATAAAATGTTTTATTCATCATGGGAAAACAATATATAACAAGACTCAACTACAATATTTAGTATGCTTCTTTAATGGAAAGAGTTTAATGATAACTGTGACATTTTAACAAGGTATCGTGATATTGAGTCCGTAGAGTAAATTTTTCTAAAATTGTTTTCAATATACAATCACCAAATTTTATTTTTATGTAGAGTACATTATAATTCATATACTGAACTTAATTTTATTTTAGGTTTTGGAATAGAAGAAGTGAATTTTTTTAAATTGAACGATTGTTTATTTTTTGACTAATATTTTCACTTATGTATTATTTTTATATTTTATTAAAACATTTAGAATTTAGGTTTAACATGTAGCTTTCACTCTAAATTAATAACACGTAAAATATCGGTTTGATTGGAATTATATTTTTTGATCAAATTGTACCAAAACATGAAAAATGGCCAATTCTTAAAAAACAATAAAACATAAATTGATAGGAAATAACATTTAGATTTTAGGTCTTACCTTGCAAACTTTTCTTAAGTATTTTATCACTGAGTATAAAAATGAATAAAAACTTAAAATCTGCACTTTGTTTCATTTGGATATCTGCAATTGTTCAAAAGTTATAGATTTTTTTTTTTTTCTCATACGTTATTCCCATTGCTAATGTACATGTAGATCTTCCCTTCATTTCATTATTGTACCTTAAATATTTTCCAGCAGGATGCCTTCTATTATTGCAATTTTCTTTTAAAATAATACATTTATTATGCAGCATATTATAGGAATCGGTCGTTAACAAAAACCTCTCCAACCGAAGCAGGAAGATAAACCAGCTGCTTCGTCTGACGCCATGGGTATCCATTCATGCACCGAACATTACTTTGTTTCGAGATCTTAAACGAGCACCGGTGCGTAATTTCTTATCCAACGTTATTACATTTATGCCAATAGTGCTATTTGTTACGGAGAGGAACAGTGCAATATTATCGGAATGGGCCACCCTAAAAGTTTAACTTACGGTTTCTATATATATACCTCCATGTAGATTATTTTAAAGGTGTCACTTCAAAAACATTTTATTGAAATTTAAAAAAGAATATTTGAAAATTAATTTTTAAAAATAAATATTGTCAGTAAATATTGACGCAGGCATAATATTTAAAATTATATTTTACAATTCTCTGAAATTGCAGAGTGAACAGTTATAAAAAAAATTATTCCTAATTTATTTTTCTTCAGAAATGATGTTCAAAGACGGATATATAGCCTCCTGTCGCCAAATGGCAAGGGGGAAAAAACTTCACCAACAACGATATAATAATTCCATTTGGAAGAATGCAATATTTTTTCTATGCTATATTATTGCATCGCCACTATTACAACTAATGAGTGTGAAGTTTACTACGTGCGTTTATTGTCACTGAAGGGTTAAACTTTATTAAAACAAAATGTGCTACTTTTAAAATAAAATAAGATTTCAACACACACCAATTGGCATTAAAGCAACATCGGCAACTGTTTTACTTTTATGTTTGCAGAATATATTATTTTTATTGACATTATATTACTAGGCTAATATTCGCAAAGGCTTTTTTTAATCATGAATTTTTAGGAATTTCTATATAAAAAAAACATTTTACAAAAACATCAATTTAATTTGTAGTAGGAATAGCATATACAGAAAAATAGTTAAGTTTTCGAAAAATTGGCAAAACAATAACATTTTTATGATTTATGTGTACCTGTTCAGTTTTATTGAAAAACAGATGGCCTGTTGTCGAATCTTTGTTCAATGGATATTGGAAGTGATAGCCATCGTTTTCTTTCACAAACACTTTGCTGGATACGACAGGAAAAGAGAAATCATTAACGTGCTTTCCATGGGCCGTGAACAACGTCCATTGCCCGTTGTGTCCGCGGTGAAATAACCCCCGGTTGCTCTCCAGGCCTAGATTGTAGCCCAGGCTGTTGTTGTGCGGATGGACCCAGTGGGCTTCATCCAGGTTGTCCATTGGTCTGATCTGACATAACCTATTTGGATTTTATTTTATTATATTAAAACATTTTTCACAATATTAGTTATTCAAATAATGGTTGGTAGATATCCCGGAGAAAATAGCAATTGAACCGCAATTGGAAGATTGCTAATTCAAAACTGGGTAAGGCATGTAAATATTTATTAAATATGAAGTAAACCAATGAACCAAATTCCTCATAATGTTAGAGGGTGGAGGTAGTTTGAAGAAATGAGCGATAGTTAACGAGGTTACTAACAAATGTAAGTTTTGGTACCAACAACAAACTGAAAGCTTGATAATAAAATCCTATTTGGAGGATAAGTTGTATGTTTGTCAGTGTTGTACTATGTTTGACTGCGAAATGTCTTGTGAAACGTTAAAAAGGGTGATTATGGCTGGGTTTTAAGATTTTTTTTAGTTTATAGCTTTTATTATTAAAAAACAAAGTGAAACTCTCATTCCAACAACGAACATTTATGCCATTTCGCAGATTCAAAGTAATATTTTTAAGTATTATTATTTTCGTTTATATTCTTATAAATAACACTGTAATTTTTTATTTTTCTACGATCATCTAGGGTACTTTTTGAGTTTTTTTTGCAAATTGTTCGTCATTGAATCCAGAATCCTCAAATTCTGAATGAAAGTAATTTACTTGAATTCTGTTTCGGACCTTTTCTGGGTCATCAACTCACGTTTCATTATATTGTCAGTATTCCGAACCTTCTTGGTCGAGTGGATACAACGCTGGACAATGGAACGAGTGGTCCGATGTTCGAGTCAGCTCGGCGTTATTGAATTATTATATTATTTAAAATGGTTTTTATTTTGATTAAATGACTGTCGTTAAAAAACAGACAAAATCAATTTCCTCAGTTTGATGAAATATTTAATCGGAGCGTTATATTGCAGGTGTCTGTTTCGTAAAAAATGAGAAAAATTTCGTCAAATATGACATGAGAATGCACTGTTAACAGAGAGTACATACTTTTTATACACACTGCCGCAGAGAAGCAGTTTTGATGGCGATCCCAAGAAATCGACTATCTTCAGCAGATGGTTGTCATTGTCTTTCGGCACTCTCTCAATATCGCAGGGATTGGGAGGAATCGAACAGTCAGGATCATCGTCCACAGGTCCGGTTCTCACGCGCTTCTTCAATTCGAGATCAGCGGAGAAGTGATAGAGAACGTTGCGACCACCGACGAACACGTCTCCGCTGGTGTGGTCGACGACTACATTGGACAGTTTGTTGCCATCAGAAAAGGTGTAGGATGGTAAAGTGTCGAGAAACATAGATGTAGTTGACACAGTGAAGTGTGTGTGTAAATTCAAACACACGAGGAACATAAAACCTAGTTGCTTCTTTGGTGGCATCTATAAAATAAAACATGACATGTAAAAGTCGACTGTCGGATTAACGTCGCATTAGGACAACACAAATGGGTTATTGGCTACGTTTAGAGATCCCACAGGAAAAAACGAGAAAAAATATCTCTCAAATGCGAACCTACCTCGCTCACAAGGTCTGAAAAACTTTCATATTAAGATTAAGACATTTTGTACACGACAGATAAACATACACCAGCTTTCTGTAACCCGTGTGTTATCGTTTAAAACACTTGAGTTCAAGTTTGATACCGTAAAAGTACTGTGACCGGTGACTGTGGAAATTATTATACACCCCCTCCCCCAATTCTCCAGAAAAAAAATCGGGTGAAACTAAGCATTAAGCATATTATATAAATATTTCTTCAATAGTCCTGCATGATACCGGTTCTGTACGGCCCGATTAGGACCTCAAAGTATGGGAATCTTATAATTTTAGAAAATTTCTATCAAGTATACCATGATACTTCAAATGGAAGTTTTAATTTCACTTAAATGTTTACTCTTTATTTCTCTCTCATTATTATAAACCGCATTAAAAAAAATATTAAAACACAATAAAAGTATGGAAATTTCCTAATGTTTGGTATTTTTGGGTTTTTGTTTTATAATTTTCAATTAGATTAAACATTATAAAAGGGATATTTTTTAAAATTATATTTACGTAATATTTTTTTCTTACAGTATTTTTAGAAGAAAACAATGTAAAAGAATTATATATTTTTTTATATTAGAACTTTCAGAGGGTTTCTACGAAATGCTGTGTTTAAGTCCTGGTTTCACTGGTCTATGCAGCAATTGGTTCCAAATTCTATTGAATTCCACTGGCTTGGGATGACAGTAGTAGTCATCAACAAAAAACGGGTGCGAAGCGCCAAAAATGGAAAACGCAGAAGTAGTCAACGCTTTTGTACCTTCTTTAAAAAAAAAAATACGGCTACGGGAAAAAAAATTTAACTATACTCCTTGTTACTCAAAACGAAATATGTCATTTTGTGTAAAGTATAAAATCTTCTGCAATATGATTTCATTAAAATGAGCGTAGGGAAATGTTTTCTTACTAAAGTATACACCAGTTTCAGACTATCAAATTGCGACACAAACTTTTTTGATAGTGTAAAAATAAAGACGTGATTGCAAGAACCAGACAGCTACACTTATTTTCTGAAATACACTTTTTCACTAATTCCTATAAAGAAAAATCCTTTTATTGGTGCAAGAACTAGACAGTTCTAGATTACGCTGATACCGTTTTTAAGAAGAAGCATGGTTTAAAAATGCTATTTCTGCGTAAAGCATGTCTTACAGATGTTTGTTACTCAATGATGCAGTTGATTTCTGACACTAAGAATTTTTTATTCAAACTTTTTACTTTTTCATGTTTAAAAAGTTAAATTTTATTCCAAGCAAAATTAAATTAGTAAGCACAATACAAAAATTATTAATAATTATTTGACAATAATAATAATATATATTTAAAAAAAATTATTATTTAAAGATTCAAATAAAAATAATTATCATTTTGACGGAACTCTAGAGAACGAATCACGCACTGGGTATCACTTAACAAAAATTGAAGAAGCTCAAAATATTTCATTTGTCTATTTAGGTATCTGTTAATATCTGCCGTTCCCTTTAGTATTGTATTACAAAGCTGCGTTATAAAAACAAAAAATTATCGCTTACTATGTTTGAGTTTTCAAATGTATTTGAGAATGAGATTACTTCAAATGCTTTTCATTCCGTATCCATTCAACGAAAGTATAAAAAAATACGTATTCAAACAACACTTTTCAACAACTACTGCATCCCATTCCTAGCGACATATTAAAACAACTTCCATGCGAGAGATCGGAAGCGTACCTTTCAATGTTCACTCTTTCGGAAGGATATGTGGAAGGACACCACTAAAATTATTTGTATTATATAAGAAACTGCAATGGTAGATCAAAAGCACGTTATCGAATTAGTATATAGGTTTTGTAAGAAAGATAAATGAAACTTCCCTTTTACACTCGTAGTAATAATTGAATCGGTTATTTGAGAAACCCCAAAAGTCTCTTTGGGGGGGGGGGGGGGGGGAAGGTTTACAAATATCATATGTCTGAAACCTGAGTTCTAGTATATAATTTCAATTAATTACGTAACTAAACTTTTCCATGTCAAATGACCCGACGTTTTAACGTTTTTGCAATGGAAATGCAATGGAAAGTTTTACAAATAGCATATGTCTGAAGCGTGAGATCTAGTATATAATTTCAATTAATTACGTAACTAAACTTTTCCATGTCAAATGACCCGACGTTTTAAAATTTTTGCAATGGAAAGTTTTACAAATAGCATATGTCTGAAACCTGAGTTCTAGTATATAATTTCAATTAATTACGTAACTAAACTTTTCCATGTCAAATGACCCGACGTTTTAACGTTTTTGCAATGGAAAGTTTTACAAATATCATATGTTTGAAACCTGAGTTCTAGTATATAATTTCAATTAATTACGTAACTAAACTTTTCCATGTCAAATGACCCGACGTTTTAACGTTTTTGCAATGGAAAGTTTTACAAATAGCATATGTCTGAAACGTGAGATCTAGTATATAATTTCAATTAATTACGTAACTAAACTTTTCCATGTCAAATGACCCGACGTTTTAACGTTTTTGCAATGGAAAGTTTTACAAATAGCATATGTCTGAAACGTGAGATCTAGTATATAATTTCAATTAATTACGTAACTAAACTTTTCCATGTCAAATGACCCGACGTTTTAACGTTTTTGCAATGGAAATGCAATGGAAAGTTTTACAAATAGCATATGTCTGAAACGTGGGATCTAGTATATAATTTCAATTAATTACGTAACTAAACTTTTAAATGTCAAATGACCCGACGTTTTAACGTTTTTGCAATGGAAATGCAATGGAAAGTTTTACAAATATCATATGTTTGAAACCTGAGTTCTAGTATATAATTTCAATTAATTACGTAACTAAACTTTTCCATGTCAAATGACCCGACGTTTTAACGTTTTTGCAATGGAAAGTTTTACAAATAGCATATGTCTGAAACGTGAGATCTAGTATATAATTTCAATTAATTTCGTAACTAAACTTTTCCATGTCAAATGACCCGACGTTTTAACGTTTTTGCAATGGAAATGCAATGGAAAGTTTTACAAATAGCATATGTCTGAAACGTGAGATCTAGTATATAATTTCAATTAATTACGTAACTAAACTTTTCCATGTCAAATGACCCGACGTTTTAACGTTTTTGCAATGGAAAGTTTTACAATTTAGCATATGTCTGAAACGTGAGATCTAGTATATAATTTCAATTAATTACGTAACTAAACTTTTCCATGTCAAATGACCCGACGTTTAAATGTTTTTGCAATATTTTGTTTAAAAAGCCTAGTTTTTTTTTAATTAAGCATTGTTTTGTGTTTTTATTATTTTTGCTTCTACAATAATGCTTTTGGAAGTGTAAAATACCAAAATACGGTAGAACTCCAATTATCAATTGGATCAATTGGTACCATATCCCATCCGTATAATCGAATATCCAGAAAATTAACAACAACAAAAATTACAAGTAAGAAAACGAACTTAGTTTTAGTATGCAATGTAATTTAATGACTATTAAAAACATCTTTCAACGATAAGAAACTTTTAAAATGTTGATTTTGCTGATTTTGTTTTCCTCAAGGCGATGTGGTTAATTAAATATCCGCTTTGTTTGATCCGTATAATTGGAAATTTACTGTACTTGTTTTCGAGAAATGCAGAGAAATGGCGGGACCGTGTAGCGTATTTGTAAAGCATTACGAGAAAGTTGAAGTATGTATGAATATTCTCAAAAGAGGTATATACAATACTTTAATTTTATGTAAATAATATTAAAAATTGAATAAAAAAATATTCTTATGAAAAATAAAAATTAATTAATAAGCCTAATTTTTCATTACACATAATAATTAATATTTCATTTTTATAATTAACTAAATTTCCATACATGATGCCATATACGCACAATTTTATTTAATAATTAAAAAATTCGTGAAATAATTTTATCAACACACAAATTATATAAAAATCTTATGTAACCGAGAGTCGCCGTGGCTAATGGTTAGTGCATGTACCTGCCGCTCGAACCGTACTAGGTTCGTATCTGGACTGTGTCGTTCTCTTCTCAAAATATTCCAAAAATAAAATAAAAATAACAATTTCAAAAAAAGTTCTTAAATTTTTTTTAAATAAAAAATATTTTTTATTGATTTTATTAGTTATATATATATGTATAAGTTCTTATTTGTTATATAAAAAATATTTATATGCCTATATACACTTTAATTTTCTGTAAATTATATTAAAAATTGAATAAAAAAATATTTTTATGTAAAATAAAAAATAATTATTAAGTCTAATTTTTCATTATACAGAATAATTAATATTTCATTTTTATAATTAACTAAATTTCCATACATGACGCCATATACGCACAATTTAATTAAATAATAAAAAAATTCGTGAAATAATTCTGACAACACAAAAATTATATAAAAATCTCATTTAACCGAGAGTCGCCGTGGCCTAATGGTTAGTGCATGTACCTGCCGCTCGAACCGTACTAGGTTCGTATCTGGACTGTGTCGTTCTCTTCTCAAAATATTCCAAAAATAAAAATAACAATTTCCAAAAAAAATTAAATATTTTTTTAAATAAAAAATATTTTTTATTGATTTTTTTTAGTTATATATATAGGTATAAGTTGTTATTTGTAATATAAAAAATACTTATATACCTATATATACTTTAATTTTATGTAAAAAATAGTTAAAATGGAATAAAAAAAAATCTTATGTAAAATAAAAATTAATTAATAAGCTTAATTTTTCATTATACATTAATATTAATATTTCATTTTTATAATTAACTAATTTTCCATACATGATGCCATATACGCATAATTTATTTATATAATTAAAAAATTCGTGCAATAATTTTGACAACACACAAATTATATAAAAATCTCATTTAACCGAGAGTCGCCGTGGCCTAATGGTTAGTGCATGTGCCTGCCGCTCGAACCGTACTAAGTTCTGGACTGGACTCTTCTCAAAATATTCCAAAAATAAATGTAACAATTTCAAAAAAAATTTAAATATTTTTTTAAATAAAAAATATTTTTTATTGATTTTTTTAGTTATATATATAGGTATAAGTTGTTATTTGTAATATAAAAAATAGTTATATACCTATATATACTTTAATTTTATGTAAATAATATTAAAAATGGAATAAAAAAAAATCTTATGTAAAATAAAAATTAATTAATAAGCCTAATTTTTCTTTATACATAAATATTAATATTTCATTTTTATAATTAACTAATTTTCCATACATGACGCCATATACGCACAATTGAATTATATAATTTAAAAATTCGTGCAATAATTCTGACAACACACAAATTATATAAAAATCTCATTTAACCGAGAGTCGCCGTGGCCTAACGCTTAGTGTGCCTGCCGCTCGAACCGTACTAGGTTCGTATCTGGACTGTGTCGTTTTCTTCACAAAATGTTCCAAAAATAAAATTAAAATAACAATTTCAAAAAAAAATTCTTAAATTTTTTTTAAATAAAAAATATTTTTTATTGATTTTTTTTAGTTATATATATAGGTATAAGTTGTTATTTGTAATATAAAAAATAGTTATATACCTGTATTTACTTTAATTTTATGTAAATAATATTAAAAATGGAATAAAAAAATCTTATGTAAAATAAAAATTAATTAATAAGCCGAATTTTTCATTATGCATTAATATTATTATTTCATTTTTATAATTAACTAATTTTCCATACATGACGCCATATACGCACAAATGAATTATATAATTAAAAAATTCATGCAATAATTCTGACAACACAGAAATTATATAAAAATCTTATTTAACCGAGAGTCGCCGTGGCCTAACGGTTAGTGCATATGCCTGCCGCTCGAACCGTACTAGGTTCGTATCTGGAATGTGTCGTTCTCTTCTCAAAATATTCCAAAAATAAAATAAAAATAACAATTTCAAGAAAAGTTCTTAAATTTTTTTTTAAATAAAAAATATTTTTTATTGATTTTATTAGTTATATATATATATATATGTATAAGTTCTTATTTGTTATATAAAAATATTTATATGCCTATATACACTTTAATTTTATGTAAATAATATTAAAAATGGAATAAAAGAAATTCTTATGTAAAATAAAAATTAATTAAAAAGCTTAATTTTTTATTATACATAAATATTATTATTTCATTTTTATAATTAACTAATTTTCCATACATGACGCCATATACGCACAATTTATTTATATAATTAAAAAATTCGTGCAATAATTCTGACAACACACAAATTATATAAAAATCTCATTTAACCGAGAGTCGCCGTGGCCTAACGGTTAGTGCATGTGACTGCCGCTCGAACCGTACTAGGTTCGTATCTGGAATGTGTCGTTCTCTTCTCAAAATATTCCAAAAATAAAATAAAAATAATAATTTCAAAAAAAATTCTTAATTTTTTTTTTAAATAAAAAATATTTTTTATTGATTTTTTTAGTTATATATGTAATAGGTATAAGTTGTTATTTGTAATATAGAAAATAGTTATATAACTATATATACTTTAATGTTATGTAAATAATATTAAAAATGGAATAAAAAAAAATCTTATGTAAAATAAAAATTAATTAATAAGCTTAATTTTTCATTATACATTAATATTAATATTTCATTTTTATAATTAACTAATTTTCCATATATTACGCCATATATGCACAATTGAATTATATAATTAAAAAATTCGTGCAATAATTCTGACAACACAAATTATAAAAAAAATCTCGTTAACCGAGAGTCGCCGTGGCCTAACAGTTAGTGCATGTGCCTGCCGCTCGAACCGTATTAGGTTCGTATCGGACTGTGTCGTTCTCTTCTAAAATATTCCAAAAATTAATTAAAAATAACGAATTCAAAAAAAATTCTTAAATTTTTTTTAAATAAAAAATATTTTTTATAGATTTTTTTTAGTTATATATATAATAGGTATAAGTTGTTATTTGTAATATAAAAAATAGTTATATTCCTTTATATACTTTAATGTTATGTAAATAATATTAAAAATGGAATAAAAAAAAATCTTATGTAAAATAAAAATTAATTAATAAGCCTATTTTTCATTATACATTAATATTAATATTTCATTTTTATAATTAACTAATTTTCCATATGTGACGCCATATACGCACAATTTATTTATATAATTAAAAAATTCGTGCAATAATTCTGACAACACACAAATTATATAAAAATCTCATTTAACCGAGAGTCGCCGTGGCCTAACGGTTAGTGCATGTGCCTGCCGCTCGAACCGTACTAGGTTCGTATCTGGACTGTGTCGTTCTCTTCTCAAAATATTCCAAAAATAAAATAAAAATAACAATTTCAAAAAAAATTCTTAAATTTTTTTTTAATAAATAATATTTTTATTGATTTTTTTTAGTTATATATATAGGTATAAGTTGTTATTTGTAATATAAAAAATATTTATATGCCTATATACACTTTAATTTTATGTAAATAATATTAAAAATGGAATAAAAGAAATTCTTATGTAAAATAAAAATTAATTAAAAAGCTTAATTTTTTATTATACATAAATATTATTATTTCATTTTTATAATTAACTAATTTTCCATACATGACGCCATATACGCACAATTTATTTATATAATTAAAAAATTCGTGCAATAATTCTGACAACACACAAATTATATAAAAATCTCATTTAACCGAGAGTCGCCGTGGCCTAACGGTTAGTGCATGTGACTGCCGCTCGAACCGTACTAGGTTCGTATCTGGAATGTGTCGTTCTCTTCTCAAAATATTCCAAAAATAAAATAAAAATAATAATTTCAAAAAAAATTCTTAAATTTTTTTTTAAATAAAAAATATTTTTTATTGATTTTTTTAGTTATATATGCAATAGGTATAAGTTGTTATTTGTAATATAGAAAATAGTTATATAACTATATATACTTTAATGTTATGTAAATAATATTAAAAATGGAATAAAAAAAAATCTTATGTAAAATAAAAATTAATTAATAAGCTTAATTTTTCATTATACATTAATATTAATATTTCATTTTTATAATTAACTAATTTTCCATATATTACGCCATATATGCACAATTGAATTATATAATTAAAAAATTCGTGCAATAATTCTGACAACACAAATTATAAAAAAATCTCGTTAACCGAGAGTCGCCGTGGCCTAACAGTTAGTGCATGTGCCTGCCGCTCGAACCGTATTAGGTTCGTATCTGGACTGTGTCGTTCTCTTCTAAAATATTCCAAAAATTAATTAAAAATAACGAATTCAAAAAAAATTCTTAAATTTTTTTTAAATAAAAAATATTTTTTATAGATTTTTTTAAGTTATATATATAATAGGTATAAGTTGTTATTTGTAATATAAAAAATAGTTATATTCCTTTATATACTTTAATGTTATGTAAATAATATTAAAAATGGAATAAAAAAAATCTTATGTAAAATAAAAATTAATTAATAAGCCTATTTTTCATTATACATTAATATTAATATTTCATTTTTATAATTAACTAATTTTCCATATGTGACGCCATATACGCACAATTTATTTATATAATTAAAAAATTCGTGCAATAATTCTGACAACACACAAATTATATAAAAATCTCATTTAACCGAGAGTCGCCGTGGCCTAACGGTTAGTGCTTGTGCCTGCCGCTCGAACCGTACTAGGTTCGTATCTGGACTGTGTCGTTCTCTTCTCAAAATATTCCAAAAATAAAATAAAAATAACAATTTCAAAAAAAATTCTTAAATTTTTTTTTAATAAATAATATTTTTATTGATTTTTTTTAGTTATATATATAGGTATAAGTTGTTATTTGTAATATAAAAAATAGTTATATAACTATATATACTTTAATTTTATGTAAATAATAATAAAAATTGAATAAAAAAAACTTATGTAAAAAAAAATTAATTAATAAGCCCAATTTTTCATTATACATTAATATTAATATTTCATTTTTATAATTAACTAATTTTCCATACATGATGCCATATACGCACAATTTATTTATATAATAAAAAAATTCGTGCAATAATTTTGACAACACACAAATTATATAAAAATCTCATTTAACCGACAGTCGCCGTGGCCTAACGGTTGGTGCATGTGACTGCTGGTCGAACCGTACTAGTTTCGTATCTGGAATATGTCGTTCTCTTCTCAAAATATTCCAAAAATAAAATAAAAATAACAATTCCAAAAAAATTCTTAAATTTCTTTTAAATAAAAAATATATATATTTTAATTTTTTTTATTTATATATAGGTATAAGTTGTTATTTTTTATATAAAAAATAGTTATATACCTATATATACTTTAATTTTATGTAAATAATATTAAAAATGGAATAAAAAAAAATCTTATGTAAAACAAAAAATTAATTAATAAGCCTTTTTTTCATTATACATTAATATTAATATTTCATTTTTATAATTAACTAATTTTCCATACATGACGCCATATACGCACAATAGAATTATATAATTAAAAAATTCGTGCAATAATTTTGACAACACACAAATTATATAAAAATCTCATTTAACCGAGAGTCGCCGTGGCCTAACGGTTAGTGCATATGCCTGCCGCTCGAACCGTACTAGGTTCGTATCTGGGTTGTATCGTTCTTTTCTCAAAATATTCCAAAAATAAAATAAAAATAACAAATTCAAAAAACAATTCTTAAATTTTTTTTAAATAAAAAATATTTTTTATTGATTTTTTTAGTTATATATGTAATAGGTATAAGCTGTTATTTGTAATATAGAAAATAGTTATATACCTATATATACTTTAATTTTATGTAAATAATATTAAAAATGGAATATAAAAAAATCTTATGTAAAATAAAAATTAATTAATAAGCTTAATTTTTCATTATACATTAATATTAATATTTCATTTTTATAATGAACTAATTTTCCATACATGACGCCATATACGCACAATTAAATTACATAATAAAAAATTCGTGCAATAATTCTGACAACACACAAATTATATAAAAATCTCATTTAACCGAGAGTCGCCGTGGCCTTACGGTTAGTGCATGTGCCTGCCGCTCGAACCGTACTTGGTTCATATCTGGACTGTGTCGTTCTCTTCTCAAAATATTCCAAAAATAAAATAAAAATAACAAATTAAAAAAACAATTCTTAAATTTTTTTTAAATAAAAAATATTTTTTATTGATTTTTTTTAATTATATATATAGGTATAAGTTGTTTTTTGTAATATAAAAAATAGTTATATACCTATATATACTTTAATTTTATGTAAATAATATTAAAAATGGAATAAAAAAAATCTTATGTAAAATAAAAATTAATTAATAAGTTTAATTTTTCATTATACATAAATATTAATATTTCACTTTTATAATTAACTAATTTTCCATACATGACGCCATATACGCACAATTTATTTATATAATTAAAAAATTCGTGCAATAATTCTGACAACACACAAATTATATAAAAATCTAATTTAACCGAGAGTCGCCGTGGCCTAACGGTTAGTGCATATGCCTGCCGCTCGAACCGTACTAGGTTCGTATCTGGGTTGCGTCGTTCTCTTCTCAAAATATTCCAAAAATAAAATAAAAATAACAAATTTAAAAAACAATTCTTAAATTTTTTTTAAATAAAAAATATTTTTGTGGAGTTAGAGATGAGTGATGGTGAACGAAATAAGGGGCAGTACAATATTATTACGCCACAACGCTTTTATTCCATGCTCCCGTGGACAGAAATCCACCTTCCTTCATCAACACTTCTCTAGCTCTCTCTTACAACTGATCAGTGTTGCCAGCGACACCCAGGTGGCGCTGGAACACATTACAAAGTAACTCCCTCTAGTGGTGTGTATCCGCACTAGGGCATTCCGACACTCGGCCATTCGACTATTCCGTCTTCGGAATCACATAATTACAATGATATACTACAATACAATACATTATATTACAATACATGACATTACACATCTACACCTACATTCATCATCCCATATTTCACACCTTAATCATTATCCTATTATAACTTTAAATTATTTTTCATAACATCCAAAAATCAATTATTATCTTACTTCAAATTTAAAATTTCAAAACATTATAAAATTTATTTTTAAAAACTTAAATACTCAAATCACTTTTTATCATTAGAGTTCTATATGTCCTAAAAATAAGTGTTCCAAAAGTTTCGAAGTTAAAAATGTTCCAAAGTCTTTCAATACTCAAGAAATTCAAATGTTCAAACCTAAAAAATAATTAACACCAAAAAGTTCTTCACTTTTCAGCAATAGATTCTTTTCAAATCACTCTCAAAAATGTAAACATCAAAATTAAATTTTAAAAAATAAACATCAATAGTAAAATTAAATCAAAAAATTTTCAATGATACAACTTTCATTCTCTACTCGTATTATGCAACACTCAACAACATCATAACACTTTATCACTGCACAGCTATTGTAAATAAAAAAATAAAACCTATTTCTTTCCACCTCTGAAAAAAATATTAAAACGGTTATTCGATTTCCTAAAATAAAAATAAAAAAAACTTTCGCAACCTCAAATAAAAAAATAAACAAATCACAAATCTTCCACATTTCGCAATTCTGCATACAACTTTTTCGAAGCACAAAAAAATAATGATTCACTTCTTGACGGCTGCAAGGGTTTCTTCACAGAAAAAAAAGATAGTTAACGCCAAGGTCGCTTACTCCTTGTTTAACGCATTGGTATTCTCCAGTTGGCTTCTGTATTTGGGCCATATCGTCGCCAAGGTGGTTGTGTTCGTTGATCCTGATCTGTGATTGGACCGCAGCTCTCAACTATGGATCGGTGATCGCCAAAACGTGACTTCTGTCGCCAACTCCACTCGCTTCCAAATTGTTGGATGGTAGGTTTGCTTCTCTTAAAGCCGTTCCTATGATTTGGGCTTGCTCGCCAATTGCAGACTTGGCATGTTGTATTCCGTCGCCAACCTCGTTCGCTTGCATCAGTTGCTTTGTATTTAGTTGGAAATTGAGGATTAACTTGCGAGCTAATTCGCCAATTGTGGTTGTAGCTTTTGCTCTTCGGGAATTTGTATTTTGATTGACTTTTCCGATTCCGTTTTGTTTTTCGGAAATGTTCAAATTGGTTTTGAGAGAACATCTTTGAGTTTTCTTTTTTCGAAGCGATTCTCAAACCTACTTCGCTTATTTTCTTTGGTGCACAGTCTTTTTCAGGCTGACGCGCCGTCTGTGTTTGCAAGTTTTGCGATGATATCACACGTATCACCCCACATCTAAGTGCGTTCGTACTATTGACTTTATTTTCACTGTCGTCTTTATTTTCCTTGCATTCAAATGACTTATGACCGATATTTCCGCAAGCAAAGCATATTATTCCTAGTTTTCTATTCACCTGTCGATTTTGCTGGGTAGGCTCCCGCTCCTTCGCGTAAGCTCCTCCCGTCTGCGCGCTGGCGCCGTCTCGGTTTCGAAGACATGTCTCCTCGTATGCTTTGTTTTCGTACGGCTTTGTGCTTCTTCTGAAGTTTCGTGCAGCTTGAAAATCATCCAGTTTGTCCGTTAGAGTTGCTACGTCCTTGATTTTTTGTAGTTCATCTATGAAATGCTCCTGCATCTCCCTCGGTAATTTTCTTTTGATTTGGTCGACTAACATGAGTTCTTTGAGCGCTTCGAATGTGTTTATTTCCATTCCGTTTAGCCACTCGGTTAGGTAGTTCTTTAAAACGTACGAAAAATCTCTCCATGTTTGACTTGGTTCTTTTCTGGCAAAACTAAAATTTAGTCGAAACTGTTCCGCTGTCAGACGAAACTGCCTAAGTAAGATGGTCTTGATCTGTTCGTAGTCGCTCGTCACATTTTCGGGTTCTCTCGTGATGACATTTGCGACCTCCAGTGGTAGTAGACCAATCAGGTGATTTACCCATGTATTTTTGTCCACTCCCAGTCGAACTATCTGTCTCTCGAATAAAGCCAGGTACATGCTAATGTCGCCTCCTTCAAAGGGCTTTATCGCGTTACGACTGGAGACACTTGTTTGTTCTGTTGTCGACGAGTCTGTTCGACGGTTTTCTGCATCTATTCTTAATTTCGCTATTTCGAACTCTTGTATTTTTTCCTTTTCTAGAGCTTCTCTCTCTTTTTCTAGAGCTTCTCTCTCTTTTTCCAGGGCTTCTCTTTCATGAGTTTCTCTTTCTTCTCTTTCCGCTACAATGGCATATAACAGGTTTTTGGTAATTTCTTCATCATACCCTGTGTGTCCAGTTATGATTTTGCATAACCTTTGGGTTTTCCGGTGGAGTCAGATCTAGTTCGTCTAAAAGCACCATCAAATCTACCTTACGCGTCTTTGCCAGGTACGACATCTTAAGGGCAAAAGTTAGTTACTTTTGTACACTCCACTATTGCTTTCGCACGTCCTGATCCGCTCTTCACTGACGACGATGTTTTCGGATTCTGCTGTGTTGCGAATCGGATTTCGCTTCCTTATTCGACGACGACCGCAGTTGTCTCGTGGTGCGTTAGGCTTAGCCTCCGGTTCCTTCCGTATTCCGATTCTGCCGCAACACTAATGCTCTGTTGCTCAGTGATTCACACACGGCCTCGAGCCCCCATGTGGAGTTAGAGATGGATGATGGTGAACGAAATAAGGGGCAGTACAATATTATTACGCCACAACGCTTTTATTCCATGCTCCCGTGGACAGAAATCCACCTTCCTTCATCAACACTTCTCTAGCTCTCTCTTACAACTGATCAGTGTTGCCAGCGACACCCAGGTGGCGCTGGAACACATTACAAAGTAACTCCCTCTAGTGGTGTGTATCCGCACTAGGGCATTCCGACATTTTTATTGATTTTTTTTAATTATTTATATAGATATAAGTTGTTTTTTGTAATATAAAAAATAGTTATATACCTATATATACTTTAATTTTATGTAAATAATATTAAAAATGGAATAAAAAAAATCTTATGTAAAATAAAAATTAATTAATAAGTTTAATTTTTCATTATACATAAATATTAATATTTCACTTTTATAATTAACTAATTTTCCATACATGACGCCATATACGCACAATTTATTTATATAATTAAAAAATTCGTGCAATAATTCTGACAACACACAAATTATATAAAAATCTTATTTAACAGACAGTCGGCGTGGCCTAACGGTTGGTGCATATGCCTGCCGCACGAACCGTACAAGGTTCGTATCTGGACTGTGTCGTTTTCTTCTCAAAATATTCCAAAAATAAAAGAAAAATAACAATTTCAAAAAAAATTCTTAAATTTTTTTTAAATAAAAAATATTTTTTATTGATTTTTTTAGTTATATATAGGTATAAGTTGTTATATTTTATATGAAAAATAGTTATATACCTATATATACTTTAATTTTATGTAAATAATATTAAAAATGGAATAAAAAATAATCTTATATAAAATAAAAATTAATTAATAAGCCTAATTTTTCTTTATACATTAATATTAATATTTCATTTTTATAATTAACTAATTTTCCATACATAACGTCATATACGCACAATTGAATTATATAATTAAAAAATTCGTGCAATAATTCTGACAACACACAAATTATATAAAAATCTCATTTAACCGAGAGTCGCCGTGGCCTAACGGTTAGTGCATGTGCCTGCCGCTTGAACCGTATTAGGTTCGTATCTGGGCTGTGTCGTTCTCTTCTGAAATATTCCAAAAATAAAAGAAGAATAACAAATTCAAAAAAAATTCTTAAATTTTTTTTAAATAAAAAATATTTTTTAAAATAAAAAATATTTTTTAAAATAAAAAATATTTTTTAAAATAAAAAATATTTTTTATTGATTTTTTTAGTTATATATATAAAAGGTATAAGTTGTTATTTGTAATAAAAAAAATAGTTATATAACTATATATACTTTAATGTTATGTAAATAATATTAAAAATGGAATAAAAAAAATCTTATGTAAAATTAAAATTAATTAATAACCCTAATTTTTCATTATACATTAATATTAATATTTCATTTGTTTAATTAACTAATTTTCCAACATGACGCCATATACGCACAATTTTATTATATAATTAAAAAATTCGTGCAATAATTCTGACAACACACAAATTATATAAAAATCTCATTTAACCGAGAGTCGCCGTGGCCTAACGGTTAGTGCATGTGCCTGCCGCTTGAACCGTATTAGGTTCGTATCTGTACTGTGTCGTTCTCTTCTCAAAATATTCCAAAAATAAAATGAAAATAAAAATTCAAAAAACATTTCTTAATTTTTTTTAAATAAAAAATATTTTTTATTGATTTTTTTTAGTTATATATATAGGTATAAGTTGTTATTTGTAATATAAAAAATAGTTATATACCTTTATATACTTTAATTTTATGTAAATAATATTAAAAATGGAATAAAAAAAAATCTTATGTAAAATAAAATTTAATTAATAAGCTAATTTTTCACTATACATTAATATTAATATTTCATTTTTATAATTAACTAATTTTCCATACATGACGCCATATACGCACAATTGAATTATATAATTAAAAAATTCGTGCAATAATTCTGACAACACACAAATTATATAAAAATCTCATTTAACCGAGAGTCGCCGTGGCCTTACGGTTAGTGCATGTGCCTGCCGCTCGAACCGTACTTGGTTCATATCTGGACTGTGTCGTTCTCTTCTCAAAATATTCCAAAAATAAAATAAAAATAACAAATTTAAAAAACAATTCTTAAATTTTTCTTAAATAAAAATTTTTTTATTGATTTTTTTTAATTATTTATATAGATATAAGTTGTTATTTGTAATATAAAAAATTGTTATATACCTATACATACTTTAATTTTATGTAAATAATATTAAAAATGGAATAAAAAAAAATCTTATGTAAAATAAAAATTAATTAATAAGCTTAATTTTAAATTATACATTAATATTAATATTTCATTTTTATAATTAACTAATTTTCCATACATGACGCCATATACGCACAATTTATTTATATAATTAAAAAATTCGTGCAATAATTCTGACAACACACAAATTATATAAAAATCTCATTTAACCGAGAGTCGCCGTGGCCTAACGGTTAGTGCATGTGCCTGCCGCTTGAACCGTATTAGGTTCGTATCTGGGCTGTGTCGTTCTCTTCTAAAATATTCCAAAAATAAAATAAAAATAACAAATTCAAAAAAAATTCTTAAATTTTTTTAAAATAAAAAATATTTTTTTAAATAAAAAATATTTTTTTAAATAAAAAATATTTTTTTAAATAAAAAATATTTTTTTAAATAAAAAATATTTTTTATTGATTTTTTTAGTTATATATATAATAGGTATAAGTCGTTATTTGTAATAAAAAAAATAGTTATATAACTATATATACTTTAATGTTATGTAAATAATATTAAAAATGGAATAAAAAAAATCTTATGTAAAATTAAAATTAATTAATAACCCTAATTTTTCATTATACATTAATATTAATATTTCATTTTTTTAATTAACTAATTTTCCAACATGACGCCATATACGCACAATTGAATTATATAATTAAAAAATTCGTGCAATAATTCTGACAACACACAAATTATATAAAAATCTCATTTAACCGAGAGTCGCCGTGGCCTAACGGTTAGTGCATGTGCCTGCCGCTTTAACCGTATTAGGTTCATATCTGGACTGTGTCGTTCTCCTCTCAAAATTTTCCAAAAATAAAATAAAAATAACAATTTCAAAAAGAAATCTTCAATTTTTTTTAAATAAAAAATATTTTTTATTGATTTTTTTAGTTATATATATAGGTATAAGTTGTTATTTGTTATATAAAAAATATTTATATGCCTATATACACTCTAATTTTATGTAAATAATATTAAAAATGGAATAAAAAATAATCTTATGTAAAATTAAAATTAATTAATAAGCTTAATTTTTCACTATACATAAATATTAATATTTCATTTTTATAATTAACTATTTTTACATACATGACGCCATATACGCACAATTGAATTATATAATTAAAAAATTCGTGCAATAATTCTGACAACACACAAATTATATAAAAATCTCATTTAACCGAGAGTCGCCGTGGCCTAACGGTTAGTGCATGTGCCTGCCGCTCGAACCGTACAAGGTTCGTATCTGGACTGTGTCGTTCTCTTCTCAAAATATTCCAAAAATAAAATAAAAATAACAAATTCTTAAATTTTTTTTAAATAAAATTTTTTTTTTTTCGTTATATATAGGTATAAGTTGTTATTTTTTTACATCAAAAAATAGTTATATACCTATATATACTTTAATTTCATGTAAATAATATTAAAAATGGAATAAAAAAAAATTCTTATGTAAAATAAAAATTAATTAATAAGCTTAATTTCTCATTATACATAAATATTAATATTTTACTTTTATAATTAACTAATTTTCCATACATGATGCCATATACGCACAATTTATTTATATAATTAAAAAATTCGTGCAATAATTCTGACAACACACAAATTATATAAAAATCTCATTTAATCGAGAGTCGCCGTGGCCTTACGGTTAGTGCATGTGCCTGCCGCTCGAACCGTACTAGGTTCGTATCTGGGTTGTATCGTTCTGTTCTCAAAATATTCCAAAAATAAAATAAAAATAACAAATTCAAAAGAAATTCTTAATTTTTTTTAAATAAAAAATATTTTTTATTGATTTTTTTTAGTTATATATATAGGTGTAAGTTGTTTTTTTTTATTTAAAAAATAGTTATATTCCTATATATACTTTAATTTTATGTAAATAATATTAAAAATGGAATTAAAAAAAATCTTATGTAAAATAAAAGTTAATTAATAAGCCTAATTTTTCTTTATACATAAATATTAATATTTCATTTTTATAATTAACTAATTTTCCATACATAACGCCATATACGCACAATTTATTTATATAATAAAAAAATTCGTGCAATAATTCTGACAACACACAAATTATATAAAAATCTCATTTAAACGATAGTCGCCGTGGCCTAACGGTTAGTGCATGTGCCTGCCGCTCGAATCGTACTAGGTTGCTACCTGGACTGTGTCGTTCTGTTCTCAAAATATTCCAAAAATAAAATAAAAATAACAAATTCAAAAGAAACTCTTAAATTTTTTTAAATAAAAAATATTTTTTATTGATTTTTTTTAGTTATATATATAGGTGTAAGTTATTTTTTTTTATTTAAAAAATAGTTATATTCCTATATATACTTTAATTTTTTGTAAATAATATTAAAAATTGAATAAAAAAAATTCTTATGTAAAATAAAAATTAATTAATAAGCCTAATTTTTCTTTATACATAAATATTAATATTTCATTTTTATAATTAACTATTTTTCCATACATAACGCCATATACGCACAATTTATTTATATAATAAAAAAATTCGTGCAATAATTCTGACAACACACAAATTATATAAAAATCTCATTTAAACGATAGTCGCCGTGGCCTAACGGTTAGTGCATGTGCCTGCCGCTCGAATCGTACTCGGGTTCCTACCTGGACTGTGTCGTTCTCCTCTCAAAATATTCCAAAAATAAAATAAAAATAACAAATTCAAAAGAAACTCTTAAATTTTTTTAAATAAAAAATATTTTTTATTGATTTTTTTTAGTTATATATATAGGTGTAAGTTATTTTTTTTATTTAAAAAATAGTTATATTCCTATATATACTTTAATTTTTTGTAAATAATATTAAAAATTGAATAAAAAAAATTCTTATGTAAAATAAAAATTAATTAATAAGCCTAATTTTTCTTTATACATAAATATTAATATTTCATTTTTATAATTAACTAATTTTCCATACATAACGTCATATACGCACAATTGAATTATATAATTAAAAAATTCGTGCAATAATTCTGACAACACACAAATTATATAAAAATCTCATTTAACCGAGAGTCGCCGTGGCCTAACGGTTAGTGCATGTGCCTGCCGCTTGAACCGTATTAGGTTCGTATCTGGGCTGTGTCGTTCTCTTCTGAAATATTCCAAAAATAAAAGAAGAATAACAAATTCAAAAAAAATTCTTAAATTTTTTTAAAATAAAAAATATTTTTTAAAATAAAAAATATTTTTTAAAATAAAAAATATTTTTTAAAATAAAAAATATTTTTTATTGATTTTTTTAGTTATATATATAATAGGTATAAGTTGTTATTTGTAATAAAAAAAATAGTTATATAACTATATATACTTTAATGTTATGTAAATAATATTAAAAATGGAATAAAAAAAATCTTATGTAAAATTAAAATTAATTAATAACCCTAATTTTTCATTATACATTAATATTAATATTTCATTTTTTTAATTAACTAATTTTCCAACATGACGCCATATACGCACAATTTTATTATATAATTAAAAAATTCGTGCAATAATTCTGACAACACACAAATTATATAAAAATCTCATTTAACCGAGAGTCGCCGTGGCCTAACGGTTAGTGCATGTGCCTGCCGCTTGAACCGTATTAGGTTCGTATCTGTACTGTGTCGTTCTCTTCTCAAAATATTCCAAAAATAAAATGAAAATAAAAATTCAAAAAACATTTCTTAATTTTTTTTAAATAAAAAATATTTTTTATTGATTTTTTTTAGTTATATATATAGGTATAAGTTGTTATTTGTAATATAAAAAATAGTTATATACCTTTATATACTTTAATTTTATGTAAATAATATTAAAAATGGAATAAAAAAAAATCTTATGTAAAATAAAATTTAATTAATAAGCTAATTTTTCACTATACATTAATATTAATATTTCATTTTTATAATTAACTAATTTTCCATACATGACGCCATATACGCACAATTGAATTATATAATTAAAAAATTCGTGCAATAATTCTGACAACACACAAATTATATAAAAATCTCATTTAACCGAGAGTCGCCGTGGCCTTACGGTTAGTGCATGTGCCTGCCGCTCGAACCGTACTTGGTTCATATCTGGACTGTGTCGTTCTCTTCTCAAAATATTCCAAAAATAAAATAAAAATAACAAATTTAAAAAACAATTCTTAAATTTTTCTTAAATAAAAATTTTTTTATTGATTTTTTTTAATTATTTATATAGATATAAGTTGTTATTTGTAATATAAAAAATTGTTATATACCTATACATACTTTAATTTTATGTAAATAATATTAAAAATGGAATAAAAAAAAATCTTATGTAAAATAAAAATTAATTAATAAGCTTAATTTTAAATTATACATTAATATTAATATTTCATTTTTATAATTAACTAATTTTCCATACATGACGCCATATACGCACAATTTATTTATATAATTAAAAAATTCGTGCAATAATTCTGACAACACACAAATTATATAAAAATCTCATTTAACCGAGAGTCGCCGTGGCCTAACGGTTAGTGCATGTGCCTGCCGCTTGAACCGTATTAGGTTCGTATCTGGGCTGTGTCGTTCTCTTCTAAAATATTCCAAAAATAAAATAAAAATAACAAATTCAAAAAAAATTCTTAAATTTTTTTAAAATAAAAAATATTTTTTAAAATAAAAAATATTTTTTTAAATAAAAAATATTTTTTTAAATAAAAAATATTTTTTTAAATAAAAAATATTTTTTTAAATAAAAAATATTTTTTATTGATTTTTTTAGTTATATATATAATAGGTATAAGTCGTTATTTGTAATAAAAAAAATAGTTATATAACTATATATACTTTAATGTTATGTAAATAATATTAAAAATGGAATAAAAAAAATCTTATGTAAAATTAAAATTAATTAATAACCCTAATTTTTCATTATACATTAATATTAATATTTCATTTTTTTAATTAACTAATTTTCCAACATGACGCCATATACGCACAATTGAATTATATAATTAAAAAATTCGTGCAATAATTCTGACAACACACAAATTATATAAAAATCTCATTTAACCGAGAGTCGCCGTGGCCTAACGGTTAGTGCATGTGCCTGCCGCTTTAACCGTATTAGGTTCATATCTGGACTGTGTCGTTCTCCTCTCAAAATTTTCCAAAAATAAAATAAAAATAACAATTTCAAAAAGAAATCTTCAATTTTTTTTAAATAAAAAATATTTTTTATTGATTTTTTTAGTTATATATATAGGTATAAGTTGTTATTTGTTATATAAAAAATATTTATATGCCTATATACACTCTAATTTTATGTAAATAATATTAAAAATGGAATAAAAAATAATCTTATGTAAAATTAAAATTAATTAATAAGCTTAATTTTTCACTATACATAAATATTAATATTTCATTTTTATAATTAACTATTTTTACATACATGACGCCATATACGCACAATTGAATTATATAATTAAAAAATTCGTGCAATAATTCTGACAACACACAAATTATATAAAAATCTCATTTAACCGAGAGTCGCCGTGGCCTAACGGTTAGTGCATGTGCCTGCCGCTCGAACCGTACAAGGGTCGTATCTGGACTGTGTCGTTCTCTTCTCAAAATATTCCAAAAATAAAATAAAAATAACAAATTCTTAAATTTTTTTTAAATAAAATTTTTTTTTTTCGTTATATATAGGTATAAGTTGTTATTTTTTACATCAAAAAATAGTTATATACCTATATATACTTTAATTTCATGTAAATAATATTAAAAATGGAATAAAAAAAAATTCTTATGTAAAATAAAAATTAATTAATAAGCTTAATTTCTCATTATACATAAATATTAATATTTTACTTTTATAATTAACTAATTTTCCATACATGATGCCATATACGCACAATTTATTTATATAATTAAAAAATTCGTGCAATAATTCTGACAACACACAAATTATATAAAAATCTCATTTAATCGAGAGTCGCCGTGGCCTTACGGTTAGTGCATGTGCCTGCCGCTCGAACCGTACTAGGTTCGTATCTGGGTTGTATCGTTCTGTTCTCAAAATATTCCAAAAATAAAATAAAAATAACAAATTCAAAAGAAATTCTTAATTTTTTTTAAATAAAAAATATTTTTTATTGATTTTTTTTAGTTATATATATAGGTGTAAGTTGTTTTTTTTTATTTAAAAAATAGTTATATTCCTATATATACTTTAATTTTATGTAAATAATATTAAAAATGGAATTAAAAAAAATCTTATGTAAAATAAAAGTTAATTAATAAGCCTAATTTTTCTTTATACATAAATATTAATATTTCATTTTTATAATTAACTAATTTTCCATACATAACGCCATATACGCACAATTTATTTATATAATAAAAAAATTCGTGCAATAATTCTGACAACACACAAATTATATAAAAATCTCATTTAAACGATAGTCGCCGTGGCCTAACGGTTAGTGCATGTGCCTGCCGCTCGAATCGTACTAGGTTGCTACCTGGACTGTGTCGTTCTGTTCTCAAAATATTCCAAAAATAAAATAAAAATAACAAATTCAAAAGAAACTCTTAAATTTTTTTAAATAAAAAATATTTTTTATTGATTTTTTTTAGTTATATATATAGGTGTAAGTTATTTTTTTTTATTTAAAAAATAGTTATATTCCTATATATACTTTAATTTTTTGTAAATAATATTAAAAATTGAATAAAAAAAATTCTTATGTAAAATAAAAATTAATTAATAAGCCTAATTTTTCTTTATACATAAATATTAATATTTCATTTTTATAATTAACTATTTTTCCATACATAACGCCATATACGCACAATTTATTTATATAATAAAAAAATTCGTGCAATAATTCTGACAACACACAAATTATATAAAAATCTCATTTAAACGATAGTCGCCGTGGCCTAACGGTTAGTGCATGTGCCTGCCGCTCGAATCGTACTCGGGTTCCTACCTGGACTGTGTCGTTCTCCTCTCAAAATATTCCAAAAATAAAATAAAAATAACAAATTCAAAAGAAACTCTTAAATTTTTTTAAATAAAAAATATTTTTTATTGATTTTTTTTAGTTATATATATAGGTGTAAGTTATTTTTTTTATTTAAAAAATAGTTATATTCCTATATATACTTTAATTTTTTGTAAATAATATTAAAAATTGAATAAAAAAAATTCTTATGTAAAATAAAAATTAATTAATAAGCCTAATTTTTCTTTATACATAAATATTAATATTTCATTTTTATAATTAACTAATTTTCCATACATAACGTCATATACGCACAATTGAATTATATAATTAAAAAATTCGTGCAATAATTCTGACAACACACAAATTATATAAAAATCTCATTTAACCGAGAGTCGCCGTGGCCTAACGGTTAGTGCATGTGCCTGCCGCTTGAACCGTATTAGGTTCGTATCTGGGCTGTGTCGTTCTCTTCTGAAATATTCCAAAAATAAAAGAAGAATAACAAATTCAAAAAAAATTCTTAAATTTTTTTAAAATAAAAAATATTTTTTAAAATAAAAAATATTTTTTAAAATAAAAAATATTTTTTAAAATAAAAAATATTTTTTATTGATTTTTTTAGTTATATATATAATAGGTATAAGTTGTTATTTGTAATAAAAAAAATAGTTATATAACTATATATACTTTAATGTTATGTAAATAATATTAAAAATGGAATAAAAAAAATCTTATGTAAAATTAAAATTAATTAATAACCCTAATTTTTCATTATACATTAATATTAATATTTCATTTTTTTAATTAACTAATTTTCCAACATGACGCCATATACGCACAATTTTATTATATAATTAAAAAATTCGTGCAATAATTCTGACAACACACAAATTATATAAAAATCTCATTTAACCGAGAGTCGCCGTGGCCTAACGGTTAGTGCATGTGCCTGCCGCTTGAACCGTATTAGGTTCGTATCTGGACTGTGTCGTTCTCTTCTCAAAATATTCCAAAAATAAAATAAAAATAACAAATTCAAAAAACATTTCTTAATTTTTTTTAAATAAAAAATATTTTTTATTGATTTTTTTTAGTTATATATATAGGTATAAGTTGTTATTTGTAATATAAAAAATAGTTATATACCTTTATATACTTTAATTTTATGTAAATAATATTAAAAATGGAATAAAAAAAAATCTTATGTAAAATAAAAATTAATTAATAAGCCTAATTTTTCATTATACATTAATATTAATATTTCATTTTTATAATTAACTAATTTTCCATACATGACGCCATATACGCACAATTCAATTATATAATTAAAAAATTCGTGCAATAATTCTGACAACACACAAATTATATAAAAATCTCATTTAACCGAGAGTCGCCGTGGCCTAACGGTTAGTGCATGTGCCTGCCGCTTGAACCGTATTAGGTTCGTATCTGGGCTGTGTCGTTCTCTTCTGAAATATTCCAAAAATAAAAGAAGAATAACAAATTCAAAAAAAATTCTTAAATTTTTTTAAAATAAAAAATATTTTTTAAAATAAAAAATATTTTTTAAAATAAAAAATATTTTTTAAAATAAAAAATATTTTTTATTGATTTTTTTAGTTATATATATAATAGGTATAAGTTGTTATTTGTAATAAAAAAAATAGTTATATAACTATATATACTTTAATGTTATGTAAATAATATTAAAAATGGAATAAAAAAAATCTTATGTAAAATTAAAATTAATTAATAACCCTAATTTTTCATTATACATTAATATTAATATTTCATTTTTTTAATTAACTAATTTTCCAACATGACGCCATATACGAACAATTTTATTATATAATTAAAAAATTCGTGCAATAATTCTGACAACACACAAATTATATAAAAATCTCATTTAACCGAGAGTCGCCGTGGCCTAACGGTTAGTGCATGTGCCTGCCGCTCGAACCGTACTAGGTTCGTATTTGGACTGTGTCGTTCTCTTCTCAAAATATTCCGCAAATAAAATAAAAATAACATATTCTTAAATTTCTTTTAAATAAAAAATATTTTTTTTTAGTTATATATAGGTATGAGTTGTAATTTTTTATATAAAAAATAGTTGTATACCTATATATACTTTAATTTTATGTAAATAATATTAAAAATGGAATAATAAAAATTCTTATGTAAAATAAAAATTAATTAATAAGCTTAATTTTTCATTATACATAAATATTAATATTTTACTTTTATAATTAACTAATTTTCCATACATGACGCCATATATGCACAATTTATTTATATAATTAAAAAATTCGTGCAATAATTCTGACAACACACAAATTATATAAAAATCTAATTTAACCGAGAGTCGCCGTGGCCTAACGGTTAGTGCATATGCCTGCCGCTCGAACCGTACTAGGTTCGTATCTGGGTTGTGTCGTTCTCTTCTCAAAATATTCCAAAAATAAATTAAAAATAACAAATTCAAAAAAAATTCTTAAATTTTTTTTAAATAAAAAATATTTTTTATTGATTTTTTTAGTTATATATGTAATAGGTATAAGTTGTTATTTGTAATATAGAAAATAGTTATATAACTATATATACTTTAATGTTATGTAAATAATATTAAAAATGGAATAAAAAAAAATCTTATGTAAAATAAAAATTAATTAATAAGCTTAATTTTTCATTATACATTAATATTAATATTTCATTTTTATAATTAACTAATTTTCCATATATTACGCCATATATGCACAATTGAATTATATAATTAAAAAATTCGTGCAATAATTCTGACAACACACAAATTATATAAAAATCTCATTTAACCGAGAGTCGCCGTGGCCTTACGGTTAGTGCATGTGCCTGCCGCTCGAACCGTACTTGGTTCATATCTGGACTGTGTCGTTCTCTTCTGAAAATATTCCAAAAATAAAATAAAAATAACAAATTTAAAAAACAATTCTTAAATTTTTTTTAAATAAAAATTTTTTTATTGATTTTTTTTAATTATTTATATAGATATAAGTTGTTATTTGTAATATAAAAAATTGTTATATACCTATACATACTTTAATTTTATGTAAATAATATTAAAAATGGAATAAAAAAAAATCTTATGTAAAATAAAAATTAATTAATAAGCTTAATTTTTAATTATACATTAATATTAATATTTCATTTTTATAATTAACTAATTTTCCATACATGACGCCATATACGCACAATTTATTTATATAATTAAAAAATTCGTGCAATAATTCTGACAACACACAAATTATATAAAAATCTCATTTAACCGAGAGTCGCCGTGGCCTAACGGTTAGTGCATGTGCCTGCCGCTTGAACCGTATTAGGTTCATATCTGGACTGTGTCGTTCTCCTCTCAAAATTTTCCAAAAATAAAATAAAAATAACAATTTCAAAAAGAAATCTTCAATTTTTTTTAAATAAAAAATATTTTTTATTGATTTTTTTAGTTATATATATAGGTATAAGTTGTTATTTGTTATATAAAAAATATTTATATGCCTATATACACTCTAATTTTATGTAAATAATATTAAAAATGGAATAAAAAAAATCTTATGTAAATCAAAAATTAATTAATAAGCCTAATTTTTCATTATACATTAATATTATTATTTCATTTTTATAATTAACTAATTTTTCATACATGACGCCATATACGCACAATAGAATTATATAATTAAGAATTTCGTGCAATAATTCTGACAACACACAAATTATATAAAAATCTCATTTAACCGAGAGTCGCCAAGGCCTAACGGTTAGGGCATATGCCTGCCGCTCGAACCGTACTAGGTTCGTATCTGGGTTGATCGTTCTTTTCTCAAAATATTCCAAAAATAAAATAAAAATAACAAATTCCAAAAACAATTCTTAAATTTTTTTGAAATAAAAATTATTTTTTATTGATTTTTTTTAGTTATATATATAATAGGTATAAGTTGTTATTTGTAATATAAAAAATAGTTATATAACTATATATACTTTAATGTTATGTAAATAATATTAAAAATGGAATAAAAAAAATCTTATGTAAAATAAAAATTAATTAATAAGCTTAATTTTTCATTATACATAAATATTAATATTTTACTTTTATAATTAACTAATTTTCCATACATGATGCCATATACGCACAATTTATTTATATAATTAAAAAATTCGTGCAATAATTCTGACAACACACAAATTATATAAAATTCTCATTTAACCGAGAGTCGCCGTGGCCTAACGGTTAGTGCATGTGCCTGCCGCTCGAACCGTACAATGTTCGTATCTGGACTGTGTCGTTCTCTTCTCAAAATATTCCAAAAATAAAATAAAAATAACAAATTCTTAAATTTTTTTTAAATAAAAAATATTTTTTTTTCGTTATATATAGGTATAAGTTGTTATTTTTTACATCAAAAAATAGTTATATACCTATATATACTTTAATTTCATGTAAATAATATTAAAAATGGAATAAAAAAAAATTCTTATGTAAAATAAAAATTAATTAATAAGCTTAATTTCTCATTATACATAAATATTAATATTTTACTTTTATAATTAACTAATTTTCCATACATGATGCCATATACGCACAATTTATTTATATAATTAAAAAATTCGTGCAATAATTCTGACAACACACAAATTATATAAAAATCTCATTTAATCGAGAGTCGCCGTGGCCTTACGGTTAGTGCATGTGCCTGCCGCTCGAACCGTACTAGGTTCGTATCTGGGTTGTATCGTTCTGTTCTCAAAATATTCCAAAAATAAAATAAAAATAACAAATTCAAAAGAAATTCTTAAATTTTTTTAAATAAAAAATATTTTTTATTGATTTTTTTTAGTTATATATATAGGTGTAAGTTGTTTTTTTTTATTTAAAAAATAGTTATATTCCTATATATACTTTAATTTTATGTAAATAATATTAAAAATGGAATAAAAAAAAATCTTATGTAAAATAAAAGTTAATTAATAAGCCTAATTTTTCTTTATACATAAATATTAATATTTCATTTTTATAATTAACTAATTTTCCATACATAACGCCATATACGCACAATTTATTTATATAATAAAAAAATTCGTGCAATAATTCTGACAACACACAAATTATATAAAAATCTCATTTAAACGATAGTCGCCGTGGCCTAACGGTTAGTGCATGTGCCTGCCGCTCGAATCGTACTAGGTTGCTACCTGGACTGTGTCGTTCTGTTCTCAAAATATTCCAAAAATAAAATAAAAATAACAAATTCAAAAGAAACTCTTAAATTTTTTTAAATAAGAAATATTTTTTATTGATTTTTTTTCAATTATATTAATAGGTATAAGTTGTTATTTGTAATATAAAAAATAGTTATATACCTATATATACTTTAATTTCATGTAAATAATATTAAAAATGGAATAAAAAAAATCTTATGTAAATCAAAAATTAATTAATAAGCCTAATTTTTCATTATACATTAATATTATTATTTCATTTCTATAATTAACTAATTTTTCATACATGACGCCATATACGCACAATAGAATTATATAATTAAAAATTTCGTGCAATAATTCTGACAACACACAAATTATATAAAAATCTCATTTAACCGAGAGTCGCCAAGGCCTAACGGTTAGTGCATATGCCTGCCGCTCGAACCGTACTAGGTTCGTATCTGGGTTGTATCGTTCTTTTCTCAAAATATTCCAAAAATAAAATAAAAATAACAAATTCCAAAAACAATTCTTAAATTTTTTTTAAATAAAAATTATTTTTTATTGATTTTTTTTAGTTATATATATAATAGGTATAAGTTGTTATTTGTAATATAAAAAATAGTTATATAACTATATATACTTTAATGTTATGTAAATAATATTAAAAATGGAATAAAAAAAATCTTATGTAAAATAAAAATTAATTAATAAGCTTAATTTTTCATTATACATAAATATTAATATTTTACTTTTATAATTAACTAATTTTCCATACATGATGCCATATACGCACAATTTATTTATATAATTAAAAAATTCGTGCAATAATTCTGACAACACACAAATTATATAAAAATCTCATTTAATCGAGAGTCGCCGTGGCCTTACGGTTAGTGCATGTGCCTGCCGCTCGAATCGTACTAGGTTCCTACCTGGACTGTGTCGTTCTGTTCTCAAAATATTCCAAAAATAAAATAAAAATAACAAATTCAAAAAAAATTCTTAAATTTTTTTAAATAAAAAATATTTTTTATTGATTTTTTTTAGTTATATATATAGGTGTAAGTTGTTTTTTTTTATTTAAAAAATAGTTATATTCCTATATATACTTTAATTTTTTGTAAATAATATTAAAAATGGAATAAAAAAAATCTTATGTAAATCAAAAATTAATTAATAAGCTTAATTTTTCATTATGCATTAATATTAATATTTCATTTTTATAATTAACTAATTTTCCATATATTACGCCATATATGCACAATTGAATTATATAATTAAAAAATTCGTGCAATAATTCTGACAACACAAATTATAAAAAAATCTAAATTAGCCGCGAGTCGCCGTGGCCTAACAGTTAGTGCATGTGCCTGCCGCTCGAACCGTACTAGGTTCCTATCTGGACTGTGTCTTTCTCTTCTAAAATATTCCAAAAATAAAATAACAAATCCAAAAAAAAATCTTAAATTTTTTTTAAATAAAAAATATTTTTTATTGATTTTTTTAGTTATATATATAATAGGTATAAGTTGTTATTTGTAATATAAAAAATAGTTATATAACTATATATACTTAATGTAAATAATATATAAAAATATGTAAATAATATTAAAAATAGAATAAAAAAAATCTTATGTAAAATAAAAATTAATTAATAAGCTTAATTTTTCATTATACATTAATATTAATATTTCATTTTTATAATTAACTAATTTTCCATACATGATGCCATATACACACAATTTATTTATATAATTAAAAAATTCGTCTAATAATTCTGACAACACACAAATTATATAAAAATCATATTTAACGGAGAGTCGCCGTGGCCTAACGGTTAGTGCATGTGCCTGCCGCTTGAACCGTATTAGGTTCGTATCTGGACTGTGTCGTTCTCTTCTAAAATATTCCAAAAATAAATTAAAAATAACAAATTCAAAAAAAATTCTTAAATTTTTTTAAATAAAAAATATTTTTTATTGATTTTTTTTAGTTATATATATAAGTATAAGTTGTTATTTGTAATATAAAAAATAGTTATATACCTTTATATACTTTAATTTTATTTAAATAATATTAAAAATGGAATAAAAAAAATCTTATGTAAAATAAAAATTAATTAATAAGCTTAATTTTTCATTATACATTAATATTAATATTTCATTTTTATAATTGACTAATTTTCCATACATGATGCCATATACGCACAATTTATTTATATAATTAAAAAATTCGTCTAATAATTCTGACAACACACAAATTATATAAAAATTTCATTTAACCGAGAGTCGCCGTGGCCTAACGGTTAGTGCATGTGCCTGCCGCTTGAACCGTATTAGGTTCGTATCTGGACTGTGTCGTTCTCTTCTAAAATATTCCAAAAAAAAATTAAAAATAACAAATTCAAAAAAAATTCTTAAATTTTTTTTAAATAAAAAATATTTTTTATTGATTTTTTTAGTTATATATATAATAGGTATAAGTTGTTATTTGTAATATAAAAAATAGTTATATTAATTTATATACTTTAATTTTATGTAAATAATATTAAAAATGGAATAAAAAAAATCTTATGTAAAATAAAAATTAATTAATAAGCTTAATTTTTCATTATACATAAATATTAATATTTTACTTTTATAATTAACTAATTTTCAATACATGATGCCATATACGCACAATTTATTTATATAATTAAAAAATTCGTGCAATAATTCTGACAACACACAAATTATATAAAAATCTCATTTAATCGAGAGTCGCCGTGGCCTTACGGTTAGTGCATGTGCCTGCCGCTCGAATCGTACTAGGTTCATATCTGGACTGTGTCGTTCTCTTCTGAAAATATTCCAAAAGTAAAATAAAAATAACAAATTAAAAAAACAATTCTTAATTTTTTTTAAATAAAAAATATTTTTTATTGATTTTTTTTTATTATATATATAGGTATAAGTTGTTATTTGTAATATAAAAAATAGTTATATACCTATATATACTTTAATTTTATGTAAATAATATTAAAAATGGAATAAAAAAAATCTTATGTAAAATGAAAATTAATTAATAAGCTTAATTTTTCATTATACATTAATATTAATTTTTCATTTTTATAATTGACTAATTTTCCATACATGATGCCATATACGCACAATTTATTTATATAATTAAAAAATTCGTCTAATAATTCTGACAACACACAAATTATATAAAAATTTCATTTAATCGAGAGTCGCCGTGGCCTAACGGTTAGTGCATATGCCTGCCGCTCGAACCGTACTAGGTTCGTATCTGGGTTGTATCGTTCTTTTCTCAAAATATTCCAAAAATAAAATAAAAATAACAAATTCCAAAAACAATTCTTAAATTTTTTTTAAATAAAAATTATTTTTTATTGATTTTTTTTAGTTATATATATAATAGGTATAAGTTGTTATTTGTAATATAAAAAATAGTTATATAACTATATATACTTTAATGTTATGTAAATAATATTAAAAATGGAATAAAAAAAATCTTATGTAAAATAAAAATTAATTAATAAGCTTAATTTTTCATTATACATAAATATTAATATTTTACTTTTATAATTAACTAATTTTCCATACATGATGCCATATACGCACAATTTATTTATATAATTAAAAAATTCGTGCAATAATTCTGACAACACACAAATTATATAAAAATCTCATTTAATCGAGAGTCGCCGTGGCCTTACGGTTAGTGCATGTGCCTGCCGCTCGAATCGTACTAGGTTCCTACCTGGACTGTGTCGTTCTGTTCTCAAAATATTCCAAAAATAAAATAAAAATAACAAATTCAAAAAAAATTCTTAAATTTTTTTAAATAAAAAATATTTTTTATTGATTTTTTTTAGTTATATATATAGGTGTAAGTTGTTTTTTTTTATTTAAAAAATAGTTATATTCCTATATATACTTTAATTTTTTGTAAATAATATTAAAAATGGAATAAAAAAAATCTTATGTAAATCAAAAATTAATTAATAAGCTTAATTTTTCATTATGCATTAATATTAATATTTCATTTTTATAATTAACTAATTTTCCATATATTACGCCATATATGCACAATTGAATTATATAATTAAAAAATTCGTGCAATAATTCTGACAACACAAATTATAAAAAAATCTAAATTAGCCGCGAGTCGCCGTGGCCTAACAGTTAGTGCATGTGCCTGCCGCTCGAACCGTACTAGGTTCCTATCTGGACTGTGTCTTTCTCTTCTAAAATATTCCAAAAATAAAATAAAAATAACAAATCCAAAAAAAAATCTTAAATTTTTTTTAAATAAAAAATATTTTTTATTGATTTTTTTAGTTATATATATAATAGGTATAAGTTGTTATTTGTAATATAAAAAATAGTTATATAACTATATATACTTAATGTAAATAATATATAAAAATATGTAAATAATATTAAAAATAGAATAAAAAAAATCTTATGTAAAATAAAAATTAATTAATAAGCTTAATTTTTCATTATACATTAATATTAATATTTCATTTTTATAATTAACTAATTTTCCATACATGATGCCATATACGCACAATTTATTTATATAATTAAAAAATTCGTGCAATAATTCTGACAACACACAAATTATATAAAAATCTCATTTAACCGAGAGTCGCCGTGGCCTTACGGTTAGTGCATGTGCCTGCCGCTCGAACCGTACTTGGTTCATATCTGGACTGTGTCGTTCTCTTCTCAAAATATTCCAAAAATAAAATAAAAATAACAAATTTAAAAAACAATTCTTAAATTTTTTTTAAATAAAAATTTTTTTATTGATTTTTTTTAATTATTTATATAGATATAAGTTGTTATTTGTAATATAAAAAATTGTTATATACCTATACATACTTTAATTTTATGTAAATAATATTAAAAATGGAATAAAAAAAAATCTTATGTAAAATAAAAATTAATTAATAAGCTTAATTTTTAATTATACATTAATATTAATATTTCATTTTTATAATTAACTAATTTTCCATACATGACGCCATATACGCACAATTTATTTATATAATTAAAAAATTCGTGCAATAATTCTGACAACACACAAATTATATAAAAATCTCATTTAACCGAGAGTCGCCGTGGCCTAACGGTTAGTGCATGTGCCTGCCGCTTGAACCGTATTAGGTTCATATCTGGACTGTGTCGTTCTCCTCTCAAAATTTTCCAAAAATAAAATAAAAATAACAATTTCAAAAAGAAATCTTCAATTTTTTTTAAATAAAAAATATTTTTTATTGATTTTTTTAGTTATATATATAGGTATAAGTTGTTATTTGTTATATAAAAAATATTTATATGCCTATATACACTCTAATTTTATGTAAATAATATTAAAAATGGAATAAAAAATAATCTTATGTAAAATTAAAATTAATTAATAAGCTTAATTTTTCACTATACATAAATATTAATATTTCATTTTTATAATTAACTATTTTTACATACATGACGCCATATACGCACAATTGAATTATATAATTAAAAAATTCGTGCAATAATTCTGACAACACACAAATTATATAAAATTCTCATTTAACCGAGAATCGCCGTGGCCTAACGGTTAGTGCATGTGCCTGCCGCTCGAACCGTACAATGTTCGTATCTGGACTGTGTCGTTCTCTTCTCAAAATATTCCAAAAATAAAATAAAAATAACAAATTCTTAAATTTTTTTTAAATAAAAAATATTTTTTTTTCGTTATATATAGGTATAAGTTGTTATTTTTTACATCAAAAAATAGTTATATACCTATATATACTTTAATTTCATGTAAATAATATTAAAAATGGAATAAAAAAAAATTCTTATGTAAAATAAAAATTAATTAATAAGCTTAATTTCTCATTATACATAAATATTAATATTTTACTTTTATAATTAACTAATTTTCCATACATGATGCCATATACGCACAATTTATTTATATAATTAAAAAATTCGTGCAATAATTCTGACAACACACAAATTATATAAAAATCTCATTTAATCGAGAGTCGCCGTGGCCTTACGGTTAGTGCATGTGCCTGCCGCTCGAACCGTACTAGGTTCGTATCTGGGTTGTATCGTTCTGTTCTCAAAATATTCCAAAAATAAAATAAAAATAACAAATTCAAAAGAAATTCTTAAATTTTTTTAAATAAAAAATATTTTTTATTGATTTTTTTTAGTTATATATATAGGTGTAAGTTGTTTTTTTTTATTTAAAAAATAGTTATATTCCTATATATACTTTAATTTTATGTAAATAATATTAAAAATGGAATAAAAAAAAATCTTATGTAAAATAAAAGTTAATTAATAAGCCTAATTTTTCTTTATACATAAATATTAATATTTCATTTTTATAATTAACTAATTTTCCATACATAACGCCATATACGCACAATTTATTTATATAATAAAAAAATTCGTGCAATAATTCTGACAACACACAAATTATATAAAAATCTCATTTAAACGATAGTCGCCGTGGCCTAACGGTTAGTGCATGTGCCTGCCGCTCGAATCGTACTAGGTTGCTACCTGGACTGTGTCGTTCTGTTCTCAAAATATTCCAAAAATAAAATAAAAATAACAAATTCAAAAGAAACTCTTAAATTTTTTTAAATAAGAAATATTTTTTATTGATTTTTTTTCAATTATATTAATAGGTATAAGTTGTTATTTGTAATATAAAAAATAGTTATATACCTATATATACTTTAATTTCATGTAAATAATATTAAAAATGGAATAAAAAAAATCTTATGTAAATCAAAAATTAATTAATAAGCCTAATTTTTCATTATACATTAATATTATTATTTCATTTTTATAATTAACTAATTTTTCATACATGACGCCATATACGCACAATAGAATTATATAATTAAAAATTTCGTGCAATAATTCTGACAACACACAAATTATATAAAAATCTCATTTAACCGAGAGTCGCCAAGGCCTAACGGTTAGTGCATATGCCTGCCGCTCGAACCGTACTAGGTTCGTATCTGGGTTGTATCGTTCTTTTCTCAAAATATTCCAAAAATAAAATAAAAATAACAAATTCCAAAAACAATTCTTAAATTTTTTTTAAATAAAAATTATTTTTTATTGATTTTTTTTAGTTATATATATAATAGGTATAAGTTGTTATTTGTAATATAAAAAATAGTTATATAACTATATATACTTTAATGTTATGTAAATAATATTAAAAATGGAATAAAAAAAATCTTATGTAAAATAAAAATTAATTAATAAGCTTAATTTTTCATTATACATAAATATTAATATTTTACTTTTATAATTAACTAATTTTCCATACATGATGCCATATACGCACAATTTATTTATATAATTAAAAAATTCGTGCAATAATTCTGACAACACACAAATTATATAAAATTCTCATTTAACCGAGAGTCGCCGTGGCCTAACGGTTAGTGCATGTGCCTGCCGCTCGAACCGTACAATGTTCGTATCTGGACTGTGTCGTTCTCTTCTCAAAATATTCCAAAAATAAAATAAAAATAACAAATTCTTAAATTTTTTTTAAATAAAAAATATTTTTTTTTCGTTATATATAGGTATAAGTTGTTATTTTTTACATCAAAAAATAGTTATATACCTATATATACTTTAATTTCATGTAAATAATATTAAAAATGGAATAAAAAAAAATTCTTATGTAAAATAAAAATTAATTAATAAGCTTAATTTCTCATTATACATAAATATTAATATTTTACTTTTATAATTAACTAATTTTCCATACATGATGCCATATACGCACAATTTATTTATATAATTAAAAAATTCGTGCAATAATTCTGACAACACACAAATTATATAAAAATCTCATTTAATCGAGAGTCGCCGTGGCCTTACGGTTAGTGCATGTGCATGCCGCTCGAACCGTACTAGGTTCGTATCTGGGTTGTATCGTTCTGTTCTCAAAATATTCCAAAAATAAAATAAAAATAACAAATTCAAAAGAAATTCTTAAATTTTTTTAAATAAAAAATATTTTTTATTGATTTTTTTTAGTTATATATATAGGTGTAAGTTGTTTTTTTTTATTTAAAAAATAGTTATATTCCTATATATACTTTAATTTTATGTAAATAATATTAAAAATGGAATAAAAAAAAATCTTATGTAAAATAAAAGTTAATTAATAAGCCTAATTTTTCTTTATACATAAATATTAATATTTCATTTTTATAATTAACTAATTTTCCATACATAACGCCATATACGCCCAATTTATTTATATAATAAAAAAATTCGTGCAATAATTCTGACAACACACAAATTATATAAAAATCTCATTTAAACGATAGTCGCCGTGGCCTAACGGTTAGTGCATGTGCCTGCCGCTCGAATCGTACTAGGTTGCTACCTGGACTGTGTCGTTCTGTTCTCAAAATATTCCAAAAATAAAATAAAAATAACAAATTCAAAAGAAACTCTTAAATTTTTTTAAATAAGAAATATTTTTTATTGATTTTTTTTCAATTATATTAATAGGTATAAGTTGTTATTTGTAATATAAAAAATAGTTATATACCTATATATACTTTAATTTCATGTAAATAATATTAAAAATGGAATAAAAAAAATCTTATGTAAATCAAAAATTAATTAATAAGCCTAATTTTTCATTATACATTAATATTATTATTTCATTTTTATAATTAACTAATTTTTCATACATGACGCCATATACGCACAATAGAATTATATAATTAAAAATTTCGTGCAATAATTCTGACAACACACAAATTATATAAAAATCTCATTTAACCGAGAGTCGCCAAGGCCTAACGGTTAGTGCATATGCCTGCCGCTCGAACCGTACTAGGTTCGTATCTGGGTTGTATCGTTCTTTTCTCAAAATATTCCAAAAATAAAATAAAAATAACAAATTCCAAAAACAATTCTTAAATTTTTTTTAAATAAAAATTATTTTTTATTGATTTTTTTTAGTTATATATATAATAGGTATAAGTTGTTATTTGTAATATAAAAAATAGTTATATAACTATATATACTTTAATGTTATGTAAATAATATTAAAAATGGAATAAAAAAAATCTTATGTAAAATAAAAATTAATTAATAAGCTTAATTTTTCATTATACATAAATATTAATATTTTACTTTTATAATTAACTAATTTTCCATACATGATGCCATATACGCACAATTTATTTATATAATTAAAAAATTCGTGCAATAATTCTGACAACACACAAATTATATAAAAATCTCATTTAATCGAGAGTCGCCGTGGCCTTACGGTTAGTGCATGTGCCTGCCGCTCGAATCGTACTAGGTTCCTACCTGGACTGTGTCGTTCTGTTCTCAAAATATTCCAAAAATAAAATAAAAATAACAAATTCAAAAAAAATTCTTAAATTTTTTTAAATAAAAAATATTTTTTATTGATTTTTTTTAGTTATATATATAGGTGTAAGTTGTTTTTTTTTATTTAAAAAATAGTTATATTCCTATATATACTTTAATTTTTTGTAAATAATATTAAAAATGGAATAAAAAAAATCTTATGTAAATCAAAAATTAATTAATAAGCTTAATTTTTCATTATGCATTAATATTAATATTTCATTTTTATAATTAACTAATTTTCCATATATTACGCCATATATGCACAATTGAATTATATAATTAAAAAATTCGTGCAATAATTCTGACAACACAAATTATAAAAAAATCTAAATTAGCCGCGAGTCGCCGTGGCCTAACAGTTAGTGCATGTGCCTGCCGCTCGAACCGTACTAGGTTCCTATCTGGACTGTGTCTTTCTCTTCTAAAATATTCCAAAAATAAAATAAAAATAACAAATCCAAAAAAAAATCTTAAATTTTTTTTAAATAAAAAATATTTTTTATTGATTTTTTTAGTTATATATATAATAGGTATAAGTTGTTATTTGTAATATAAAAAATAGTTATATAACTATATATACTTAATGTAAATAATATATAAAAATATGTAAATAATATTAAAAATAGAATAAAAAAAATCTTATGTAAAATAAAAATTAATTAATAAGCTTAATTTTTCATTATACATTAATATTAATATTTCATTTTTATAATTAACTAATTTTCCATACATGATGCCATATACGCACAATTTATTTATATAATTAAAAAATTCGTGCAATAATTCTGACAACACACAAATTATATAAAAATCTCATTTAATCGAGAGTCGCCGTGGCCTTACGGTTAGTGCATGTGCATGCCGCTCGAACCGTACTAGGTTCGTATCTGGGTTGTATCGTTCTGTTCTCAAAATATTCCAAAAATAAAATAAAAATAACAAATTCAAAAGAAATTCTTAAATTTTTTTAAATAAAAAATATTTTTTATTGATTTTTTTTAGTTATATATATAGGTGTAAGTTGTTTTTTTTTATTTAAAAAATAGTTATATTCCTATATATACTTTAATTTTATGTAAATAATATTAAAAATGGAATAAAAAAAAATCTTATGTAAAATAAAAGTTAATTAATAAGCCTAATTTTTCTTTATACATAAATATTAATATTTCATTTTTATAATTAACTAATTTTCCATACATAACGCCATATACGCACAATTTATTTATATAATAAAAAAATTCGTGCAATAATTCTGACAACACACAAATTATATAAAAATCTCATTTAAACGATAGTCGCCGTGGCCTAACGGTTAGTGCATGTGCCTGCCGCTCGAATCGTACTAGGTTTCTACCTGGACTGTGTCGTTCTGTTCTCAAAATATTCCAAAAATAAAATAAAAATAACAAATTCAAAAGAAACTCTTAAATTTTTTTAAATAAGAAATATTTTTTATTGATTTTTTTTCAATTATATTAATAGGTATAAGTTGTTATTTGTAATATAAAAAATAGTTATATACCTATATATACTTTAATTTCATGTAAATAATATTAAAAATGGAATAAAAAAAATCTTATGTAAATCAAAAATTAATTAATAAGCCTAATTTTTCATTATACATTAATATTATTATTTCATTTTTATAATTAACTAATTTTTCATACATGACGCCATATACGCACAATAGAATTATATAATTAAAAATTTCGTGCAATAATTCTGACAACACACAAATTATATAAAAATCTCATTTAACCGAGAGTCGCCAAGGCCTAACGGTTAGTGCATATGCCTGCCGCTCGAACCGTACTAGGTTCGTATCTGGGTTGTATCGTTCTTTTCTCAAAATATTCCAAAAATAAAATAAAAATAACAAATTCCAAAAACAATTCTTAAATTTTTTTTAAATAAAAATTATTTTTTATTGATTTTTTTTAGTTATATATATAATAGGTATAAGTTGTTATTTGTAATATAAAAAATAGTTATATAACTATATATACTTTAATGTTATGTAAATAATATTAAAAATGGAATAAAAAAAATCTTATGTAAAATAAAAATTAATTAATAAGCTTAATTTTTCATTATACATAAATATTAATATTTTACTTTTATAATTAACTAATTTTCCATACATGATGCCATATACGCACAATTTATTTATATAATTAAAAAATTCGTGCAATAATTCTGACAACACACAAATTATATAAAAATCTCATTTAATCGAGAGTCGCCGTGGCCTTACGGTTAGTGCATGTGCCTGCCGCTCGAATCGTACTAGGTTCCTACCTGGACTGTGTCGTTCTGTTCTCAAAATATTCCAAAAATAAAATAAAAATAACAAATTCAAAAAAAATTCTTAAATTTTTTTAAATAAAAAATATTTTTTATTGATTTTTTTTAGTTATATATATAGGTGTAAGTTGTTTTTTTTTATTTAAAAAATAGTTATATTCCTATATATACTTTAATTTTTTGTAAATAATATTAAAAATGGAATAAAAAAAATCTTATGTAAATCAAAAATTAATTAATAAGCTTAATTTTTCATTATGCATTAATATTAATATTTCATTTTTATAATTAACTAATTTTCCATACATAACGCCATATACGCACAATTTATTTATATAATAAAAAAATTCGTGCAATAATTCTGACAACACACAAATTATATAAAAATTTCATTTAACCGAGAGTCGCCGTGGCCTAACGGTTAGCGCATGTGCCTGCCGCTCGAACCGTACGACGCAGTCCAGATATGAACCTATCATATCTGGACTGTGTCGTTCTCTTCTGAAAATATTCCAAAAGTAAAATAAAAATAACAAATTAAAAAAAAAATTCTTAATTTTTTTTAAATAAAAAATATTTTTTATTGATTTTTTTTTATTATATATATAGGTATAAGTTGTTATTTGTAATATAAAAAATAGTTATATACCTATATATACTTTAATTTTATGTAAATAATATTAAAAATGGAATAAAAAAAAATCTTATGTAAAATGAAAATTAATTAATAAGCTTAATTTTTCATTATACATTAATATTAATTTTTCATTTTTATAATTGACTAATTTTCCATACATGATGCCATATACGCACAATTTATTTATATAATTAAAAAATTCGTCTAATAATTCTGACAACACACAAATTATATAAAAATTTCATTTAACCGAGAGTCGCCGTGGCCTAACGGTTAGCGCATGTGCCTGCCGCTTGAACCGTATTAGGTTCGTATCTGGACTGTGTCGTTCTCTTCTAAAATATTCCAAAAATAAATTAAAAATAACAAATTCAAAAAAAATTCTTAAATTTTTTTTAAATAAAAAATATTTTTTATTGATTTTTTTAGTTATATATATAATAGGTATAAGTTGTTATTTGTAATATAAAAAATAGTTATATTAATTTATTAACTTTAATTTTATGTAAATAATATTAAAAAAGGAATAAAAAAAATCTTATGTAAAATAAAAATTAATTAATAAGCTTATTTTTTCATTATACATTAATATTAATATTTCATTTTTATAATGAACTAATTTTCCATACATGACGCCGTATACGCACAATTAAATTATATAATTAAAAAATTCGAGCAATAATTCTGACAACACACAAATTATATAAAAATCTCATTTAACCGAGAGTCGCCGTGGCCTTACGGTTAGTGCATGTGCCTGCCGCTCGAACCGTACTAGGTTCATATCTGGACTGTGTCGTTCTCTTCTCAAAATATTCCAAAAGTAAAATAAAAATAACAAATTAAAAAAATTATTCTTAAATTTTTTTTAAATAAAAAATATTTTTTATTGATTTTTTTTATTATATATATAGGTATAAGTTGTTATTTGTAATATAAAAAATAGTTATATACCTATATATACTTTAATTTTATGTAAATAATATTAAAAATGGAATAAAAAAAAATCTTATGTAAAATAAAAATTAATTAATAAGCTTAATTTTTCATTATACATTAATATTAATATTTCATTTTTATAATTGACTAATTTTCCATACATGATGCCGTATACGCACAATTTATTTATATAATTAAAAAATTCGTGCAATAATTCTGACAACACACAAATTATATAAAAATCTCATTTAACCGAGAGTCGCCGTGGCCTTACGGTTAGTGCATGTGCCTGCCGCTCGAACCGTACTACGTTCATATCTGGACTGTGTCGTTCTCTTCTCAAAATATTCCAAAAGTAAAATAAAAATAACAAATTAAAAAGACAATTCTTAAATTTTTTTTAAATAAAAAATATTTTTTATTGATTTTTTTAGTTATATATAGGTATAAATTGTTATATTTTATATAAAAAATAGTTATATACCTATATATACTTTAATTTTATGTAAATAATATTAAAAATGGAATAAAAAAAAATCTTATGTAAATCAAAAATTAATAAATAAGCCTAATTTTTCATTATACATTAATATTAATATTTCATTTTTATAATTAACTAATTTTCCATACATGACGCCATATACGCACAATTTATTTATATAATTAAAAAATTCGTGCAATAATTCTGACAACACACAAATTATATAAAAATCTCATTTAACCGAGAGTCGCCGTGGCCTAACGGTTAGTGCATGTGCCTGCCGCTTGAACCGTATTAGGTTCGTATCTGGACTGTGTCGTTCTCTTCTAAAAATATTCCAAAAGTAAAATAAGAATAACAAATTCAAAAAAAAAATTTTAAATTTTTTTTAAATAAAAAATATTTTTTATTGATTTTTTTAGTTATATATGTAATAGGTATAAGTTGTTATTTGTAATATAGAAAATAGTTATATAACTATACATACTTTAATGTTATGTAAATATTATTAAAAATGGAATAAAAAAAATCTTATGTAAAATAAAAATTGATTAATAAGCCTAATTTTTCATTGTACATTAATATTAATATTTTATTTTTATAATTAACTAATTTTCCATACATGATGCCATATACGCACAATTGAATTATATAATTAAAAAATTCGTGCAATAATTCTGACAACACACAAATTATATAAAAATCTTATTTAACCGAGAGTCGAAGTGGCCTAACGGTTAGTGCATGTTCCTGCCGCTCGAATCGTACTAGGTTCTTATCTGGACTGTGTCGTTCTTTTCTCAAAATATTCCAAAAATAAAATAAAAATAACAATTTCAAAAAAAAATCTTAAATTTTTTTTTAAATAAAAAATATTTTTTATTGATTTGTTTTAGTGCCATATATAGGTATAAGTTTTTTTTTTTTTATTTAACAAATAGTTGTATACGTATATATACTTTAATTTTATGTAAATAATATTAAAAATGGAATAAAAAAAATCTTATGTAAAATAAAAATTAATTAATAAGCTTAATTTTTCATTATACATTAATATTAATATTTCATTTTTATAATTAACTAATTTTCCATACATGATGCCATATACGCATAATTTATTTATATAATTAAAAAATTCGTGCAATAATTTTGACAACACACAAATTATATAAAAATCTCATTTAACCGAGAGTCGCCGTGGCCTAACGGTTAGTGCATGTGCCTGCCGCTTGAACCGTGTTAGGTTCGTATCTGGACTGTGTCGTTCTATTCTCAAAATATTCCAAAAATAGAATAAAAATAACAATTTAAAAAAAATGTCTTAAAAAATTTTAAATACAAAATATTTTTTATTGATTTTTTTTAGTTATATATATATAGGTATAAGTTGTTATTTTTTATATAAAAAATAGTTATATACCTATATATATACTTTAATTTTCTGTAAGTTATATTAAAAATGGAATAAAACTTTTTTTTTATGTTAAATAAAAATTAATTAATAAGTCTAATTTTTCATTATACAGAATAATTAATATTTCATTTTTATGATTAACTAAATTTCCATACATGACGCCATATACGCACAATTTAATTAAGTAATTAAAAAATTCGTGAAATAATTCTGACAACACACAAATTATATAAAAATTTTAAGCAACCATGAGTCGCCGTGGCCTAACGGTTAGCGCATGTACCTAGCTTTCAAACCTTACTAGGTTCGTATATGGACGTTGTCGTTCTCTTCTCAAAATATTCCAAAACTAAAATAAAAGTGATGATTTTAAAAAAAATGTCTTAAAAAATTTTAAATACAAAATATTTTTTATTGATTTTTTTAGTTACATATATATAGGTATAAGTTGTTATTTTTTATATAAAAAATAGTTATTTACCTATATATATACTTTAATTTTCTGTAAATTATATTAAAAATGGAATAAAAAAATATTTTTATGTAAAATAAAAACTAATTAATAAGCTTAATTTTTCATTATACATTAATATTAATTTTTCATTTTTATAATTGACTAATTTTCCATACATGATGCCATATACGCACAATTTATTTATATAATTAAAAAATTCGTCTAATAATTCTGACAACACACAAATTATATAAAAATTTCATTTAACCGAGAGTCGCCGTGGCCTAACGGTTAGCGCATGTGCCTGCCGCTTGAACCGTATTAGGTTCGTATCTGGACTGTGTCGTTCTCTTCTAAAATATTCCAAAAATAAATTAAAAATAACAAATTCAAAAAAAATTCTTAAATTTTTTTTAAATAAAAAATATTTTTTATTGATTTTTTTAGTTATATATATAATAGGTATAAGTTGTTATTTGTAATATAAAAAAAAAATAGTTATATTAATTTATTAACTTTAATTTTATGTAAATAATATTAAAAAAGGAATAAAAAAAATCTTATGTAAAATAAAAATTAATTAATAAGCTTATTTTTTCATTATACATTAATATTAATATTTCATTTTTATAATGAACTAATTTTCCATACATGACGCCGTATACGCACAATTAAATTATATAATTAAAAAATTCGAGCAATAATTCTGACAACACACAAATTATATAAAAATCTCATTTAACCGAGAGTCGCCGTGGCCTTACGGTTAGTGCATGTGCCTGCCGCTCGAACCGTACTAGGTTCATATCTGGACTGTGTCGTTCTCTTCTCAAAATATTCCAAAAGTAAAATAAAAATAACAAATTAAAAAAATTATTCTTAAATTTTTTTTAAATAAAAAATATTTTTTATTGATTTTTTTTATTATATATATAGGTATAAGTTGTTATTTGTAATATAAAAAATAGTTATATACCTATATATACTTTAATTTTATGTAAATAATATTAAAAATGGAATAAAAAAAAATCTTATGTAAAATAAAAATTAATTAATAAGCTTAATTTTTCATTATACATTAATATTAATATTTCATTTTTATAATTGACTAATTTTCCATACATGATGCCGTATACGCACAATTTATTTATATAATTAAAAAATTCGTGCAATAATTCTGACAACACACAAATTATATAAAAATCTCATTTAACCGAGAGTCGCCGTGGCCTTACGGTTAGTGCATGTGCCTGCCGCTCGAACCGTACTACGTTCATATCTGGACTGTGTCGTTCTCTTCTCAAAATATTCCAAAAGTAAAATAAAAATAACAAATTAAAAAGACAATTCTTAAATTTTTTTTAAATAAAAAATATTTTTTATTGATTTTTTTAGTTATATATAGGTATAAATTGTTATATTTTATATAAAAAATAGTTATATACCTATATATACTTTAATTTTATGTAAATAATATTAAAAATGGAATAAAAAAAAATCTTATGTAAATCAAAAATTAATAAATAAGCCTAATTTTTCATTATACATTAATATTAATATTTCATTTTTATAATTAACTAATTTTCCATACATGACGCCATATACGCACAATTTATTTATATAATTAAAAAATTCGTGCAATAATTCTGACAACACACAAATTATATAAAAATCTCATTTAACCGAGAGTCGCCGTGGCCTAACGGTTAGTGCATGTGCCTGCCGCTTGAACCGTATTAGGTTCGTATCTGGACTGTGTCGTTCTCTTCTAAAAATATTCCAAAAGTAAAATAAGAATAACAAATTCAAAAAAAAAATTTTAAATTTTTTTTAAATAAAAAATATTTTTTATTGATTTTTTTAGTTATATATGTAATAGGTATAAGTTGTTATTTGTAATATAGAAAATAGTTATATAACTATACATACTTTAATGTTATGTAAATATTATTAAAAATGGAATAAAAAAAATCTTATGTAAAATAAAAATTGATTAATAAGCCTAATTTTTCATTGTACATTAATATTAATATTTTATTTTTATAATTAACTAATTTTCCATACATGATGCCATATACGCACAATTGAATTATATAATTAAAAAATTCGTGCAATAATTCTGACAACACACAAATTATATAAAAATCTTATTTAACCGAGAGTCGAAGTGGCCTAACGGTTAGTGCATGTTCCTGCCGCTCGAATCGTACTAGGTTCTTATCTGGACTGTGTCGTTCTTTTCTCAAAATATTCCAAAAATAAAATAAAAATAACAATTTCAAAAAAAAATCTTAAATTTTTTTTTAAATAAAAAATATTTTTTATTGATTTGTTTTAGTGCCATATATAGGTATAAGTTTTTTTTTTTTTATTTAACAAATAGTTGTATACGTATATATACTTTAATTTTATGTAAATAATATTAAAAATGGAATAAAAAAAATCTTATGTAAAATAAAAATTAATTAATAAGCTTAATTTTTCATTATACATTAATATTAATATTTCATTTTTATAATTAACTAATTTTCCATACATGATGCCATATACGCATAATTTATTTATATAATTAAAAAATTCGTGCAATAATTTTGACAACACACAAATTATATAAAAATCTCATTTAACCGAGAGTCGCCGTGGCCTAACGGTTAGTGCATGTGCCTGCCGCTTGAACCGTGTTAGGTTCGTATCTGGACTGTGTCGTTCTATTCTCAAAATATTCCAAAAATAGAATAAAAATAACAATTTAAAAAAAATGTCTTAAAAAATTTTAAATACAAAATATTTTTTATTGATTTTTTTTAGTTATATATATATAGGTATAAGTTGTTATTTTTTATATAAAAAATAGTTATATACCTATATATATACTTTAATTTTCTGTAAGTTATATTAAAAATGGAATAAAACTTTTTTTTTATGTTAAATAAAAATTAATTAATAAGTCTAATTTTTCATTATACAGAATAATTAATATTTCATTTTTATGATTAACTAAATTTCCATACATGACGCCATATACGCACAATTTAATTAAGTAATTAAAAAATTCGTGAAATAATTCTGACAACACACAAATTATATAAAAATTTTAAGCAACCATGAGTCGCCGTGGCCTAACGGTTAGCGCATGTACCTAGCTTTCAAACCTTACTAGGTTCGTATATGGACGTTGTCGTTCTCTTCTCAAAATATTCCAAAACTAAAATAAAAGTGATGATTTTAAAAAAAATGTCTTAAAAAATTTTAAATACAAAATATTTTTTATTGATTTTTTTAGTTACATATATATAGGTATAAGTTGTTATTTTTTATATAAAAAATAGTTATTTACCTATATATATACTTTAATTTTCTGTAAATTATATTAAAAATGGAATAAAAAAATATTTTTATGTAAAATAAAAACTAATTAATAAGCTTAATTTTTCATTATACATAAATATTAATATTTCACTTTTATAATTAACTAATTTTACATACATGACGCCATATACGCACAATTTATTTATATAATTAAAAAATTCGTGCAATAATTCTGACAACACACAAATTATATAAAAATCTCGTTTAAACGAGAGTCGCCGTGACCTTACGGTGAGTGCATGTGCATGCCGCTCGAACCGTACTAGGTTCGTATCTGGACTGTGTCGTTCTCTTCTTAAAATATTCCAAAAATAAAATGAAAATAACAATTTCAAAAAAAAATCTTAAATTTTTTTTTAAATAAAAATCATTTTTTATTGATTTGTTTTAGTGCCATCCATATATAGGTATAAGTTGTTTTTTTTATTTAACAAATAGTTGTATACCTATATATACTTTAATTTTATGTAAATAATATTAAAAATGGAATAAAAAAAAATCTTATGTAAAATAAAAATTAATTAATAAGCTTAATTTTTCATTATACATTAATATTAATATTTCATTTTTATGATTAACTAAATTTCCATACATGACGCCATATACGCACAATTTAATTAAGTAATTAAAAAATTCGTGCAATAATTTTGACAACACACAAATTATATAAAAATCTCATTTAACCGACAGTCGCCGTGGCCTAACGGTTAGCGCATGTGCCTGCCTTTCAAACCGTACTAGGTTCGTATATGGACGCTGTCGTTCTCTTCTCAAAATATTCCAAAAATAGAATAAAAATAACAATTTTAAAAAAAATGTCTTAAAAAATTTTAAATACAAAATATTTTTTATTGATTTTTTTTAGTTATATATATATAGGTATAAGTTGTTATTTTTTATATAAAAAATAATTATATACCTATATATATACTTTAATTTTCTGTAAGTTATATTAAAAATGGAATAAAACTTTTTTTTTATGTTAAAAAAAATTAATTAATAAGTCTAATTTTTCATTATACAGAATAATTAATAAGTCTAATTTTTCATTAAACAGAATAATTAATATTTCATTTTTATGATTAACTAAATTTCCATACATGACGCCATATACGCACAATTTAATTAAGTAATTAAAAAATTCGTGAAATAATTCTGACAACACACAAATTATATAAAAATCTTATGCAACCATGAGTCGTCGTGGCCTAACGGTTAGCGCATGTACCTGGCTTTCAAACCGTACTAGGTTCGTATATGGACGTTGTCGTTCTCTTCTCAAAATATTCCAAAAATAAAATAAAAGTGACATTTTTAAAAAAAATGTCTTAAAAAATTTTAAATACAAAATATTTTTTATTGATTTTTTTAGTTATATATATATAGGTATAAGTTGTTATTTTTTATATAAAAAATAGTTATTTACCTATATATATACTTTAATTTTCTGTAAATTATATTAAAAATGGAATAAAAAAATATTTTTATGTAAAATAAAAACTAATTAATAAGCTTAATTTTTCATTATACATAAATATTAATATTTCACTTTTATAATTTACTAATTTTACATACATGACGCCATATACGCACAATTTATTTATATAATTAAAAAATTCGTGCAATAATTCTGACAACACACAAATTATATAAAAATCTCGTTTAAACGAGAGTGGCCGTGACCTTACGGTGAGTGCATGTGCATGCCGCTCGAACCGTACTAGGTTCGTATCTGGACTGTGTCGTTCTCTTCTTAAAATATTCCGAAAATAAAATAAAAATAACAATTTCAAAAATTCTTCAATTTTTTTTTTTTTTTAAATATTTTTTATTGATTTTTTTAGTATATATATATAGGTGTAAATTGTTATTTGTTATATAAAAAATAATTATATACATATATATTCTTTAATTTTATGTAAATAATAATAAAAATGGAATAAAAAAATTCTTATGTAAAATAAAAATTAATTAATAAGCCTAATTTTTCTTTATACATAAATATTATTTTTTCATTTTTGTAATTAACAAATTTTCCATACATGACGCCATATACGCACAATTTAATTAAATATTAAAAAAAATTCGTGAAATAATTCTGTCAACACACAAATTATATAAAAATCTTAGGTAGTCGTGAGTCGCCGTGGCCTAACGGTTAGCGCATGTGCCTGCCTTTCAAACCGTACTAGGTTCTTATATGGACGTTGTCGTTCTATTATCAAAATATTCCAATGTAAGTTTTAAAAAAAAATTCTTAAAAATTTTAAATACAAAATATTTTTTATTGATTTATATATATATATATATATATATATATTGGTATAAGTTGTTATTTTTTATATAAAAAATAGTTATATACCTATATATATACTTTAATTTTCTGTAAATTATATTAAAAATGGAATGAAAAAATATTTTTATGTAAAATAAAAATTAATTAATAAGTATAATTTTTCATTATACAGAATAAATAATAGTTAATTTTTATAATTAACTAAATTTCCATACATGACGCCATATACGCACAATTTAATTAAATAATTAAAAAATTCGTGAAATAATTCTGACAACACACAAATTATATAAAAATCTTTTTCAACCGAGAGTCGCCGTGGCCTAAAGGTTAGTTCATGTGCCTGCCGCTCGAATCGTACTTGGTTCGTATCTGGACTGTGTCGTTCTCTTCTCAAAATATTCCAAAAATAAAATAAAAATAAAAGATTTCTTAACATTTTTTTAAATAAAAAATATTTTTTATTTATTTTTTTTAGTTATATATATAGCTGTAAGTTGTTATTTGTTATATAAAAAATAGTTATATACCTATATATATTTTAATTTTATGTAAATAATATTAAAAATGGAATAAAAAAAATTCTTATATAAAATAAAAATTAATTAATAAGCCTAATTTTTCATTACACATAAATATTAATATTTAATTTTTATAATTAACTAATTTTCCATTCATGACGCCATATACGCACAATTTAATTATATAATTAAAAAATTCGTGCAATAATTCTGACAACACACAAATTATATAAAAATCTGTTTTAACCGAGAGTCGCCGTGGCCTAACGGTTATTGCATGTGCCTGCCGCTCTATCCTTATTAGGTTCGTATCTGGACTGTGTCGTTCTCTACTAAAAATATTCCAAAAATAAAATAAAAATAGCAATTTTAAAAAAATGTCTTAAAAAATTTTAAAAACAAAATATTTTTTATTGATTTTTTTTAGTTATATATATATAGGTATAAGTTGTTATTTTTTATATAAAAAATAATTATATACCAATATATATATACTTTATTTTCTGTAAATTATATTAAAAATGGAATAAAAAAATAATTTTATGTAAAATGAAAATTAATTAATAAGTCTAATTTTTAATTATACAGAATAATTAATATTTCATTTTTATAATTAACTAAATTTCCATACATGACGCCATATACGCACAATTTAATTAAATATTTAAAAAATTCATGATATAATTCTGTCAACACACAAATTATACAAAAATCTTAAGTAATCATGAGTGGCCGTGACTTTACGTTTAGCGCATGTGCCTGCCTTTCAAACCGTACTAGGTTCGTATATGGACGTTGTCGTTCTCTTCTCAGAATATTCCAAAAATAAAATAAAAATAACAATTTAAAAAAAAATGACTTAAATTTTTTTAAATAAAAAATTATTTTTATTGATTTTTTTTAGTTATATATATAGGTATAAGTTGTTATTTGTTATATAAAAAATAGTTATATACCTATATATACTTTAATTTTATGTAAATAATATTAAAAATGGAATAAAAAAATTCTTATGTAAAATAAAAATTAATTAATAAGCCTAATTTTTCATTATACATAAATATTAATATTTCATTTTTATAATTAACTAAATTTCCATACATGACGCCATATACGCACAATTTAATTAAATAATTGAAAAATTCGTGAAATAATTCTGTCAACACAAATTATATAAAAATTTTATGTAACCGACAGGTGCCGTGGCCTAACGGTTAGTGCATGTGCATGCTGCTCGAACCGTATTAGGTTCGTATCTGGATGGATTCGTTCTCTTCTCAAAATAGTCAGAAAATAAAATAAAATTAAATATTTAAAAAAAAATTCTGAAAAAAATTGTAAATAAAAATAATTTTTTTATTGATTATTTTTTAGTTAAATATATAGGTATAAGTTGTTATTTTTTATATAAAATATAGTTATATACCTATATATATATTTTAATTTTATGTAAATAATATTAAAAATGGAATAAAAAAATATTCTTATGTAAAATAAAAATTAATTAATAAGCCTAATTTTCCTTTATACATAAATATTAATATTTCATTTTTATATTTAACTAATTTTCCATACATGACTATATATACGCACAATTTAATCAAATATTTAAAAAATTCGTGAAATAATTCTGTCAACACACGAATTATATAAAAATCTTTTAATAATCATGAGTCGCCGTGGCCTAACGGTTAGCGCATGTTCCTGCCTTTCAAACCGTACTAGGTTCGTATATGGACGTTGTCGTTCTCTGCTCAGAATATTCCAAAAATATAATAAAAATAACAATTTAAAAAAAAATTCTTACAAATTTTTTAAATAAATTTTTTTTATTGATTTTTTTTAGTTATATATAGGTATAATTTGTTATTTTTATATAAAAAATAGTTATATATAACGCTCCTCGTAGTTTTTTTTTATTTTAAATATGAAGCATTGATTAATTATTAAAAGTTCTTGTGAATATTGAATTCTAAAATTTTCTAAGGTGTGGGAAATTCTAGTAGGTGCATTCAGTAAATTATGAATTTACACTTTTGTCTTTCGTAGGTATGTTTATTGACTTCCACCTCTAACTGACATCTTCCGCATATGCCTTTTTTTTGTACCTTCTTTAAAAAAAATACGGATACGGGAAAAAAAATATAACTACTCCTTACAATCGAAAACATTCGCAATCGAAAACTATTGTCTGTTATAAGCTATCCGTACACTACAACTATGACTATTTAGTTGCATGAAATTTATAAACAAAAATTGTATCCACTTACTCAGCAATTATCGGACATGCAACTATATATAGGACAAAATATATTTCTAATCGATACCGCGCTAACAACTTTGGCAAAAAATAATCGACAGTTTTGCGATTTGGCATGAACTGTGTTTATACGAGTTTGGCGATTTTTCCTCTTTACTTTGGCGATTTCAAATTTAAAATGTGGTAGCCCCGAGTCAAATGCAATTAAAATAGTTACAGGGCAGTTTCTGAGTGATTTTTTTACTCACTCAGTTAATTATCACCGAGTGTTAGTTGCAGTGCAATTAATGCTCGTGCGCAGCTGTCTTACACTTAAAGCTTGCAATAGTTTAGATTTTTACATATTTAACAAGTTTTAATAAATTACTAGATAAAAATCGTACTTTTAGGAAGATCTATAAGTTTACTATATGCAATTGTTACTACACAAAAATCTTATCTATTTTTTTAAACTAGTTCAAAGTCATTATTTAGGCAAAAATAAACAAAACTCTAAAGGGAAAAAAGAACGAAAAATATGCCTACCATTTTGCTTTCCCTTTAGTTTATCCGGTGATGTAAATGTGACGTCCATAGAAATGTATAAAGACCTAGAAGGTGGAAGGGTATAGATGCCGATGAACCCTGCAAGAGCGAGAAAACGGGGTAGAGTTGGCGAGAAACGGGGAAGAATTAGGTATATGGCTGCCAGATTGGGGACATTTATCGCTTGCTTTGGATTTTGCTTCAACTTTCACTACGCTTGCAGTTGTTTTACATAATACATAATTGCATTATATAGTATTTTAAGAGTTTAGACATTGGAACAGGTATTTTTTAAAGAGAAATTTAATAAATCATTAATCACATATTTTTTTTTTAACGTGTTTCTGAAAAGTTACTAAAGTACAAAAATACATATATGTAAAAGTAATTATATTACAATTTAAAATTAATAGTTTAATAAAAACATCATTATATGCACTAATAATATATAGCGATAAAATGTGTTTTATTCCGATAAAATTGCAATAAGGATTATTTTAGCGTTGTATTATTGTTATTGATTATAATTGTTAATTTCTTAAAAAATCAATAAAATTTTCCTTAGTAATTAACAAATTATTGAAAATTAATAATTATTAATGAACAATTAATTACTAATCAACATAATTGCTAGTTAGCGTTTATTTTTTTTATATTGGTAAATATTTTGGTAATATTATCATATATTTAAATTAAAAATAATTATTTATTAACAAATATTATTTATTTATATCCCTATTCATAATTTTTGAATTGCAACGCCACTGGATAAGTGGTACTATACATGTTAATTAGTACCAATTAAACATTAATTGTTTTTAAGATTTTATTTAAAAAAATTAAAAATAATAATTATTTAATCATGCAAATCATTTTAATTACTTTGTTATTATTTAAAAAAGTAATTAATTTTAATTTACCCAAATTAATTACGCAATATTTTAGGCATTGAAACCATAAAATAACAAAAATTAGCGTTAAAAGTTAAAAATTATGACCACCCATGTGGTTGTATAAAACTTCTAAATATTAATATTTCCCTTTAAAAGCAACGCAAACAACATTTTTTCTCATAATCTACGATATTACCGTGTTTTATTGTAATTTACAGCATTATCAAAAATGATATATTTAGAGCGCAATAATTTTTTTAAAAAAGCGATTTTACTATTGAAACTCTTATCTACCGACAAATTGAGGGGAACAGTTGGCGACGGCCGCCATACCTTCAATTCCCCTATTGGCGAAACTGGCTTTCAGCCTTCCAGCAACCCTATTAGAGTTCAGTGGTGACGTCACAGCCCAAAGGTAGATTGAAGAAGAGATCAAAGATTGTTTCCCAAACCAGAAAGTAAACAGATAAAGTAAACAGCAAAAGTTAAAGCGAAAAAGATTTTCTGATGACAAATGTGATACTGGTTATTAGTGATTTTATTATACAATATTTTACCTCGTAGGGTTCAACAAATGTTATTCAGTGAAGTTTAATGTTTTGTTAGCAATTTTAATAGTTATTTGAGAAAGAAACATTTGATGTCAACCGCGTTAAGTAAGTATTGAAATTTTATTTCAAAAGTAGATTTAGTGTTTAAAAATTCATGATCAATTTTGATATAGTTGGAACGTTGTTTGTTCAAACTGCTGGAGATGGAGGGACACGCTTAAAAACATCTGAAATACAATTAGTGATAGGGCAGAATCCCAGCTTAGCGCTAAATCATATCACCAATGCAAATCTAATTATATTTTAAATCTATTCTCTCGTATGGAATAGAAATATTCCTGTTTCTCAATAATTTTTATATAATCTTTTAACACACTCCACAAACTTTTGTCCGTCCTAGCAGGCGCCACTTTCGGGAAAGCCTGTACCATCTTTCATAATCTATACCTCCAAACACCCATTTGCCATTCACTCTTTCACAGGAAAATGAAGGGATAATTAGCAATAGCTAATTAGTAACTAATAGCTAATTATTAACTAGAATAACTAAGATAAAAACTCGTCTTATAGAACATTGCGTTAAGAATATTAAAATACGAATGCAACGGTAAAATACGCAATAAAAGTCTGGACATGTTACGGGAGATACATCACCCTTCATCAGCGGAAAAATGTTCCGCTGATGAAGGGTGATGTATCTCCTGAAACATGTCCGGCAGACTTTTATTGCGTATTTTAATGTTGCATTTGTATTTTAAAATTAGAATAACTGTTAATTAGTGTTTCCCTATTTAGAGTGGTACGAAACTAACTGATATACTGATGTTAAATTCTTATTTATAAATCACAGTAAATAAAAATGATCATAGTTTTTTTATATTTATAAACTTTTCTTGCCAATGAAAAAATGTTTTTCTTTGTATATTTTTAATTCTACAGATGCTGTAATTTTGCATAAAACTTAGATAATTTATCAGAAACAGTTATTTTATTTATATGTTATCCCAAAGTCATTTAAATGAACAGATTAATTAATAGTTACTACACACTTTTATTTAAATGTATATTTTAAGGCCCCTTATCCTCCAACTTAATTTCACCCACTTTCCATAAGTCACATTGCATTGAAACTCCCAATGACTATACAATACTTTACATAGTCATAATTCCTTTAAATGATATCTTGCTTGATGTCGATAAACTAGTGAGGTTTAAAAGAAATACACATCAGATATTTTATCTTTGTGAAAAATTCAGATTTTCGTTTTAAAGGTCTGGTTGTTAATGGAATGCTCAATTAGGAATTTTAGGCCAATAATATTAGTAACCAAAATATTTTTATCAAATGGAGCCATATAATTAACGCACTTGAAATGACAAAATTAAAATATTTAGTTTGTACCTTTATTTAAAAAAAACTTTTTTAAATTAAAGTGTAAGTTTTCCAACTCGTGTGAAACCGCTTATAACAAATAGTTGGAAACTAAAACTAATACATGCGGGACAAAACCACCAATTCTGGGGGAAAGGCAGGAGGGTTAATCGATTGTAACATTAGGATGTTAATGTGGTTAAATTAAAATTAACAGTATTTATTAGATTATTAATATTGATCACTAATAGATGTTTTGATTTTTACAAATTTATTTTAAATTTCAACAATTTAATAGATAGTTACAAAGAATGACATCAGCGTGTCAATTCAAAAGGCATTGCCTGGTCCCCTACCTAGTTTCAGATCTGCCTCCCATTTTTACCCCGTTAATCATACAAGCAACGAGTACCGCAATGTTGTGTAATTGAAGTTAAAATTGTTGGATTGCTGATTCCTGCATCCTTAAAATAATATGAACTATCTTTTCTTGTTAGATGCCACATTGATAATGTTCATAGTCTAGTTTTGCTCTCAGGTGATATATTTTATTTATATATATTTTTTTATTCGAAACAGGAAATTATATTTATGAAAAAATTTGAATATATATCGACACACCCACAAGCCTTTTATTCATTGACTGTTTTTATTTTAATTGTTCATTTTTATAATATCTGCTGATCCTTATCCTCTGTATCCAGAACGAAAAACTGCCACGTAATTTCAAACCACGGTCTTGATATGAAAAGTAAAACACCTGATGGGAATGAAACAACACCGATTCAAAACTCAGTGTATATGACGTAATAAGTCATGACCCCTAAAGACTGATGGACTGAAATGATGTCACCTTTGCAATTCGATTTGCCTCCTATTTAAAATAAATGGTCTGTTGATCCTCACTCTCTGTAGTACCTGGGTTTTATAAACAACTTTTTGTGATCAATCTCTATAAATACCAAATAGAACTTGATATTATACCTGTTTGCGTACCACTAATATTTATATTAGAGATACACTTACTGTAAAGATTTGCCTATTAAAAATAAAAAAATAACCAAATCTAAATATATTAACCATTTTTTTGTTGTTATATAAATTTCTTTAACTTAATTTTTGCCTGTTAGCTAGATTGCAAAAAAAAACATTTTAGCAAAATGAAATTTCTTGAGCATTTTCCTAAATGAACGATTACAGCTGAAATACTGATGGCAGTCTGCAATCAACAGACAAATCTGCAAGGCTAAGGTACATTTTGTGTGGAATACTCATCTTGAATATTTACAAAATAAATATGTGTATTATTTTTTTGTTAATATTTAGTTAAATTTGAGAAGAACAGCAAATTCGAATTATAATTTTTTTTGTATATTTTTAAGATCCTCCACGTCCTAAATTTTTTCTACTTCTTATTTTTTAATTCTATAATTTAACTATTTAAGGATTTGCAACTATGAACACTAAATTGCTATTATTTGGGTAGGTATTTTCAATTAAAAGAATCAATTTACTTAATTTCTTTTACCCATAAAAATTGTATGAATTCCCAACACCCGTATAATATTAAGACAATAAATTCTCTCAAAGTATTAGGTTCAACTTATTCTCTACGGTTCAAACAAAACTGCCTTGCTAAATGTATGATTTTTATATTACAGACTGTTTGATGAACTGCTTGGAAATTGTACTGCTCCTCAAGAATCTCCAACAGCCTTCTTCGATATGTATGCTCTTCAAAAATTCATTTTTTCCATTTGTTTCACTTTCCTATAACATTTACAAAACCAAAGAAAGGTCAGACGTGTATGAGAAAGAATTATTTTAAGAAGAATTCTTCCGATAAATCAACTTCTGTGACGCATCGATTAAAAATTATCATAGGAAAAATAATTTAATTACTTTTCTCTTATGGATCACAGCATAGAAAAAGCCCACACGTGTGAGGTATGTCACAAAGTATTTTCCCAAAAGTCGCACGTCGCAAGACATCTCTTGACACACACTGGACAAAAAACACACACCTGTGACATATGCCTAAAAGCATTTTCCCAAAATTCAGACCTTAAAAGACATTTTTTGACACACACCGGAGAAAGGCCTCATTCTGGAGAAAAAAAACACACCTGTGATGTGTGCCACAAAACATTTTCACTGCATTCAAGCCTCAAGAGACATCTATTAATCCACACAGGAGAAAAAACAAGCACCTGTCATATGTGTCACAAATCCTTTTCCCAAAAATCCAGCCTCAAAAAACATCTACTGCTACACACTGGAGATAAACCATGCATCTGTGATGTGTGTCACAGATCATTTTCTAATAATTCAGACCTCAAAACGCACATGTTGACACACACTGGAGAAAAGCCACACACCTGTTATGTGTGCCACAAGGCATTTGTCCGAAGTTCAAACCTCCGAATTCATCTCTTGACGCATAATGGAGAAAAAACCCACACATGTGACTTGTGTCACAAAGCCTTTGCGCGAAATTCAGATCTTAGAAGACATTTCTTGACACACACTGGAGAAAAGCCACACACCTGTGATGTGTGCTCCAAAGCATTTTCCCAAAATTCAAGTCTCATGCGACATTTATTGCTGCACGCTGGAGAAAAACCATAAACCTGTGGTGAGTGTCACAAATCATTTTCCTAAAATTCGGATCTCGCAAAATATCACTCAACATCGTGTGCCACAAGGCCTTTTCCCAGGGTTCATACATCCTTTTGACAAACAATGGAGAGAAACATCATATACCTGTTTACCATAAAGCAATTTCACAAAACTTAATTCTTATCGGAAATACTTCTGACACACACAATAAAAAAAAACTGTACATGTATGTCGCAAATCATTTTTCTAAAATCCTCCTCTCTTGATTCATGCTCGAAATGAGCCACTTCTGTCAGAAAGCATTAGAAAAGAATATACTTCGAATGTAACGAAGCAAGAGAAAACGAGTAAAACACGCATGGGCTTCTCGGTAATTCGAGAATTTATACCACGTTATACAAATTCTCGAATCCTCGAGAAGCTCAAGCATGTTTTACTCAGTCGTGTGGAATGGACCTTAGGCCCATTTTACACTGAGCCTGAAATGGTTAATGACTATTTCATGATGGTGCGATGGACGACTTGTATAGAGACCGTTCAGGCTTCTCTTTACGCTAAAAGAATGGCATTGCTTTCTGTATTGGACAACTGATTCTCCCAAGATGTCGAAATTTGATAAATAAAACTTCGAAAAAAATGTGTCTTCTACTATTTTTTTATATAAATTTTATTTGAAAGTTTATAATGCATTTAGTCGAGTTGTTTGAAATTATAAAGGCGCAACTGTTTCCTTTTAAAAGTTTGGTATGTATGGATATTTTTTTTGTAAGTATTTGGTAAGAGAAATATGTTTCTTTTATAGCTGTTTGTTATTGATGTAATTCTATGTGGGAAATGAAATTGGCAATTTAAAAATATATATTGTTGTGAAACAAAAAATCAGTTATAAGCTTTATTGTAACTTTTATATGTATTGGATATTTTTGATTATATTTAAAGTTTTCTATGCCAATTTTTTTTTTATTATTGGCTGCCATTCGTCAGCTCAAAAACAAGGACCATAGCTAATATTCGCCAATGGGAATAGAAATACGAGGAATATCTGTGGAAACACGGCGTAAATTTATTTGAAAAATTTATTTTATATAACTAGTAATTACATACATTAGAAAATCCATTTTAAATATACGATTTGAAGGTCAAAATATAGAGCTAATCTTGAAAAAATTGTAAAACAATGGTACTTAAAACATATCCAAAATCAATCCTCGGGAACATTGTGGTACTTATAGCTACTTCCAATATGTCCGCCTGGCACATGCAGCAGGTTGCACCAGGGGGTTTGGGGGAGAGCCCTACCTATCCAATAATCTGAAAACCCTAAAAGTTGAGAATTTCAACTTCTAAAAATCCCCAGGTAGGGAAAATTTATGCCTGAAGAAAATAAAAACTAGGGAAAATTAGAAATTATCCAACTTGTTAAATTACATTTAAATTAGACCTCAGAACGGACACTGTATTTGAATATGGGAACTACAAATCAATGTTTGTGAGAGACCTGTTTAATATTAACTAGTATATACTCACTGCCAAAAGTTAAGCACGCAGTGGTAAAATTCGAAAAAATCAATAAGTACTGCTTTGATTGACACGAAATGCGGCAGGAAAGTAGCAAATATGTTTATACTACATAAAACAAAATAAAGAATTACATACAAAAATGAAAACAACATTGAATTTTCATAAGTTGTTAGATGATTTCATATCGGAGAATTATGTTTAAAGCCGAAACAAATAAACAAAACCGACATTAACAGGGTATGTGAGCACCTCTCATTTGAATCCAAAGTTTATAGCGTGTGACCATGTTTCCATGCGGGGAAAAAATACTAGAAAGTCGTCCAGAATATCCAACAAATTATACAGGCGTGTATACGGGACTGGTGCAAATCTGATCGCGGTCCAATGCTTTGATGCCTAATAACGTTGCATCGGGTGCCGGATTAGCTGTTGTCCTCCTCATCTGACCATAATTTAATTTACGAGGCATCGTTCCCAGGTCTTTCCTTCGAGATAGACCCCGAACCTTCGCCAATAGCCCACTGTGCAGCTCTAGTGCGACGTTAATTAACAAAACCAAACCAAATACATTCGGGGATTAACCACCGCAGAGTCCAGTAATCGCCATCCCTCCGGTTGAGCCCGTCGCCAATAGCCCACTGTGCAGCTCTAGTGCGACGTTATTTAACAAACCAACCTCCGGTTGAGCAGTTTGCAACTCAGTGAAAGGGGCTGAGATGTTTGAAAACTTGTACACACAGCCGAGGGCATCCCATAGATTTTCAATGGTATTATAAAGTCGAGCGAGTACGCAGGTCACTCCATACGCGCAATCATCTCGCTCTCCAGACGGAATACATTTTGTGATATGTGACAGGCGGCCATATTGGAAGTAGTTAAGTATCACAATGTTCCCGAGGATTGATTTTGGATATGTCTTAAGTATTAGTATTAGTATTCTAATGCGACGTGCTTCAAAAAACAAAGTGGGGTTTCCAGTGGGTAAAGGCATTTGGCTAGTAATCAAAGGATTGTGTTGCCCTGTGTTTGTTTAATTAACGTCGCACTAGAGCTGCACAGTGGGCTATTGGCGACGGTTCGGGACCTATCTCGAAGGAAAGACCCGGGAACGATGCCTCGTATTTTTGAACCATGGTCAGATGACGAGGACAACACCTGAGCTAGCACCCGACGCAACCTCAATAGGTGTCAGGACATTGGACCCTGATCAGATTTATCGTGCACCAGTCCCATATACAAGCCAGTATAATTTTTTGGATGTTCTGGACGACTTTCTAGTATTTTTGTAGCGATAAGCTGGCAACTCTCCGATCGCAAGATCATTACTTTTTTTTACTTTTCTTTGTCAAGTCCATCGCACGGATTCGAACTACCAATCCTCTGATTAGTAGCTGAACGCTTTATCCACTGAGCAACTGGGGCTCGTTTTCGAGCCCGACTTAACAAAGAAAAGTAGTCCCAATAATAAATCAACGGCATCCAATGTGCTTGTCTATTGAGGTTGCGTTGGGTGCTAGTTCAGGTGTTGTTTCGTCATCTGACTACGGTTAAAAAATGTGATGCTTCGTTCACGGGTCTTTCCTTCGAGATAAACCCAGAACCGTCGCTAATAGCCTATTGTTTAGCTCTAATGCGACTTTATTTAACCAAACCATACAACAAACTAGTTGTTGAAAATATAAAGAAGAGAAGACGGAAAGTAAACCGATTATTACAAACCAGACAGTAAACTATAGTAAATAACATGTAATGAAACAAAATGGCTGTGTATGAATTATACAGTATTTTACCATCAAACATGTTAAATTAATTATTAATTTACTTTATTGCCTTTATAAGATCAGAATACTGTAATCGACGTAATTACGTTTGTTCCAAAACTTAACTTATTTCGGGAAAGAGCTAATATTATATCACAAACATAGTGTAAGTATTGAATCTATATTTCGAATTTTTTCTCTTGTTGCAAATTTCATAGTAAAGTTGGATCGTTTAATAATGTTTGAGTATTTAGTTAAAATGTGGTTTCAAAATTGCCAAATCATCTGAAAGTGTCATTACAGGTTCAAAGCCCAGCATGATTTACTCAGTATAACTAACACTAATATGGGTCATTCCATGTCAAATCAACACAAGAAAGTGCAATTTTTTCCCTCACCTTCACCGATTTTTATGAAATTTGGTGAACTTGTTATACCTACTAAGAATGTAAAGCATGCAAAATTTTAACCTCTTAGACCTATTTGTTTTTGAGTTATATGCATTTAAAAATGGTCGAAAACGTAAAATTTACCCTCCGATAGCTACATTTAAAGTACCATAATTCCTGTTCTAATTAACACAAAGAAACAATTTTGGTATCGTTTTAAAGCTCTTTAAAAGACCTTTAAAATTATACCAAACACTTAGAGTGTTTTGGATAAAAACATTTCAAGGTCATAATATTTGACCTTTGACCTTCAATTGCTAAAAAACGAATTTTTTATTTTTAACTATATTTTTTCCCTGAATACTACAACATCTTAACTATATGTGTACCAAATTTCAAAATGGGACCTCCATGGGATCACTCACAAAAAAAATATTAAGAACAATAGAATACAATGGTACTTAAATATTGACATAACCCTTTTACAGGTTTTTTATTTAAATTAATTAATTAAAAAATTTCAGTAATGCTGCAGTTTTATGTACAACTTTAAATTAAATTTATGACTTTTTACCTTAATTTAAATGAAATAATTTTTCCATGAACACAATTTTGCATTTGCTGCTACAGTTTCCTTTTCAGTTATAGTGTAAACTCTTCCCGTCACTGTCAAGGGATCAACTATTGTTAATACATCTTGCACAGGTATCAAAAGTACATCAGGCTTATTTGGAAATTTGAATGATGGTGAAGGTCCAGATGGGTGGAGAAAACTTAATTTTGCATTTTCTTCATCAGTATCAATTACACATGTCACCCACCATTTTTCATCATAAACAGCAGTCACAAATCCTTTGATGTCACTGATCGAAAGTTCACATCCTAATTTGGTAACTCGTTCAATTTTTGATATAGGTGAATCAGAATACACTTTAGTGCATATTGTATGTGCTGTTAAAGGAATAAACGAGTGAAGCTTCTGAGTCCCAGCAATTGTACATGATTGTTCAAATCGTTCTTTCAGTTTCTTTTCTTCGATTAAGTAGTCATTTGTTGTGCTGTATTTGAATGAAATTAAAGGAAGGTTGTGAACTGCCCACTGAAACAACTGTCTAGGAGTCATAATCTGTTCATCATACGGTCGTTGTAGGCTGGCACGTGCAGCCAACCTTTTTACAGAACCTCCAACGCCATCACAAGCTCCTTTTCCGTGAGATGTTGCTGTAAAATGCCACTCAGCAGTTACAGCAAAATCCTCTTCATGATAGCAAAGATTTATGAAATTTTTTCTATTTTTGTAATGTGCTGCCGCACCATCAGAAAAGTAAATTATCTTTTTAATTACAGTTGGGTGCATTTTATCTTTAAGAAAGCTTACTAAGTATTTTTGAAATAAATGAACTGCAACAGTGTCATGAACCAGAGACTCTGAAATAATTACAAAACTAACATGTTGCAGTCTTCCTTCCTCATCAGTGAAATATATAACACACGGATGGATTGTTGCCTGAGAATTATTCCAATGAAATCCTTGTACTTCATCTTGAAGAACAAAAGAATAGTTTTCAGCAAAATCAAATATTACCAGATATTGGCCAGGATGCAGCTTTAATTTTAAATCGGCCTGAAACAATGATTGTTGTTTTGAAATAAATGAATGGCGAATAAGAATTTGTAACTTTTCGCAGAATAAATCAAGGAATTCATCAGAAGATTTGGTGACGGTTTCGAGTGTAGACCTGTCCACAGATAACCACTGTTTATATGTTATAGTATCAACCATGTTCTCATCCATCAAGCTTCTTAACCTCTCCAGTAAAATTGACATATGGTCAGCTTCTACACATTCTTTACAATCTCCTAAGTAACAAGCAGACTGAGGAGGATTACAAATCATTGCAGATATGCAATCATTATGAGTCTTCAAGGGAACATCGTCTTCAGATGTTAATTTATCAATTTTTCCACCTATCATCATTAATTTAAAATTTTGGTGGATAGTGCAAACACAAATAGAATGTGTTCCACTTGCACCTGCAAAAACACAATGTTTTGGACGTAGTTCTGCAAATTTTGAAAATCCAATTTTAATATGAGGGTAGTCTTCTTTAAATAATGCATAAACTTCCTTAAGATTGCTAAGGACAAGCCTTTTCTGTTTACATAGTCGTTTTTCATTTAATTGCTTTACAGATATGCAATCTTTTTTGCCTGGCATTATTCTGCTAACAATGTCAGATTCATAAAATTCTGTCACAGTATTAGCCACGTGTTCCTGTAATGACTTTCCAGGTTTCGGATTTGGTGATGATAAAATCCCTTTTTCGTTTACTAGTTGCTTTGCTTTCCTCACCATAAAATTAGAAGCTTTAAACTCTTTTTCAATTTTTCTTATGCTCCAAGTTTTTGGCAAAATAGTAAGAATTTGTACTTTTTCACTGCGGCTTGTAGATGCAAATTTTTTTTCTTTTAATTGGCATATCATTTCACATTCCACATTTTTAATGTCCTCATCAGTCGTGTCTAATTCTAACAACTTTTGCATTGCAAGTCCTATCTTTTTAGACTTTTCTTTTGGATATTTAAGTTGTTTAAGTTTTTTCTTTTTCACCGGTGACTCTCCCATGATATTCAAACTGTGATTTAAAGAATCTAGTGCTTCTTCACGATCTAAATCCATTAGTTCCAAATTATCACTAACTTGCGGGACACTTAATCCAGATAGGTCATCTGTTAATCTACATATTTTTTTCCTGCAGTAGTCACATATCATTTGTCCAATAAATTCAGGAAATTTTTTACAAATCGAAGTAGAAACAGGACGTACATTTTTTCTTATGCACGAATGTTTCACTTTTCCCAGAGGGTTGCAACATCTATTTAACCACTGACTGTTCATTATAATAAATTTTTCCTTACTGAAAAATTAAATTCTTACAAAAATATTATTTAAAAGCTTTATATGTGGTTTGACTTTTCAACTGGAAACTCAAACTGTAAATTAATATGAATCTCTAATACGAACTAAAACCCAAACTGCAAACCAAAACCATCTGAATCAACCAATCACCTCTAATTCAAACTGCAAACCAAAACCACTAGCTGAATCAACCAATCACTTCTAATTCAAACTAAAACCCAAACTGCAAACACAAAGTGGCACCAAAGACTGATTTATAGCTAGGAAATTTAATTTTCAGCTATATTTGGCTATTTACGGAATTTAATTATTTTCGGTAGGCTATTATATTTGGAGAACTGTCAAATCAACCCAATAAATACTGAATCAAACAATATGCCTAATATTTAGTATATAGTCAAATTTGTAATAGTATAGTACAATTTATGCACAAAATCAGAAACTGCAGCATTAGCTTGTCAAAGGGTTATGTCAATATATTCAAGTATTGTATTTTATTGTTCCTAATTATTTTTTTTGTGGGTGATCCCATGGAGGTCCCATTCTGAAACTTGGTATACATATAGTTAAGATGTTGTATTATCCAGGAAAAAAATATAAGAAAAAATAAGAAATTCGTTTTTCAGCAATTCAAGGTCAAATACTATGACCTTGAAATGTTTCCCTCCGAAATATCTCATGTGTTTGGTATCATATTAAAGGTCATTTAAAGAACTTTAAAACAATACTAAAATTTTTTATCTGTGTTAATTAGAACAGAAGCTTCAGTAATTTAAATGTAGCCATCGGAAGCTAAATTTCTCATTTTCAGCCATCTTTAAATGCAAATAACTAAAAAACTAATAGGCCTAGGAGGTTAAAATTTTACATTTATTACATTCCTAGTAGGTACAACAAGTTCACCAAATTTCATAAAAATCGGAGATGGTGAGGAAAATGACTGTGTTGATTTGACATGGAATGACCCTAATCGGTACTGTTCTGCCAAACGGATTCAAATAGTGGCCAAGTTTGTTACCATATTGAAACAGCTGAACATATGATGTATGAACGGTTGGTTAAGAATGTCGCACTAGAGCTGCACAGTGGGCTATTGGCGATAGATCAAGGTCTATTGCGAAAGAAAGTACCGGGAATAAGGCCTCGTATTTTTTAACTACGGTCAGATGACGAGATTTATATACGATCGGATTACTTCTGCTGCACAATGGGCTATCGACGACACTTCAGAATTCATTTAAAAGGATTTCTATTAAGTTTCCAGGATTGGATGAAATAACGTCGCACTTGAGCTGCACAACGGGTTAATGGTGACTGTTTAGAAATTTTTTCGATTTTCAATATCGTTAGCACTTTTCAACAGCTATGTCTGTTTGTTTCTAATCGAATGTTCTATTAAAGACAAGTTGGTTTGGTTAATTAATGTCGCTCTATAGAGGTTAATTAAGAAATCAACCAATGCATTAAACCTATTGGCGACTGTCAGGGTCTATGTCGAAGGAAAGACCCGTACACAATGCCTTGCATTTTTCAACTGTGTTCAGATGACGAGTACATATATCCACAGATATATTTTAATATGTCCGCAGCTATACAACACAACTATATTATAACAGACTAATAGGGGCTAAAGGTTTTCCGTTTTAATGAAAGCCCATTTTATAACAAACAAATATTATGTGTGCAAATGAAACAGGAACATAAATGAAAGTCCTGTAGTTAGCTATATAATGTGTTTATAAAAGAAAACCGCCTTCAACATTAAATTGAATTAAAAAAATTATTTCTTATACACTGCATTAAATTCTAGAAAGGAAAGGTTCTGGTTCATGTTGATTGCTTACATTCATGGTTTGAAAAAACTATTTATTTTCTGCTGGGGCTGTTTGCTGTTTATTTATTCAATTAGTAACAGAAAAGGGTATAATAAGAGTTCATATAATTGCAAACACATAGTATTCATTTGTCGATTATTCAACATATTGAATAAAAAAATTTAAATGGAAGAAAAAAATAGGATTTATAAAAATTGGTGTATTTTTAAGATACCCCGTATCCTATATTTTTCAATGTCTTATTTAATTCAATAACTAAAATGTCTATTGTTTTCTGATTATTAATACTGAATTGGGTAAATTCCTAGTGTACGGTACCCCGTTGTCGCCAAGTCCAAAAATTGGCGCCAAGGCAAAAATGATGTGTTTTTCTTTTGTCGCCAAATCTAAACGGTGGTTTGGTTTGGTTAATTAACGTCGCACTAGAGCTGTACAGTGGGCTATTGGCGACGGTTCGGGGCCTATCTTGAAAGTTTGGTTTGTTTAATTAACGTTGCACTAGAGCTGCACAGTGGGATATTGGCGACGGTTCAGGGCCTATCTCGAAGGAAAGACCCGGGAACGATGCCTCATATTTTTGGACCATGGTTAGATGACGCAAAATGGCGGACATTGCGTTGGTCCGGGCAGTCGATCATGGTGCTTACAGGCGATCCTTCGGCAGTCTTTTGGGGCATTTCGACGGCACTTTTAAGTGCACACGCGTACCGTACGCTTAAAGTCACAGACTCCTACCGTCGATTTTGTGGTATCTGGCCTTCGCCCCCCAACTACTCATTACATCCATGACCCCCTCCGGGCCGTCGATCATGGTGCTTACGGGCAATCCTTCGGGCAGTCGTTGATCGTTAAGTCAACATTTTATATGAAAATCGGAAACAATAACAGATCCAGGCAAAACGAACTGCTGCAAAATGTTGAGTAAAGTTTTCGATTTCCGGTCGTCCACGGCAACCATGAAAAACTTGTTGGTACCGGATTCAATCCCTCCAAACACCCACTGGCCTTCTACACGCTTGCCCCGGTTGTACTTGTGTTTGCCGAACTTCGACTTGTGATTCTCAACAAAGACATGCTCTCCACCGATAGGAACAGGATTATGAATGAACCACTCCGTACATACCTCCCGGCAGAACATCATCCAGTCAGTGACTGTCTGTTTCGCTAGGCGCATTTGCTGCATAACAATCGGGCATCCATGCACCACTCAAGCACAGCACGTTTGCCTTTCATCTCCAATTCCCAAAAATACCTGCTATTCAAATAAACGTCGTCTGCATAAACATTCATTGCTAAGAAAATTCAAAAGCACACGAGGCAAACGTCGATTCGAAAATGGCGCAGCTACGTGGAACCAAGCTAGAGGTAAAAAATTTAGGGTTGCCATATAACATGATATTTTCGCACGCATCAAGTAGGGTTGCCAAAATATAAACTCGCCAAATCCCATTTGGCGAGGGCACCGCACACTAGGAATTAACCCTGAATTGCTATTATCTTGATACATTTTTAAATAAAAGAAGCGATTCCTTTAAGCTTTAAAAATTGCATGATTCTCACTCATCTGAATATAATATTAAGGCATTAAATTATCTCATAATATCAGATTGAATTTATTCTCTGCATTCAAACAAAAGTGCCTTGCTATATGTATGATTTTTATATTACAGAATGTTTGATGAACTGCTTGAAAATTGTACCGGTTCTTAGGAATCCTCAACAGCCTACTTCAATATGTATGGTCTTTAAAAATTAATTTCTTCATTCAGTTTTATTTTCTTAACTTTAAACTATAAAACTTACACAAAAACAAAGAAAAGTCAGACGTGTATATCAAAGAGCTTTCTTTAAGAAGTATTCTTCGGATAAATAAATTTCTGTGACACATCCAATAAAAATTATCATAGGAAAAGTGATTTAATCACTTGTCTTAATGGATCACACTGGAGAAAAGGCCCACACTTGTGAGGTGTGTCACAAAGTATTTTCCAAAAAGTCATACATCAGAATTCATCTCTTGACTCACACTGGCCAAAAACCACACACCTGTGACGTATGCCTCAAAGCATTTTCCCAAAATTCAGACCTAAAAAGACATTTCTTGATACACACAGAAGAAAAACCACACTCTAGAGAAAAAACACACATCTGTGATGTGTGTCACAAAGCATTTTCCCTTAATTCAAGCCTCAAAAGACATCTATTAATCCACACTGGAGAAAAACCCTACATCTGTGATGTGTGTCACAAATCATTTTCTCAAAATTCAAGCCTTAGAAAACATCTACTGTTACACACTGGTGCAAAACCATGCACCTGTGATGTGTGTCACAAATCATTTTCCAATAGTTCAGACCTCAAAACACACACCTTGACTCACAGTGGAGAAAAGCCATATACCTGTGATGTGTGCCACAAAGCATTTTTACGAAATTCACACCTACGAAATCATCTCTTGACACACACTGGAGAAAAACCTCACACTTGTGATGTGTGCCACAAAGCCTTTGCCCGGAATACAGACCTTACAAGACACTTTTCGACACACACTGCAGAAAAGCCATACATGTGTGATGTATGCCACAAAGCATTTACACGAAATACCGAACTTAAAAGGCACTTCTTGACACACACTAGAGAGAGGCCAAGTTCTGAAGAAAAGCCATACATCTGTGATGTGTGCCACAAAGGATTTTCCAAAAGTTCGAATCTCCAAATTCATCTCTTGAGACACAATGGAGAGAAACCCCACACCTGTGATGTGTGCCATAAATCATTTTGTCAAAATTCCGACCTCAAAAGACATCATTTGACTCACACTGGAAAAAAGGAACACATCTGTGATGTGTGCCACAAAGCATTTTCCCAAAGTTCACACCTCAAAACACATATTTTGTCACACAGTGGAGAAAAGCCGTACACCTGTGATGTGTGCCACAAAGCATTTGTCCAAAGTTCAAATCTCCAAATTCACCTCTTGTCTCACACTTGAAACGCTTGTGATCTCTGCCGATAAGAATTTTTCAAATAATCAGACCTAAAAAAATATCTTTTTACAAATGATGAAAAAGGAACATCCTATACCTGTGATCTTTGCCAAAAATAATTTTTTTGAAATTTCAAACCTTAAGATATCATGGAAAAATTGCATGCCTGTCCGATATCCACAAATCCTTTTACTTAAATGCAAGCCTCAATCTGTACCTCTTGATTCTCACTAGAGAAAAGCCACATTACTCAGAAATGTGCTACAAAGCATTTTCCTGAAAACAGTACCTAATTAGATATCTAATAACTCAGACTAGGAAATAAGCTATATTCCAGTGATGTGTGAAACATATATTTTTTCATAATTCTCCTAACTCATACTTGGATTACTCGGTATCTGCTTTATTTACATTTGTTCATTTCACAAATTTTGTAACTCTTTTTGTTTGAAATGGTCTTGTATGACTTTTACTGAGACCTTAAAATAACAATTATTAAAATAATGCTTTAGATTCGTAAAGGAAAAAGCTAATTTTCACACCATTTTAATTTCAAGAAGTATTTTAACAATTAATTTTAAACACAATTTGTTTATGTTTAAGCAGGGGTGTAGACATTTTTTAGACTCCTGAAATCCCTATTAAATTCTACCAAAATTCTGCCTTAAATTTGGTATGCTTACGTTTTCCTCATAACGATATAGAATTTAGTCATAATAATTAGCAATTATTTATAGACACTGAATAATTTAGAATTTTATTTTGATGAATTGTTTAACAAGTTTCGATCTCGCTCCGACAGCAGACTGGTTCTTACCAAAAACGCGAACAGGCTTTGCATAAAGCAAATAGTTTTCTTAATTTGAGCAACATGTACAGATAATTAAAGCACCAATTCAATCAGTTTACATCAGAAATTAAAAATATTTTCCTCGAAAGTTTTAAAGAAATAGTTGTTTGCACGAACAAATAAAAGAAAAGGAAAGTACATAGGATTACAAATGCAAATTTCGACGACCAACAGCAGATTCAAGGGCGGCCCAACTAGGTTGGTCCAGCTAGGATCGTTTAAGTATTCCCCATCCGATATATAACTTCTTAAAATCCAAACCAATGACCACCATGTTTTTATCTTTCCTTAAAGTTGATAAATCGACATCTTTACCTTTACGTCTTATAATATGCATGTTGGCTTAATTTGTATCCTAACATTAGGTTTTTTTTCTCCATGGTTCAGGTCAAGCCATTGTCAAACGAGTGAACAAATTCCAGATACTATTGACCAAGATGGACCCAAAGTAAAACATTTAGTGAAAATAGCTTAGTTGTCTTTTGGCGATTGACTTGTTGTATAGATGTGATAAGTATGTGATTTTCCTATCTGCTTAAAACATATGTGCACTAAGACATAAATATGTAAAATTTAAGCAAAACGCAACAAATATATATTTTTTAAAAACCCGCAATTTTATAAATTTTGGTCATTAAAAAATACCGATACCTAGTAATATCTACTCTATCTCTATTCACTGTAATAAGATTGTACACATCGTAGGTAAAGCGTTTATTGTAGTGAAATAAAAGTATTTTTGGGTCTTTCGTTGTTATTATGATTATAGGCAAGTTATAAACATAAAATATATGTATTTTAGTATTTAAATTTTTTTGTAGAATAAAACTATTACTTATTTGGCAGAATCGTACATTGTAAATAAACTTTCCCAAAATAATAAGTGTAGGGACCCAATGAACAAATTGGTTGGTTAATTGCTTCAACCGTCGCACAAGAGCTGCACAGTGGACTATTGTCGACGGGTCGGGGTTTATCTCGAAGGAAAAACCCAAGAATAATGCTTCAATTATTTAACGAGGGCAACACCTGAGCTGGCACCCAACCCAACCTTAATAGCAGTCAGGACATTGGACTTTGATCAGATTTAAAGTGCACCAGTCCCGTATACATTAAGGTGGACTGAAAAAATCAAAATGTGATTAATGAGATGTAATAGTGCGGAAAAGTTGTCTTTCGTATATATTATTTACCATGTACAACCATTTTGATGGGAAACAATATCTAGAGATTCCCCACAGACCATGAAGTTGACCTACAATGTGTGAAAATTGAATAATGTTGTAATGCACTATAAGGTGAGAATAATTTATTAGAATTATATGCAAGCTAACAAATAAAATCATTTACTTACATGTTAAAGGTAACTTAAGGCTCCTCCCAGCGTATGTACTTTACACCAAAATGTAAAATTTCCGTATAATATAGAACAAAGGTTAAGCATAAGTGAGTATGAAATTATGAATTCAGCTGCAAGAGTTATCAATTGAAACTAAAGATGTTGGTAAAAATTCTTATGCTTTTTTTATAACAATTTGTAAACAACTGAACATAGTTTTACGGGTGACTTGATTATAGACGATATTCTGCTTTGGTGTTAAATTGTGGCATAAGTTGTCTAGACTCCAATCTGAATTTAATAAAACCATCTCTCTTTGTTGCACCATAAACCAAGCTTCCGCCTCTGAGACCCAAGCTGTACCTCTGTGACTAATTTAACATTTCGTTCCGCCGATTAAGTATGACAAGGGTAGTTTGAGAAATCAAACACTTCAGGTATACTATCAAGCACCATTTGTTTCAAAGCTTCATCTGAAATTCTTTTAGTAAGTGGAGGTTTCGTTTTTTCCCAATTCTGCCAATATATGAGTTTATGGTAGTTTTCAGATTAGAAGTTAAAATCTGTTAGTGTAAATTTATGTAGTTCCTAGCTTTTTCATACAAGATCCGACGCTTACCAAGCTCCCCGATAAATTTCGATCATCTGTAATCATTGCTAATTGTATATTTTTTACACTACCAAAGAAACCATTGCGCTGAATTACGGGATTATTGTTTCAAACACGAGTTTAGAACCATCTTTCAAGGAGTGGTGAATATTAATACTAAACAACATTGTTGTATACACTTTTATAACTTATTCTGCTAGCGTGTATAAATTCTGTGATGGATTATCGGTTTCGATGTATAAATTCGATTTGCAGTCGTTAACCGCCTTAAATGAGAAAATGCTCTAGGTTCTGGTTCTGTAAAACCTGTTGAGCACTAGACGCTAGCCACAGCTTGCGAAATATCAAATAAGTAACACGTTGATCTGTAATTAACTTTTTTTTCAAATTATTTCTTGTAAGTTAACTTGAAATTTCTCAAACAATACAATTGGCAACTGCTCACAATTGTCAATGTTAATCCAATAGTACCAAAGCATGCACGAGACCCTATAGTTTTGCCGGCAGTGTTCCTGTCGTAATGGAAGCTCGTTTGAATGGAGTTGACATACTGACTACTGTAAGTTTATATTAAAGAACCTGTATGGTGAGACATTACCAAGATATTTAGATTCAGGTTCTTGAATCAGAGTAACATGCTCTTCAACAACTGCTTTACCACTAGCATTTTTTCCCCATCAAAACTTGCAACGTCTTGTCCTATCTCCCACCAAGGTACAATCCATGTAGTAATGTTGGTCTTTCTTTCTCCTATATGTTGCTTGTTTCATCTCTCGTGGTCAGGGCCTGATTTAGAAACTTCAATACTCTAAGCACAATATCACTGATAGAGGCCACCTCTAATAAAATAAAGCCTCGAAGAATAAAAAACGTTATATATTAAATCCATTATTCATTTAAAAATCAAGAAATTATAAAACATTTTTGGAAATTGCTGAAATGTAAAAAAAATTGCAATAATAATATATTTTTTAAAGTGTAGGCAACTTTAACACAATTTATGTGTAATTAAATAAAAGATGGGCTAAAATTATTAATCTAGCCCTGCTCATGATTTTGTTGTTGTCAATCATGCTTCAAGAAGCTTATTTGTTCCGTAATTTAACACATATCTTAAAGAACTGCCATTGTGATTGCTGCTGTTCTGTCGAACTCGTTGTATCTGTCACATTCCCTTGCCAGCGTTGGCAAAGGAAGTCAACTGATGAATGAATAGGTAAATTAAAGCTATTTTAGCTCGGCCTTAGTGATACCAAATGTAAACTTTCCCACGATATTATAAATTGAATTTTTGGAGATAAACGCCACAGAGTTCCAAATATAAAGCAATTTTTTTTTATATAATTCAAGGTCAGAGGGGAACCTCAAGATGAAAAGGTAGAATAAAAATATTTTAGGACTCATTATGATACCAAATGACAACTTTTCCGCACTATTAGAAGTTGAAATTCGAAAAAAAATATTTTTGCCTATACTTTCACTCCACCCTACTAGGTATAGTTCGTTTATATATTATACACGCCATATATTATACACACGTTTATATATTATAATATTATATACACACGATGAACGACAAAACTATCATAATTTCTTATAATGATAATCACAACATTAGTTATCTTAAATAATATTTCAAATCATACACCGCAACCTTCGGCTCATAAGCACAAATCGCACACATTTACTTTTTTATTTATCCATTATATTTTATTTAAATAAGTTTATTTGACGTTTAGTTTTTATTCAATTTATTTTAATCATGAAATACAACACATAATGGGTATTTGGTTATAATTTTTTTGTTAGATTAATTATTAAGTAAGCTCTTCTCACAGCCGCCTGCCCAAGTACCGATTCTGTCTTATAGTACAGTTAATTTTATTTATTATTTATTTAATGAGTTTTATTTATTTATTTAATGAGTTTTGTTTTATTTATTTATTTATTTATTTATTTATTTATTTATTCATTCATTCATTCATTTATTTATTATTATTATTATTTTTTTTTTTATTTTTTATTATATATCTATTGCGAATCTAGATATGCAAATTTATTTATATAAGGTTTATTTTCATACTTTAAATTATTATTTGTTTTTTTTAAATTTTCCATTTAAAAGCACTTCTGTTATTTATTTTATGTTTAATTGTATTATTAACGCGAGGGGGAGAACAACGGATCCAGTTATACTTGTAAATTAAAGTAGAAATGTAAAAAATTTGGCGACGAAGGACCTCACCGTCACGCGTCACCGCATAATCTTAACCGGTTTACGTAAAAGGTAATTTTTGTCACGGGCCCCCGGACCCGCCGGAAAAAAATAGTTAAGGCTGAGCCTTAAACTTTGAAGCCATTTTTCTCAAAGCTGTCAATTATGGCATTGGTCCTTCTTTTTCCAAACCACAGACATCATCTATAACATTCGCGGAACTATTTATTTGATACCTCATTCGTTAGAGTAGATTGAGGAATAATATTCGAGAAAAAATAAACTGTCATACTAGTCAAACCCATACAACTTCCTTCTAGTGGCCACTTTTCTATTCTAGGTTCGAATGAAAGGGCTGACAGGAGACGTCCAGGTCGACAGTCGAGGACAGCGCAGTCACTTCACTTTAGATCTTTTGGAACTGAAGACGAAGGGAATCGTCAAGGTACTGAGGTTGGCAGTCGAATTCATTTTGTACCACCCCACCCCTACGCTCATTCATTTCTCCCCAGAATAATTTATTTCAAAAAAGCCTATGCAAGCCCAACAAAGTAGTGAAACCACACCCGTTGGAAGTAAACATTTCTATCCTCCAACACTTTTTTCCTGACCTTTCGCAGACATTGCTGTCCACATCTTTGGAGTTTTTGTCGATCTAGGGGCCTTTCATAATAAGTTATGCCTTCTAAACTTATTAATTTTAGTATAAATTTTCAAGTTTATATACAATTTCTGAAATGCAAAAACTTGAATATTTTTAAAAAATACAATACTCGGTTTCTATTTTCATTGAATTAAAATTTTTTTTTTAAATATGATCTTGAACATTTATGCGCTGCCCTCATTTCAATGACTCAATGCATTTTAGCTGGAATTGTTTCCCATTTAACTTTATAATTATATTAGCGTTCCGTCTTCTAAGAAGTTTCAGCAGACAATATCATAAAATAGCTTAGAATTGTGAAATACTTTATTTTATTTCTCTATTCCATACAAAAAAAGTCAAAACTATGATTGGAATAAGATTGTGTCCTAAATTTCAACGTTTTGTTTACAAGGGTCTCCCAAATTATGCAGCTATCGGGAAATATTTGAATCCTTTTATACATTAAATAAAGACATTTGTTATTCCTTATATAAAAACTATGTCAAAGATCTTTTACTATCTATCTATATGAGAAATGGGTTGCTGTAATACGCGTATTTCAATTGTGTGCATTCAATGTGTCCCAAATTGACAAAAGTTGAAAGACATATTAACCATACGATAGATAGACCATTGGAATTTATTAAAATTCAAAGTTTAATATCAATATAAAATATGGCAAAAGACCTTTTAGGAAAATTATGAAAACTTAGCAGATGGAAATCTTTCACTGGTATCTGATCTGGAACTGATTATATATATATATATATATATATATATATATATATATATATATATATATATATATATATATATATATATATATATATATATATATATATATATATGTGTGTGTGTGTGTGTGTGTGAAAATTTCACTTTTATTATTTTGTTCATCCATATAATTTTTAGGTAGGAGAATGGGATCCAAAGCAAAATTTGGTGTTTTCAAGAAACTACTCAAGGGACTTTTCAGAAGCAAGGGATAACCTGCAAAACATAACTTTACGAGTAACGTCCATAGAGGTGAGAGAATAATTATCTTGAATAACAAATTTCAGATATTTTTTTGCAGAAACAAGTTTTAAGTCATTTTTCCGCTCTGCAATAACCGTATTACCTATTTCTTGAACTACATTCAGATATCTCAAATATAATGCATTGTTCTTGATTAAATCATTTAACTCAAAAATTGTTAATTTTTCCGAGGTTTTCTCACATAATTCTTCCACAATTAACAATAAATCTGCTTTTAAAGCACACTTAAACATGATTAAATTCTTAAAATCTGTTTGCCATTCCGAACAATTACTTTTCGAAACCAAAACTTACTTTAAAGTACTCACATTATTTCTTATCGTGTTATATTCTACCCCCAAAAAAACTTTAGAAAAGTAGAAAACGCTAAGCCCCCTCCGCCCTTAAAAAAAAAATTTGAAATTATGGCTAACAAAGTCGTAATACATAAATTTTTAACCGAGCTAAGAAAAGAAAGCGCAGCTGTTTTCCGGGAGAAGGCTAGCGATAGGGTATGCAGGGTTGATCTCCCAAGTAAAATTGGCTTATTGTTTTTTTTATATCACAACTTTATTAAAAAAAATGTCAAAGGTTTTTTTAAGGGCGGGGGGGGGGGGGGGGGGGGGGGCTTAGCGTTTTCTACTTTACCAAAGTGTTTTTGGGGGAATATCATTCCTTTTTTTAGGTGGTCCTTAAGTAGGTACTGAAAAGAACAGAAGTTTAAGTAGTACTTTCTTCATTAAAATTTATTAAAGAATAATTTATCATTAAAGATAAATTATTGGAATCTGACAAAGGCTGTTTGTTTAGAATTGCTCCAGCAAATTTTTAAATTTAATGTTATAATTTTTAAGGTCCATTTGTTCAGAAAAACTAGTAATGGAAATAATATGTATTTTTTTATTTTGCTTGTGTCGAGGGAGGTTAAAGTAAACGAGCTTTTGACGGCAAAAAAATGCCTGACACCTGGAGTCTCAAACTCGTGACATTTGAATATTGTTTTTTTTTTGTTAACCCAGGTATTAGCCCCTTCCCTAAACTGTTACATATAATCACAAGGGTTTAAATGCAATAAAATGTTATTATTGAAAAGTATAGTAGTATTGATAAGGTGTGTGTATGACAAGTTACTTGGATCGGTCTTTCTTTTGCAGGTTAGGCTTAAGTAGATTGATGGAAAACTTATTAACAAAATAAATGGTCAGTTTAAAGCAGTTCAGAAGTGCTCCGAATACAATTTCAATTATTAGTAAATTTCAACAATTATTTTATATAAAACTTTATCATGCATGATCATTAGTTTGGCAAAGTTCCAGATGTTTCAAGCAATCATCATGATGATCTCAATAGCAATAAATATAAATTGAACAATACATGTAAAAAAATTAAACATTATTTTTGTTCAATATTTTGCTCACATGTGCGTCACGAATGCTTACAACTACACCTACATTGAGGCTAAATTGATCAACTAAATATTACGCTAATTAAATAACACGCCAGCAAATTCCAGGTACATAGGTCAGAAGGGGGAATGAGTTACAATCGTCCTGGTCGAGACGTCTTGTCTTCATGTACACGTGGTTTAAAGTTTTTTTAAGCGTAAACGTTTAAGCGTAAACGTGCGGAAAAGTTGCCAAATGGCAACTTTTCCGCACTATTAAAAATAAAAATTCGAAAAAAAACTATTTTTGGCTATACTTTCACTCTATTTTAGTATACATGCCGGTGGTACATAAGGATATTTTTTGGTAAGGATATTTACATAAGGATATTACAATTTTTTGGACGACTTGTAAGTTGTCGCTACAGCTTAATTTTTGTCAAGTTTACTTCGATTCGAAATCACAATCTTCTGATTGCCACTGAGCAGCCTCCGTAGCCGAGTGGATAAATGCATCAGCTGAGAATCAGAGAGTTCCTGGTTCGATTCTGTAAGACGGACTTGACGAAGAAAAGTAAAATAGTAGTGATCGGAACAATAGTAGTGATAGAGCCAACTATGCAGCTCTAGTGCTACGTTAATTAACAAAAACAACAACAAAAATGCGAGGCAAATTTTTTTGGCGACGAAAAAAGTCGCCTAAACGGTTTTTCCGATTTGCACCGCTAAATTGTAGAATTTATTATGAAGTTTCATGCAACTGAAGCGTTTATTTTATTGTCCGACACTATTACTCTTAATTAACCCCGCTTCCATAAAAAAAAAAAGGTGGGCCAAATGAATAAAAAAAAATCGATTTGCTACAACCAGCCGACCAAAGTAGGTCTTTTGTTCGAAAATGCCAATTTAAAACTGCTCCCTAAGTGCACCTGAAACTTACTCAATTACACTAATTAAAGACGGCATAACTATCAAATACAAAACTATCAATGCACTGACCTAATGACTTGACCCTTCTAATTTAAGAAGTTTCGTAAAAAACCACTGATTTGAAAAATTATTTTGTTGTATTCTTCCGCTTCCGTTCGAAATTGCCGTTACGTTTAAAATTATAGTTAAATTCGAAATTGCCGTTAAACATAGTTCCGGGAACGCACAAAAACGATTACGCAGCGCGATGACGTCATAGGATTGCCATATTGAAAGTCGCCACAAGAATCGGAAAATACCAACCATGTCAGGTGGTTGCCATACTATAAATTTATCGCTCCTATAAAACACGCAAAAAACTCGCGCGCCAAATGTCCAATACTACATCTGTACCAAATGTGAAACTGGTTAATTGATTTTAAAAGGTCAGAAGTCGAACTTTAGTCGACATATTTGTTCACAAGCTCAAATTATTTTTTAAATGAATAACACTTCTTTGTTATCAACAACATACAGTAAGTTGCGACTCTTTATTTGAAATTTTTAACTTTTCGGCTGCAGTCCACCTATCGGGCAACAATTTCATAGGGGATGTTTTAGAGATTTTCTTTGATAGTAAGATTTTTCAATTAGAATGCGTTGAATAGTCATCCTTGGCGACTCTTCGGAAAAAGCGATATTCGCAATGCTATTTAATGATTGGGGTTAATCTGTTATATTCGGTCACCCTGATTTTTTGCCAAACATAGTTACTATTTTCGTCAACCTTGTAGGGGGAAAATAGAAGAATTCTTCAATTCGCAAAAACCCCAGTTTCTTTCACCAGGGAAGAGTTAGCATTGTGAATATAGCTTTTTAAGAAAAGTCACCAAGGGGGACTTAATAAGACAGATTAACATAATTCGCAATTAAGGTGACAAAACCTTTTTTTTTTAATATTTGCCACTCCAAGAACTCGAGTTTCCCTCTGCAGGGTTACCGAAAAGGGTAACTTTATTTGGCAAAGTTCAGGGTGACTGATTAATATATTTTAATCTCAAAGAGTTAGTTATTCAAAAAAAAATATATGTTGAAGTTTAATAACTTAGTTGTAACAGAAAGACATTCCTAATTTTTTTTTAATCAAAATATTTGTTATTGTCAGCTGCTTCAACATGTTTTTATAACTTTTTAAAGGTTTCAAACTATTTTTGATTGCTCTTTATTGTAACAGTTACTTTATTTAATGATTTTTAAATGATTCAAAATACTTTAAATTGTACAAAATAATTATCTTTTTCAAGTGAAAATGTCTTACTAACTCTTGATTTTTAATTTTTTTACTATTTCAGACTGTTTGTTTGAAAGCTTGGAAATTGCATTGTTCCTCAAAAATCATCATCATACTTCAACAATATGTGTAGTTTTCTAAACCGCAATCCTCCAATCAGATTTATTTATTTAAAAAGAAAATAAACACCAATAAATTGTAAAAAAGTGTTTTCTTTAGTTGTTCTTCAGTTAAATAAATTTCTGTGACAAATCCAATAAAAAGTATTGAAGTCTTATTATCTCCTCTCATGGATCGCACTGTTGGAGAAAAGCCACACACGTGTAATGTGTGCCACAAGGCATTTTCCCTAAAGTCGGTCCTCACCAGACATCTCGTTATACACACTGGAGAAAAAGCCCACACTTGCGACGTGTGCCACAAAGCATTTTCCCTAAAGTCAGTCCTCCTCAGACATCTCTTGATACACACAGGAGAAAAGGCCCATACCTGCGATGTCTGCCACAAGGCATTTTCCATTAAATCAAACCTCAAGCTGCATCTGTTGACCCATACTGGAGAAAAGCCCTACACCTGTGATGTGTGCCACAAATCATTTTCCAGAAAGTTACACCTCAGGGAACATCTCTTGACACATACTGGAGAAAAGCCACACGCCTGTGACGTGTGCCCTAAGACATTTTCCCGAAATTCACACCTCAAGGAGCATCTATTGACACACACTGGAAGAGTAAAGCCAAGCACCTGTGAGGTTTGTCACAAAACGTTTGCCCGTAAGTCAGCTGTCGCGAGACATCTATTGACTCACACTGGAGAAAAGCCACACACCTGTGTTGTTTGCCACAAAGCATTTTCTGATCTTTCAAATCTCAGAATACATCTCTTGATACACTCTGGAGAAAAGCTGCACACCTGTGCTGTGTGCCACAAAGCATTTTCCCACGAGTCCAAACTCAGAGTTCATCTCTTGATGCACACTGGAGAAAAGCCACACACCTGCGAAGTGTGCCACAAAACATTTTCTGTTACTGTAAACCTCAAGCAACATCTCTTGATACATACTGGAGAAAAACCCTACACCTGTGTTGTGTGTCAGAAAGCTTTTTCCCAAAGACAAAGCCTCACTGGACATCTAAAAACTCACACTGGAAAAAAGCCACATTCCTGTGATGTATGTCAGAAAGCTTTCACCCATAAACACAGCCTAACCAGACATCTAAAAATTCACACAGAGAAAAAGCCCCATTCGAGTGACGTGTAACACAATTTTCCTCTTAAATTTAACCCTTACATAAAATCTCTTGACTCTCAGCGTATAACTATTTTGTGTATATTCATTCATATATGCATTTTTAATTTTCTTATATAATTTCTTAGTCAGATTATTTTTCTCTAAGACTAGATGCATTTGTATGTAACTTTCACATATAGGTTTCTTGTTGGCCACTTTTTTTTAAAAAATATTTTTCAGCCAAGTAAAAATAGGTTTTTTTTTCTCAAATACTTTCGTTTATTAAGGTATCTGTATAGGTAAAGAAAATATTTATTGAATTCGTTATAGTGTTTTGTGGTAAAGAAGGGGCTAGAACAACACATGAATTGTTAATTAGGAGCTCAGTTCTTCTAACTACTATCTTTAGTTAGAAATGATTACATTTCTTTTTTCTTTTCCATACAAATAAACATATTTTTATAAAAATAGGGTTTAAATTGGAAAAAAAAACATTGCAAAAAAAAAATGCGAGTTTTTAAAATATCATTTATTATTCAAATGTACAGGATGAGCAAAAGGAATGCTAACATCAAGAAATATTTGGTGGGACCAAGTCGGTGCCAAGTTGTACGTAGTCTTCAAAATCTGAAAATGAACTAAAATACCTTTTCAATACTAGGCACTAGATCTATGATTTGGCCAAGTGGTGTAGATCCTACAGCAATAGGTTGCCGAATAATTAGTGAATATCTTCCTACAAAATTATAGCCAAAGGCTAGAGTAAAAAATTAAATGCTCGTATTTTGGGAACTCTGATTCTGGACTTGCAGTATTTTGCAGCCATTCCGCCCATTTAATATTTGATTTTAAACACACCAATTTTTATGTTAAAGTATATCTATATATTTTTCAAGTACCATTTGTCAGAAAACGAATTCATATTTTATTTTATTGTTATATCGATTCTATAGAATACAACTACTCGAATAGCTAAAACTTTTTTTATTATCATTAATGGAGAAATGTATAATTTTTTAAGCATATTGTAAAATATTTGTATATTATAAATCGGCATGCGAATTAGTTATATGAGTAGTAGTATTTGTTTTTAGACGAAAGTTAAAAGAAAACCCATTCTTAAAGATTGTCTCGGAATGATATGCAAAATCTGTTTTATTCAAAATGGTATCCGAAATCGTAGTTGTTTGTGTCACAAAAATGTCTTGCACCACTCTTGCGATATCACCATTAACAACACCTAGTGTTTCAAAATGTTTTAGGAGGGAAATAGCGATATTAAAATAATAAGTACAAATACTAATGTTGAGGGAAATGTTAATTGGATAAAGAATGTCAGTATTTATGGAATAAAATTATATTTATCTATTATATTTACATAGCGCGATATCGGAGTTAATAAATAAACTGACATATTTCTCCTCACTTTAATCATATGTCAATCAATTTAAGCTGTTGCACAGAAAAACTCACAATTAGTAATGAAATAGAGATTATGATTATAATAGTCCCTTTTTCGACACGTGTACTTTAAAAATTGAGTTTGTGGAGAACATGCATAGCAAAATTTTTATTTCATTATTCTTTTATCTCGTAAATGTTATTAAATATTTTTATTTATTTAAACTAACGTGAATTCTACTAACTGTTATTTTTGGTTCTATACCGTCCACGTATTGAAGAATAATTTCTTTAAAATATTCATTTAACCGACCTAACCTTTTGCAGTGTTTCATGCTACAGATTTGTATACTAACTATTTTCAAATCGACGTATAATTCGGATTATGTACCAACAGACTGGAAATTGGAAAATGTCACTCCGATTTTTTTAAGGAGGAAAATGTGAACCTGGTAATTATACTGTCTTATGTAAGATTTTTAAAACTTTAATAAAAAATAGCATCATATCATTTTTGGAATCGGAGAGCTTACTGTCAGATAAATAGTATGGATTTAGGAAAGGAAGATCTTATACAACGAATCTTTTAAATTTCTATGATAAGGTTACTGAAGAATTAGATAACAGGAACAGTGTAGAGATGTAGTATACGTTGATTTCCTGGATTTGTATATTTCTTGAGTTATTACGTGTTATTACTCTTCATGGAACTCTGAATGAGTTCCACGAGTTTTCCAAAATTCACGTTTTTAGGACAGAATGGTCAATTTTGAAAACACATAAAATTTTATGGGGAAGCAAAATTTAAGTTCAGTTAAAATATTGAGCTGTGGTCACACTCTTGCACCGGAGTTTAGAGAAATGGTTTTGTTTACACAAAAATTTTAAATCCTTCTAAATATTGAAATACCAATAAATCTGAGCAATACACTCTCTTAACATCACTATTCGTAGCATACAGAGATATGGGTTGATATGGCACTGAATCTTCTTTCCCTAGCAATGTGCTCCCTCTTTTCCTTAACAATCCCTCCATATGCCCAGCCTCGGATGATATGTATGTTCCCATATATGATATACCATATGATTCGTATCGTGGAACCGGTTTTGGGAGAGATTTAATTCCACGGGTATTCACGAAAAATAGTTCTGCCTTATTTACCAATTTAGGTTAAAAAATTCATTCAAAATGTGTTGTTTCCCATGTAAAATATTTATCAGGCCATAACTAAAGTTTAAAGTTATCCTTAAAACTCTTATACGAATCTTAAGTCGGTTCAGTCGTAGTAATCGTTTGTTTAGAGCAATAGTTCCCAACGTTTGAACGGCTATGTGGATCACTGATTCGAAAGTTCGACAGGCCGCGGGCCACCACCTTCTAATGACATTGAAAAAAACTTATGTACTAAATATAATTTAGCTACTTTATATATCTCGTTTATTAAAAACTTGCTTATTTTATAAATAAATTTAATATCTAAAATTTTTTTAAACAATTTTTAAAGTAATATTTCTTATTAAGGTTACGACATCGAATTCATTTCTGTTTAATTATAATTAAAAACACACCATTTTAGATTTAATTTTCATTAAATTTCATTTTAGATGGTTTTGTATGTTTTTAAAAGAATACATCTCAGGCTACACCATTCTAATTTTTTTATTTTGAAAATGTCAAACATCTATGGATTAGAAGGATGATTCTACGAACCGAGCCCTCTCGCAGACCCCGGTTTGGAAACCTCTGAGACCGTTGCTAAACCAGAAGATTACCTAGTAACAGAAGATTATTTAGTAACACATTTGAATCAAAACGATTATTCTTTGCTCATATCTAAGTCTTCATTCCTTACAGAGTCCAATTTTTGTAAGATTTCCTTATTAAGGACACGACTTGTTATTCTGAGGCTGAGTTCCCTGGAATTGAAGTATACTGCGTGCTGGGCAGGAACACCTTTAGGCGGGGCTTTTTTTTGCTCTCTTTCCAGCAATTTCTGCCGTATGTGGCTGATACATTCGTGAAGCAAATCAAAGTCGGGTCGCTTTTTAGACTCTTTGTGCCAGCACGCCAGCATCACCATGTATCTGAAACAATTGTGGGAATATTTTAAACATTTTATCCTAATCAGCACATTATAAAGTGTATTATATTCATCAATAACTTGTCTTATTGACGTACATTGACCCCATGTTCCAAAATTTATGAAAAATAATGAAAAGTAAACTGATGTAACGAAGTAATGTAAGGAAGTTTTGACGTTTTTTTTCCTCCTTAAGAGGTTTGATTTATTTTAATCAATGGCAGACACTCAGTTATTGTATGTATATTGATGTATAAAACAACATCCTTGCCAAAATTGTTTAATAGCGTTTTGAAATTCAATAAATGTCACTCTTTCGTAGTTACTAAAACTACCAAGTGATTTTGTGAAACTGTGATACAAGGCTCAAAATAAGACGTAACGCCGCGAGTGACCATAAAATTGACGCGACAATTATTGATTCTCGTGGCATCTCTGCAAGTATTTGCAACTTGAATCCCCCCCCCCCCCCCCCTCTCCGAATAATATTTTGTTTCCTATTCAAAATGCGCGATTCGAAGACTTTCTGAATTTTGCAAAATTATAATTTATTTGACGTTTAGTTTTTCTTTTATTGTTGGGGAGATATTCAGTGTCATGAAGCGTGTAAAAAGTGACTGGAGGGCTTCTTTAAATGAAGACACGCCATGTGCCTTAATCATAATTAGCGCAAGTGGCGCCCTCCATATTCTATTCCATATACTATTCCGATTTTAAGGCTAATTTATTAGTTAATAAATGGTTGTCTACATGTAATCGTAGACCTTGCATATAAATAATGTGTGTCTGCATTCTGCAATGTACTTATATGTATTTAAGCGTTTTTTTAATCTAATGTATTCAAACTGAAGTATTTTTTTAACTAGCATGTATTTTTATATTTCCTGAAAATCATAGTTCACAAAGTAAGTTTGTCAAATATTTTTCATTATTTATTTGTTCAATTGCTTTGAAATTCGTAAAAATTAAACTAAAAATTATAGATCAGATAATCGGTTTTATTTTGAGTTTTACTGTCTGCTTAATAGTTTTTACTGAGGGCTTATTAAAATTTAAAAACATATTTGCTGTCAGCTTCAAGTCTTATTTCGAGTCCTGCTGTGATATCATATTGAAATCATATCATATAATCACTATATAAAATTGTTTTAAACTACACCGGTTTATGTTTTATACGTACACCTTTTTATATGAACAATACATTTTTATATATAGTTAAAAGTACTTACAAAGATTTTGGACAGTGCTTCGGGTGATCCAGCCTGTTACCTAACTTTACGTACTCCAGCACATCCCAGTTTCCTACGCTGGCATATGGAACACTTCCACGTGTCATGATCTCCCAAAGCAACACTCCATATGACCACTAAAAAAGCATGATTTTCTAAGCTATAAATGAACAAATCCCCCACCCTCCAGGAAAAAAATAGATTTGAAAACCGTTACTTCAAAAATCCCTAGAATAAACACGGTATATCTAATGGAAAACATAATATTTTTAATCAAAATATTTATTCCATTTATTACGACTTAAGGTTTTTCAAATTTTTATATTTCACACACTTACTAAAATAAATTAATCATACATTTTTAAATATAATTTTAATAGAACACTAGCAGTCCCCCTTTGGAGTATTTGATATCGATACCTAAAGTGACTTGGCATCCCTATTCCGTTCTTAACACTCGTGACTTATTCTCAGATTACATTCAAACAAATCAATATAATAATTAACATTGTTTTGTTTTGCTATAATTCAGTCAAAAACAACCCAACATAATTATAAAAACACGATATAATTCCGTTTTTATTGAATCCACAAATAACGATCGAAATTCCAAAAAAAATATTGTAACTTTACTTATTTATACTCACAACATCTGTTTTCGTAGAGTACATTTGTTTCTCTAAAGATTCTGGGGCCATCCATCTGTGCGGCAACTTGGCGCTTTGGTTTTCACAGCAGTAGTAGTCGCTCCCATAAATGCCTCGGGTCAAGCCGAAATCGGCCACCTTTGCTGTCAACGAAGAGTCCAAGCTGAAATAAGATGAGTTATTCCTGAATACTCGGATGTTTAATAGGTATTCGTGCAGACCAGTGGTTTCCAACACATGGTCCCGGACCACTGGCTGACCGCGAGAGGGTCCGAATAATGGTCCGTCTAAGTCTTGTCCAAGTAAGATGTTTTTGCTTTGGTTTTACAAAAAATGTATATAACCAAATGTCGAAAGAAATAGTGTCGATAAATCATATAGAATAGCTTTCGTTAGTAAGATTTTATTGGTCTAGCTCAGTGGTCGGCAAAACGCGGGTCGCGTGCCACATGCGGCTCTTTGGGCCCTTGAGTGTGGCTCTTTCACAAAATGCCACACGCGATTGAAACTTCGTGGCCCAAAATTAAAAACAGTAGCATACAAACTTGGCTTACCCAAACTTTCCAAGGAATGCAAGGCCATTGTTCTCATTAGTGTTTGTCAGTCATTGTTATGATTTAATTTTATGGACACCTTATAATTTAATTTGATCACTAAATAATATCGTTATTAAGTATGATATCAAGTTTTATTCAACATACCTATATTTTAACTAAGGCTTACAAGTAAGTCATTAAGTTAATTCTAAATTAATGACTTAAGTAAAATTTATTAAGTTAATTTTATGGATCGTTGTGAAGTGAAAGAGGATGTAGTGTCGAGAATTGAGAAAGGTATGTTGAGATGGTTTGGACATATAGAGAGGATGAACGAAAGGAGATAGACGAAACAAGTGTACATTCAAGTCGAGTGTGGCTGGGAGAGTTGGAAGGGAAGTCGCACCTCAATTAGATTGAGGATATTTTTAGCAAAGGCCAGTTTAAGGAGTACCCCAATTAAGTTAATAACAATGTACTTATATAGATTAAGTTTAAAAAATTTGGCTCTCAAAAGAAATTTCAATCGTTGTACTGTTTGATATTTGGCTCTATTGATTACTGAGTTTGCCGACCACTGGTCTAGCTAGATAAGAAAAGACTATCGTTAATAAAACCATTTAAACCTGAAATGGTATATTTGTCTCTTTTTTTATGAAATAAACAACTTTTACTTACATACAATTCCTGGCTGCCAAATCTCGATGGAGAAACTTCTTGCTAGCGAGATAAGCCATTCCAGAAGCAACGTCCACAGCAAATTTCAGTAGATCCGGAACTCGGATAACCTGAAATATGAGTTGTAATTCTATCAGAAGAAATAAATTAATGCGAATCCTTAATTTATCGCATACTAACAAAATGTACTTTAATTGTAGTTCATTAGTTCAGTCTGATATTGGATATGTATTGTTAGGCATTTTAAAATTTAAATATAACCGTTTTTGTCTTATATTAAATTTCAACATAAAAATTAAGTACATAAATGTTATTTCATTAGTTATTGCTAAAACACTGTGAATTGGCCAATATCCTCTATAGGTTAATCATCGGAAAGTAAGGGTTTTAATTAATATAAAATATTCCACAACAACCCGATGATGTCATTTAATATTGTTTTACTGTAGATAAGGAAATATACCATATAATTCCATCAAGTTAAAATAGGAAAGTGTGAAAATTCCTACACGTTACTGAAATTTATATTGTATGTCAAATAGTACAGAATAATTTGTATGGTAATTATAAAATTATATTTCCTAACTTCAACACTTCTTGAAAACATAATTCAATGCTTGACGATAAATAAATTAAGTTATAAAAGTTTTACGCAAAAGCAAATATTATTTCATATTGATAATATTCATTCTTTCTTTATGTAAACGACATCCATGTAAGAGTGTTTTTAGTTGTTTAGTTTTACAACTAAACATCTAAAAAAGTATCAGAATTCAGAAAATCTGAAGTAAAATCTATCCATTTCATTTAATTATTTACATCCATTTCTAAAATTTTTAAAAATAAGAATTCATTTTTGTATTTATATAGCTATTCGGTTGAATGAATGATCTGCCATGTAATGAATAAACTTTAGTAATCTATGAGTTGTGAAGAAACAAACTTTACGGGTTATTTTATGAGTTCTTACTTTTGTCTCATCTCTTACGTAGGAGCAAAGATCTCCATTCTCCATGAAGGGCAATACAATCGAAGGTCCGCTCCCCTCGAAGCACACTCCCAGCAAACTTAGGACATTGGGGTGATTGAAATCCTTCATGATAAGCGCCTCTTTCAAAAAGCTCTCCACAGTTATGGGATTCGACCAGGTATCTGTTGCATCAAGAAAACACAAATTTAACAAACTTAGATACTGTTTCTCCATCACCAATTTTTTTTTTTTTTAATTCAATATAAAATAGCTTTTAACATAATGTTCAATTGAAACAAAACTACCGTAATAATATTTCCCAAACGTTCAAAACAAACTCTCAAACGTTCTCTAAACAACTCATTGAATTGTATAAATATCTGATAGTTACAATTTGAGGGGCGAATCGAAATCTGGAAGACGAAAGGCGAATGAACTTCAACGACGGTGGCAATAGTTTTTATTTACTATAAAGGGATAGAGGGATATAGAAATTGGAAATAACATATGTCTGTAATTTACTCAGATTAAAAAATAATTTTAAATTAAATGTACTTTTAAAAAAATTATATAATTGTGTAGAAGTTATACTTACGTTCACGAAGTGTTTTAATGGCAACTTTTATATATTCAGTTTGTTCAGGTCGTTTCAGTAAACCTTCGAACACACATCCAAACTGTCCTGTAAAGAAGTGGAACGTGGTAAAATATAATTTTGAAATGAATGATTAAAAATGTGTAACGTCACTGTTGTAATACAGAAATTCACACATAAAACTCGCTACAGCAAATCCTACATGAAAACGTTCGACAGTTTTTTTTTGTGTGGCTCAAAGCACATAACTTATTTCATCACTAAAGCAAGGAAGGTGCCAAGGAAGGAAGTTGAAATCGCCTAAATAAGTGCATTTTGTTCTAGTGTCAGAATTTTATTTTATCAGGATTCGCGAAGTTATACTAAAGGAAGCTTAGACACCCAATCAATTAACAATCGTTTTAGTGACAGTCTTTTTCATTCACATATAACAAACACTCAACTACATTGATATGTTTCTCTTTAAATGAAATGCTTCATTACTCAGCAATAAGAACAATCGTTAGCCACTGGCCTTGCGATTTCCATATACCACTTCTGCGGGGATTTTGTTATTGAGGTGTGTTTCAACCGTGTGAAACTGTTTCTAAAGGACACGTTCAGATTTATGTTGGACTGGTATCCGATTGACTACACAAATTAAAAAAATATAACGATTGACGTAACGTTTTCTATATACCTAAGACTTCTATGTAAGGCTTACGTATCACACTACTTATCATTTTTTTTTTTTTAACTTTTTGAATCAAAGTTTTAATGTGTATTATTTAAATTTATATACGAGAACAATATTACACACAAAAATACTGGAATTGCTTTATTTTTTTATTTAACTTTTTTTTATTTAAACACTAGATAAATTTAAATATAAGTAAATATTTATAATTTTTCAGTAATTTCTTTTCTCAAATTTTAACGTTACATAAGAATTGTCATTAAAAGTTTCAATACTACATGCATTTGATTTTTATATAAATACTTATTCATAATAACACAAAATATTTCCTTAAAACTTCTTTTTTGACTACTATTCATAGTGCTACTTTGCATACCAATTTAAAATATACACATATTCTACAACATGCTTAAAAACCAATTCTCCATTAAAAATAAAAAAAAAGTTTTAGCGTTTCGAAAATCTTAATATTAAAGAAAACCAAACACTAAAAAAAAAAACGATTTAAAGTTTTTGTTCCTTGAAAAACATATATGTTATCCAGCATTAAATCTCAAATAACTCTTTAAAAAACATTGCTGAAGTTCTAGAATTTTGAGATCATATTTAGAAGATTCCAAACTGTAATTTTAGCAAATAAAAAAAATCGAGAAATTTATAATTTTCTGAGTACTGTCTCACTTTAACCAGAAATTAGATAAATAAAAGATAACTGCGTTACCTTAATTTCGTTCTTACCAACCCTACAGTCTTTCCCTGAATGGCATTTCATGACAAAAATACTAAAATAGGTAAATCTAAGGTACATTTCAATAATGCCAAACCTGAGCCGACATTCTCGCCAATGGCTAGACAACTCCTTGAAATTATGAGGTTCTTGTCTTCCAGAAGCGCCATCATTTTACCGTCCGCCATCTGCATATCCGTCATTTGGTTTCCTTCGGATTCATCCTGTGCTGCGTAACTCTGTAGGATAGCAGCAAATGCAGAACTTCTTACATCCTTTGTTTTCAATGAATGATAATCTACAAAGATACATTGAACTCAAAGTTAATTCGAAACTAAAGGCAATTTTCTTACATACTGGACTGTATAGGTAAAGTGTTATAGGAATGCATAATTATAGTACAACGAAAAACATTGCTCTGCCACCATAGGCTGTTGGTTGTAAAGTTATGGTTAGGGAATGTTTTTTAGTAATATCCATATTAACTTATAACTGTGGAATGCAATCTAAACTTAATTAGTTATATATCCTACTTTGAAAATGAAGAACATACATGTAGTCTTCCTTTAAACGTATTTTGTCTTCCAACATGATAATATACCAATATCATTTTAATGCCAATCCTAAGGATTAATTTTGCACTACTCTTTACTTTTAATTCTTTAAACATAAAGCCAATCTAGCAGTTTTGGGACCCCCTCGATAATCGTGTTCGCTGTCTGAATCCTCCTCCAACTACGCATTGGCAGCCGTCAAAAGCACTGCAGTTTGCATGGCACCGAATACACTAAAAAATTTTATTAGAAATTTATTGATTCAATACCACGTCACTTCTGTTCCTGTTTGTGTTATTCTGAATATTCATGATTTTATGACCGATAATGACTATATACATATTTGCATGTCCAAACGTTGCTTACCGTTCAAAAGTACACTTGTGTATTCGATATGTTTGCAAATTCAATATATTTGAAAACTTAATGTGTAGCATTGCATGTTGGAAAATTTTATGCGGTTTACTATACCCAAATGAAACCCTCAAATGCATATAGCAGTTTTATTTTAGAGCATTCTTTGAAATAAAAATAATTGAAGCTTATTTAGAAGTTTCATTCTATATTGGACCGCGGTAAAATAACCTGCTGCACGGAAGAGTATTGATTTGAAATAGATAGTAAATGAGATAGCTAGTAAGTGAAATAGCTACTATGCGTTGTAGCATGTTGTCCATGTTACCAGGACCCTTCCTGGTAACATGGACAACATTCTCATGACGTCTTCATTGGCTACAACAATGAACGAACTGAAAATACGCGTAGAGAAGAAACTGGCATCATTCACTTTAAACATACTCTACAATGTATTTCGGATAAGGAACTACTGCTTGTATGTTATCCGTGCGACAAACGGAGTCACTTAGAACAGTCATACAAGTACGCAAACAATACTTTCTGTAGCAAACTAAACTTTAGACTTCCTTCTGAATTGCGTTCAATTTTTTTTCTTTCAATCATTTTGAATCTCCATGTATATTCTGATAATTCACCCATAATTTTACGGCTTTTATGAAACCGTATACGAATGGTATAATGGTATTTATATATTTTTATTATTAAATATCTTGCGGCGCCACTGCAGTTCGTTCAGCTTTCTTCCTGTCTCGTGCATTTCACAGCAAGCTTTTCCACTTCTCCAGTGTTTATACACCAGTACCAATGGAAGATCTTCAACATTGAGGCCCTCTGAAAGGAGCGGCCGGTTCCGATAAACACTGACTCAACAGAAACATTCCTGGACTTACAACAAACAAAACCACACGCGTTTCTCGCGTGTTTCTTACCATAATTGTAATGCTTTTGATTTGCCTTTAAACGCAAATCAATAACTGCTATCCTTAAATTTTATTTGTTTTCTAAATACTATGGCACTTCATCAACTTATTTATTATCTTTAAACCTAACCTTCTGAATCTAATCTGTATGGAGTCAACGATAGCATCACCGATAAACTTACTCCGCAATCTTACCATTTATAACATTGTCATTGTAGCCTTGGTTAATCTCTTCAATATACTGCAAATATTTGGTTTTCCAGTATTTAAAACCCAGAGAAGCGACGAGAATTACGCATACAAGGATTAAACACAACAGAATCCACCAAAAGGGACTTAAGGTCGTAGTGAGTGTATCCTCGACATCCACAGGAGCTCTCATCGTTATGTAGCCTAGATGATGTCTGGAATATCCGATGAAAACCTGAAAGAAATTGTTTATATCACAATGTCTGGGTACGAAGGAATTTTCTATAATTTTAAATTATGAGGATATCAAGCGACATTATTATTGAACTATGTGAAAATGCCTAACTTTTATTGTTAAGTTCAAAATAACTACGTACTACTATAAAAAATGGGTATGTTGTACTCTTATTTCTACGTCCTATGTTGGTACTTGAAAAATAAAAAAATACAATAAATAAAAATCGCCAATTTTTTTTTTTTTGAAAAATTAAAAATATAATTGTGTTTGTTCATTTAACAATTTACTTTTTAAATGTATATTACTTATCAAGCTATTCCCTTTCAAAATGAGCGAATTGTTCAATCTTCGAGGCCACGCCCTCAATTTATTTAACTACAATAGTTTATTCCAAAACGACTAAAGTTATTTTATTTACTAGGATGCATTCGGTGAAGATGTAAGGAATCCATTCGCTACGGACACGCATTAAGGTTAATTTTGATTTTCGATTTCCTGTCGTTTTTACAAACGTTAAAGAGTTATCTGTTTTTCAACATTTGAGTGGCTTTTTTTTATTTTAATAGGCACAAAATATGTCACTCACATATTTAGGTTGATTCCCTTACGTTATAAAGAACGGAATCCTATCTATTTATTAAATAAATACTTTTTTCTTTCAAAATAAAAACTTTCCTTTAAAAAAATAGTGCATAAATAATTAAAAGTATTATATCTGCATACTTAAGTTTATCTCGTAAGTTATTGAGTTATATCTTTTGTTCACTGATTGAGTATGTTCGCCCATCTGGTAGATGCGTGTTTGACCCTCAAATGCCTATGTTAGAAATAAAAGCTATAATTCGAAGTCTGACTATAATATATGCCTCAACTTAATTGCTTTTTTGAATAGGCTGAGGACACCTTGAACTTAACCCGATTTAACCCTTATACGGTTATAAGAAAGTTGGAGCCTTTTTCTGCGGATCAAAACCCAAAATATGAGGAAAACCTGTAAAGATACCTAAAACTTGTTCTGCGTCTGAGCTTGCCAACTAAAAAAATTAATATTTAAATTGACAAATTTTGGATTACCTCAACTGAAATATTAGTTTCGGCGACAGTCGAATCTAGAATAAGGTTTGGTGGTATATCACATTTTATATTTTCCATAGAGACAGTCCTTATTTTGCAGAAGTAGTCATCTCCAAGCCTGATGTTAAAGTTGTCATCGGTACTTATCATATTTAAGTGGTTTCCCTGTAACGAAATCAAAAGGAAATTGAGAAAAGAATAAGAAGAACGTTTTTATTTGGAAAAGTAAGCAATGGCAATGTCTTCCTTTAAACAGGTGTTTATTTAAGCTGTCCGGGGTCTAGTCTTAAAATTAACCTCAATAACTTTAAATTTTTAGCATGTTTTTAACAGAGTGCCATACAAATTTACTTGCAAATAAATAAATTTTGATAGATTATTTGCTATGGTAAAATACTTGACACACACGCAGAACATTTCATTATGTTTACGGTTGAGATCCGTCCTACACGTTTTCAAAAAGACGTGTATTTCTTTTTAAAAAAAATATAACGGGAATTCAAAATCAGACCATCCACATGAATGATCAGAACAGAAACGGAGTCGAGTTTGTCAGATTTACTTTACTTGGATGAAACTTATTGACTAATAGCACGATTGTCATAAATTTAGTCAAGTTTTATATATTTACTAGTCGTGCATGACTTCGAGTTCAAGGTGCGCAAGGTGCATATGTAATCGCGATGTCTGACGATATTTCGGGCTGTAAACAAAATGTTCGCTCTGTATATCTGATGACTTTTACAAATTAAAGCTCTGATTTTGATGACAACAAAACGATTCCTTGAGGTATGTCAATTTATACAATAAAAATCGAAATGTAAAACAATTGTTCGTAAAATATGGAATCGAATCGAGATAATAATATTAAAATATCACTATGGTGGCCTATATTTATAGAAAAACTAATAGGGAATTATAAGGAATACACACGCATATATGTTGTATCTTAAGAAAGAAACAAAGATTTGTCAACAAATTGAAAAAATGAAGCTTCACCTAATATTTTCTTTTTCCGTAAAAAGTATTCTATTATTGATTTCCGAACCTCTTACCTTGATTTCCAACATTTCAACTCCAAATGTAATAACTGTATCAAATTCCGGATCCGGAAAGTAGGTCAGACGTGACAGTTCTTCCTGGCGTATGTGGAATTCTTTGAGGGCTACTACTCCATCCATAACAAAAGAAACATGCGCCTGGAGAGGGTGGGTCCAGTTTGGAGTGGGAACTCCTGACATGTTCAGTAACGATGGAGTTCGACATGTCATGACGGTGCCTCTGGATTCTGGATCGGACCAACAATGTTCCTATAATATTTGGCGGCATATGTATTCAAGTATGGACTTAAAAATATTCTTGATAACTGTATTAATGCAAAAACTACCGGAATCGTCTGTGTGTTTATTTCTACCATATTCGTAATTTGAAGGGTAAACAAAAATGCAGTTTTATTTTGTATTTTTAAAAATTAAAATCGTAGAACTTTTGTAACAGTTTAACGATTGTATCTAACATGTTCTGCACACTGTTGAAAATATTATTATTTTTATATATGTGTACTACAGTAGGTCTAAGTACAAAATCCATGCATAGATAAAATGGGACTCATTCAGGGATATGTCTTTCATAACCTTATTTTTACATTTTAAGGTTAAAAACTCAGCGTTGCTTTTATTTTATATTTGTAAATTATGAGGACATACTCTTCTGGTATATAACATAAAGTTTTATGGGAAATCGTATCATAATATCCTTCTGCACTTTCGTGATTTTCGTCAATTCTTTTTTGTTTGCATGTAAAGCCTTCATAAAAATTGTTTGTTGTAGAAGTATTTTTTACACGGAAACGGCTTTAAAAAAATTATATTTTGATGTAAAGTCCTTATAAAACGATTATATAGTTACGAAATAATCAGACAGTATTAATTTACAGGGCAAACCTTTATCTAATTATGTTCTTAATATTTTATTGATATTTTTTATTAATATTATAATTTTTTATAGATATTTTTTCATTAATATTATAAATTTTTATAGATATTTTTTCATTAATATTATAAATTTTTATAGATATTTTTTTATTAATATTATAATTTTTTATAGATATTTTTTTATTAATATTATAAATTTTTATTGATATTTTTTTAATAATATTATAATTTTTTATAGATATTTTTTCATTAATATTATAAATTGTTCAGGTACATTTTGTAAATAGATATTAGACAAGAAAATAAGTAATTGCAGTCATACTAACCTCAAACCTGTCCAAATCTTTGGAGACTTCTACCACTAGTTTGGGGAACTGCACACTGTTTAAGTAAATTCCAGTAGCAGTCACATTTGTTAGACCACTGTATAAGAAAGAACTTTTATTTAACATGCAGGACAGATGAGCATTGTGTTAAAAATAAGGATTTCAGCATCATATTAAACATTTTGGATTGTTTCCTTACAATTTTTTATACTTTTGCTTACACTGTATGTGTTGTGTGTATATTAATTGTAAAATAGTTGCGTGTGTATACAATTATAATTTTTTTTATTGTACCTCATAGTAGTTGCCTGAGGCTGAATCTGATGTATTTCAGGATCTGGGGTGAATTCGAAAGACTTTGAGAGGCCTGCGATGTTGAAAGTTGAAGAGGAATTTTCTTCCATGACATAAGTCATGCCATTAATATGGAGAGCTATTGTATCCGGATATCCTGAAGACGATTTATTTTCAATCATGCACAAGGCTGTGTTCTTATTCAATCTGGAATGGAAATTTCGAAACGAGAAGAAGTAAGATTTCTGAAATCAGAGCAAATGCATCAACATAAAACTTTCGATAGCAAGTTATAATATATTGTAAATGATCGTCTTGTATGTATCTAAATAGGAATGAATTATCACTGTGCACAAAAACAAAACAGTTTTTCTTATATTACTTTGGAAGAAGATTTAGACGCATAATTTTTAATTTTACGAGCAAGTTGAAAAAAATTAATTTCTTAAACATCTGCCGGATAAAATAATCTTTTTAAAAAAAGGAAAACTGAATTTGAGAAAATAGACTAAAAAGTAATTTTTAATTTTACGAACGGGTTGAAAAAATTTAATTATTTAATATCAATTTTATACTTATTAAAACTTTTTGAAATCGGCGCCAAAATTTAGGTATTATTTTTGTAAATTGGCACTAACTTCAAATTAGTACTGTTGTTTTAATGAACAGCAAAATTTCTATACAAATATGCATATTCAAAGAAATAATTCGTCTACTATATGAAAATTAATTCGATTTTCATTAGAATAGGGGAATGTGTAGGCAGATAAAATCAATACTTTTAATTTTTTTAAGTTCAGGAAGGAGTGTTTTAAAGTATACGGGAATTTTGAATAAATCTCGAGCTCGTGTAAACTTTAACACTCTTAAACGTTTCCACGATTTTTTTTCATATACTTGAAAATAATTGTGAGAAAGCTTGAAGTGAATCAAAATACTTAGTATATCAAATAGTTAGTGAAAAAATTATTACTTTTATTTAGAATCTATTTTTAAAAATGTTAATTTACAATTAAGAAATGCTACAGTAATTACTTAAAACATCCGAAGAGCAAAGGCATTTTATAACGCTCTATACAACATGTTTTGTCACTGTACATTTTACATGTTGCATTTTTTTTAAGGTGATAGTCGGGATGCGTAGTAAACTTACTCAATTAACGTGCAGCGTCTCTTGTTCACGCTAAAAATAGGTTCTTTGTCTCCATAATCGAGGTTTTCGCCAAAAATAGTGACGCTTGTTCCTCCAGAAATCGGTCCTTTATTGGGATGTATGCCGTATAGCCTTGGTCCCTACAATAAAAAAATGAAAGCTATTTTATAATATCTATGCATTTGAAGGACTCAAGGATAAAAAAAAATTCACATTTTTTAAAAAATGATATCGTGGTACCGTCTTGTAGATTTCAAATAGTACTATCACATTGTAAGAAAAGGTATTGAAAAAAATTATCAATATGATTTGATATTTTAAATACAGCTGACATCTTCTTGGACGCTGTGCTAAATATACAGCAACGACATACACCCTTTCTCATGAATGATGGCCTTTACTTTGAACATTTTTAATCTTATAGCTATGGTGCAAACTGTGCTGCGTGACAATTGAAGTGCCAACTATCAATGGAAAATTTAACTATTCTGACAAAAAAAAATTCGCGGTTAACAAAAAAATCTACATCTTTCTGTGGATATCTGCGAATACCGCATCATGCTAGTCTCTATAATTTTCGAATTATTGAATTTTTATTTTTTCTGTTACTTTTGTATCACCATGTATTTTAATAAATACAATGCAATATAAGCATTTCTATCTTTTAACAAATATATTGGATCACAGTTGTCCTCTGTAATAACAGAACAAGTAGTGGACAACTAGGAGGCAATATTGTATTATTTTTATTTCTTAAAATTAAAAAAAAAAAAGGTTGTAACTGTAATTTTGTCTTTTTATCATTAATGTGTACGTCTTTTGCACTTTTTTACTGTTTATATCCAACTTATAAATAGCTTCAATACCCTTTTAGTACTTTCTCCATAATGCGACAGTTTTATTTATTCGAAAAAACTAGTTCAGTGCCCCTCATGTGCACATTAGACGTCTTTTGCACTTTTTTACTGTTTATATCCAACTTATAAATAGCTTCAATACCCTTTTAGTACTTTCTCCATAATGCGACAGTTTTATTTATTCGAAAAAACTAGTTCAGTGCCCCTCATGTGAAAATATATGCATAGTAGAACTCACCGAAAAGTATGAGAAATTCTGCACACCAACTGTGGATCCTTTGATAATATAACTGTAGCCGTCTGAAGAGAAATTTGATGTTACATTCAGCTGAATAGTACCCGATATTTCTTCCAGTGCTGAACCCAAAATGCAATGTACGCTAGAAAAAGATTTTCATTATATTGATAACTTAAAAATACACTGAGCCAAAATGAATGTCCAGAATTGCATTTTTATTAACATACATTCATATCCATATATATTATACATGTATATATAAATACAAAATCGTGAAAGCGTTGAATTTATATGTTTCCATCTTGAACAACTCGAATATATATGTTATCTTGTATTTATATCCATCGTGTATATGTGTCCATCTTGTATTTTTGTTTTGCTATTTTGTCATTTCAGTTTTGTACATTTCTGGTCTCATGAGTATAACTCACCATCGTAAGTGGGTACCATTGCTGTTGTATATACATTTCAATGTCCGGTGCACTAATGAGCCACTTGTGCAAAAATTCGATATATATGTTGCCGTTAAAGTATATAATGCAGTTATTTCATAGAATACCTAGTTATTCCATGAAATAACTGATCGTGTCCGTTAAAGTGTGTAATATGTTATTAATTTGACACTTTAAATAGTTATTCTATGAAATAACTAGGTATTCTATAAATTAACTAATGAGAGACAATTAAAATGAAAAAGAAGCAATTTATCTAATTTATGCAGCGTATAAATGGTATTTATGGAAACGTACCATAAAATTATTTGTTACAAAAAGGATTACTAAAATGACACTTGAAATTACAAAGAAAAAAATTTCTAAAACAAAAACATTTTTTGACAGTCCAACTCTAGCTGCGCAACCAAACATAACCTCGTAGGGGGACCTTTTAATACCAGAATGGAACGCTCTGTTCTTCATAAACTGGATAAATTTTAACCCGTTACTCCACGAAGTTGACTGGTTGTCTTGCATCCAAGTCGTCAACATATTTTCTATGTCCTGATTGGCTCTCACAACACTGCCTTGGCTTTGGCTATGTCTTGGTTTGCCATGCACGATCTTAAGCTCTGACCAAGTTACTTTTAAGTCATCAATAAGTTTGTTACAAAATTCTCTTCCATTGTCCGACTGCAATATACATGGGGCTCCAAACAACAGGAATATATCAAGCAACTGTCCTGCAACTTCTTCTGCTCTCTTTGTTTGAAGAGGTCTTAAAACCACGAACTTTGTAAGGTGATCTTGATAAAAAGATATATGATATTGATTATTTTACACTTTAACGGGCTGCAGATCGTTATTCTATGAAATAACTAGTTAAACCATGAAATACAAGAGAGTTTTACACTTTAACGGACACGATCAGTTATTTCATGGAATAACTAGGTATTCTATGAAATAACGGATTTCATACTTTAACGGTAACATATATAAAAATTCTGAAAGTAAAAAAAAATCATCGCGATTTCATAATTTTTGATTTACGATTAATCGAATTGACGATTAATTGGTTTGACGATTAATCAATTTTTCTATTAGTCGAAAGTACACTCGGAAGTACCAAAGAACTTAAGTCTGGAAGGACACTCGGAATACCAGAAAGTATACTCTCAACTCCAGAAGAATTGACGAGCATGAGTAAAACCTGAATCTCAACTATTGATGTAAAGCATAACGTCATAAAACTGACGCTACTGAACTATATGAGAAAATTGAAGCCCCCATAACACAGGATTATTTTTTTCATTACAAGCCCTCACTAACAATATCGATTAATCGGAAAATATCCATTCTTGACTGGCGAGTAATCGCTATAGCAAAAGTTATAATCACCAAAACCCAAAGAGTTGTGTCGAGTTTAAAAAGCACATTTCTACTCACTCGGTATTGTTCCAAACAGAAACTTTGCATGGAATGCCAGCAATCGTAACTGAATTATGTTCATCATCAATGTAGAATCCAAAACTTTCACCAGTTATATGAATTATATCGCCACCTTGAACGGTTCCGTATTGAGGCGACACCTGAAAAAACACTATTGTAATTGTAACTTAAAAATTTTAATTGTAATATATATTAAAAATGGAAAGTGACAAATGAGCTTTAATAACTCATTTATATCGAACGCTAATAAAGTAGAATTCTTTCTAAACTTTTAATGGATGTCCTTTAAAAAAAATTAATAATGTCCTTTACCGTGTCGTGAGGATGCATTCAATTCGGAAGAAAGATTGTGAAAACTTTCGTCCTTGGCTATGACGTCTCACGTGACGTCACACAAATGTTTAAAACTTTTTTTTGGTACCCTTTGTCTTCTTTTTTTTGTAACTAAGAAAGTAAGTATTTTTTTTTTAATGTGTAACATTTAATGTATTTTTGAAAGCCAGAAATGCGTTTTTAATTATACACAAACCTATGCGAAAGGACTACATTTTCTACTTTCGCTCAAAAAGTATTAAAGTGATCGGCAACGTTTAGTCGTCGCTCCAGTGCTTATAGTTATATATATTCTTGCTCAGAGAATGATACAACAGCTTTAAACGATTTCCGTAAAAGCTTTTAATGATAAAAGACTGGTATGCTTGTATGTAACACAAGCATTAACATTTAAATGATTCTATATGATTTACAGCATTCGTATAGAACCACATGGAAAAACCATTTTCCGTTTTCGGTAATCGTAAAACACTCGTTGCGTGGACGAATTTTAAAACGTTGACTGCGATTGTCGACATTTTCCCTTCTTGTCTAATAGAGTCCGAAGTCAACGTGACAATATTTTTTTTTCTGTTGCAAGTTCTGAAAAAGCGATTTCTCTCAATCCTTTAGTAAGAGACTCAGCCGTGTAGCATGAGTCCTTGAGTAGCTGACCAACCTACCTCATCAATGCTCGGACTGCAAGTATCCCGGCTAAACCACTCTGTGTTTGAACACTCCTCAAGGCTAGTGCAGCGTCCTGCACACCATCCACACTGCAGAGGGTCATTATATCCATGGGTCAAGCAGTGATTGCAAGTTTCATGTACACCGCAGCTTGCGACAGGATACTTGATAATCTGACATGGTAGAAATCATGGTTTTGAATCAGTGCCATAATAGAAAATAGTAAAAGTATATACAGAACATTTAAACTGTTAGTTGGTTAGCACATAATGTATATTAAAAACTCTGGAAAACGAAGAAAAGTACTATAGTTTGATTTCAAGTTTTATGTACTGCTCAAAAACAGCTTTAATGTCGTTATTAAAAATTACTAAATGCTAAATAGTTTAACATCAGTAAAATATTCGTTAAAATTAACCAAGGGTGATAACTAAAAGACATTTTTTCAGTTGCATTCGTAGAAAATTTGTCAACCATATAAAATTCAAGCTCCAACAAGTATTTCGAAATTAAGATTGAAATTGAGGCAATATCTTTTGAAATTAAGACGAATCGAAGCAATAAATTAAGATATATCCGAAGGAAATAATATCGTGAAATAAAATCTTGGTACGAGTATTTTTATGCAGGGTATAAGAAAACGTTTGGATATTTCATACATTTTTATGTCAATCTCCAATAATAATAAAAAAATGTCGTGTTATATTCCAAGGAGCATAATAATAAAAAAAATTAGCAATAAGAAGCATATAAAATATTGTCTATAAATTCTTTTCTCACCTTGTTTCCAGTCAGGATATAAATATAATCACCTTTCCGATCGAAAACAAAACGTTTGCCAAATACATATGGAGTGTTAATGCTATTATGAATAGTTGTATTTTTGTCCAACACGTAAGTCTTGGAGATTATATTTCCTGTGGAAAAGCTCATCTGCAAAGAAATAAAATAGTTTTTTGGCATACAAATAGTTTTATATATATATATATATATATATATATATATATATATATATATATATATATATATATATATATATATATATATATATATATATATATATATATACATATATATATATATATTTAATATTTTTATTTTATTCTATTTTGGGCCTATTTTTGATCCTTTATCCATTCCGCATTAACTTTAAATTATGATGTTATTTATACTGTTTCTTACATTCTAGTTTCAACTGCAGTTTTAGCGCGCGATACTATGAACTATTTTCAATATTCTTTTTCTTCCTCTCTTGTTCGCATAATTATTTTATAATTTTTATATAATCGTGTACACACAGACACGCGCACACACATATAGATGTTCGTTCAACGACCTGAATACAGTAAAATAGTAAAAAGAACGTGCATAATATTCGGATGTGAATACATATAAAAATAGACAAACAGGAGCATTCCAATTAGGGCAATAGCCCAATTGCGGCCGAAGGGGGCCAGGTTTACCATATTCTCAAAGAAGAAAAAAAATTGTTTATCGCCCAGACAAAAGGTTGCCATGGGCCGCAATTGGAACTTTCCGCCAATTAGATACATTCAATATTTTTTTAGTATTTCGTAACGGTTTGTTAAAAAAACACACGTAGAAATGAATTATTTTAAACACTATAAAAAGCCCATTGATATTTATGAGATGAACGTACGATTCTTCACTGCTCCTGAGAATTCTCTTTCTTTTGATACCTCATGTGTTAAGATCCATTGTGTTCAAGGGACGTAAAAGGGATCTTTACTACATAAATAATATACGTGATTTTTCAACACGCGTGAAATCGCTTATAACATATAACACAATATAAGTAGATAAATCATAACTACCTTGATCACTGTTCCATCATGAACACCTCCAATAACAAAAACCTTGCTATATTTTCTTAATGTGGTAATAGTTTCAAGTCTTGTATTAAGAAATGAGACTGAAGAATTCGTATATAATGGCTGTTTTATAAGGTAAGGCGTGCCAAGTGTTCCACATATGCTCCCTTTGTCTTTCTTCTCCTGCAAGAATAAAACTTTTTAAGTGTATTAAAAATATGCGTTTTATTTAATTATATTTTCCTGAAATTTTCAACGAAATATTCTGTTTTTCACGTGTACGTATACACTTGAACATTTTTTTTTTTTAATTATGAATTTAAAAATCTAGTTTTTTCATGTAGGAAAACACCTTAAAAATAGTGATGAATCATTATAAAAAAACCTGAATAAAATAAAATACTAATTAGCTAATTATCATTTTATATGTTAATTAGCATGTTTTTTCAAACGTGATTAAGCAAGTTGTAATTAGTCTAGAAGCATAATTTTTGTTGGAAATTACTCGCAGTATCTTTCTTAATGTTATGACCCTCCAAACAGTTTATAGCATTTAAAGTGTTTTTTAAATAATTTTTTACCTCGACAGTCTCTAAAAAACCTCTTTTTTATTCAAATTTTCAACTTTAAAATACTATTAAAAATTAGTTTTTAAACGAATCGTTATGATGAAGGGTCATTACATCTTACAACTAATACAAATTTGAAAGAAAAAATAATTTTCTCATAATGTTAAATCAAACTTGAGTTACCACGTTTCGAATGAAGGGACATATGTTAAAAATACATTTCTTCAGAAATTGAGTGTAAAGTTTACAAAACATATTGCCATTGCAAGCCGGGCCATAGAATAACTTTTTGTAAATAAAAAAGTTTTTGGAATATTTATTCAATTTTGGTATCATCTGAAAGATACTGAATAGGGGAATACTATAGAACCAAAAAAATATTTTGGAATTTTTGGCCGATTTTCGTTTTTTATAGTATGTATGTACACCTTAAAACGAGAACAGAACCTTCAGAGCCGCAACGTAAGCGTAACAAATTGTTTTCAAAAGTATCAACCCATTTTGCTTGTAATATGTTGTTTATAAGTCGGCTTAGTGGTAAAATTCACGAATTCCAGTTTTCAATTTTTCAAATGTGTAGTGTTGAAGAAGGCTGTTAGGACAAATTGCAGTAGTCAATATAGAGCGTGGTTGAGAAATATAGCACTGTTACGTAATGAAATTAACACAATCTTTTGCGAATCCGTCAAAACAAAAACCATATAATATTTCAAAACAGTCTTTTGTATCTTAATGAGTTTCCATTAAGTCCATGATCATTTGTTTTTAGTTTACCTTATAGAAATGCGGAAACATTTCCATCAACCAAACGCATGGGGATATGTTATTGTTAAATAAAGTTAGTTAAAAAGTTTTATTAATATGACTTTGTAATCTACTAGTAGTTTCTCCACGAAACACTGGATTTTGTTCCATGGCTGATTACTATTTATTTTCTATTTTGTATGGAATTTGTAATAAAAATAGCTAATATAGTTCAATTTTAAATTTAGATAACTAATTTTTGTTATTTATAAAGAAGAAGTTTACAATGTTAATTTCTTGTTGTTTAACACCACCTGCCTCGGCGAAATATGTTGTTCATAACCAGCGCCTTGGTTAACAATAGCGCATTAATATGACTTCCAGGCGTTGCAAGCCCTGCAGTCTAACTCAAGGCTTTATAAACATTGTTAATCGTATACCTTTTATCCAAACGTGGCCACATTTATTTCAAAAGAATTATTGGCTACTATGTACAATCCAGCATTCGTAAAATCTCTGTTTCGGCTCTCTGCCTGATAAAAGTGTGGTCAGCCTTTAGTTGAACATCCTACTTACCTTCCTATCACACATCTCCTCGAACATTTTCCTCTCGCAATATCTGGGTGTCCTGTCGAAAGCCGCTACAATCGATGTCATTGAAAAGATGCACAGCGCAGTTTCTGGTTTGTAGCCGGGATCACCCCATGAGGTGTTATCGTTCTTGTAAGCCACATATAGGGATTTTTCGATCGGTGATGACGGCGAATCGCCGTAAAATGCTGTGAAGGACGCCTTGATGACTCTGCCCTGGTGGATACACTCGATAGGTAGCTCTGCATAGGATTGAAATGTTACATCTGCAGTGCATATGCGGAATAACCTGGTGATCACAGGTAAGCTATTGAAACCCCAAAAGTATCTAACCACAAAGTAAACGTATCCATCGTGTTCGAATCCATCGCCCATAATTTGTCTCTGCAAAAAAAAGTATAAATAACACATCGCATTTCTGAAAACAATTTGATGACATTAGTTACATAATTACAGGAATTATGTCATTAATTTATTAACTATTCGGTTAAGTTTTCATTGTTGTTAGTTATTTGGATAGAGAAGAGTCATTATCTAGTTTTACAAAATTTACACAATATTCACGACATTCTTCAAAATAATAATAGTTATTAACACTATGGAAAAATTTCTTCGTTGAGACTGCTTCGCGCACATATAATCACGATGGTAATGTTAAAGTTACTTGTAGTAATTGTATATCTTGTCAAACATCCACTATATACAGATTCACATCTCCAAAAGAGAAAAATGTGACTTCAAATATCATATAAAACTTTGGCCCCCAAAAAATATTTATAAATTTAAGATTTATTGGGTTCTAGCAACGAAAGATCATATAACAGTAAAACATAATATTCAAGACTTAAAAACTTTGCAAAAGTAGTTTGTATATGATATATTTCAAAGGGTGTTAAAATAAAATGACCATCAGGGCTTGATTTTCTTTTAAACGTAACGAGGGGGAAAAATTCAGACCGTAGCAATGCCATATCAAGGCGAAACTGGTTCTTTTTAAAGTTTGGATTTACTACCTTCGCGAGGTTACAATTTTTTTTTAAATCACTCCTGTCTGTGCTGTCACGAAAATAATACGTGATTCAACATCTCTCCTACATTAACCAGTAGGTAGCAAAGGCATGAGTGTGTTTTAAAAAATATTTTTTTTAAATTTGTAACCAAGTAACCCCAAGTTACGGTACTAAAAATAATGTGTTACCAGAGAAAATTAAAATGTCATACCATATAAATATTATTGATAAACATAAAGCTTGATGCCGAATCACTCTGCAACGGATAACGGAAATGATATCCATTGTTTTCTTTCACGAGCACTTTGCCGGAGACAGCAGGAACCGTTAGGGCATTATCTGTTATTGTGTGGGCCGTGTACAGCGTCCACTGTCCGTTGTGTCCGCGGCCAAACAACGCCCGGTTGCTGTTCAGGCCTAGATTATAGCCCAGGCTGTCGTTGCGCGGATGAACCCAATGAACTTCATACAGGTTGTCCGTTGGTCTGATCTGGCACAACCTGTTTGTATTTTATTTTATTATTAATTGATCATAGAAATATTATTAATCATCGAGTTTGAATGTGTCACAGCATAAACAGAAGGCTCTTACTTAAAACGTCAATATATCTACAACATATAGAAACAGCGACTTAGTGGTAATGCATGATTCTGTTAAATTCCAATTCATAGGGCTTGCAATTTTCTGTATACAGGATTCTCTTATAAAAGCAAAACCTTTACATTCTCAGCAATAATGGCTACTAATGTTGCTCCATATGCTTTTATTTAACTAAAAATTTGCAGAATTGAATCAACCAATATTGTCGCGTTGATTGGAGAATATAAACCACGTGGTTTGTATATTGTGTTGGCTCGCTATAAAACAGTTTTCTGGCGCTTTTATTTTTCACCAAAATATCAGTTTTGATTTGCATTTCAAATAAATTATTATATAAAAAAAGTTTGTAAGTATAATTAAGCTTTTGTTGTTTGCTTAGCTTATTTTAATGTTTAGCTTATGTGTAGATCATTGAAAGTAGTTCAATTTTAATAACGTAATGGTGTGAAATTCGGCACAAATGGCTTATTGGGAAACTAGAATTTAACTTGTCATCGCCAGTTTTTATGTATTAGAACAAATGTGGCAATGAGCGAGAGAAAATGAAAATAAATATATAAGTTGTTAATGATTTATTTTTAACTAATAAATAGAATTTAATTGTGTTCTATTAATGTCGAACCCTTAACAAAGTTTTCTATTTGTAACAATATTGTTCAACATCTTCATGCAATTTTCTTCTTAATTTCCTTATATACCCACTTTTAACAATATAAAAACAAATGAATATTTGCCATTTGAATTTTTGATTTATATTTTATTTTATCAAGACTGTCAAAGAAAAGAAACACGTAACATCATCTTTAATGGCATCAGTGGAATACGAGCAATATCTCAGCAAAAAAAATTCAACATAAAACCGTCATAAAAATTTTGAAATTGAAGGTTTTATGCGAGAATACTGCAGTTTCTTTGAAAATATATTAGTTTTTGTTAAAAATTCCTTAAAAACCTACAAAACCCCTTCAATTTTAAAGCATGAAATTTTTGAAGAAAATGCACATTTTGAAAGTTTTTATGATAAAAATTAAAATCTTCAAAAAACTGAAATTTTTGTTCCACATTCCTTTATTATTAAAAAATCATTATTCCTCAAAAAACCTTTAATTTGAAACTTTTCATAAAGGCATTATGCTGAAAGTTTTTTTAGCTGATATCCTGGATAAGCCCAAAGTACAAAAAAAATCCAGAAAAATAATTAGACTTTATACTCGTTATATTGAGCATTGTATATGCAGAATTATCATATAAAAAGTTACAGGAAGAGATAAACAAAAATCTGGAAAATTTACATTAGAATTGTACTTTTGGTAGTATTCCGTGAGGCAAAACAAAAATAATAAAACAAACCGACCATTAGTTATACTAAAAATGTAAAGGCTATATGAAAATTAAATCAAAATGCTCTCCCCAAGCAACCTGGAAAAATACTCGAAAAAATTATCAAGTATTGAAAATAGCTTGAAACATAAAAAAGCATTTGCGATCAATTTTGATTATCGTAATCTTAAAAACCACTTTCTAAAAGGAAATATAAATTATACACAAAATATTGAATCATAACTTTTTAGATTTGGGGCACATCTATATTGCATACATTTACAAAACAAAATATTATTAAACTAAGTCTAGTAGTCGAATTTTTTTTTATGAATTTTACTTAAAATTTTAGCCTTTATAGTAATTTAAAAAGGACTATATTCAGTCTTTAGTGGTATCTTACAGGCTAAAGACCTTTCTTTATAGTACTTTTTGTATTGTGAAGCAAATTATGACAAACCTTGTTTTTACCATGGACGTTTGCCTTCTAAAATACCGAGAATGAAAGACTTACTCTCAATAATGCTTACTTTTTATACACACTTCCACAGAGAAGCAATTTTGGAGGCGATCCCAAGAAGTCAACCATCTTCAGAAGATAGTTATCATTGTCTTTCGGCTCCCTCTTTACCTCACATGAGTTAGGAGGAATCGAGCAATCAGGGGCGTCATCTACGGGCCCGGTTCTCACACTCTGTTTCAGTTCCAGATCTGCAGAGAAGTGATAGAGAACGTTGCGACCAGCGACAAACACGTCCCCGTTCTGGGTATCGACGACCATATGGGAAAGTTCAATGCCTTCAGGGTCAGTGAAGGATGGTAGAGTGTCCACGAAACGAGGTGCAGAAGACACAGTAAGGTATGTGTGTAAAGTCCAATGTACGAGGTAGATGATTAGTTCCGATTTACGAGGCATCTATAAAGTAAAACATTACATATAGGTAATTATCCAGAAACTGTATCTTTTAAAAAAAAAAAAAAATCGTAAAAAAATTCAATAAAAAATTTAATTAAATTACAAAATACTGCTAGAATAAAAGAAAACATATGCACTGCCAAAGTTTTATGAATAGTAATATACATTTGATGTAATAAGAGAATCAGGTGCGAATGCAGTGTACAGACTTACATTCCCATAATCCGTTCCTACTATGGAAATCTGTACATGAACAATTATAAATGCAGTAGCTGACATCTTAACAACGAAGCATCATTTATTATTGTATTATATATATAAAAGTATATTTTAAGAGTCGAAAAACTTTTAAAAGATTTCAACTAAAAATAATTTACACAATACTACTTTGAAGAAAAATAATTTACACAATGCTACTTCAAGGTCAGATATATATATTATTAGTCATATACAGGCACGTAGGTAAGGCAGGGGTTTAGGGGGTTCAAACCCCTCCCATTGTAAGTAAAATAAAAAAAAATTAAAAACCGAATTACTGTAAAAATCATAAAAATAGCGATTTTAGTGAGGGGGGAGGGGTGCTCTACTGTGGGCATGGGGTATTGAGTCCGAAACACGATGACGTCATGTTAGGTTTAATTTGAAATAAAGATTACAAAAGGAATAGATCGTCAAACGGGGTCGTAAAATAAGACTTAAAAATGACAAGACTAAGATGCACCAAAACCACATAATTTCGTTAATCTTAAAATACTTCAATATAAGTTGCCAGTTTATTCTAAAAAAAACCATCTCCCATGTTTTCTATAACGGTTTTTAATTTATTGTTTTTGTTGGCCCGTGAAAATACCTGCTCTTTGAGTATTATCTAAATTTCGCGAAAAACAATCGAGCTTTTTTTACTTTTTGTACGAATCAACCCAGGACGCAGACCATTCGGCTCGTATCGCCTTTTTTTTATTTTTATTCAATTCTAAAAATAGATCAGACACTCTTTCTTTCATCAAATATGTATATGAAACTTTTTACATTAAAATGTAGTATTGCGTAAGGCGCCGAACGTCTGAGCATTTTCCTTCGGTCCTGGCATTTTTAGCGTTATTTCGTAAATAAATCTTGTTTTATTACTCTTTGCGGTTCTGTTCCGGTCGACACCCCCCCCGCACCCCCTGGGGAAGTTTGGAATTGCGAGTTTTAAAAATATCTGATTTGGGAACATTTAAGCCCAAAGAAATAGCAAATGAAAGCGAGGGAAGATTAAATTGCCCAACTTGTAAGATTAAACTTAAATTAGAGCTCCGAACGGACACTGCATTGTACGTCGTTGCATATTGGAATATTGGCGACGGTTTGGGGCCCATCTCGAAGGAAATACCCGGGAACAATGCCTCGTATGTTTGAAACATGATCAGATAACGAGGACAACACCTGGCGCCGTTAAGTTGATAAATTTTTTGTTTCTTTTAGATCTTTGAATTAAAATGACCTTTACAATTTAAATTTAATTAATGGAAGTTAATATTTATTGGTAATAAGTAAATAATTTTCTCTGTATTAAATTATGTATATTTAATGTTTAATTTAAAATTAGCAGTGGCGATTGGATTGCACAATTCCACGCAATTTCGAGTGTTTTTACTTCCACTATACTTTAGATCATGTAGCCTTTATAATTTATATTATTCTTTACTAGTTTGGGTCAACTAAAACGCTTATTATATCTTTAAACTATCATAACTATAAATTATCTAACTAATCGTTACCACACATATTATAAGGATTCTCAAACTTTAAATTTGTTCTCTAAATTTATTTCATAATTAAGGAGTGAGTTACTAATCTTAAAAGTACAGTTATTGACAACTGTTAAAAGTAGTTAATGACAGTGATAACTGTTGCTGCCTCGATATTCAAATGCCAACGTATTCCTTTTTACTAATAAATATTTATAAATTTTTTTGAGAAAAAAAAATAGTGGTGGGGGGGAGAAGTTTGTTGATGTTTTTTTTTGGCGGGGAGGGGGTTTAAGAAGTCCCCCCCGCCTCGGGAAGGGGGGGGGGGAGATTAAGTAAAGAAATCCGTTGCTCAGTCAGTGAACCCCCCCATGAAAAATCTATACCTACGTGCCTGGTCATATACTCAACAAATTTCACTTTAGAACAGTCATGTTACTCCAGTGGCGTAGCTAGGATTGTCCGAAGGGGGGTTCATAAATTATTTTTGGTCCGACCAAAACTAATGAATTTTTTTTAATAATAATTGATTTGAACAATTTTTAACTAAAAATTTTAATTAATAAACAAATTTAATTAATAATTTTTATTAAATTTAAGTAATAATTTAAAACAAATTTAATTAATAATTTACATTAAATTTAAGTAATAATTTTAATTACATTTAATTAATAATTTTAATTAAATTTAATTAATAATTTTAATTAAATTTAATTAATAATTTTAATTAAGTTTAATTAATAATTTTAATTAAATTTAATTAATAATTTTAAATTATTAATTTTAAATTATTAATTTTAAATTATTAATTTTAAATTATTAATTTTAAATTATTAATTTTAAATTATTAATTTTAATTAATAATTTTAAATTAGTAAATTTATTGTATGATATTTTTTAATTTAAACAGTAGTTTTAAATTAAAATTTTAATTAATCATAATATTTTTTAAGTTGTCACTTTAAATTATCTTAAATTAAAATTCTAATTAATAATTTTAATTAGTTATATATATATATATATATATATATATATATATATATATATATATATATATATATATATATATATATATATATATATATATATATATATATATATATATATATATATTGAAGTACCTCTACAACCTCTCAGAAAACTGACTTTTGAGAAGGGAAAAAATTTCACCAGCATTGTGAGGGAGCGAAGAGGACCAAAATTAGGGACGTTATTTTTTTGACAGGAGTCATTTACAATCTTTTCTTAAAGCAAGTAGGGGATAAATGGGTATTTTCACGGAAAATACCTTACTTCAAAGCAAGCAATTTCTGGATTGATGCATTGTGAATTCCGGCTTAACTGCCGCCCCATTTCAAATTTCAAGTGTTAAGAAAGGTAACCCTTTACATGTACAAACAACCAAAGCAATCATACAGACCTATTACCACATCGTCCCCCCCCCCCCACAAAAAGTCGAATTTTCTTACTTCAAGGTTGTTTGACCAGTGTCCTCCTTAAAATCATCCCTTCATGGGACAGAAGGGAAAGTAGCAAGAGACACATGTGGGGTAGACCAGGAAATGCGACGTGTATTTTCTCTATAGAAATCAGAGAAAAAAAATCTTCGTTTTCTTTTAACCTGTTATTTTTCAAAAAACGCCCTCTTAGGTATTGATCGTATGAAGAACTTATTTAATTAGATTTCGAAAAATACCAAGTAGTATCAATTCTCGAATCACTCAGATGCTCACACGCGTTTTCCTCGTGCGTGTAGAAGGGAATTTTTAGTGATAAAATACTCGGATACTATTTACAATAATCTTTCATTTTTACGAAGTAGAGCGGCAGCAATAATTTTAAATTAAATGCATTGTTACTTTAATATTTTTCTCTCCATAAAGCTGTTTTTGTACTATGCATAACTAAATTAAAATTGGTATGCACTATTTAAATGGTATTCAATCTTTGTTCGGCTTGTAATGTTGTGGCTTATGAATTTGTTACTATTGGCATTTTTACATTATAATAACTGCGATTTTATTCCTTGACACTTTTAAAGCCTTTTTGTTACTCTAATAAATGTTAAGGAAATAACAAGTCCCACAATATTGTTTATCTAAATCAATTAAAATAATATTTAATATTTATAATACTATATATTTATTATTTTGTCTAAGTGGTAGCACTCTCCACGTGACATATTTGAATAGTTTTGGTTATTTGCTATATCGATTCGATTCTATAGAATACAATTACTCGAATAGGCTAAGCCTTTTCTTAATTCATGGGTCTAACCCAAGGTAACCCAATGCTGGCTACGCCACTGTGTTAGTCTCTGTGGTGCCGGAATTCACACATAGCAAACGTAATTTCGTTGTTTCCTTTCTGTTTAGTTTGAGGTACGATTTTACTTCCTTTTCATGAGATTACGGAATTGCAAATTGTCATAACTTATTTTTTCATATTTTTTATGAGGTTTCACAATGTTCTGTTTTATTGCGTTAACTTATCTCTACGAAATATTAGATTACGGGACGAACTCACACAACACACTGTCTAATTTATAAAGAAACAAAAGTTAGTTCCGGATTCGTCTAGAAATGCGCAAATAAAGACCCGTGCATCGTGTATTTATTGGTACTCATTACTCTATCAAATTTGACTGCTTGGATATTCTTTTAATTTAATTCTGAGATGCCTTTCTTATGGATTTTTAGAAGAATTTGCGCCAATTTATTGCAGTTTTAGGAATGTTTCGTCCTTTTTTTTTAAATTTAAGAGTAAATATTTTACAATGTTTTTTATTGTTGCTTAAATTGACGATGGAATATTCCTTTTGACACAAAAATCCGTGTACAGACTCATTGGAAAATCTACAGATATAACGGCCGAAATTTCTATTAAATATTCAAAATATCGTCTGACATTGGCGGATTTAGAAGAGGGAGAGTGTGATATGCCCCTTTTACTGATTTTAAAGACGTTTCACGTCAGTTTTTCCTTTACTAATGCATTTTTACACACACATTTCTTAATTTTCATTTGTATCACATTTTGACACAATTTTTAAACCAAAAGCAAAATAGAATAATATAAAAACAATTTGTAAACATATTGTAAAACCTCAGAATTAAATAAAGAGAGGATTAAGTTCTCAATACAAAGGTGAACAATTTTGGAAACAAAAATGGCATTTTTACAATATTACGAAATAATTTTGTTTTACTTCAAAAAACACACTCTCTAAAATAACACCCTTGTTTTTTAGAATATTTCGATCGTCAAGGCTACTTTCGCTGTAATTGACAATAGTTTCGTCATTGAATCACGTAACCTTTGACGAAACAAGAATCTTCAAATTTTTAACGAAATTAATTTACTCTGATTTCTTTACAGTCCTTTTCAGGGGCATTTACTCTTAATTGCTCCTTATACGTATATTGCTAAAAATTTAACAGGGGATTTTCTAACATGGTTACCGTGGTTCGTCACTTAACGTTCGTGTCGTTACGTAACATTCGTGTCGGACGCTCGTTTATATTCATTTGAAATCATCTTCATTTTTGACGAAATTAATTTCGTTTAAAAAACAAACAAATTGTATTTCTTCAATTTGAGGAAATGCTTAATGTGAACTAATAGCAAGCGCCTGTTTCGTCAAAAATGACAGAAGTTTCGTTATGTATGGGAATGCATTTTTTAATCATTCCTGCCTTCCGACTATATTCAATATTCGACTAATCAACTAAACTTTGACTAACTAACTAAATGAAAAGAAAACATCTAACTAGAAAATTTATGTAACCCCACATATCTAAGAAATTTTTTAGGCGCTACGTTAAAATGCCGTGTTTTGTAAAAATTTGACATCAATAGTATCTGCTGATAAACAAATACCCGACGAATGCAATTAAAATTGAAAATATCCATTCAAGTTAAGAAAATTTGACATTGAATTTGTTAATAAGATATTATTTTCTAACGTCAACTTAAACAAAAAAAATTCGGAAAATGCGCGAAAAAAATCTGTTTGTTCATAAAGTTATTCTGAAAGCAGATAACCTTAATATAAATTTAAAGTCTCTATTAAAAAGTTCTAATAAAGACAAGAAGAACGGCGATTTATTGAAAAAGGGTGGCAATGACGCTATTATAAAGAAAAATAAGCAGGCAGGTCAGCCGTTCAGCTGCTTAACTAATATTTTTTATAACAAATAATTACTTACTATGTTTGATTTATCTTATCTGCACACCGGAATAGACTATAAGAGTATTCCATAGATTATGCCTCTACATTAAAAGAAACATTAAAGCAACCTTCTACTTTAGATTACATCACATTCCTAAAATACTAAAAAAATACTTCCCAAATAAATAAAAATCCAAAAATCAACTTCCATGCGACAAATGTTATCTATTGCATCAAAACATTCGGAAGGATATGGGACGTTCCAACTTCACAGAACTTCCCCATAGTGTAACTCAGAAAAACCTTTTGTATTGTATTGGTTTTGTAAAATCACGAAAGGAATGTAAGTACAGTTAACTGGGATGACTTTGACCAATTTTCAACTTTACACTTAAATTTCGCACACTTTTAGTCTTTATTTCAGATATTAAAAAAATTGTTCCATTTGTTCAACGATTAGTGGATGCTATTAGTATTTTAATAATTTTATTAATTACTCATTTTTTCTGTAAAAATTCAAAAAGTGGATGGCCAGTTACCTGCATTAAAAGAAACAACTTTGGCCACCTACTATTTTTTTTGTATTTAAAGGCTGATTTTTGTTTTTAAAAAAATTCCATTTGGCATTTACACCTTATTGAAGTGTTAAAAGAGCCAGGAAAGAATATATTCCGAATAACGAAATGGAGTTCGAATTATGAAATTTTTTTCCACTAATAACATTTAATAATTTCCAAAACATAAGTGAAACATTATTACACTTAAAAAAATTAATTCATAACAGAAATTGACAGAAATAAACAATCAAGAAAATCACTTGAAAACAGGTATTGAAAAATAAAAATTCAAATCACTTATATAAACAACATAAAAGTAATGAAGAAACAAAACACTCCACTTTTTTTCTGTGAGTGAGAGAGAGAATTCAATAATAACATTCTGGACATGTTTCGGGAGATACTTCTCCCTTCATCAGCAGAGAATGAAGAAGTCTATGTAATGAAATATAAAATAAATAAACTCAGAAATTTAAAGTGTTGCCAAAGAAAAAAACAAAAAGACTATTTCAATCGGTTGGAGTTAACTATTGTGTGCCAACAAGCGGGGAATACTGGGACTGCAAATGTTTCGTTGACAATCGAATCAATATTGCTAAAAATATGAAACGCCTCCAGGAAGTCAAGTTCAACTAGAGATTTGGGTTTGCAAATTAAATGTGGGTTAGAAAAATTAAATATATGACCATGTTCCCAATTTGCAAACCCAAATCTCCAGTTGAACTTGACTTCCTGGAGGCGTTTCATATTTTTAGCAATATTGATTCGATTGTCAACGAAACATTTGCAGTCCCAGTATTCCCAGCTTGTTGGCACACAATAGTTAACTCCAACCGATTGAAATAGTCTTTTTGTTTTTTTCTTTGGCAACACTTTAAATTTCTGAGTTTATTTATTTTATATTTCTTTACACAGACTTCTTCATTCTCTGCTGATGAAGGGAGACGTATCTCCCGAAACATGTCCTGAATTGATGGATTTTTATTGCGTATTTTAACGTTGTATTTGTATTTTAAAATTCTATAACGCAATGTTTCTATAAGACGAGTTTTTATAATAACATTCTGTCATTGGACGCTTGACTCATCTGGTCTTTCTGGGTATCTGAAATGTTTTCCTTTGTATGACATTTGAAAGTAGAATACATTTAAGTCATCGTCGTCGAGAGTTGTTTGAATGTTGAGAACTTTCAACATGTAAATATACCACACCGACTTCTTTCTCAAGAATTTCACATAAATAATGTCTCCAAAATTGTAAGTTAAAGAAAGATAAGTGTTATCATATTAGATGTTGTTTAATAAGTAATAAGAGATTTTTTTTTGTAATTTTTAAACAGAAAATAGATGAGTAAAGTCACCCCGTATTTATAGCTCCTTTTTTGTCTTTAAATTTACATTTACAAAAAAATAAAAAATAAAAAAAAAACATTATTTAAATTTTGCCTGTTTGGAGTTCTTTCCAAAAACTGATAATCTATTTTTATGGCAATAAAATATTTATTGACACCAACGTTGTATCTCAGAAGGTTAAATCAGTATTTGAATTTCTTGTGAGGTGGTTTAACTAACTTTTTTTTAAAATATGAAACGTTTTTACAAAAGGCGGCCAAATTCACCCTATTTGACGGTAATAATTTTAATAAATTGGACAAAATTTTTTAAACAATATGACTGGTAAAATGTTAATGACATTTATCAAGCATATAAATAGATAGTTAGCAAAAAAATTTTGTTTAAAATAACTCATTTGAACTAATCAATAAGAACCGTAAATCACCCTTCACCATGGAAACCGTAAAGAAAGAAAGATTAAAGAAACCGTAGAGAAAGACTATGTGGAAGATTGTGTGGAAGTAAAATGACGTCGTTCTCACGAGAATTCGTTTCGGTCAGTGCAGTAAACATAGTAAAATTTTAAAATGTTCACCCCTTATTTTTCATATGTTTCAAATAAATGTTTAAAATTTTTGTAATTGCTTAAATCAATAAGTGTCAATGAAATTGATTACAAATGTATATATATACATATGTACATATATGTAAGTATATATATATATATATATATATATATATATATATATATATTTATACATCCTTAGTTTATTTTAGAAAAGATTAAAACATTGAAAATTTTGAAATTTTGAAAACTATACAAATAGTTGTGAAATTTTTGTGTAAAATATGGTTTTCCTATATAAATCTAAATAATATACATTCAAAATTTTTATTTAAAAATATTTTTTAATAAAGTGTAGGTGGTACCAATGTTTCCCTCAAATAACTTTAAAGATACAAAAACAATGGGAGTGACTAGTATATAAACATTTAACGACTTCTTGGCTAATAGTTATATAAAATCGGAATATGGAATGCCACGCGCTTAGTCTGATTAAGGCACATATCGTGTCTTCATTTAAAGAAGTCCTCCAGTCACTTTTTACACGCTTCATGACACTGAATATCTTTTCTACAATAGATGTTAGGAAGAACTAAAACTATTTCCACAAAATGCGGAGTCTTCGAATCGTCCATTTTGGATCGGAAACAAAAAAATATTCGGGGATAAAAAAAAGTCTGCATATAATGCAGTAATATTTTCGATGAGAAGCAATAACTGTCGCGGCAATTTTATGGTAACTCGTGGCATTGCAGTGACTTATTTAGAGCCTTGTATCACAGTGACAACTTCTGTTGTCACGGTCAGCATTAAATCCCTTGGAAGTTTCAGTAACTACAAAAAAGTTGCATTTACTGAATTTCAAAACATCTTTGAAAGGAGATTGATAATACATATAATAACAGTCTGTCAGTGAGAAGAGTAAATGAAAACTATAAAACTATTGGCACCTTAAAATATGTATATAGTATTTTTTTTATGATAGTTAAAAGAAAACCTATTCTTAAAAATATGGCTCATGGTCTCAGAATTTCCATAAAACAAGATCTGTTTTATGGAAATTGGTATCCGAAATCATGATTGCTTGTGTCACGATTTTTTTTGCACCACTCCTGCTGTGTCATTAACAGCACGTAGGGTTTCAAAATGTTTTAGGAGATAATGATGAATGAAACAATAGGTACAAATTATAATAATGAGGAAAATGGTAATTGGATAAAGAATGCCAGTATTTATAGAATAAAATTAGATTTATTATTATATTTACACATATTTACATAGAGCAATATCGGAATTAATAAACAAACTTACATATTTCTATTTACTTTAATCATATGTCAATCAATTTAAGCAGTTGCACAGAACAACTAACAATTAGTAATGAAATAGAGATTATGATTATAACACTCCTTTTTTTACAAATTTACTGTAAACTTGATTTTGTTGAGAACATGCATAATAAAATGTGTAATTATTTTTTCTTGTAACTCATAAATGTTATTAAACATTTCTATTTATTTAAACTAACATGAGTTCACAAAACTGTTATTTTTTGTTCTATACCGTATAATGCACTTCCATCATACCCTTTTTCCCTCAACTACAGGGGAATGGAGTATGATGGAATACCCCCATTAACAAAGGGGGGGGGGGTCGAAATTTCTTTTGAAAAATATATATAACAGAACTGCAAATTAAATCATTTCTAAATGTACAAATGAAATTTGGATACACTGTTACAACATTTCAACGGTTTCAAGGAATCTCCAGGTGCAATGGCATTGCGGAATCTATGGAAATTATAATAATTTACTGCATTCGTCTTCGTATTCCCCTCCGGTGACTCTAATCAAATTAAAAATGTAAGAAAAATAAAGCAACTTATTTCCAAAAAAAAAGGTAAAACATTGCTATTGTAATTATCACAAATTAATTTTTTTTTAAAGAACAAACAAGTATCAGGGTATATTTACATTGTACAAATCTGTTAACAAAAATAGAATTTTTCTCCATCTTAAAAATATCGTAGTAAACTATTTTTATTAGGATTTGGATTATCATTATTTCAAATAATTTTTTTCGCAAGTTGTCTCTGTTTTTGTGTGAGCGTGTGTGGTGCGGACCCTTAGACTGAAGCCTATGCCTAAATCTGCCTCTGGTATAGTAGTAGCACATTTGAATCAAACCAATGATTCTTTGCTCATATCCAAGTCTTCATTCTTTACAGAGCTCAATTTTTGTAAGATTTCCTTATCAAGGACACGACTTGTTATTCTGAGGCTGAGTTCCCTGGAGTTGAAGTATACTGCGTGCTGGGCAGGAACACCTTTCGGTGGGGCTTTTTTTTGCTCTCTGTCCAGCAACTTCTGCCGTATGTGGCTGATACATTCGTGAAGCAAATCAAAGTCGGGTCGCTTTTTAGACTCTTTGTGCCAGCAAGCCAGCATCACCATGTACCTGAAACAATTGTGGGAATATTTTAAACATTTTATCCTAATCACCATATTATAAAGTGTCTTTTACTCATCAATATCTTGTCTATTGATGTACGTTGATTTCATGTCCAAAATTTTATGAGAATTAACGAAAAGTATAATGACCATGTAAAGAAGTTTTATTCAACAGATTTTTCCCTCATTAACGTTAGATTTTTTTTAAAAAAATCCCTGACAGACTGTTATAATATGTATTATCAATCTCCTTTCCAAATTGTTTGAAATTCAGTAATTGCAATTTTTTTGTAGTTACTGAAACTTCCAAGGGATTTAATGCTGACAGTGACAACAGGAGGTGTCACTGTGATACAAGGCTCTAAATAAGTCACTGCAAAGCCACGAGTTACCATAAAATTGTCGCGACAGTTATTGCTTCTCATCGCAAACATTACTGCATTATCTGCAGATTTTTTTTTTATCCCCGAATAATTTTTTGTTTCCGATCCCAAATGGGCGATTCGAAGACTCCTCATTTTGTGGAAATAGTTTTAGTTCTTCCTAATATCTATTGTAGAAATGATAGTCAGTGTCATGAAGCGTGTAAAAAGTGACAGAAGGACTTCTTTAAATGAAGACACGCTATGTGCCTTAATCAGACTAAGCGACTGGCATTCCATATTCCGATTTTAAGACTAATCAAGGAGTTAAATGGTGGAGTTAAATACATATAATCGTATACTTTGCTTATAAATAATGTATGTCTGCATTCTGTAATATACTTAAATGTATACTGTTAAAAAAAATCAGACTGAAAACAGCACACTGTCCGGGTAAAAATTGTGCCACGACAGTGTGTTGTAAAACTTAAAACTTCAATGTGTTTATTTCAATTAACATCATGTGATGTTATTTTTACAACATGTGCTGCTTGCATATTTACAGCAAATGTGATTAAATTTAACAGCATGTGATGTTTTTTTACAACGTGTGCTGGTTACGTATTTACAGCAAATGTGCCTAAACATTACAGCAAGTGACGTTTTTTTACAACATGTGCGGATTACGTATTTACAGCAAAAATTGTAAAAAAAATTACTGGTTAGGTTTGGCAATTTTTTAAGATACTTTAATTTTAATGATAGATAAAAAAAAAAGCATATTTCTGAAAGTGATTACAAAGTAGTACATTTCGCACACTTATTTTAATTCAGTATTTTTTCTTAAAAACAGGATTTGGAAGAAACAAAAATCAGATTTGAAAAATTGTTTGCTTGTAATTAGTCAAAAAAAAATTTAGCTGAATTTAAATAAGTCTGTGAAATGTATTATTTTTTAATCACTTTCAGAAATATGCTGCTTTTTTTTATCTGTGATTAAAATTAAAGTATCTTAAAAAAATTACCAAACCTAACCAGTAATTTTTTTTTATTTTCATTAGTCATAAATTATACTTATGTGTATTTTAAGTTCAAATTTAATTGAACATATAGATTTTTATATTTATTATCAGATTTCATAGTTTTACTATTTTATAGTCAAACAAATACTATACTACATATATGATAATTTTACGTCCTAAACCTTTACCTTGGGTACTTGTTATTCGGCTGCCGAATTCTGGGTGTGAAGTTTGGTCGTGAAATTTTTCTTGTAATTGAAAAGATAGGCAATCTAATATTTCACGATTTTTTTAAAAATATATATTACTTACACCAGCAGCTCTTATAAGTTGGCAGACGACCTAGCATGAATTAACTGGGTTAATATGCCCTAAAAGGACTGCCAGGGGTGATTGCAAACTGATTAAAAAATTCATGAAAACTGCAGATATTCACTTAAAACTATATTAAAACCATGTTATTAAAGCAATTAAAATTCAGAATCACAATCACTCCTGGTAACAGCTATATTTGGTTGCCAAATAAGAAAGGTACAAAAAATTATTTTTATACCAAATGAAAAATACCAGATATTTTTTCATAAATACTTTATTTAGGCCTGGCAATTATGTATTGAATAATAACATCTGTCAAAGAAAAAGTACTTAGTTACATATACCAAATTTCAACACCAACACTTTTATTAAAATCTAAATGGATATTTAAAAAAAAAATAACAAAATTCTTATTTTTTTTATAACTGTATATAAAATAGCTAAATTGTACCTTGTTCTCAATTGTACATATTTTCAAAATTTTAATTTGTACATATACATACTCTTGGAAAATTAGTGCATTATTACTAGTTTGGGGATTTTACATAAAATAAGCTATTCCATCAGCTCTGAGTAAGCATCCTTCTCAAGTACACAGTGGAGAAACCATCATTTGTGAAAAAGTAAAGTCATTTTCATGGTTTCAGATTCTTCCCCCCCCCCCCCTCCCCCCCTAAGAAACAAGGTTTGGGGGATAAAAACAAAAAATGGTTTTTTTTTTGGTTAAATTCAACAATTTTGTATAAAAGAGACATTTTAGAAATTATAATGACTTCAAAAGAAATTATGATACATTACATGTTGTTTTGCAGTCAATTTTCAACAAAGCATTTGTACTATTCAAATTTATCAAACAGCACGTAATTTCAATTTATTATTTTATGGAATTTTTAATAATTTTTTAAACTGTGGTTTAATTGAATTTTTTTAAAGTGGCATTGTTAAAATCTGCACTTGATATAATGAAAAACATTTATGATATTTTACTAAATTATTAACTGTTTGTCCCAAAAATATTAATTGTTTAAAACCATCATAGAAAAACAAGATTATCTGCCATACTAAGTCTAAGTTGGTCTTTTATTACTACAGTGTTTTTACTACTTTGATTTGACTATTTTTATCGCAATAACTGAAGTATTGATTTCCGATTGCATATCAGCAACAGAAGTAGTTGTCTGAACTTTTTGCCTCTTGGTTGGTCTTTTATTCTTTTCACATGCTTTCATAAACTTTGGTGGTAATGTGTTCCAAGGTATTGAAAAGGCCTATAGAATCACTTGACCCTGAATCGTAATAACTGCTATGGGAAATCGAGAGTGATGCAATGGATTCAGTCGCAGAATTCACAGGGTAGAAGCCATCGGAAAAGTATTGTTATCTGATGCTGACAAATCAAACTGATCTTGCGGATGATAAGATGGTGTCCATTTTATATCATAATTCAAAACCCCCTTCTTCCAGTAACTTTTAAGTCTTTTGCCTTTCTAACTTGCAGATACATCTATCAATCTATCATGGTTCCAAAGAGAGGTATGACGAATTCTGAAATTGAAAAAGATACATTAATTCACTAGTGTAACTAGCCTATACTACCAATGTGGCTATAGGCCCCTTTCCAACAATCCTCATAGAATTCGACTACTATTAAATTTATAATATGAAATACACAAACATAAGGAAATAAAAATCAAAACAATTAAATAAGGAGTTTTAAAACATTGTTGACAAGATTTCACAGGAAATAAGCATACACATTTCCCCAATTTCTAGCATGTCAAGTTTAAAATTTCTTTTGGTAAGATAGCCTTACTTACATTTATGGTATTGGGAAAAGTTATATTTAATATTATTTTTGGTAATTATGTTGGACATAGGTGTTATAAGAGATAATTCACATAAATATATATTAAAATTAAATTTATATTTTTAAACCATAGAGGTTTAAAAAAAATGCAAGAAATTCCAACAATACATAACGCGCTTTATTTAAAAAATATTAATTAATTTTCTTTCATATTTATTAACTTATAACCATTGTTTGTGTTCTAAAAGCTAAATTTGAACCGGTTATTCCCTATTGCAATACTTTAAAAAACTTCTTTAAACAACATTATTGGGGGGGGGGGGGGGGTATGAATCACTCAGACAGTAGCCCAACAGATTAATTTCTTATGACTGAATGCTTATTTTGCACAATATGACTGACAATAGGGCTAGAAATTCTGCATGTATTCCCAGAATAACACTGAACATCAGTGGTAACAGATGGCAGCAGGTTCAAATGCAATGACCAGTTCCTCTGATTTTTCACCAAATCTCTTTACCTTTTTCATCAACCGTGCAGGAGAAATTAAAAGAGTTCTTTGATTGGCAACAAAACAACAATTGTCACTTAAATTTATTGGCCAGTATGGATAAAAGTTTTTCCACAAGCAGCATTGTCAAGGTGCAAGTCAATGCATTTGACTGGTTATTCTCTGTTACGGAGCCCCAGTTGCTCAGTGGATAAGGCGTTCAGTTACTAATCAGAGGATCGGTGGTTCGAATCCGTGCGATGGACTTGACAAAGAAAAGTAAAAAAGTAGTGATCTTGCGATCGGAGGGTTGCCAGCTTCGCTACAAAAATACTAGAAAGTCGTCCAGAACATCTAACAAATTATACTGGTGTGTATACGGACTGGTGCACTATAAATATGATCGGGGTCCAATGTCCGGACGCCTATTGAGGTTGCGTCGGGTGCCAGCTCAGGTGTTGTCCTCGTCATCTGACCATGGTTCAAAAAATACGAGGCATCGTTCCCGGGTCTTCCCTTCGAGATAGGACCCGAACCGTCGCCAATAGCCCACTGTGCAGCTCTAGTGCGACGTTAATTAAACAAACCAAACCAAAACTATTATCTGTTGCTATATATATTTACAAAACTTCTTTAAAACAATATAATTACATCAAAATGAATCGACAGATCACCCTGATTTATCAGAATATAATCCTTTTTTCTAGTTTTATGATTCAAGTTTGGAAAGAAAACCAGGCAATTTCAAAATAAAAAAAAAATCTTATTTATTTTCTTAGTCGAAGGCGAAAGACAAAATAAGTGCACATTTCATTTAGTTTGTTAATCTTTTTGTTTTATAGTATCCTTTAACAAAAGTATAGTTTTTATAAAGAGACAAATTGGATAAAATCACAATCTTAATTTTCCTTCAGTATATTAGTGGTTTGGCTTTGTTAATTAAAGTCGCAATAGAGCTGCATAGTGGGCTATTGGCGACGGTTCGGGGCCTATCTCGAAGGAAACACCCGAGAACGATGCCTCGTATTTTTAAACCATGGTCAGATGACGAGGACAACACCTGAGCTGGCATCCAACGCCTTCAATAGACGTCGGGACTTTGGACCCCGATCAGATTTATCGTGCACTAGTTCCGTATACACGCAGTTAATTTTTTGTGGATGTTCTGGAGAATATTCTAGTATTTTGGTAGCGCAGTTGGATCGATCCGATCGCAATATCACTAATTTTTTTACTATTCTTAGTCTAGTCCGTCGCACAGGTTCGAACCGGGAACCCTCGGATTCCCAGTTGACGCCTTAATCCTCTTGGTCACGGTGGCCTCAGTACATTAGTGGACAAAATAAGCAGAAAATATGCTTTTAAATTTTCTTATCAAACATTTTATTCCACATATTTTTTCTGTATGGTTAGTAATTCAAATAAAAGTCTGAAAATTTAGCATTTTCAAGGTACTGTCCGTAAAATAGGTATTATAACGGTTGGGGTCTACTTGGGCACAAAAGTTCTAAATATTTCTGCAAAGCTATCACTTGTGAAACAATTTTTTTACCTATTTCACATTATAAAAAGTACTATAAAGTAATTAACCTTTAAAATAAACTGAAAAACCTAAAAAATAATTTAAATTTCCTTAAATAAACAAAATAGTAATAAATATATAATTTTATTGTTAAATTATATTTTTAATTAGATTAGTTAGTTTCAAGTAATCCTCAAATAGAGTAACTCATTGGTTGATCACGAACATGCTAAACCCATGTTAAATGCTGACCAGCGAACGATATTTTGCTTGCCTCCAGATTTTCCGAGAAGCCGGTATGTTTACAAAACAAGCCCATCGCTTATTGCCCAACCTGGACAGAATCTAGATATTAGGCCTAACTTTTTCAAATAGAGGAAAGTTTAAATATCATAAGAAATAGAAATAACGTTGATCCAGAGAATAAATAAATACAAGTCATGAAATAATATGTGAACAGATTAAATAAATCACTTACTTTTCTTTCAAAACAGTTCCTTTCACACATGGCAGACATGGTTTGGGCAGACGCGGACATTGAAATAAACTCACACTCAGATTAATTGGAATAATAATAACATCACAATTTGTGGTTATCACGAGCGCTCCTAGCGGATTCTTACACATTCTGAAGTAAATTGAAATACAACTTTTAGATGTTTTAAGCAAATACAAAGCTCTCTGTTGTAAGAATAGAAAGCAGCATAGTAATTTTGAAAAATAACAGAACTATTGGATGTAAACATTGTAAACAGTGCAGTCTGTGTCAGATATACCGCTTTTTGTGCAGCTATTGTACATTTACCATGCTGTAAATTTACGTTTTTTTTTAACAGTGTATTTAAGTGTTTTTTTTAATCTAATGTATTCAAATTCAAGTATTTTTTTTAACTAGCATGTATTTTTATATTTCCTGAAAATCATAGTACACAAACTAAGTTTGTCAAGTTTTTTTTTTCATTTTTTATTTGTTCAATTGCTTTGAAATTCGTAAAAGAAACTAAAAATTACAGATCACATAATCGGTTTTATTTTAGGTTTTACTGTGAGCTCAATAGTTTTTTGCTGAAGGCTTACTAAAGCTCACAGCAATATTTGCTACCAGCTTTAAGTCTTATTTTGGGTCTTGCTGTGATATCATATTCAAATCATATCATAATCACTATATAAAATTGTTTCAAACTACACCATTTTATATTTACGTTGTTTTTTATGCGTCACCTTTTTATATTTACGTTTTATACGTACGCCTTTTTAAATGAACAGTACATTTTTATGGGCAATTAAAAGTACTTACACAGATTTTGGACAGTACTTTGGGTGATCCAGCCTGTTACCTAACTTTACGTACTCCAGCACATCCCAGTTTCCTACGCTAGCATATGGAACACTTCCAAGTGTCATGATCTCCCAAAGCAACACTCCATATGACCACTAAAAAAGCATGACTTTATGAGATAAAAATGAACAAATCCCCCCACCTCCAGATAATATTGACTTAATAACCGTTACTACAAAACTCACTAGAGTAAACCCAGTTATCTAATGGAAAACATAGTATTTTTAGTCATAGAAATTAATTCCATTTATTATGGCTTAATGTTTTCAAATTCTTATGTTTTATAACATTCATACTTACTAAAATAAATTGATCATATTTTTATATAATTTTAATAGAACAATAGCAGCCTCCCTTTGAAGTATTTGATATCGATACCTAAAGTGGCTGGACATCACTATTTCGTTCTTAATTCTCGCGACTTATTCTCAGATTACTTTCAAACAAACTAATATAATCATTAACATTGTTTGGTTTTGCTATAATTTAGTCAAAAACAACTTTAAAATATTTTTTTTAAATATACGATTCCGTTTTTATTGAATTCACGATTATCAGTGAAAATTCAAGAAAAAGTAATGTAACTATACTCATTTACACTCACAACATCTGTTTTCGTAGAGTACATTTGTTTATCTAGAGATTCCGGGGCCATCCATCTGTGCGGCAACTTGGCGCTTTGGTTCTCACTGCAGTAGTACTCGCTTCCATAAATGCCTCGGGACAGACCGAAATCGGCCACCTTTGCTGTCAACGAAGAGTCCAAGCTGAAATAAGATGAGTTATTCCTGAATACTCGGATGTTTAATAGGTATTCGTGCAGACCAGTGGGTTCCAACCCATGGTCCCGGACCACTGGCGGACCACGAGAGGGTCCGAAGTGGTCCGTGTAAGTTTTGTCCAAATAAGATGTTTTTGCTTTGGTTTTACAAAAAAAAATCAAGTATTGTTTGAGAATGTATTTCTTTTTTATGCCAAAATAATCAAGTGATGGAATCGAAACTTTTTCATATAAATTTTATTAGATTTCCAGCATTGGTACCTCTTTATATACTTTCTTCTATACCTTATTTTTTAAAATTAACCAGAAATTAATTATTTTTTTATATTTTGTTGAAAAAAGGATAATTTTTCTTTATTACATGTATGTTGCCATTGTGAATCTTCTAAAATTATGTATGGATTAAACATGTAGTCCAAGCTGAAATAAGATGAGTTATTCCTGAATACTCGGATGTTTAATAGGTATTCGTGCAGACCAGTGGTTTACAACCCATGGTCCCGGACCGCTGGTGGACCACGAGAGGGTCCGAAGTGATCCGTGTAAGTTTTGTCCAAATAAGATTTTTTTGCTTTGATTTTACAAAAAAGAATCAAGTATTACTTGAGAATGTATTCTTTTTTATGCCAAAATAATCAAGTGATGGAATCACAACATTTTCCTATAAAATATATTAAATTTCCTGCATTTGTACCTCTTTATATACTTTCTTCTATACCTTATTTTTTTTTATTTTAACCAAAAATTAATTATTTTTTTATATTTTGTTGAAAAAGGATAATTTTTCTTTATTAGTTGCCATTGTGAATTTTAAAAATATGGTATGGATTAAACATGTACTTTTTTTTAGGGGGGTGGGGATAATATAACTGGAATCCTTCTACTTGTAGCTATATCCAATTGTACATTTAAGGTTTACACATATTTTTAACAGCATGTGTATTATAAAAGAACATTGAGGTTGATGAGATGATGCAATTAAAATACCATTATTATTTGAAATCAAACAAATGCACATGATTTCATAATTTCAAAAGTTACTTTATCTAATTAAAAAAAGTTAAGTTAAATGAATTTTAATTTATAAAGTTATTGAAATATATAGCATTTAATAATTGAATTGCATTAAGTATCGAAATTACATATACATTTGGTACCTTAAAATATTTTTTCATTAATGGAAATCGGTGGTCCACGCATTATCTAACTTTTCACTCGATGGTTCGTCTATAGGTAAATCACTGGTTGGTAACCACTGGTATCCACAGTCGTATGAAAACTATTTTTGTATGAGAATTAGAGAAATCTCCGACTTCAAGTGAATACTATAGTTCGAGGCTTATAAATAAAAATCGCGTAATTCATAAAAGGGATTTGTAGTCACGTAAAATCATATAGTTATGAAATTTTAAAAATTCCTAAATTCTAGCATCCCTCGAAAATTATTCTCTATTTACAAAACCTCTGTAAAAGTATCATTATTTAATTTTAATTATGTGATGTCAATATAACGAAATTTAAACGTAATGTATAATTCGATGCTCCATTTCCTTTTTTACAAATAAAACCTATTTTGAAACTCATCGAAAGTCTTTATTTATTAAATAATTATGCCATAAATGGTTTAACTTTAGATTCATTAGACAACTAAAATTTTGATAGTTATAATTGAAAAATTAGTGCGTTATGCATGGGCATAAATAGCTTCAATAAAAACATAGAATTGATATTGATTACTTTTCAGTGAAATTTATAAAAGTGGCTTAACAAAAAGATTTTAACACATATTTTTATTGATGAACCTTATCTTTATTTTTTAATGACAAACTATTTCTAAACTTAACGCCTTAGCACGCCGAAGAAAGCAGTTTTTACCAATCTAAGGATGTAATTTTAACCAAATGACCAGTATAAGGCGTATTGACTAAATAACTGCTCAAGGATTGAACATAAACATTTTTAATCACATAAGCCTAACATTACAATAATTCGGGGTGGGACGAACCTTACGCATTCACCGTAAGAGGCAGTTACAGGACTGACGCTCTCCCGGCGCAGGGGGAGCGACATAAAATATGTAGAGGGCGTTACAATCGTAATAACGGGAACAATATATAGACACGTAACGGGAACATGAAATATATATACAGGTGACGGGGACATGATAATAGGACAAACATATAAGATAATAACATAAATGAATAACGCTGGTTACACCAGTTAATAAGCACATATAAAAAATTTAAAAATCCACCGATATCGACTATGACGATTTGTTATTTCGTGATGTGTATAACCAAGTGTCGAAAAGTAATATCAAATCACTTTCAGCAGTACAATGTAATTGGCACAACCAAATAAGAAAAGACTTTTGTTAGTAGATTCATTTAAATTAGAAAGTCTACTGTTGTCCCTTTCGTTATGAAACAAACAACGTTTGCTTACATGCAATTCCTGGCTGCCAAATCCCGATGGATAAACTTCTTGCCAGCGAGATAAGCCATTCCAGAAGCAACGTCCACAGCAAATTTCAATAGGTCTGGAACTCGGATAACCTGAAATATGAGTTGTCATTCTATCAGAAATAAAAAAATGAATGCGAATCCTTAATGTATCGCATACTAACAACAATACACTTTCATTACACGGGATAAAATAGAAGATCACAGAAATTAAATAATTTTTTTATATGTGTTATTAGGCATTTTAAAATTTAAATGTAACCATTTTTGTATTGTATTAAACTACAATGTAAAAATTAAGTACATGAATGTTTTTTCATTAATTATTGCTAAAACACTAAGAATTGGCCAATATCCTCTATAGATTGATCAACGGAAAGTAAGGGTTTTTAATAATAAAAAAGATTCCGTAGTAACTCGATAATGTCATTTAATATTTATTTTACTATATATAAAGGAAATATATCAAATCATCCCATCGTGATAAAGTAAGGAAGTGTGAAAAATCCTACGCGTAACTGACATTTATTTAGTATATCAAATAGTAAATATTATTTTGTATGTTAAATATAAAGTTGTTTTTCATAACTTCAATACTTCATGAAAACATGATTCAAAGTTTGCGATAAAAAAATTAAGATATAAAAGTCATACGCAAAAGCAAATAGTATTTAATATTAATTAATGATATTTTTCTCTTTATGTAAATGACATCCATGTGTTTTTATTTTTTTAAATAAAACATCCAAAAAATATCAAAATTCAGAAAGTGGGAGGTAAAATCTATCCATTTTATTTTTATTATTTTTATCCATTTCTTGATTTTCTAAAAATAAGTATTTATTTTTGTATTTATATAGCTATTTGGTTGAATGAATGATCTGCCATGTAATGAATAAACTTTAGTAATCTATGAGTTTTGAAGAAACAAACTTTACAGGTTATTTTATGAGTTCTTACTTTTGTCTCATCTCTTATGTAGGAGCAAAGATCTCCATTCTCCATGAAGGGCAACACAATCGAAGGTCCGCTCCCCTCGAAGCACACTCCCAGCAAACTTAGGACATTGGGGTGATCGAAGTCCTTCATGATAAGTGCCTCTTTCAAAAAGCTCTCAACAGTTAGGGGATTCGACCAGGTATCTGTTGCATCAAGAAAACAGAAATTCAACAAGCTTAGATTATGTTTATTCAACACCAATTATTGATTTTTAAAAAATTTCAATATAAAATAATTTCTAACATAATGTCCAATTGAAACAAAATTACCCTCATAATATTTCCCTAAACAAACTCCCAAATGTTTTCTAACCAACTCATTGATTTTTTTTAAAAATATATGATAGTTACAATTTCGGAAACAAATCAAAATCTGAAAGAGGAAAGACGATTGAACTTCACCGACAGCAGTAATAGATTTTATTTTTTATAAAGGGATAGATATATATAGAAACTGGAGATAACAAATGTGTGATTTTCTCAGATTCAAAAATAAATTTCAATGAAATGTCCTTTTTTAAAAAATTATACAATTGGATAGAAGTTTCTTACGTTCACGAAGTGTTTTAATGGCAACTTTTATATAATCGGTTTGTTCAGGACGTTTCAGTAAACCTTCGAACACACATCCAAACTGTCCTGTAAAGAAAATAAACGTGGCAAAATCTAATTATAAAATTAATGTAAATTAAAGAATTGTTTTAATTCTATTCTATATAATGAGATAAAATTGATAAAATTTACAAAATGTAAGCAGATGATATGTGGGAGAATTCAGATTTAACATTTACCCATTACATTCAGGTAACGGATCACTTTTATACGTTTTTTTATGGTAAAAAATTGAGTTTCATTTGGATAGTTTATGATAGCATATGATTACAAAATGTTTAAAATGTCTGACACACACCACCGTTGCAATGTATAAATTCACACTGAAACTCACTACAGAAATTCACACATGAAGACGTTCGAAATTTTTTTTGGGTGCTCAAAGTGCTGCACATCAGTAAAGCAAGGAAGGTGTTAAGGTGTCAATATATATGGTGTAAGAGTAATGATGAAAATTGAAATCGCTTAAATAATTGCATTTTATTCTAGTGTATGTTTAAAATCATCCTTATGCATAATTTAGATAAATAAAAGATAACTTCGTTATATTAATTTCATTCTTACCAACCCTACAGACATCACTGTCTTTCCCAGAATTACATTTCATGCCAAAAAATAATAAAAGAGGAAAAAACTAAGGAATATTTCATTAATGCCATACCTGAGCCGACATTCTCGCCAATGGCTAGACAACTCCTCGGAATGATAAGGTTCTTGTCTTCCAAAAGCGCCATCATTTTACTGCCCACCATCTGCATATCAGTAATTTGGTTTCCTTCAAATTCAGCCCGTGATGCGTAACTCTGTAACATAGCATCAAATGCAGAACTTCCTACATCCTTTGTTTTCAATGAATGGTAATCTGCAAATTTAAGTTGAATACAAAATTAGTTTGGAACTCAAGAAATTTTCAGTCATACCGGGCTGTATAGGTAAAGTGTTATAGGAATGCATAATTATAGAATAACAGAAAACATTGCTCTGCCACCATATGCTGTTGGTACAAGAGTTATGGTTAGGGAATGCTTTGTTAGTAATATCTGTATTAACTTATAGCTGTGCAATGCTATCTAAACTTAATTAGTTATATATCCCACTTTGCAAATGAACAACATACATGTTGACAATCTTCTTTTAATTGTATATAATCTTCCAACATGATAATATACCAATATCGTTTTAAGGCCAATGTTAAAGATTAATTTTGCACTACTCTTTACTTTTAAATCTTTAAACATAAAGCCAATCTAGTAGTTTTGGGAACCCCTCGATAATCGTGTTCGCTGTCTGACTCATCCTCCAATTACGCATAGGCAGCCGTCAAAAGCACAGCAGTTTGCATGGCACCGAATGCACTTTAAATTGTTTTAGTAGCTTTTTGAGTCAATACCATGTCACTTCCGTTCCTATTTGTGATATTCTAAATATTAATAATTTTATGACCGGTAATGCATATTTCAATGTCCAAACATTGCTCACAGTTCAAGAGTATACTCGTGTATTCGATATGGTTGTAAACTTTTTGTGTAACATTGCATGTTTTTTAAAACGTTATGCAGTTTACCATACCCAAATGAAACCATTAAATGCATATGAAAGTTTTATTTTAGAGTACTTTTTGCAATTAAAATTAATTGAAGGTTATTTATAAGTTTTCATTCTATATTGGATCACGGTAAAATAACCTGCTGAACGGAATAGTTTTGATTTGAAATAGATAACAAGTGTGATAGCTAGTAAATGAAATAGCTATTATGCAGTATAGGATGTTGTCCATGTCATCAGGAACCCTCATGGTTACTGGACAACATCATCATGACGTTTTCATTGGATACAGCAATGAACGAACTGAAAATTTGCATAGAGAAGAAACTGGCATCAGTCACTATAAACCTAATCAACGATGTCTGGTGACTAAAGAACTACTGCTTGGATGTTATCCGCGCGACAAGAGGAGTCACTTAGAATAACTATAAAGTACGCAAACAAAACTTTCTATAGCAAACTAAACTTTAGGCTTCCTTCTATATTGTGTTCAATATTTTTCTACCCCTATTATGTTGAATATCCCTGTATATTCTGATAATTCACCCATAATTTTACTGCCGTTACGTTATGGAAGCGTATCTGAATGCTATCATGGCATTAATATAGTTTTAATATTATATATCTTACCATTGCCATTGTCGCTTTGGTTAATCTCTTCAATATAACGCAAAGATTTGGTTTTCCAGTATTTAAAACACATAGAAGCTACGAGAATTACGCATACAAGAATTAAAAACAACAGAATCCACCAAGCGGGACTCGAAGTGAGTGCATCCTCGACATCCACAGGAGCTGTCATCGTTATGTAGCCTAGGTGATGACTGGAATATCCGATGAAGACCTGAAATAAACTGTTTATATCACAATGTCTGGGTATGTAAGAAATTGTCTTTAATTTTAACTTCTCAGGATATCAAGGATATTATTGCAATATGGGAAGATTATTAATTTTTAATGTTAAGTTTAAAATAACTCTTTAACTACGTGCACTATAAAAAATGGGTATGTTGAACTGCCATTTTTACATCCTGTGTAGGTACTTGAAACATTAAAAATAATAAACCAAATAAAACTCATCAAAATTAAAAAAATTATAAAAAATTATTGTTTTTGTCCATTTAACAACTTACTTGTATTACTTATCATGCTACCCCCTTTCAGGATGAGTGAATTGTTCTGTCTTCAGGGCCACACACTCAATTTATTTAACTTTAATAGTTTATTCCTATACGAACTAAAGTTAATTTACTTAATAGGCTGCATTCAGGAAAGATGTAAGGAATTCTTTCTCGTCGACACGTATTACTGTTAATTTTTATTTCCGAATTCCTGTCCTTTTCACAAACGTTAAAGTGTTACCTACTTTTCAGTACGTGAGTGACTTTTTTATTTTAATAGGCACAAACACTCACATATTTTAATAAATTCCTTCATAATATAAAGAACGGAATCGTATCTATTTATTAAATAAATCCTTTTTCCAAATAAAAACTGTCATTATGCATAAATAATTAAAAGTATTATATTTGCATACTTCAGTTTATCTCGTTAGTTATTGAGATTTACCTTTTGTTCACTGATTGAGTATGTTCGCTCATCTTGTGGATGCGTGTTTGACCCTCAAATGCATATGTTAGAAATAAAAGCTATAATTCGAAGTCTGACTATAATATAGGCCTCAACTTAATTGATTTTCAGAATAGGCTTAGGACACCTTGAACTTAACTCGATTTAAGAATCTTACAGTTGTCAGAAAGTTGCAGCCTTTTTTCTCTGGATCAAAACCCAAATTATGAGCAAAACCTGAAAAGAAACCTAAAACTTGTTTTGCGTCTGAGCTTGCCAACTAAAATATTAAATATTTAAATAGACAAAATTTGGATTACCTCAACTGAAATATTAGTTTCGGCGACAGTCGAATCTAGAATAAGGTTTGGTGGTATATCACAGATTATATTTTCCATAGAGACAGTCCTTATTTTGCAGAAGTAGTCATCTCCAAGCCTGATGTTAAAGTTGTCTTCTGTACTTATCATATTTAAGTTATTACCCTGTAACGAAATCAAGAGAAAATTGAGAAAATAATAAGAAGAAGTTTTTATTGGGAAAAGTAAGTAATGGCAATGTCTTCCTTTAAACCTTTTTCTACAATCAGGTAATTATGCAAGCTGTCTTTGGTTTATTCTTGAAATTAAACTCAACACCCATAAAATGTTAGCATGTTCTTAGCTGAGCTCCAAACAAATTGATTTACAAATGAATCAATAGGTTTCTTTTGATAGATTAGCTGCTACGTTAAAATGCTTGACACACACGTAGAAAATTCTATTGTGTTTCCGGTTGAGCTCCGTCTTAGACGTTTTCAAATAGACGAGTATTTCTTTAAAAAAATTTAAACGGGAATTCAAAATCAGACCGACACATGGAGGATCAGAAAAGAAACAGAGTCGAGTTTGTTAGATTTAATTTATTTGGATGTGTGGCACTGTAACTTATTGACTAATAACTCGATTACCATAAATTTGGTCAAGTTTCACAGGAAGGCAATATTAACTAGTTGTGCATGACCTCGAGTTCAGCCATGCACACGCAAGGTACTTATGTAACCGCGGTGTCTGATTATATTTTGGGCTGTAAACCAAATTTTTCCTCCGTATTACTGATGACTGTAGTATATTAAAACAATGATTTTAAATGAAAACAAAATATTTCCTTCAAATATGTCAATGTATGCAATAACAATCGAAATGTAAAATAATTGTTCGTAAAATATGGTATCGAATCGAGGTAATCTTATTAAAAATGTCACTATTGTGGCCTATATAAAAAAAACTAATATTGATTTATAAGAAATACACACACATGTGTCGTATTTTAAACGCGAAACAATTATTTGTCAACAAATTAAAAAAAATGAAAGCACATCAAGCTTCAAACTAATATTTGCCCCTTTCCGTAAAAGAATATACTATAATTGATTCCATAGCATCTCACCTTGATTTCCAACATTTCAACTCCAAATGTATTAACTTTCTCAAATTCCGGATCCGGAAAGTATGTCAGATGTGAAAGCTCTTCCTGGTATATGCTGAATTCTCTAAGTTGCTGAACCCCATCCATAATAAAAGAAACATGCGCCTGGAGAGGGTGGGTCCAGTTTGGAGTGGGAACTCCTGACATGTTCAGTAACGATGGAGTTCGACATGTCATGAGGGTGCCTAAGGATTCTGGATCAGACCAACAATATTCCTATAATATTGGATAACATGTATTCAAGTATCGACTTACAAATATTATTGATAATAACAGTATTAATTCTAGAACTATACGGGAACAACCTAAGTTGAACTTAAAGCAATTGGATATTTATAAATATCATAGCTTCCGCTTCAGGTTCAATTTAGCTTGTCCCCGATTATACCAGAATTGTCTGTGTGTATATTTCTACCACATTCGTAATTCGTTCGTTCAGTTTTTTGTATATTTTTTATTAAAATTTGTAGAATTTTTGTAACCGTTTAACGGTAGTCTATAACATTAAAATACCTCTTCGTACTATAGTCATTTATAGATTTTGATTCTGAATATATTTCAATTAGCATTTTCTTTTCAAGACCTTATAAAACGTTGAATAATAAATTATACTATCCCCATATCAACCCAAACTAATGGACCGAGCGATAACGAGGTCTCCGCTTCAACTCGACCTTTCGACATTGTCTTGTTACGCAGTTTCTTCATTTTCTTCATATTTAGCTCCGAATGTTCCTTAAAGTCATTAAAATCAACGTATATGTTTTCTTTTGGTCGCGAGGTCTACTATTCCCATAATTACTAGTAAAACATATTCTATATGTAAATCTGCTAATGGGAATGCTGAATTGTGTTATGCAGCGAAAATGCGCTACCTTTTCTTGTGTTTTACACCGAGGTGAATAAATTGTTGTAAATGTGTAGTCCTCTATATAGTGCACCCTACATTCCTTAAATATTTCCACATTCTCGCATATAGGCACTCAACACATTCCAAAGAGTACTTCGACCATAGGGCATGGATTTAACTGCGAATCGGCTTATTATGCCAATGGGTTTTAAAAACGACTGCCAGTGGGTTTTAAAAACGACAAAACGTTAATAATCGTAATAACAAACAAAATGTGATAATAGTTGTAATTATTTCTCTTCTTATGCAATTAGGAAATTGTATTTATTTTTGGAATTCTTCTATTTAAAAAAAATATGAATTACCAGAAGTTTTATTAAAGCAGTCGGTGATTCGAGATTAGGAATAAACGGGTGTGGCTGTATCGGAGCGCGGGCTGGAAGGGTGGTAAAATTCATAATACCTTTAAGCAAAATCTTTTTATTCATACTTTTTTTAAAAGTCTAAACACTAAATTTCTCTACACATATTGATAAAATTGCAATAGGATATATGATATATTTTCTCACCCCTTCCCTTCTTCAAAGAAAGATAAACTTTCAGAAATGGGAAACTTCTTATTCATCTATTCCAGATGTACAGAGAGATAGCTGAAATTTTCCATAAATATTCCTTAATTTGTAAATATGCTAAGTTATAACAAATTTAATTCACTGATGTTTTGGCGTGGTATCATGTGTTAAAAACAGATGAACAATGTAGCAATGTTTTTTTTTTTTAATTTAACAAAAATTTAACTTTAACCGTATTTAAAAAGTAAGATTTCGATTGAATATTTTACAGCATGAAGTATCCCGTAAAGTTCCAAACAATGAAATTAATAATTTTGTTTATATTATTTAAAAGAAAAAGAGGTATCAAGAGTTTCATAATGTTTATTATTTCTCCTAGCCTTAAATATATTGCTTTTGTTTCTATACTTTGTGCTTTTTTTCTCGAACAGGTATTTCAGGCAGTAATAATATACATGAAACAAAATTTTATCAGTATATCTACGTAATATGTTTTTCAAAATTTAGTTTATCTGCTTTATTCCTAATAATTTGTAGATAATTTTTATTAATATTATAAATTGTACAGGCACACTTTGTAAATAAATATCAGACAGTAAAAATAAGTAATTGCAGTCATACTAACCTCAAACCTATCCGAATCTTTGGAGACTTCTACCACTAGTTTGGGGAACTGCACACTGTTTAAGTAAATTCCAGTAGCAGTCACATTTTTTAGACCACTGTGTAAGAAAAGCACTTTTATTTAACATCCAGAACAGACTAGCATTGTATTAGAAATGAGGATTTCAGAATTATAATAAAAAATTTGGATTGTTTCCTTAAATTTTTTTCATATCTTATCTACACTGTTTGTGTCTATGTGTATGTGCGTATAATCATTGTGTCAAATTGTTGTGTGTATAAAATTATAAATAAAAGTTTTTTATATATATTTTACCTCATAGTGGTTGCCCCAGGCTGCATCTGATGTATTTCGGGATCTGGGGTGAATTCAAAAGACTTTGATATGTCTGTGATGTTGAAAGTTGAAGAAGAATTTTCTTGCATGACATAAGCCATGCCATTAATATGGAGAGTTATTGTATCCGGATATTCTGAAGACGACGTATTTTCAATCATGCACAAGGCTGTGTTCTTATTGAATCTGGAATGGAAGTTTTGACTCGAGTAAAAATAAGATTCTTGAAATTAGAGCAAATGCATCAACATAAAACTTTTTATATTAGATTATAACTTATTGTTAAAAATTATCGTCTTGTATGTATCTAAATAGGAATGAATTACCCCTGTGCCCCAATAAAACACTTTTTTCCCTATTACTTTGGAAAAATGATTTAGAAGCGAAATAACAATACTCTACTTACATACTTTGAAACTTTCGTATCAGGAATAAAAAAGTTTTGAGATTTACATACTTTTTCCTTCGAAACACCTATCTGGTTTAAAATAAAATATTCTTTTTTGTTATCCATGTTTATCTATTATTTTGCCTTAACTTGAAATCTTCATAAACTAAAACTAAAAGCACAATTTGCATTCAACGAGGAATACAAGAATTAAAAAGTGTTCTTTCTCTCAATATCAAATTTAAATAAATTTTCATTGTTATAGGAGACGTATATTTTTAACACGTACATTTTTACATTCATAAAGGATGGTTTTTAAGTATCCAGGAATTTTGAATCGTTCCTGTCAAGAAAGAATAATTAATAATAATGGCATAGTTTTACTCGAGAAATAGGCACTAGTTTACCAATTCACAATACACTGTTTTTAAGTATGCTGAAATTTCGAATCGTTTCCCCAGGAAAGAATCAGTTATAAAATGTCCCACTTTTATTTTAAAATACATACGTTTTTTAAAGTAAATTATTTCCCTTATTATATTTTCACACTTTATTATCTAATATTTGAGTGTATTTAACGATTTTTTTACCCTAACAAGAAATTGATACTGCTTTTTTAATGAACAACAAAATTTACATACAAACGATGCATATTCAAGAAATAATTCATCTACGGTATGAAAATTAATTCAATTTTCATTAGAACAGGGGAAGATGTTGGCAGATAAAATCAATACTTATCCATTTTTAAAGTTCAGGAAGGAGTGTTTTAAAGTATACTGGAATTTTGAGTCACTGTTGAGACGATAGTGTAAGCTTTAAAATTCCCAAACTTTTTCACGATTACTTTTCATTTACTTGAAATATAATTATGGAAAAGCTTGAAGGGAATCAAAATAGCTAGTTTATCAAATGAATAGTGAACAATTTATTACTTCATAAAAAAACTAATTGGAAAATGTTAAATTAAAATTAAGAAATGCGCCATCAATTAATTAAAACATCCGAAAAGAAAAGGCATTTTATAATGCGTCTCGTTTACAGCGTATTTTGTCACTGTTACTTTTTACATGTTGCATTTTTTTAAGTTGTGAATCGGGATGTGTAGTAAACTTACTCAATTAAAGTGCAGCGTCTCTTGTTCACGCTAAAAGTAGGTTCTTTGTCTCCATAGTCAAGATATTCGCCAAAAATAGTGACGTTTGTTCCTCCAGAAGTCGGTCCTTTATTGGGGCGTATACCGTAGAGCCTTGGTCCCTAAAAATTAAAAATTAAAGTTATATTATAATATCTATGCTTTCGAAGGGCCCAGGACTACTTTCTTCAAATTAAAAAAAAAATTGTAGATTTCAAGTAGTACTATCACAATGTAAAAAAAGGTATTTAAAAATTAATAATTGAACCTACTCCGCTTTCTTTTTGTATAATTGCATTGCAAATGAGCGATGACGTACTCAAACTTAAGTAACTGTACTTTCTCAAAAATGAGCAATGTGATTGATATTTTTAAACTCAGCTTCTGTTTAAGCGTTCTTAATAAAACCCGACAAACTTAAAATACTGGTTCAGAAAATGGTTTCCCATATTATTTGGTGTCGATTGCTTAAATAGAAGTTGAGTTGTTACAACTCAATTATCTTACTTCACATTGTTTTGGCACACCCTTCTTTAAATTTCTTCTGTTTGTAACTTCTTATTGTCGCTCTGGTAGTTTGACGTAATCAGGCACTGGACTGCGGGGCTGAGGGTCTGGGTTCGATTCCTCGTAAGACTTGGTGATTGTAATTGTCGATATTTATTTAAAGGTATTTATAAAGGCAGACTATCTAGACAAGTATCTGCTCATTTTTACTCATTGTATTCATTTTTGAGTACATGTCTTTTCAAAATTGAAACTTATGTATTTGGAGCCATTATAAGCATCGAATATACTCAAAAATAAGTACAATTTACTTATTTTCGAGTACCTGTTTTTAACAGTGCACCACATGTATTCCTTGTTTTGGAATAGGGCCATTTTTAAACCGTAAAAAATCGATAAAGTTTTAGTATGTATGAGAAAAAACACTTTTCTCCACTTTCAATTGCGTTTTACTTAAAATCAAACTTTGGTGACTAAAGTGCTCTTGGATCCTTCATTTATATTAATTGGTCATATTTATGATGTTGATCATTTATTTCTATCAAAACTATATTTTTCTAAGAAGATGAGACTTTAATTAAATGGTCTTCAATGGTCGCTTAGGGACAAACGGGTTGTAAAAAATTTTAAATAAAATTTACATGATGATCCAAAAGTAACAGAAAAAGTAAAAATTTATTAATTTTTAAAATATAGCCAGTAGCTAGATGTGGTTTTCACAAAAATGAACAGAAAGACATGTTTTGTTTTTAAATAAAACAAGTTTTATTGCCATAATAGTTGCATTTTTACCGACAGGTTGTACTATAGTTGTGTCATTACTGCTACCTGTTGCTATTTATGTATATCCGCCGAAAGAATACAGCTGAAATCTTCTTGGACGAAGTGATGAATATTGTGCCACGACACACACCCTTTCTCATGAATGATGGCTTTTACTTTGAAAATTTTTAATCTTATAGCTATGTTGCAAACTGTGCTGCGTGACAATTGAACTGCCACCTATCAATGGAAAATTTAACTATTCTGACAAAAAAAAATTGGGGTTAACAAAAAAATCTACATCATTTTGTGGATATCTGCGAACACCACATCATGCATCATGCTAGTCTCTATAATTTTCGTATTTTTTATTTTTTATGTTACTTTTGTGTCACCATGTATTTTAATAAATACAATGCAATATAAAAAAATCTAAAATAAAAAAAACTTTACATTTGTCATCAGTAATAACAGGACAAGTAATAGACAACTAGGAGGCAATATTGTAGCATTTTTATTTCTCGAAATAAAAAAAAAGTTTTAACTGTTATATTATTTATTTATCATTAATGTGTGCATCTTTTGCAGTTTTTTTATTGTTCATTTCTAACTTATATATAAATAGCTTCAATACCCTTTTTGGACTTTCTTCATAATGCGACAGCCGTATTTATTCGAAAAAACTAGTTCAGAACACCTCATAAAATAGATGCATAATAGCACTCACCGAAAAGTATGAAAAATTCTGCAGACCAATTGTCGATCCTTTGATAATGTAACTGTAACCGTCAGAAGAGAAGTTTGATGTTACATTTAGCTGAATAGGACCCGATATTTCTTCCAGCGCTGAACCCAAAATGCAAAGTACGCTAGAAAATAAAGATTTCCATTATATTGATAACTTTAACATCTATTGAGTCAAAATATTGTATCCAATTGCATTTTTAATAACACACATTGTGAGTGGCAAGAGCAACATATCACACACATTCAAATTCAAAAATATCTAAAAATAGGAAATATCACGCAAACGTTGAATTTATATGTTTCCATCTTGAACAACTCGAATATATATGTGTTCTTGTTGTATCCATCTATTTATATCTATCCATCGTGTATTTATCCATATTGTATATATATATATATCCATCTTGTATTTATATATATCCATCGTGTATTTATGTGTATCTATCGCGTATTTATATGTATCCACTTTGTAGGTATTTTTGTTTTGCCATTTTGAAATTTCAGTTTTGTACATTCCTGGTCTGATGAGTATAACTCACCATCGTAAGTGAGTACATTTGCTGTTGTATATAAATTCCAATGTCCGGTTACACTAATGATCAGTAGGCTTGAGCGATGATTCGATATATTTCGAAATTCTGGAAGTAAAAAATCATAGCGATTTCAATTTGACGATTAAACAACTTGACGATTAGTTGATTTGACGTTTAATCAACTTTACTCGGAAGTACCAAAGAACTCAAATCCGGAAGGAAACTCGGAATACCAAAAGTATGCGCTCAACTCCAGAAGAATTGCATTTGTTTATCGACAAATAGTGACAACCATTAATAAAAACTGAATCTCGACTTTTGATGTATAGCATGATGTCATAAAACTGATGCTACTAAACTATATAAGAAAACTGAAGCCCCTAACAAAAGAATATTTTTCTTTTGTTTTTTTACAAGCCCTCACTAAACATATATAGACTAATCGGAAAATATACATTATTAACTGTCGAGTAATCGCGATTACAAAATATCAAAATCGCGCAAGCCCACTGATGAGTTGTATCGAGTTTAAAAAGTACATTTATACTTACCCGGTATTGTTCCAAAGAGACACTTTGCATGGAATGCCAGCAATCGTAACTGAATTATGTTCATCATCAATGTAGAATCCAAAACTTTCACCAGTTATATGAATTATATTGCCACCTTGAACAGTTCCATATTGAGGCGAGACCTGAAAAAAACTATTTTAGTTTAAACTTAAAATTTTTTAATTGTAATATATTAAAAAAGGAAAGTGATAAGTAAGCATTAATAACTAGTAATAATAAAGAACTATCGACATTAAAAAAATAATTTTTTGTCTAAATACTATTTTAATATTGTCAAGTTTTATTTAAAATCAATCCAACACATGCTGAGATCAGTGTGAACAAAAAGTTGGCTTTTACGTCGACTTTTACCACAAAAGTTAGTTTTAATCTTTCTTAACTCTTAATGGAGGGAACAGGTTTTGCTACACTATATACGGTTCTATTGCTTCATCCACATATGAAGGATTTTTAATGATACAACAGCTATAAAGGATTTCCGTAAAATCTTTCAATGATAAAACAATTAGACTGGTACTTGTGTGTAACACACGCACTACTTTTTAAATGGATCATAGTTTTTACAGCACTCGTATATAATCACATTGAAAACCCATTTTCTGTTTTCGCTCGACGTAAAACGCTCGTTGTGTGGCCGAGTTTAAAGATGTTGACTGCGGTTGTCGACATTTTCCCATCTTGCCTGATGGAGTCCGCAGTCAACGTGACAATGATTTCTTTTTTCTGTTGCAAGTTCTGCAAAAGCGATTTCTCTCTCTACAAGTTACAATCGATTTATACACAGTAAGAAACTCGGGCGTGTAGCATGAGCCCTTATGGGTAGGTGTTCAACCAACCTCAAGAACGCTCGGATTGCAAGTATCACGGCTGAACCACTCTGAGCCTGGACACTCCTCAAGGCTAGTGCAGCGTCCTGCACACCATCCACACTGCAGAGGGTCATTATATCCATGGGTCAAGCACAGACTGCAAGTTTCATGTACACCGCAGCTTGCGATAGGATACTTGATAATCTGACATGGTAGAAATCATGGTTTTGAATCAGTGGCATAATAGAATAGAATAGCAAATAGTAAAAGCATATACAAAACATTTAAACTGTTAGCCGGTTAGCACATGATGTCATATTAAAAACTCTGGAAAACGTAGAAAACTACTTTAGTATGATTTCAAGTTTTTAGGAACTGCTCGAAAACAGCTTTAATTACGATATTAAAAATTACTAAATACTAAATAGTTTCACATCAGTAAAAAATTCGTTAAAATTAACCAAGGGTAATAAAAAAAATTAAACTTATATTTTTTCAATTGCAAACTACTAAGTTCACATTCGTAGAAAATTTGTCAACCATATAACATGGAAACTTCTACAAGTATTTCGAAATTCAGATTGAATTTCAGACAGGAACTTTTGAAATAAAGACAAATCTAAGTAATTAATTAAAAGATATTCGACCACTGTCGAAGTTTCTTGCTCTAGAAACTATTTAGTGAAATAAAACCTTAGCATGAGTATTTTTTATGGAGATTATTAGAAAAGGTTTGGACATGTCAAATATTTTTATGTCGATTTCCAATAATAAAATATTGTCATTTTATATTCCAAGGAGCATAACAAGAATAAAAAAAATTAGCAATAAGAAGCATATAAAATATTGTCTAAAAATTATTTTCTCACCTTGTTTCCAGTCAAGATGTAAATATAATCACCTTTGCGATCGAAAACAAAACGTTTACCAAACACATATGGAGTATCAATTCTATTATGAATAGTTGTATTTTTATCCAACATGTAATTCTTGGAGATTATTTTCCCTGTGGATAAGTTCAACTGCAAAGAAATAAAATAGTTATTCGAGACATATTCATCGAATATATATATATATATATATATATATATATATATATATATATATATATATATATATATATATATATATATATATATATATAAGATAGGGAATATTTTGCACTATTTATATATATATATAAATGGTGCAAAATATTCAGTAATGATAAAACCAAATATCAACTTTATGACAAGTTTTCCTCAATGCTTCGACAGCGTATTCAGGTCACTCCTTTTCACATATAATTATACAAAGTTTGTTATGAAAGTTTGTCGTTTGTTACCGATGATGTGATAAATGGTTACCTTGACAGAATGTGGTGAAAGTTGGCACTGGCAGTCTATTTTAGAACATGCTGATATTTCTAACGCTGCAAACCCAGGAAATTACAAAAAAAAATTATATTAAGCTTTACGGGTAAAAACATTGAATCAGTTTAATATGTTGAAATTAAGTTCAAATATATTTTTCTACGTTGTCATGGAAACTACTACTAATGCCAAATGTTTAAGAGCAATATGCACTTGCTTTTAAATTCCGGGTAATGTATATTTAATTTGAAAACGGATATAATTCAATTTATTACTTAGAAAAATTTCTATTTATTTATAAAACCCACTTTGAAATATATTGCATTTAAACGATTTAAGCACGTTTGCATAAGTAGAATCCTCGAACTTTAAACAAACCAACAATGGAACAACAAATGACTATTTAAAAAAAAAACATATTTATTAAGCACTCCCCACTTCCTTAGTCCGCTTAATGTCGATTAAACTATTGCGATTCCACAGAAAATGTAGCAGATTTTTACATTTGAGAAAATATATGGATATTCGTTTCGAAGATGTGGTTATTGTGAATGTTCAATGCGGACGTAAAATTATTTTTAAAAAAAATTATTTTAAACGCTTAAAAAAAGTTTATATTTATAAGATAAACGTACGATTCTTCACTGCTCCTGAGAATTCTCTTTCTTTTGATACCTCATGTGTTAAGATTCATTGAGTACAAGGGATGTAAACGGGATCTTTACTACATAAATAATACATTTAATTATTCAATGCGCGTGAAATCGCCGATAGCATCTAGTACAATATAAGTAGACAAATCATAACTACCTTGATCACTGTTCCATCATGAACACCTCCAATAACAAACACGTTGTTATGTTTCCTTAATGTGGTAATAGTTTCAAGTCTTGTATTAAGAAATGAAGCTGAAGAATTCGCATATAATGGCTGTCTTATAAGATAGGGAGTGTCAAGTGTTCCACATATACTCCCTCCGTCTTTCTTCTCCTGAAAGAATAATACGTTTTAAGTGTATTAAAAATCGATTTACTCCATGATTTGTGACTATTAAAAATATGCGTTTATTATCAATGAAAATAATTATATTTTCTTGAAATTTCCAATAAAATATTCTGTTTTCCACTGAAAAGGAGAACATAAGTTTAAGAGCCGTAAGCTAAAAGACTAGTTTTCAAAAAGTATCAATCCATTCTGTTTATAATATGAAGTCGGCTTAGTATTTAAATTCACGAATTCCAGTTTTTTATTTTTTTAATGTATCTGCACAGTGTTAAAGAAAGCTGTTAGGACAAAACCCAGAAGTCAATATAGAGCGTGATTGAGAAATATAACACTGTTATGTAATGATATTAACACATTGTTCTGTGAATTCGTTCAAATAAAACCCATAATACTTCAAAACTGCCTTTGGAAATGCGAAACAGAAATATATAATACAGAAATATATAGAAATGCAAAAACATTTCCATAAACCAAAAACATGGTGATAGCTTATTGTTCAATTATAGGAACAAGATATATGAAAGTTCAAGGAATTTTTAATCACACGCACTGTATTAAAAATTAGGATTAAATTAACACGTTCGCTGTCAACTACGAGATATATCGTAGTATTAGTGTGGAGGTGCAGGTGCTGTGAAAATATGATGCAAACACTCCACCCTTCCCGTCTTTCACCCTCAAGGATTTGTAACGTTACTCACTTTAACTGAGCGAGCAATGGGGAAACAATGGTTGTCAGGTATTATGGTAATCTTTCTCCTATGAAGAAGCCATGAGGAAAATAATCAGTATTGTTAATTATTTAAAATGCTTGTACCTTCACTAATAATTGTCCAAGTGAAATTAAATTTACTGCATCGAATAAAAGGAATTGTCATCTTTCAGATGATACAATTTTTATTTTTAGAATGTATTATTTACCGATAATTTTAAATTTTATTAGACCGCTCTTAAACATAATTTGCTTTGGCGACCGTACAGTGGGAGGACGTCATATTTGGGTATTAGTTGTTTGATGGCGAGAATCTAGAAATTTTATTATTTAATTACTGTTTTAGCAAATTAAACTTATAAATAAATAATATAATAAACTAAAAGTAACAAAAGGGTTAAGTGCTGCCTTAACGTTATCATATAAGCTATTAACCAAAAGAATCGGTTGAATAATGTAGTATCTAGCTTGTCTGACAAATTTGGGCTTCATAACTTGAAAAAGTGACAAATCGACTAACTTTACGCAAATTAAAAAACTTCATATCTGCGTTGATTTTCAATTAAAAAAATATTTCGAATTAAATCATAGGTTTCACTGACACGGTTCTACCAATACTGTTTTTTTTTTCCGAAATGTATTTCGGGTTATTTTGAAATAAACAGAAAATTGTATGATTTCCTTTTTCACCAAAACAAAGTGACACCCCACATTATTTTATAGATCATTTTTGTCACGTCCATAACGTCCATGGCACATTTTCACGCACTAGGCACTTTCTCTCCCGTTTCACGATATTTCGCCAAAAACTTCAACAGTATTGACTCCAACACTACCTATCTGTTTATTTTTTATACGATTCCGAAGACAATGTATTCCTTTCTACACGAAAAAGTTGATTTTGTTTCAAGGCTAATTACTATTTTTTACTATTTTGTATAGGATTTTTTATAAAAATAGCTAATATAACTAAATTTTAAATTTAGATAACTTATTTTTGTTACTTTATAAAGACAAATATTGCAATGTTAATTTCTTGATGTTTAACACGACCGGTCTCCATGAAACACGTCATTCTGAACCAGCGTCTTAGTTAGCAATGATGCATTAATATGACTTCCAGACGTCGCAAGCCCTGCGATTTAAATCCATGATTTATAAACATTGTTTATTGTATACCTTTATTCAAAACGTGACCAAATTTATTTCAATAGAATTAATGGCTACTATGTAATATTGAAGAGTCAGCGTACCATTCAACAATCGCAAAATCCAAGGATAGTGAAGACTATATATATATAAGGTGTGCTCGTTCTCGCGCTCTCTGACGGAAGGTGGGGAACTCAAATATTTGACGTCATAGTGACGCCTACCTTCGCCTTCTATGGGCGTGTCTAATGCTCTCGTTTGTACAGTCGTTTTAGAGTCTACAGAGCAAACTTAATTTAACAAGAATTCTTGTTTGTAACTAAACATAAATTTATTTAAAAGAAAACAGTTAAAATTTGATTTAAAAAACAATTTGAATTGATTTGCAGAGTGGTTTAGTTATTAAAATTTCTCGAAATTAATTGCAGCCAATTTGAACCAATGGTTCGGGACGTGCTGCCATCTATTCGTTTTTTTTGTGAACTATTTAAAAGTGATACTCGCTAATTTTATTTAGAATTTGCTAAATTTTAAGAGTTTAAATTACATTTTAAGGATTGTATTTAGCATGTAAAAATTGCAAAAGAGTTGCTTAATAAATTAAGCTTATTAAAATAATATTAGCTGCCACGAGAAAATGTCCATGAATTCTGAAAATTTAAAATGGGGGTCGAAACTATCATGTCAATGCATTTGTATTGGACATATTAAACGAGTTACAATTTCAATCAAGTAAAATACGGGGACATAACAAAACAAGGGCGGATTAGTAGTGAAGCTACCTGAACACAATTATTTAGAGATATTTACATTATTTTGCTAATTAAAAATTAAATCACCAGTTGTGTCCCAACCGGGGATCGAACCTAAGTAGCAATGCTTGAAAAACACAGCCAATGAGAATGATCAAAAACCCATAGTAAGGCGGAGCAAAAATGACGTCAAAAATCTACTTTCCTTGCCCACTTTCAAAAAGCGAAAAACGAGCACACCTTCTATATATAGTCTCCACTATCCTTGCATAAAATTTCTGTTTGGGCTTTCTGCCTGAAAAAGGTACGGTCAACCTTCGGTTGAACATCCTACATACCTTCTTATCGCACATCTCCTTATACATTTTCCTTTCGCAATATCTGGGTGTCCTGTTGAAAGCCGCTACAATCGATTGCATTGAAAAGATGCACAGCGCAGTTTCTGGTTTGTAGCCGGGATCGCCCCGTGTGGTGTTATCGCTCTTGTAAGTCACATATAGGGATTTTTCGATCGATGATGACGGCGAATCGCCGTAAAATGCTGTAAAGGACGACTTGATGATTCTGTCCTGGTGGATACATTCGAAAGCTAGCTCTGCATAGGATCGAAAAGTTACATCTGCAGTGCATATGCGGAATATCCTATTGAACGTAGGTAAGTTTTTGAAACCAAAAAAGTATCTGGTCACAAAGTAAATGTATCCATCGTGTTCGAATCCATCGCCAAGAACTTTTCTCTGCAAAAAAAAAAGTATAAATAACACATCGCATTTCTGAAAATAAATTGGTGGCATTAGTTAGAAGAACTATGTCAAAACAAGAAGTATGTCATTAATTTGTTAACTTTTCTTAAGTTTTCACTTACGTAATTTTGAATTGTTATTAGTTATTTGGGTAGAGAAGAGTAATGCTCCTGTTTTACAAAATGTAAATAATGCTCACAACATAATTCAAAATAATAATAGTAATTGACACTAAGCAAAACGTTTCGTCATTTAATTTGCGTCGGGCGCCTATATCTCATGATGGTAAAGTTACTTGCAGTAATTGTATATCTTGTTACCCCCCCCCCCTCCCCCTTGATACAGATTCATAAATATGTATAAATTTAATATTTATTGGTTTCCAGCAACGAAAGATCACATAACAGTAAACAAAAAAATTGCAGGCTTAAAAACATTGCAAAAGAAGTTTCTGTATAGTACATCCAACAGTGTGTTAAAATAAAATGACTACTAGGACTTGATTTTCTTTTAAACGTAGCGAGGATAAACTCAAACCATAGTATGCCACATCAAAAGGCGATTTTTTTTTAGTTTGGTGTTATTTGCAGGGGTGCCTAGACAGAGGAAGGTCATGGCGCAATTTGCGCCATCAGAGGGGGGGGGAGGGGGTTTGACTGAATATATCTTTAAAATTGATACCTTAAACTTAGGTGACCTGAAAATTTGGATTTTTCAAAACTCCATAACTCCAGGGGGATCATCTTATGGTGGGAATAAATGGCCTTCCATTCATTTTATATAGAACAGTGGTTTCCAACCCGTGTTCTGAGGGTCATTGGTCGCGCAAGCGAGGGTCCAAAGTGGTCGGTAGAAGTTTTTTCCAATAAAAATGTTTTATTTTTGCTCATCCCCTCTCCCCCAAAAAATAACCAACCATCAGGTATTGTTTGAGAATGTATACTTTTTTGTGTCAAAGCAATCTTTTAAAGAAAGAAAGCACAATTTTCCCCATAAAATAAATTACATTTGGTACCCCATTTCTATACTTTCTTCTTTGCCTTAATTCTTACGGATTTTAACCTTAAAATTAATTATTTATCATATTTCTTCAAGGAAGTAAAATTTTTTTGGTGTCGTCATTATGAATTGTCTAAAATATTGTATGGATTAAAACATGTATTTTTGGAAAGAAAAATTGAATTGAAATTCTTTTATTTGCAGCTTTGTAAGTGTATCTTTTATGTGCAGCTTTGTAAGTGTATCTTTAATGTTTTTCCACATTTCTAAAAGTAGAGTTGTTTAACCCAAGAATATTCAAGTTGGTGAAACGATGTAATTTAAAATATCCACATTAATACTTAAAATATCCTCATTAATATTTAAAAAATCCTTATTAATATTTAAAATATCCTCATTAATATTTAAAATATCCTCATTAACATTTGAAATCAAATAACTGCACATATTTTTTTTAAAAACTCCTTACCTAATCAGATTTTTTTTAATATAGCAGTTATTTTTTTTAATTTGTTAACTAATTTATTTTTAGTTTATTGATTGTTTAAGTTTTTCAGGCTAACTCTCTGTGGGGACTGTTAAATTGAAAAATGTAATGACTCTGTTGTAATATCTTTCTGGGCACAGCTATAATTAATAAAAACATAAAAAATATAACAACTACTCAAATAATGTTTTGTATGAAATATCTGTTTTGCTGTTGACATCTATTTTTGCACCATTGTATTTTCCTATAATTACGTCATAATTATTTAGTCATCAGACTAGGAGAAGGGGCTAACTGGTCATATGACTGGTCGCAGTGCCACTACGACGATATTGTGCAAAAGCAGGATATATAAGAAATATTTTGAACTTATGTGTGTGGTATATTTAATGCAATTTGTATGGTAATTAAACATATATGTAATCATAATTCTCAACTTCATTAATTATGGGGCTGGTAAACACTGATAATCACGTGCCACTTTAATTTCCCAGTACCATCCTGTATATTTGGTACCTGAATATTTTTACTGTTAATAGAAAAAGGTGGTCTATGAGATGTCAACTTTTAACTCAGTGGTCCGCGGCAACATAAAGGTTATAAACCACTGACGTAGAGGAAGGTGGGCCGCGTCAATAGGTAAGGCCCGTCGCACCGGAGAGGAGGAGGGGTGGAGCGCGACAACCTTAATAATCTGGAAACTCAAAAAAGTTGGGAATTTTAACTTTTAAAAATCCCCGAGTTGGAAAAATTCATGCCTGAATAAAATTTTTATTATTAACAAATTAGCAAATGAAAGCTATAGAAAATTAAAAAATTGTCCAACTAGTAAGATTATATTTAAATTAAACCTCAGAACGAACGCTACATTGAAACTTGCGTGTAACAAATCAATATTGGGAGAGAACTGTTTAATATTATCTCATATAATATATAAAAAAACGATGAAAAATGACGATAAATTGGAACTTCTAGTATTGTTGATTTGGGAATTTCGAATAGTTAAGTTGGGAATTTGGAATCATTAAGTTGGGATATTTCTTGTTTCAATCCCTCACCCCCCCCCCCTCCCCTCACCCCCCAAAAAAATTAGTGATGGCACTGCAATGTGGCCGTCCACATTTATTTAGTTGACAGTGTTTAAATTATTTGTGATGAAATTATGGAAAGTAGAAAGTGATAATTTGTCCAATATTTCCATTTGAAGTCAAAATATCCTTCTAAAATTACATATGTGGCATAGAAAACTTCAACAGGTTGAGAAAACAATTCAAGTTGAACAAAACGTTACTAAAAAGTATAAATTTACAAGTTTGGAGAGATCTAAAGCTGAACTTGATAAATGATCTACCATCGTGAAGAAGAAAATGTACCTGCGTCTCCCAGGCTAGTCACTAATGCACTACCATCCCGCCTGTCATTTCTACCGCTTAAGAGGGAAAAGGTTTCAAAATTTGGACATGCTCTGTCGGTTTAACCTTTGTAACTTCAGTCCTAATCGATGGATCGTGCCGAGTATTTGCTTAAATTGTAAATAAGGGCAATTTCTACAATTCTATTAGTCTAGTTAATAGTTTAATCCATTTGGAGAATTCTTTTATAAAATGGAAGGGGACGTTTTGTCGAAAATTTCACACTGGAGCCAAAATATCCCTCTAAAGTTCAATTGTGGCATAATAAATTAAACATATTGAAAGAAAAGCTCAAGATTAATAAAATGATACGAAGAATTGTAATCTATTTGAAAATTGCAGAGAAGTCTAGATCTTAACCGAAAACCAAAGAAAAGGCTGGCGTGCGTACAAAGAATTCATGTACCAAACCTTTTGGTACATTGGAGACTGTGTATTTTTTTCCCCCTTTTTCACATATATGCTCATTAAAGTCCCCCATATTTCTTTTTATGTATATGTTTCCATTTTATTTGAACATAAATGGGAAGAAAATAAAAAAAATTCTGAAATTAATTTTTTATATATTTTTTATTTTACACAGCTTTTGCTAAGGATATGGACACACATTTATCCAATAGAAACATATAAAAGATATCACCAGAATCAGAAGCTTAATTACTTTTAGTATCTTACTTGAAAATTTAACACTTTTTTTTAACTCGTGAAAACATTGCAATTGTAACTTAAGTCAGTTTACACCACAAATTTCCAAACTGTATGGGATTGAGTAAAATTTCCTTTTGGTTTAATTTAGTCCCAGCTTGATTGAAAGCTTGAAATTTTCACACTTAAAAATCAGTGCATTTAAACCATTTTTTCTTTGACCACCTTTTAGGATGTTTTATTCTTCTGTTCTTTCAATTTTATATTTTTTTTTATAAATATAAAACTAATTCTTTTACAATAGTTCAAGAATAAATATTTGTTTTATTCATACAGTTTCCAGAATCTTTCAAAAACAACTATTTTTACTATATTACAGTTATTGTTATTTGCAGTGTACGTGATATCATCGTTTATACATGAAATTGCTGTCGCAAATATAAACTGTTCATTAACTCAAATATAAACTGTACACGTGTAAGCTGTTCTTGAAATATTTATCTCATCCAAATGTATCTCTTGATTCTTATTTAGAAAATGTAGAGATCTGTGTGGATTCAGTTGGAAATTTGAGATTCCAATTAAGTTATATGGTTAACTGGATTTGAGGAAGGATGGGTGTAGAGAAGATTTGGGGGGTGGGGGATTTCGCCATTGGAATTGGGGAAATGGGCACCCATGGTTATTTAAACCCTTGGCGAGGTTACAAGGGCCCACAATTTTTTTTTAAATCGCTCCTGAGTCTGCTGTCACAAAAATAATACGTGATTCAACGTTTCTACTTCAGGTAGCGAATTAACCAGTAAGTAGTAAAGGCAGGAGTGTGTTTTGGAACCAAGTTACGGTACAAAACATAAAGATATTGAATTGTTGAGAAAATTCAGCACAGGGCTACTAAAATGGTTCAAGGGTTTTCAGGCATGAATTATGAAGATAGATTAAGAAATTTGAATATGTATAATCTGGAAGAGAGAAGGGTTAGGAGAGATTTGATTCAACTATTCAAATTTATCAAACAAGGAGATGTGGAGGGTTTAGATTTTAATATGAGTGATAGAACTAGAGGTCATGGGTTTAAGTTAAACAAATCTCATTTTAATCGGGAAGGGAGAAAACACTATTTCTATAATAGGGTAATAGACAAATGGAACAACTTGCCAGTGAATATTGTTAATTGTAAAGGAGTAACGGATTTTAAGAAGAAGTTAGATATGCATTGAGGGATAGTTAAGAGGTACTAGATGGACCAACCTTGTCGGGCCTTGAGCCTGTTGTTGGTCGTCAATATTTGTATTTGTATTTGTTACGAGAACTAGTTAACTGTTACCAGAAAACTTGAATGTCATACCTGATAAACATTATTAAATAACATAAAACTTGATGCCGAATCATTCTGCAACGGATAATGTAAATGATATCCATTGTTTTCTTTCACGAGCACTTTGTTGGAGACAGCAGGAACTGATTGGGCTTCTGTTATTGTGTGGGCCGTGTACAACGTCCACTGTCCGTTGTGTCCGCGGCCAAACAACGCCCGGTTGCTGTCCAGGCCTAGATTGTAGCCCAGACTGTTGTTGCGCGGATGAACCCAATGAACTTCATGCAGGTTGTCGGTTGGTCTGATCTGGCACAACCTGTTTGTATTTTATTTTGTTATTAGTACATCATAAAAATATTATTAATGATAGAGTTTATGTATCACAGCATAAAAAGAAGGCTCTTACTTAAAGCGTCAATATATCAACAACATATAGAAGCAGCGACTTAGGGGAAATGTATGATTCTGTTAAATTCCAATTCAAAGGGCTTGCAGTCTTTGGTGTATGCAGGATTCTCATATAAAAGCACTTACCACCTCAGCAATATTTACTATTGTGCTCTTTGTGTTCTTTTACGTTTCCGAAGCCATCTCCTTTGTTTCTTCACGGATATATCGGTTATATATAATAGCAAATTAGAAGAGATTTTCAAGTGAAATGTTTTTTATAATATGTTTTTATTTAACTAAATAATTTGTTGTAATATCAAGTATTGTCACGTTGATTGGAGAATACAAACCACGTGGTTTGTATTCTCCACTCACATAGCCATCTAACGCGCCTTAATAAAGTCCCTGAAGGCTTTACAAATGTCAAATATCAAATTTATATGGAATGTATCAGTATTTGTTTTTAAATGTTTCTGATTTCCAGTGGCCAATGCTTTTTAATTCCAGTTAATTCTTTTTTTACATTAAATATATGGACAGTGTCAATTATCGAACTCTTACAAACTCTGAACACTTGCGCTGTGGAGTTGTATATTGCGTTGGCTCCCCGTAAAACAGTTTTCTGGTGCTGTTATGACTTGTGGAAGGGGGCTCCTGTTGGAACAAGCACTGCGACCGGAGGTCTATTGTACTGTCTGGTGCTGTTACTTCACCAAAATAGCCGTTCTGATTTACATTTCAAATAAATTATTATATAAGAATAAGTTCGTTGGTATAATTAATATTTCGTCGTTTTCTAGGCATATTTTAATGTCTATCTGTACACTGTTAAAAATTTCAGTTCAAACATTGTACCATAGAGGAAGAGATAATCAAAAATCCAAATAAGTAACATTAAAATTATACTTATGATAATATTTAGTCAGGCAAAAAAAGTTAATAAACCAAACCGACCATTATTTCTACTAAAAATGTAAAGGATATATGAAATTTAAATTAAAACACTAAGCAACCAGGAATATAAATAAAAAATATATATAATTATCGTGATCTTAGAGAACACTTTTTAAAATGAAATAAATTATACACAAAATATTGAATAATATATTTTTTTAGATTTGGGGCAAATCTATATTGCATATACACATTAAAAACAATTAGATAAATCTGGTAGAATAATTTTTTTAAAATTAATTTTACTGGAGAAATAAGCTTTCCTAGTAATTTAAAAAGGACTATGTTGGGTCTTTCTTGGTATCTTACGGGTCAAAACCTTTCTTTATAGTACTTTTTTTTTTATTGTGAAGCAAGTTATGACAAACCTCATTTTTACAATGGACATTTGCCTTCTAAAATACTGAGAATTAAAGACTTACTTTCAATAATGCTTACTTTTTATACACACTTCCACAGAGAAGCAATTTTGGAGGCGATCCCAAGAAGTCAACCATCTTCAGAAGATAGATATCGTTGTCTTTCGGCGTCCTCTCTACATCACAGGAGTTAGGAGGAATCGGGCAATCAGGGGCGTCATCTACGGGCCCGGTTCTCACACTCTCTTTCAGTTCCAGATCTGCAGAGAAGTGATAGAGAACGTTGCGACCAGCGACAAACACGTCTCCGTTCTGGGAATCGACAACCATGTCGGAAAATCTAATGCCTTCAGGGTCAGTGAAGGATGGTAAAGTGTCCACGAAACGGGACGCAGAAGACACAGTAAGGTATGTGTGTAAAGTCCAATGTACGAGGTAGATTATTAGTTCACTCTTTCGAAGCATCTACAAAGTAAAACGTTATAGCTATGTAGTTATCCAAAAACCTCGTATTTTAAGAGACAAACAGTCGTAAACAAAAAATTCAATAAAAAATTCCATTACAAAATACTACTCGAACAACCTTTTAAGAAAACATACGGGAGAAGGTTTGGCACAAAACCAACTTTATCTACCAAATCAAAATGTTCAGTATTTAAAAAAAAAAAACTTTTTTCAATAATTCTTCTTTTTTTTGGGTTTGCCAGCTTCGCTACAAAAATACTAGAAAATCCTACAAAGCATCCAACAAATTATACCGACGTTTCATATAATATGGGGTAGCGATAACGCGAATTTTAGTTCAACGTTTCACCACTAATTGTTATCCGTGATATCACCACAAAATGGTGAAACAAAGCACTAAATAATGGTTGTAGTTAAATGAGTACAAAATTTTGGTTCAAGGTCGTACTAAATTTTTAACAGTGTAATAAAGTTTCTATCATGTGTAACATAGCTTCTTAAAATTTTCACTTGCTTAACTAATACTATTATAACATATAATTACTTACTATGTCTGATTCACCTTATCTGCACAGTAAGAATATACAAGAGTATTCCATAAATTCTGCCTCTACATTAAAAAAGAAACATTTAAGCAACCTTCTACTTTAGATTAAATCACATTCCTAAAATACTTCCTAAATAAATAAAAATCCATTTCCATGCGACAAGTTTTATCTATTGCATCAAAACATTCGGAAGGATATTTGACGTCACCACATCACAGAACTTCCCCAATATAGCTGAGAAGCACCTTTTGAATTGTACTGGTTTTGTAAAATCACGAAAAAAAATCCAAGTACAGTTAACTGGGGTGACTTTGACAAATTATAAACTTTACACTTCAATTTCAAACACTTTCCGTCTTAATTTCGGATATAAAAAAAAATTATTCCTTTTTTTTTCAACGATTAGTGAATGCTATAAGCGTTTTTATAATTTTTTATATAAATTACTCATTTTTTTGTAAAAATTAAAAAAGTGGGTGACAGTGCATTAAAAATAAATAATTTTGACCACCTACTATTTTTTCATATTTTAATGATGATTTTTTTTAGCATTTACACTTCATTGAAGTGGTAAAAGATCCAGGACAAAATAATAAAAAAATATTCCAAACAACGAAATAAAACTCGAATTGTGAAACTTTTCTCCACTAATGACATTTAATAAATTCCAAAAAATGTGTGAAATATTATTACTCCTTAAAAAAATGAATTCCTAACAGAAATTGAAAAAAATGAACAATCAATGAATTCACTTGCAAAACAGGTATTGAAAAATTCAAATCACTTACGAAACAACATAAAAGTCTTTTGAAAACAAAACGCTCCACTTTGTTTCTTTATATGTGTTGGGAAAGGGGGTGGGGGAGTGAGAGAGACTGAATATTCAATAATATCATCTTGTCATTGGACGCTTGATTCATCTGGTCTTTCTGGAAATTCTGATTTGTTTCCCCTTTGTATGACATTCACAAGAAGACTTTTAAGACATCGACAGTTGAGGCGCTGACATGGGGAAGACAGTAAGTCACAAAAAGTAAATTTTACAGGCGAAGCATTTGTTCTCCAGGCCAAGTATCGTGGACTACATGCAAGTGCCATCTTTCGTCACTGGTAGAACTTAAACCATTTTGCCGATTGACTTACTGTTTACTCCATTCCAATGGCTTGAGCGTTTACTGTTTTTTCCGTGAAAAAAATGAAAAACTCGAAATTTGTGACTTACTCTCTTCTCCATGTCAGCCCCTCTGTTGTTCGGATGTTGAGAACTTTCAACATATAATATATCACCGATTTCACCAAGAATTTTACAATAATATTGTTTCCAAAGTTGTATGTTAGAGAAAGATAAGTGTTATCATATCAGATGTTGTGTAATAAGTATTATGAGTGATTTTTTTTTAAATTTTTTAACAGAAAATAAGTCACTTTGTCCACCCTTCTTTTTGTCTTTAAATTGACATTTACAAACAAACAAACCAAAAACATACCAAAATTGGTCATTCAAATTTTGCCTGTTAGGAGGTCTTTCCAATAAATCACAAATAAATCATTGTGTTTTTATTGTCAGAAAGATAGAACTGATAATCTATGTTTATGGCAATAAAGACTCAATGACAACAATGTTGTATCTCAGAAGGTTAACTCAGTGCTTCGAATTTCTCGGGCGATGGTTTGACTTACTTTTTTCGGAATATGAAACGTTTTTGCAAAAGGCGGCCAAAGGTGACGCTAATAATTTTAATAAATTTTACAAACATTTCTAAACAATATGCTTAGTAAAATATTAATGACATTGATCAAGCATATAAATAGTTACTAAATCTTCTTTTGTTTAACGTAAAACATTTCAACTTATCTATAAGAACCATAAATTAGCATTCATTTTGGAAACCGTAAAGAGAAAGACTACGTAGACATTTGTGTGGAAGTAAAATAATGTCGTTCGCGCGAGATTTAGTTAAGTCAAAGCACTGAAACATTTTCAAAATTGTTTCAATACATTGTAAAATTAATTTTATTTAAATAGCAAAAATGCATCATTATAAAAAAAATATTGTATATAATATATTCGTTAAATATTTTTGTATAGAATTCGTTAAATATTTTTGTATAGAATTCGTTAAATATTTTTGTATAGAATTCGTTAAATATTTTTGTATAGAATTCGTTAAATATTTTTGTATAGAATTCGTTAAATATTTTTGTATAGAAATCGTTAAGTATTTTTGTATAGAAATCGTTAAATATTTTTTGTATAGAATTCGTTAAATATTTTTGTATAGAATTCGTTAAATATTTTTGTATAGAATTCGTTAAATATTTTTGTATAGAAATCGTTAAATATTTTTGTATAGAATTCATTAAATATTTTTGTATGGAATTCGTTAAATATTTTTGTATAGAAATCGTTAAGTATTTTTGTATAGAATTCGTTAAATATTTTTGTATAGAATTCGTTAAATATTTTTGTATAGAATTCGTTAAATATTTTTGTATAGAATTCGTTAAATATTTTTGTATAGAAATCGTTAAGTATTTTTGTATAGAAATCGTTAAATATTTTTGTATAGAAATCGTTAAGTATTTTTGTATAGAAATCGTTAAATATTTTTTGTATAGAATTCGTTAAATATTTTTGTATAGAATTCGTTAAATATTTTTGTATAGAATTCGTTAAATATTTTTGTATAGAAATCGTTAAATATTTTTGTATAGAATTCATTAAATATTTTTGTATAGAATTCGTTAAATATTTTTGTATAGAAATCGTTAAGTATTTTTGTATAGAATTCGTTAAATATTTTTGTATATAATTCGTTAAATATTTTTGTATAGAATTCGTTAAATATTTTTGTATAGAATTCGTTAAGTATTTTTGTATAAAATTCGTTAAATATTTTTGTATAGAATATATTTTTGGACAGCAAAACATAAATTTGATGGGCCAAATAAAACCTGACTGTGTTGCAGCACGACTAAAGCTATTTTGCGTAAAAATTAATGTCAGAAGATTATAGAAGATCATCCTTTCTTTTTCATATGTACTCATCAAGTACCCCCCCTCTCCCGCCCCCCCCCCCGCCCCCCCCCGCATACATACCCACTTCAATCAGAAAATGACGAAAAGAAAATATTCTGAAATTAATTTTATAGTTTCTTTTAATTTTTATTTTCGCAGAACTGTTACTAAGAGTATGGACGCAAATTTACCCAACAAATGCATAGAAAAGATAACACCACCAATTAGAAGTATAATCACTATTAGAATTTGACTTGCACATTTAACACTTATTTAAATTTTATGAAAACATTTTTATAGTCACTTAAGTTATTTAGTTAAGTCCTGACACATCAAAGGGTGAGTTTCTGCATATTAATTACTGAAATATAACTGTGTTACTAAAATATGTTTATATTGGGAGGTAAATGTAAAAAAAACTATCTTGGGGAGGTTGTTAATAAATATTTATTTTATTATTCTATTAAATCATATACATGTCAATTATATACAATAGATTTATAATTCAGTATGTTTTTTCTCATTTATTCTCTTAATTCCTTTATGAAGGTACTCTGTAATCAGAAGAAAGTGAGTGAATATGGCTGAAAATGGTTATTGCAAGTATAAAAGCTTGCGCATGTCCGATTAAAATATTCTCAATTTTCTATAGAATTAATTTTGTTTCTCAACTTTTCTAATTTTGCATTTAATGTAATTGATATTTATATTATCATGCAGATATTTCTTTATAAATTTAATTGTATATTCTTAACATCACAAGCCATTTCATTTTTTTAATATTAATATCAAATTTAAATCAAATTGAGGACTCCTTGTTCATAGCTATGTATTCATTCTCTACACAATAAGATTTTTCTAAGATTTCCTTGTTTAAAACGTGGCCGTCCATTCTAAGGTAGGTTTCTTTGCAATTGTAGTACACTGTGTGCTGGGCAGGAACGCTTTTCGACTGGGCTTCCTTTTGCACTCTACTGAGTAGCCTCTGCCGTATGTGACTGACACACTCGTGAAGCAAAGGGAAATCAGGCCGTTGCTTAGAATCTTTGTTCCAGCATGCCAGCATCACACTATATCTGGAAAAAAAGTAAGCGTAATTAGTGAAATAATGGCAGAGTTCATGCTTAAGAATTATAAATTTTAAAATCTCGCCAACATTACAATATTCAACTAAATTTTATATCGTAATGTTTACAAAATTCACCCTCTTTTAGTAGGTTTGAATGGTATAACTAAATGTTTTTTTTAGATGGTTAAAAATTCTGGCTGACTGAAAGAGGTCGCACCAGGGTTTGTGGAGGTTGAAGTACTTGATTAGTTAAGTGAAGATACTTACGGTTATATAATGAATATATTTTATACCAGCTGCCTCATCCAAAAGTATTAATAATTTGTCAAGAATAACATTCTTGAGTTTTTTCGTATTTCTCAAGCGTAAAAGTATAGAAAATATACAAATTTAGAAATTCCTAAATTAAAAACTAAAATTCAAAGTTTTGAACTGCATGATAGTTTAGCGCTACCAAATATATTTAATTTAATTAAAAGTAATTTAATTTAAACCAAATTTATTTAAAGTAATTAAAATATTGTATGTAAGTGTTGTTATATATGGTAAATATGAAATGAAATCCGACGGCACTTATAGGTCATATAGCATTTATGTAAATAATACTTTGGAGAATATAATCCAGATTTCTGAAAATTACTAAGAAATATTTTGACACAAATTAAATTTGCATTTTTTGTGCATTTTCCTACACTGTTTTGAACTTGTTAGCTTTCCTCTGGAAAATGTATTATTAAATCAGTTTATTTACCAAAATCACCTTAAATCCATACTTCAAAGGCGAACTCATTTAGATTAAAGTAAAGTTTGTCCATAATTAGAGTTCCAAAATTCTGAGATACCGTCAGCCGTAACAATTCATAAGAGAAATAAACTTTGTGAACCCCTGAATTAAGATATGGGAAAAACAATTAGCGAAAACAAAATCCAAGTTTCAAATGTTATAGAGGCACAATCTAATTTTAATATTAAAATAATACACATTACTACCTTGATTTGAAACTAAAACTATTGATTAGAAACTAAAGCAAATGTTTTTCAACGTGACAACTAAATTTGCCTTCTATCTTCTGAAATATCAATTTGGCCTGTTAAACAGTTAAGCAGTGAATGTCTCGTAATATTGGGTATTTCTGTTCTCGAGTAGCTAGCTATATGTGGAACTACTTTTTTTTGGATAATTGTCTTTCCCATGCCTTCATTAACGGATACCCGAAGTTTCATATTTCTACGCTGGATAGTTATGCATGTAGGCAGATCTGACTAGGATAATTTTAATTATGAACTCCCTGAACTACAATAATATTTTCTGGCATAATGTTTTAACAATTAAACGGAAATTTACTTCCTTTTAGTTTGAAACAACTATTTAACTGAAACTTGTGTTTTTCAATACCGGAAAAAGCGCAAATTAAATTATACAAATTTTCCCTATTTCTGAAAAAAATAGACATTTCAAGATATTTTATATAACTTTTAATTAATTAAAAAAATCGGTTTAAATTACTTACAGTGATTTGGGGCAGTACTCTGGCTGGTCAAGCCTGTAGCCTAACTTTACGTATTCTAGCACATCCCAGTTGCCTACGTTAGCATATGGAACGTTTCCACGTGTCAAGAGCTCCCATAGCAACACTCCGTACGACCACTAAAAGAGAAAAAATATTCTTAAGATAAAGCATTAATATTATTAAGCAGTTTTCATCTAAAACTCAAAAAAAGACCATATAAAATTGGAATGCTACTCAAAGAAAAAATCGTAACTCAATAATTTGAAACATTAATTATATAAAACTTCGGAATTACTGTGTATATCTTAGCTAAAAAATCAGCTTAAAACCTACCTTCATAAAATCATAAAAATTGTGAAATTGACGGTTTTATACCGGTTTAATGCTGAAAATTCAACATTGAATGAATTAAAAAAAATTGCAAGATTTTATGAAGGAAAATTAAAAACTCAAAAACAAAAAAAAACGTGCAGGTTTAATAAAGGTATTCGGAACAACATGCCTTTTTTATGAAAGTTGTATGTATGTTTTAGTTGACGGTTTTGTGCTGATTTTTTTAGCTGGAATGATATCAGAAAACAAAAGCATGACTGGATTAAAGCGAATCATATATATTAATTCAAATTATAATTTTTTGCGATCAAAATTCTAGGTAAAAAAATTGTGAAAATAATTGTATCTTAACATATTAATATGAAATAAAATATTATAAACGTATACTCACAACATCTGTTTTCGTAGAGTACTTTTGTTTCTCAAGAGATTCCGGTGCCATCCATCTGTAAGGCAACTTCGCATTTCTGTCATTGCAGCAGTAGTAGTCGTCCACGTAGACATCTCTGGACAGACCGAAATCCGCCACCTTCACGTTCAACGATGAGTCCAAGCTGAAACATGAAGAACAGTGTACTGAAGGCAATAAAAGTTTTCCAAGTACACCTTCCCCAATATTATCGTTGGCAAAACAGAATATTCATTAACTGCTGTGCTTACTTACTGAAGAATTAAAATGTAAACCCTTAGAAAATGGGAAGTGATATTGCTGTAGCATTTAGATACGTTTGTTTTACAAATAGCTTTTCTTGTAAAAGAATATTGGTACTCTGCAAAAAAATTTTACTTACAAATTAGTACTTACACCTACTTATTTTTCTTTGAGTACAATTGTATCGTAAATGAGCGATGACGTATTCAAATTTAAGTAGCCGTACTTTCTCAAAAAGGAGTAGTGTGATTTAATATTGATACGTCAGATTCTGTTCAAGCCATCTTAACAAAGCGACTGGGCAAACTTAAAATGGGTGTTCAGAAGATAGTTTTCCACATTGTTTGATGTCAATTGCTTAAATATTACAACTCAATTATTTTACTCCCCATTCGTTTGGCACACCTTTTTAACATTTCTTCTGTTTATAACTTCTTCACGTCGCCCTGGTAGTACAGCGGATAAGTCATTGAGCTGCGATACCTAAGGACCTGAGATCTATTACCGGAAAGTCTTAGTTGTAATTGTTGATATTTTTTTAAAGTGATTTATGAAGGCAGTAAAGTAATTTGATATTTAGTAACTAATACACATTATAGCTTTATTCACGAGATGTATTTATTTCAATTGTTTTTACCGGTATTCAGGTATTTTTAAAAACGATATTTTTGTAACAGTGTTGTAACTTCATCTGTAAACAAAACCTTCTGTTATTTTTTTTAAAAATAATGTTGGTAACTTGATAGTTTGTTGATATATATTTATTTCATTTATAACGGGACGGTTTTAAAACTTCTTGACTACAAATACATATTTTTTATTGAGTATTATTTGGATTAAAATTCAATAAATTAAATTGAATAAAAAATTCTCCAAATTTTTCGAATCAAAAATTGAATTAAAAAACATAACAGATTCTATTTACAAATAATATTAATATTCTAACAGGGTCATGTACTTATAATGGAATTAAAAACTTTTTGTTTACATGCAATTCCTAGCTGCTAAATCACGATGGACAAACTTCTTATCTCCCAGATAAGCCATTCCAGACGCAATGTCAACAGCAAATTTCAGTAGATTATTAACAAGGAGAACCTGAAACATAAGTTCTAGTATAAGAACAAACAAACCGATGTCCATCCTTTATTTATGTCTTATTGAAAAATTTAAAAGATAAATATAACTATTCTTTAAATTTAGAGATTATGATACTTTCTTTAAGTCATCATAGACATAATAGACATGCGCGGAAAAGAAATTTTGGACACGAAAACTTTCAGAGCGACGCTTATTCACATTTACTTGTCGTATATTTTAGAGTAGGTTGCATGAATGAATATCGTAAATATCTTTGTCTCAGTTTTCACCATTTTATATGCTTCGAAATTTTTTTAAGCCGCCGCTTGTTGTATAGTTGGTAAATTTGATAGTTGCTGTTGTTTTTTCAGCTAATTTAAAAGGTGAATTCCCAATTTTTTTAATTAATTTATATCAGAGTATCCAGAAGTTCTGCATAATGTATATTGCGAGAAACATATTTCTCCATGTTCTGCCATCGAGTATTGAGTTGCACCCTCTGATGGTCATTAATTTACAATTTTGGGGAATATAACACACTAATTTCTAATACTTCACAAAATTCAGAAGCATTATTTTTTCTGTTTGGTTTCCTAGGATTTTTGAATTTTCTGCTCTTTTCAATTCTGCTCCATCCCCATCAGCAGGACATTTGTCATATTCTGCTCTTGATAATGACAAGTCTGTTAAACATTCGTAATACGTTTGTTGATTGACATTGTTTACGATTGTAAATCTATTCGAAAAAGTCCGGAAAACCCATCACTTCAGTAATTAAATTTTCAAAATGGCGTCGTTTTTAAATCTTTTGAGATTTAGCTTTTATAGGCATAGATATAATTTTTATCTTGCTGTGTGTTATCTGAAACAACGCTATAATATATATGCAGACAATTATCAATTTTCTTGTAATAAACTAACAAAAAATAGAGATATACATGCAAAAAACATTAAAAAAATGTTCCCGTTACAACATACTTTTAAATGTATTATTAGTTGAAGTAAAAGTTATTTTAACCAGTAATTGACCTAACAATTCTCTGAGAACTCTTTTAAAAGTAAATTAAAATGGTTTGAAAATATTTTATTTATTTCATCTTTTAAAATTAAAAATAATATTAAAATTTGTTTAGAGGGGACAATGTAATTTTCACAAACAGTTATTTATACATTTTACAGAGTGTAGTTGCAATTTTCTAATTGTAATATATTCAGTCTAATATATTGCAAAAAATATTTCTTTAATTTAACTCTAAATCCTAAAGTTAAATATTCTTATAAAAGGGAAAATGTCTTTATCGCAATGTCCCCTTCAAAACAATAATATATAAAAAAAATTACTGTTGAAGTAAAAATAAGTGCAAAGAAGTTTTATGTGGGAAAAAAACATTAGAACATAAAATTATACTCGTTATGATATCATAATAATCACAGTAATCTTATAATGAATCAGACATGATATTTTATTCTACTCCAAAATTCATTTTTAAGAAGATCAGGACTTAAATACAGTGGAATGGCTCTAAACAATTGTATTGCTAATTATTCCATTTCCCATTTTCATTAGCAGAATATCCATTAGTATATCTTCATTAGTGTTTCCCGTATATTCAAAAAGTTACTACTCGTCTAGGATTAATAATAAGAATTTTAAGTAATAACTAAATTTTTAGTTTTTCTCCTACAAAGCCAAAACACAATATTATGAAAACTGTATTTTTTTAGTAAAGTTAGTAAAGTAGTTAGTTTACAGAAACTATTTTATAAGTTTCAGTATGGAATATCGATCATCATAAAAATTATAATTTCTGTAATTATTCTGCGGTTCTAGAATAACAACTATTTTTTAGTTTTCTATATTTAACAATGATGTATATGGATTTATGCATTTATGCAAGAGGAGGAGAAAGAGAGGAAGAGTGTAGACAAATCGAAATCGACAATAATTCTCACAAATTTTCAAAAGTACATAGGAAAGTTTATTTTTTCATAATGCATAAATAGTGACATTTGGCAGACTACTCGAACTAAAAACGTCCCGAGACTTTTGTTACTATCACATCGTAGGGAAAGCTAAGCCACATATCATGTTTTGAACAAATTATTCCCGTGATACACATCCTAATTTCGGTGAAAAAACTTTTTAGTTCAATAAGCTATGTTTAGATAGCTAAAGATTATATTGTCAATAAATAAACGCTGTAGGATATGATGAATTCCTACCTTTGTCTCATCTCTTATGTAGGAGCAAAGATCCCCGTTCTCCATGAATGGCAACACAATCGATGGTCCATTCCCTTCAAAGCACACTCCCAACAGTCTGAGGACATTGGGGTGATCGAAGTCCTTCATGACAAGCGCCTCTTTCAAAAAGCTCTCAACAGTTTGGAGATTGCTCCAGGAATCTGTTACGCAAAATACACAGAAACTCAACAGTTCTTTAATTTGCAAATGATTTCGTGAAGGAGCTCAGATTTTGAACATAAGAACTAAGATTCATTTATGTCCGAATTAAAGAACATCTCTAACTCATTTGTTTGAATAAAATATAATAATTGTTTGAAATTGTAAGGTACTTACGCTCATGAAGTGTTTTAATGGCTACTTTTATAAATTCAGTTTGTTCAGGGTCTTGCAGTGAACCTTCGAACACACAACCAAACTGTCCTGTGAAAAATTTATTTATTTTGAATTATTGTTAATTAATAATTAATATAAATATGTATTCAACAAGACTTACTAACATTTCCATGCTAATATATACAATCTAGATCCACACATTAGTAATACTGATAATCGTTATGAATATAAAATCAATACATATATATAAGAATGGAGTGTCTGTCTGTGGATTCGAACAAAACCACTCATTTTGCATTTTTTGCATGAATTAGGGTACATTGATTAAGAAGTAATTTTTTGTCCGCCTGTTTGTACGGTTTTAACTCGAAAACAAATAAATGGATTTTTTTATGAAACTTGAATTATTTTATCAATAATCTCCGAACTTAACATCTAAACTTTGTTTCGTGAGGATATCTGCAACAGTTATAGAACTTTTGTATTTTTACATTAGTCCTGAAAATTTTTAGTGTAGTTCTTCCCTTCGAGCATGGATCCTTTGTAGTAGAGAAGTCATGACGTCACTCTGCTAACATAAAAGTGAAGTTAACATGTATGGCCCAAGACACGTGGTTAACTACGTCATTCCATTCATAATTTTTCACAGTTACACATTTCCCAATTCACAAGCCAATCGCGAGTATTTTTTCATTCATAATTTTGAAGAGATGGCACGTGATATGGGACTTCCGCTCTGAGACGTGGGCTTCACGATTATGACGTCATATTCTCTCTACTACAGTTCATGCTCGAAGGTTCTTCCCATCAAAACATTATCGTTGGCGACCAAAACAATTTTCGACAACACTGGCTGCCTTATACTATTGCGATTTGACATTGAAAAAAATCTCATTTATTACATTCTGGTGTCAAGATTAAATGTATGAGAATAAACAATATATTTTGCATTAATACATATAGATAAAAATGGAGACATCTGTGGATTTGTACAAAACCACTCATTTTGAAGTTAAGATTATTATATTTAGTATTATGAACTAAATGCAGTATTTTTAAGATTAATTTTCAGTATTGTTGGCTACGTCATTAACATTAGACTCCGGTCGCTAATTTGCGCTGAAAAGACCGCCAAATGCGATATTGTTTTCCCAATTGGAAGAAAGCAATATTTTTGCGTGTAAGTCTTTTCTATGGGTTGTAAGTTTCACGGAGTCTCATAGCAAAAAACAACTTTTATAAAATCCTTATAACTCCACGTGGAATTAACTTATGGGGATAAATGACATTCCGTGGTGTTGAAGAAGATAGGCCGCATCGACCAGGCCGATTATTAACTCATTACGATATCTCATCTTCGTTACCACGTTAGAGGAAGTTTTTTAAATGGGGAAAACTTACTCAGAGAAAATTCACAAACCTGCGCCGACTTGATCGCCAATATTCAAACAACACTTTGGAATGGTGAGATTATTAGCTTCCAAAAGTGCAATTATTGCGCTGTCCACATGCAGAAAAAGCGCAATTTGGTTTCCTGCTGATTCCCCCAGTGCTGTAGAAGTGTAGCTGTTTACGATGACATCAGAAGAAGCAGAACTTACGCCAGCATCTCTTGTCATAAAGAGATAGTCTAAAAAGTTAATATGGACTCAGGAAAGGCCGTCATATTTATGCCTAATTTCGTATATACTTTCAGATTTTCGATTATAACGCTTCTGATACAGGGAGTTGGGAAAAATATGGAAACACCTGGATAAAGACATAAACTTGACCAATATTGCATAGGACCATTATTGGAATTTATAACTGGTGGAAGTCTCCTTGGAAAGGATAAATAAAAGGTCTTGTATACTTTTCAGTTGAATCTTATGCAAGATCCGATAATGATAATGGAGGTGGACAGCAGTTCGTAAAATTGGAGAGGTAAGTAGAAAAAAGAGGTGAACTAACATTTTCGAAACAAAAATCTAATTTTATGTAGATGAAAAATTTAAGGGCATATGCGTCTTCCCTTAAAATTGTATGGCTCTGCTTTATTTATTTAGGCAGATACAAAGTAGTAAAAAATGTATGTTCCACTTATAATAGCTCGATGTCATTAAGTGAACCTGAATGCTAAATGTGCGAAAACGCTCCCATTTTGTTAACCTACTACCACTAATTACGCTCATGATCGAAGAATAAATGTCGTGCCAATTCCTTCCTTGGCGACAAATAGTGGATTCTCATCGGAAAGAGACCCTTTCCTTTAAGTTGGTTGTCACTGAAAATCTGTTTATCTTGGAAAGTGATGTTTGTCAGTTAATCCGTTCTTCCACTTGCTCCTTCAATTGTCTTCAACACTGACCATAAGAGCTAAGTAATATTGAGGTGGGGTGATTATTGAAGCCGTGAAAAATATAAAACTTTATATGGGTGCTGAGAACATTTGTCCTGGGATGTCACAAAATGGTCACATAGATATAGTCAATGACATGATTTTGTAGGGTAATAAGTGACCGACAGAATATAATACGCCATGGCTGCCTATATCATTATTGCCATGATTAAACCCCATCAAGTTTCATCACTCTTGATAACAAACAATCTGATTGGTACTCTTGGGAGGGCATTCTACAGTCAAATATTCCAACAGAAGTCGGAAACAGTATTAAAACTCGACTCATTTGTCTAAATGACCTTTTCCCAATGTTCTATAGAACATATCCGACGACTTTATCACTACTGTCTCCTCTTAGTAGCATTTTGATTACTAGTGAGGACTATAGTGCAATAGCAAATCGTCTATAAAAAACATACTTATGAAGTTCATATCACACTTTTTGGGGGTTAAAGGATTGTAAGCACGGTATTCATATCAGCAGTCAGTTTAGCTGTTATAGATTTATTATTTTTCATCATAACTCTACGCAATGTTCCTTTGTCTCTGCTATTCAAGACACATTTCCGTACACTCCAGCATTTGTCATATGTAGTTTTTCTTGTGTAACTGTATGCCATCGTAAATTTGGATACTGTGCCTCGTGACTCAAGTAGCAATTTGGCTACCTTGGTCACAGGAGAACCTACTAAAAGAGCCCTAAATATTTGGACGAAATTGAATTCCTCAAGCTTTGACATTATTCCCTCACAAGTGCACAGGACACTGTCTTGACGACAGAGGATGCTTGCAACGTGTAGGCGAAGTTATATAGATAATTGAATTAGGAAACAAAGACAGAACCACCTACAAACTCTGCTCTAGCAAGCATATAAATTAATGCAATTGTTCCAGGTGCATCCATATTTTTGTCCATCCCTTTATCTTAAATAAAAATTTAATTTTAAGACTTCTAGGTCCAAATGTAATATTAATAAAAATACAGGCATTAAATTTTAACAGCATATACAGTGATAGAACTCAAAATAGAATGTCATATACAGTTATTAAAGTACGACCACAAATTGGAGTTGTAATAGTTATAGTAAACAAATTATAATTTTTTTGTAATAAAATGAGCAAAATTCGTTAAAAAAAACTTATTAAAATGATATTTATAAAGTATAAAATAATACACAGCTGTTAGAGTGCAGATTCTTCTTCAACAGACATATTCAACAATCACACACTATAAAATGTAATACGTCTATGTACGTATATTTTATTAAATACTTTAATTTTAATATTCCGGCTACAAATTGTTTCTACTCGAGAAGTCAGCGTTCATACAATGAATATACAAAATTATTAAACCAACTAATGTACAGAGCACCAAAAAAATATATACTCGTTAAGGCTACTCTACGGCATATTTGTTACATATAACTGTATCCCAAAGTTATCTAAGAATTAATCTTACTTTTAATAAATATCTTACCATTGACATGCAGGGATCTAGAGTCTGGATTAACTTCGTCGATAAGAGCCGTCTTTTTAAAATGTTTAAAACATACAAACGCGATGATAAGTACACATACAAGAATTAGAACAAGGATAATCCACCAAATGGAACTCAATTTCGCTTGGGCATCTGCAGGTTCCCCAAATGTTAGGTAGCCTAAGTGATGTCTGGAATATCCAATAACTACCTGGAAAAGTATTGTGAAATAGTGAAGAATTTAAGAAAAAATTTAGTACTTAAATTTATCATGATATTCTTTGATATATTTTGCAATTCATATGAAATTCAGTTACAAATGATTAAATTTTTACCTCAACTGCAATATTAGTTCCGACGGAAGTTGAATTTAGCATGAGGTTTGATGGTATATCACAGATTATATATTCCATGGCTACAGTCTTTATATTGCAGAAGTAGTCATCTCCAAGCATTATCTGAAAGTTGTCTTCTGAATTTATCAGATTTAAGTGGTTACCCTGCAACGTTACCAAGAGAAAATTTATATTAGAACATGGCAAGAGGAAATTTATTTTTTGAGGATATTTAAGCAAAGTCGATGTTTTGTTACAGACTGAAGTATAGGCTGTCAAAAGGTTATAATTTAAATTGACCTAAATTAAGTTTGAAAAATAGATTGTGACGTAATAAATGTTTGGGACTTGATGAAAATATGCAACCTGCATCAATCTATTCTGTCATGCATTTAACAAGATCTTAAGGCCTATGTTACCAAAAACACAGTATTTCTGGTCTTACACATAACTTGTGAAATGTATACTGAAATATAAATGTGATTTTATCCGTGCAAAATGAAGTCCAATTCGAAATTAGTCCTTGGTTTTTAATTCGTTGGACAGTTTGTATTGAATTTTGTAATAGAAAAAGTGCGATCGTTATTTAAATTGATCTAATACACTAATCGCGATTTTCAGTTTTCTTCAAAAATTTATTCAAAGTGGTGTATAGCTTACTGATTGTGTAATATTTGTTTCTAATTACATCTAATTATTCGATAATTGTAAGTAGGAAAAGTTTCACAGTAATGCAAAGTGACCATTTCTATTCTTTTCGCTTACAATAGCTTGGATTACTGGGTTTATACTGAACTTACAATTGAAAAATTAATTTCATCTAAATTTTTATTAAAACAACTGAAATGTGCTTCAAAGTAACTTTCATACAATACATTCAGTATAAAGTTCTATAAATTTAATGTATGCAAAAGGTGGCATATTCACTTTTACCTTTATGAAAAGCTTATAAAGACGTTTCCATAAAGTTAAGGGAAACTCAAACGTTTCTTGTTTGACAATTAGTTCAGAAAACTGAAACAGCACCAAGATCATAAATTCAGTTCCTTTACATGAAAACCCATAGTACACTCTAAATGAGTTCACCTTGATTTTTAACGTTTCTTCTCCATCCATCGAAACTTCCTCGAAATCCGGATCCGGATAGTAAAGTAAACGTGACACTTCTTCTTGACGTATGTTGAAATCCCTGAGTGTTTGGACCCCATCCATAATAAAAGCCACATGTGTCCGTAGAGGGTGGGTCCATGTAGGAATGGGAACTCCCGGCCTTTCCAGTAAGGAAGGTGTCCGGCATGTCATGACGGTTCCTCTGTATTTTCGATCTGACCAACACTCCTAAAAATATTCATATGGATAGCGCTGTACATATCTGTACCTCGCAGATATAGGTCACTATGTAAATTTTTTAAATTTTCATGTAAAAATCGCGATATTATGTGTTTTTTATACTCTTGTAGAGGTATAAAACATTATATCCTATATGGATTACCAACGGATATTGTATACTTTAAAGACGTATATAAAACTTTGATAAGCTCTTCTGTGAAATTTAAATATGAACATAGTGTCGTATACCTCCGAGGTGCAAGAATACATAGTATTTACCACTTGGCATAATCTCAAGGGCGCCGCAAACTACAGATTTTTTTTAATTTAGATTTAGCTCATTCGTCAAAGATTAAAAAAATCTAAGACATATTTTTTAGAGTTATAAAAATCATAAGAAATTTTTTACATGTACATAGAGTATAAAAAAAACATTTATTTTATATTTAATTTATGAATAATCTTACGATAAGTTACGATAGTTAAGTTATCCTACTCAGTGCCGTCGCACGGGAGTTGAAACAAGAAATTTCACAATTTAACGATTCGAAATTCCCAACTGGAACGATTCGAAATTCCCAACTTAACGGAGTTAAGTTGGGAATTTCGATGTAGGTGTTGTCCTCGTTATCTGACCAAGGTTCAAAAATACAAGGTTTGTTCCCGGGTCTTTACTTCGAGATAGGCCCCGAACCAACGTCATTAGTCCAATGTGCAGCTCTACTGCGACGTTAATTAACCAAACGAAACCAAACTTAACGATTCAAAATTCCCAACTCAACAGTGCTAAAAATTCCCAATTCTAACTTATCGACATTTTTCAACTTTTTTATGGATTAGGTAATATTAAACAGTTCTCTCGAAAACATTAATTTGTTGCATGCATGTTCCAATATATTGTCTGTTCTGAGGTCTAATGCAAGTTTAATCTTACAAGTTGGGCAATTTCTAACCTTCCCTCGCTTTTATTTGCTAATAACATTAATTTTCTTCGGGCATAAATTTTTCCTACCCAGGGATTTCTAAAACTAGAAATTCCCAACTTTTAAGGTTTATAAATCATTGGGTTAGGGGGGAATGGTGTGACAAGCTTAACTATACTTGAAAAATAAATAAATTTGCTCAATTATTTTGCTGGTCTCTTATAATTTAAAAAAAAAGTTTGCTAATAAAAATTACCTTTTTTATAGTATCGTACTGTTTTTAAATATGATAGCACTAATCTGATATCAAGTGAATTCTGAACTAGTGACGTACGAGAACATTTTATAAATAGGAATCAGATCACAAAATAAGTAATACCAGTCACACTTACCCCCAAAACTTCCAACTCATGCGTTGTCTGCGGTATTGAAATCTTCACCACTAGTTTGGGGAACTGAACACTGTTTAAGTAAATTCCAGTAGCAGTCAAGTTTTTTAAACCACTGTGTAAAAAAGGCATGTCAAAGTTTGATTCAATCTTAAAGTTTTATTATTATTAGGATTTATTATTTTGACGTATAAAAAGCAACATAGCAAGAAGCACCTGTAAAGATGGTGGTAAGGTTTAATTTTACTGAATTCCTTATATTAAATGTCACAGAATTTTTCGTTCTTACCTCATAGTGGATGTTCCTGATTGGATCTGCTGTACTGTTGGATCCCGAGTGTAATTGAAGGTCTGTGAAAGGCCAGTAGTGTTAAAAGTTGAGGGTGGATTTTTATCGATGAATAAGAACATCTTATTAAAATAAAGAGCTATTGATTCAGGGTATTCCGAAGTGGACGAGTTTGTAGTTATGCACAAGGCTGTGTTCTTTTCCAATCTGAAATGAAGATACTACAAACTTATCTCTTAAGGGGATATGGGACATGAATAGGACACATCTCGAAAACTATCTCTATCACTAAAAATATTTTATTACTTTCAAAAAAATAATTCATTTTATTTTTAATCGAACACCAAAATTATATTCCTATGTATTAAGTACAACTAATTATTTTTTCGAATCAATATTAGGCTGTGGTGCAAAATTGCCGGAATACGTAACTTTGAACTCCTTTTTCTCAGTGATGACTTTTTTCATGTTTGATCAAATTTAAATTGATATAAGTTCAGATCTACTTCACGAAATTTGCTCTACAGTGTATTTTCAAACATATTACTTTAATTTGTCTTTAGGGATTAATCATATATAGATTTTATGTTTTTAGAATTTTTTTAAAAATAGTTTGACCAGTGAAATTAATGATTTTTTTTCGAATATTTTTCACAAAAATTCTTTTGCAAATAACAAAAATATGTAAATACAGTTTTTTAAGCGTATTCTTTTGTTTATGAAAAAAGCAAAAATATAGTTTTCCAGAACATATTTTTGGGACTTATATCAAAAATAAGAATGGTCACTTTTTTGTAAATTTTTATTTTATTTAAAATTTAAAAGAAAAATTATATATATTTTTTAATGTTTGACCGTGTATTTATGTTAATATGCTTCGCACACATATGTAGGAAAAAAATTATAATGATATCTGCAAAATTAAAGAAAAAAGTCAAATGTGTCCCCTAAAAAATTTTAAAGTTAACTATGGAGTCCAATCATGAGTAGACGGTGTTAATGAAAAAAATATCATTACATAACTCAAATTGGATACTTATAACCTATTACTCGAAAAGTATACTTATAATTTATTACTCGAAAAGTATATTTGTAATTTATTACTCGAAAAGTATACTTATAATTTATTATTCGAAAAGTATTCTTATAATTTATTACTCGAAAAGCATACTTATAATTTATTATTCGAAATGTATACATATAATTTATTACTCGAAAAGTATATTTGTAATTTATTACTCGAAAAGTATTCTTATAATTTATTACTCGAAAAGTATACTTATAATTTATTACTCGAAAAGTATATTTGTAATTTATTACTCGAAAAGTATATTTGTAATTTATTACTCGAAAAGTATACTTATAATTTATTATTCGAAAAGTATTCTTATAATTTATTACTCGAAAAGTATACTTATAATTTATTATTCGAAAAGTATTTTTATAATTTATTACTCGAAAAGTATATTTGTAATTTATTACTCGAAAAGTATACTTATAATTTATTATTCGAAAAGTATACTTATAATTTATTATTCGAAAAGTATTCTTATAATTTATTACTCGAAAAGTATACTTATAATTTATTATTCAAAAAGTATACATATAATTTATTACTCGAAAAGTATATCTGTAATTTATTACTCGAAAAGTATTCTTATAATTTATTACTCGAAAAGTATACTTATAATTTATTACTCGAAAAGTATATTTGTAATTTATTACTCGAAAAGTATATTTGTAATTTATTACTCGAAAAGTATACTTATAATTTATTATTCGAAAAGTATTCTTATAATTTATTACTCGAAAAGTATACTTATAATTTATTATTCGAAAAGTATACATATAATTTATTACTCGAAAAGTATACTTATAATTTATTACTCGAAAAGTATTTTTATAATTTATTACTCGAAAAGTATATTTGTAATTTATTACTCGAAAAGTATACTTATAATTTATTATTCGAAAAGTATTCTTATAATTTATTACTCGAAAAGTATACTTATAATTTATTATTCGAAAAGTATACATATAATTTATTACTCGAAAAGTATACTTATAATTTATTACTCGAAAAGTATTTTTATAATTTATTATTCGAAAAGTATCCTTATAATTTATTACTCGAAAAGTATACTTATAATTTACTACTCGGACAGTATACTTATAATTTATTACTAGAAAAGTATACTTATAATTTATTACTCGAAAAGTATACTTATAATTTATCACTCGAAAAGTATTTTTATAATTTATTACTCGAAAAGTATACTTATAATTTATTACTCGAAAAGTATACTTATATTTTATTTCTCGAAAAGTATACTATAATTTTAATATGCATAAAATTGTTAAAAACGTGTCTATAGATATGTTTGTAATAATACTAAAGAGTATACAAAAACAATCTAACATACATTGATGATTCTCGATTACTTACTTTTTCAGATACAAACTATAAAACAAAAATTTGTTTGGTAACATTGTGAGATAAATGGAAACTATAAATCAACTTACTTCGTTAAAATACAACGTCTCTCATTCACAATAAAAACGCGATCTTTGCCGCTGTCGTAGTCCAGGTTTTCGCCAAAAAAAGTGACGTTGGTTCCCCCGGAAGTGGGTCCTTTATGGGGTCGTATGCCGTAGATCCGTGGTCCCTACAATAGAAATGCAAAATGACATTAGGAACAACAAAACAATTAAATTACTATATATATATGAGAATTTCAAATTTTTAATTTATAACGTTGCTGATTTATTTATTTTAAACAACTTCTTGTAGTACTTATTGGTCATTTGTGATAAAAATTATATAAATTACCACCCCGAAAAGGGTCAGATGCTATCAAATCTCCAAAAGCATTTTTTTAATCCTGCTATAGCCATCAGGAATGGAACAATAGAGTTACTTACAATAATATGTTTCAAATAAGTTCTTGTTAACATCTTTCCATAAAGTAATTAATTCTTACAGGTACTAAAAATACTTAAAAAAACACGAAACTTTAATTAAACAGTAAACATTTTCACAAATCCCAATTGATGTTGTAGGCCCATTTTTTTTTCAAATTTTATCTTCTGAACAACTTAGTAAAACAAATAAGGCAGTAACGAAATAATACAATTTTGGGATAACATTGAAATCACACAGCTGATAAATTTTAAGCATTAGGTTTCCGTTGAGAAGTACTACAATTTAACCCTCTGAGGCTCATGGACATGATATCGCGTTTAAAGATCTCCAGTTTTTTTCCATCAATGTTTCCAGTTTTTAAACTCATAAAAATACTTCATATTGCAATATTTTTAATATATAATTTATTTAGGTAGAACTTAAAAAAATATATCTCTTTACAATGAATTTAAGTTTCGATAAAAAGTATTAGAGTGCAGAGAGAGAGAGAGATTTTATTTTCTTATGGAGTACCCGAACCTCTATCATGACTGCATATATAATATACATAGTAAACACATTAGGTTAAATGGACGATACAGTAGATAAACAAAATTCTCATCCATGCCATTCCGAACGAGGAAGAGCGCAGGCACGGAACAGGGGGCGGGCCTAGGCAGAGCTGGCTCCTGATTGGCCGGTGGGCGGGGACTATTCGCAGGGTACTTTTTCTGCGAAGTAGTCGAAGAACACTTGGAGCTTGTCAAGCGGATTTTTTTGTTCACGAAGACGAAGGATTAAGCCTTTGATTCCATATTAGAGTGCACGCCTAGGACAAAATATGTATACTTCCATACAGTGAAAACAACTTTACGATTACTAAAGTAGCGTCGGCATCAGTGGGTTAATCAGAAAGTATATTTTCATTGTTATTCTATCTTTTTTATTAAATTAGTTTAAAGTAACGAGTTATATTTGTACATGTAGCCATCTGAATTAGATTCGTATTTCATTTTATTTTATCATAAAAAAATTACAAATGAATATTTTAGTGCTAACCGTAATCGGTAAAGGCCGTGTACAGTATAATAATTTGTAAATGAGAATATTCTACATTTCTTCAAGTTATCTTTATCTCTTGTACCTAACAAGCATATAATCTCTTTTTCCGATGTTCTTCAAAATGCTGCAATTAAATACTTGCTATGAAAGTAAGTAAGTACGTTTGAAGTATATGCTTTGATGATTCCGAGCGATTCAGACAAGTGAAAACATAACCAAACGGAATCATATGTACATCAAGTGTATTTACGCTCTTTTGGCACTAAAATTTTCAATTACTATTAGTCTAAAAATCTAAGTTACTTGTAATAGTGATTGATACTCGCCAAATAGTAGAAAAATTATCTCATCAAATATCTCATATAAATAATTATCTCTTTTTCCGACGTTCTTCAAAATACTGCAATTAAATACATGCTGAAAGTAAGTAAGTACATTTGCCGTACTTGCTTTGATGGTTCCGAGCGATTCAGACAAGTGAAAACATGACCAAACGGAATCATATGTACATCAAATGTTTTTACACTCTTTTGGCACTAAAATCTTCAATTACTGTTAGTCGAAAAATCTAAGTAACTTGTAATAGTAATTGATACTCACCAAATAGTAGGAAAAATTATCTCATCAAATATCTCATTTATATATCTATAATCTCACCAAATAGTAGGAATAGTAGGAAATCATGTACCTAACCAGCATGTAATCTCTCTTTCCGACACTATTCAAAATACTGCAATTAAATGCATGCTGAAAGTAAGTAAGTGCGTTTGCCGTACTTGCTTTGATGATTCCGAGCGATTCAGACAAGTGAAAACATGACCAAGCGGAATCATATGAACAAGTACATCAAATGTATCTACGCTCTTTTGGCACTGAAGACTTCAATTACAATTAGTCAAAAAATATAAGTAACTTGTAGTAGTGATTGATACTCACCAAATAGTAGGAAACATTCTGATGATAAATAGTTGAACCTCTAATACTGTATTGGTGACCGGTAGAAGAGGAGTAATTTGATGTGGCATTTAGTTGAATAGGACCCGACTTCTCTTCTGAAGAAAATCCCAGCTTGCAGGTAGCCCTTAAAATTAAAACTCATCATTATACCGATAACAGAAATACACAATTAATTTTTTTTTCTCTGCTAAAACTAAACAGATGTATTTTCCTTTGCTAATAAGTAGGATAGGCCACTAAGAGTAATTTTTATTTAATAAAAGACTATGAATTATTCCCAATTGCACTACAAAATTATCAGCTATTTATCCTATATATATATTTTCTAAACTGTCAGCTGATACATAAGTTTTTATTTGAAATTTTTTGTTTCACTTCTCAAAAGTACATTTCAAATCTTATTCTTCATTAAATTTTTACATATATATAAATCATGAAATAAAAACATGTGTTGGTATAACAATAACAAACATAATGTGTTTATAAACCAGTAGTTTAGTCTAAAAGTTGCATGCTTTATGTAACGAGCTATATTATTGGTGTAAGTAACGGGAGGATTGGGACATGTCAAATTCTTCACTTATTTATGTTGCTTCCCATTATCTACAAGCAAAACATATTTTTTATTTATGTTTTGTAATTAGGTTGTGTGTTTTTATGGTGCAAGTCGAACAAATGAAATTTTATTGAATTACAAGCAGCAGTCAAAGAGAAGTCTAATATAATTTTTCTGTGATTTTCTGCAGTTTGATTTTCCGCAAAGGATATTAGAAAAAAAATATCAATTCAATAGATATGAAAATAAAATGTGTGCGTGACAGGTGTGTATTGAACATTACATTTCTGTTGGGTAACTCTTTCAGTATACATAACGTCTACTAATATTTAAAAAAAATTGTATGCATTGTTTTTTTATCAATAAAATTAATTCGATCTTATAATTGTGATGTAAATACATATTTATTTCTAAAAATTAAACTATAACATTATAACAGTATCAAAGGAATGAAATAAAAAAATCTTCTACTATTATTTTACTTTTACAAACCATAACCGCATCCTACTCAAATAGAAATCGTGAGTTGTTTCAATGGCAACCAATTCCTATTCATACAGGAATAGGAATTGGTTGTCATAAAAAACCTCGCTATTAGAAGGGATATAAACGAGCTGTTCTACCTGATGACATGGGTCGCCATCCACGACTTTTAAGTACTTTTCCTTATTTCAGGAATATCTGCGTCTAATTTACTGTCGAACGAGACCAAACTTATGTTAATCGAGCTATTTTCCATAGTGTTACAGTGTATTTGTGTACAGTGTATTTGTGTACAGTGTATTGAATGATTCTAAAAGCTTAAAACAGTGTTTATATACTGATATATTTCTATTCTGAATACGCTGTATGAAAGATGTGGTTTAAACTTTAAAATGTTTAATCATGAAGCAAACGTGTAATCATCTGGCTAGCCAAATATATAGTAAAAAGATTTTAATACAGAAGAAGTCTGATTTGTAATATTTTAAAAGTTCCGTAGCAGTAATATTGTTTTTTTTTCACGATTTAAAAAAAATAATTTCTATTACTCACATGGAATTATTCCAAAACAATATTTCGCATGGAACATCAGCGATTGAAATGAAGCAATGTTCTTCATCCACGTAGTTTCCATAACTATCGCCAACTACACTTATTATGGTGCCGGCTTGTATCTTCTTATATTGAGGCGACACCTGTAAAAATAAAATTAGTCAAATAGGGAAAAATTTATTTTTTCAAAGAAATTATGCGGTTTAGGTTATAAAAGTACGTACAATGTGATAAAGATAAATGAAATGTTATTTATATTAATAGAATATAATTTTAATAAAGAATATAATAAATCATAAAATAATAATATAATTCTAAGTTAATATGGAATAAATAAAAGATCAAAAATAGGCCCAAAATAGGATAGAATAAAAACACTGCATACAATCCTTCAACAATTTTTGAGGCTACGAAAACTATATGCTATTGTAAAAAAAAATTGACTTTCTCATCAGGAGAGCACAGCCGACAGGAAATTTGTTTCGAATAAAGTGCCTCGACATATTTCATAAGTAATTATAACCAAAACAATTAGAAAATTTTCCAAAAAGGAAAAATGTGTTGAACAATAGAAAAAAAAAGGAACCAACAGTACAATAACATCAGGAATAAAATAACGAAAAATGTTACCTGATATCAGATATCCTTAAATGTGACAGGTAATATAATAATTTTATTCATAAAGTACATAATAACGCCAAAAAATATTTCTAAAGAAATCGACTAGAATTACCTTGCACAAACAAAGGGGGCGAGATATATATATATATTGGGTTGGAGGGAAAGTTCTGTCGTATTTTAAAGAAAATATTTGAATTCATTTATAAAAATATGTGTTTAATATTAATCAATTATATATGCTCCGTTATTTGTTACAACCTGTTGCCATCTTTCAGGTAACCTGTGAATTCCTGTGTTTCCTGTTTTTTCTCATCCTTGGAGTTAAAATAGTCAGCAACTGCCTTAGAAACACTTTCAAAAGACGTGAATTTTTTTCCCGTTAGATAATTTTGCAGTAAGATTTTTTTCTCTTAATATTCTCGTAAAGAATCCACATTTCATCTCCAGTAACCAGCCTGTCCAAAAACGGCTCCACATTGTGTCTAATCAGATGTGATGAACACATTCTTACACGATCAGACAAATTCTTTTCCGTTAATTCATGTGGAACCCAAACACTTTGCTTTAACACAAACCCAACAGGATTTAATGTGATCTCCAACAGTTGTATGATGAATGCCAAACTCTTCTGCAATTTCTCGACTTGTTAAATGTGGATTTTTTTTTCCCAACATGGATCGCAAAACATCATTATCGATCTTGGATGGTCGTCCAGATCGATTACTTTCTTTGAGGCTCAGATCCCCGGAACGAAATTTGCTAAACCATATTTGACAAGTACGAACATTTACAATATCTTTTCCAAATACCGCACATAATTTTTCCATTCAACCGATGCATTGCTTCCTTTTTGGAATTCATATAAAATGCAGTGTCGTAAATGCACTTTATCTACTGACATGTTTTTCACTTTAAATATCACAAATAAATGATGAACGGTAAAAAAGGGCACCTTTTATATTATACAGCAGCTAAAAAAACAAAAAAAAAATCCTATTGACTCACTAGCCAGTTGTTCTTTTTATTTACAAGAAAAATCACCTGCCTATTTAAAATACGACAGAACTTTCCCTCCAACCCAATATATATATATAACTATATATATATATATATATATATATATATATATATATATATATATATATATATATATATATATATATATAGTAAACTGACCTATGATCCACCTACCGAGTTACTTTCAAACGTATTATAATATTCATTTAGTTCTAGAAAAAAGAAAAGTTGATTTTGAACCTACCTCATAAATGATCGGATTGCATGTGTCCCGGCTGAACGAACCCGAATCTCTACATTCCTCTTGGCGGGTGCAGCGTCCTGTACACCAACCGCAATGCAGAGGGTCAATCTGTCCACGAGTCAAGCAGAGAGTACATGTTACATGTACGCCACAGCTTGCGATTGGATACTTGACGATCTGGTACGGAGGAATATAAGTGAAACTATGAGAAGAAGAAGAACAGTACTAGTCCGAAATTCTCAACTCGAGATAATCAAGTTTAAGGTTTCAAAATTTTGCAGGCTACAACCAATGACTTTGAAAGCCAGCTAATTTTCTCTAATGACAGTCTCTAATGACCTGTTAAGGCAGTCTTAGGTCATTAAAATAGTTCATTGGTGCTAATAAATTTTAATTAAATCGTTGTACAAGTAGTGTTCTTCCCCTTTTTTCGTTAGTGAGGGAATAATGAACTTCGCACTCTATATGAAAAACAACTTTCATTCAACAGAAAGTAAGTGAAAAATGGAGTAATAATAAAAGGTAATGTTTTTAGTGTAGTAAGTAAAAGAATAATAAAAAAAAGATGAAGAATTTAAAAAAAGAATTGAGACTCTTATGAAAAGTCTTTTTCTACACAGTTGTGATGGTCTTCCGTAAACATATATTTTGATAAAAGTTGTTTACTTCAGTGGGTATGTATTTGTTGGCATCAGACAGTATCTGGTTATATGCAAATATTTTACTTATGATTTCTGTGTCTAGATGGTGCTGTTTATTTCATATACTTGTGTTTTTACAAATAAAGTTCTTGTTCAGCTAATGTCTGCGTTATTAATCGATTCACATACAACATTATGGTAACGGAGTCCGTGGTTATTGCGTATAGAAAGAATTAAAAATGTTTAACGCAGATAGTAAAATATCACCGATAGTTCCTGCACTTATTGGAAACAATTATTTCATTTGGTCTGTGAAATTAGAAGCCGCTTTATCGATAAAAGGACTTTCCAACGTACTGCACGTGGCTGAACCTGCAGCAGACGATAAAAGTTATGCAGAATGGAACTCAAAGAACGCTGACGCTGTTTCTTATATCAAGCTGTCTTTATCTGACGAATACCTACTTCAGTATGCTCCTGAGCAGAATGCAAAAGAATTGTGGACTAAGATTAAAGACAAATGTACCGGTGGTATTGAAGATAGAAAAATTAACTCTAGTCAAGAATTAAAGAATTTGCAAATGGGTGAAACAGAATCCGCCAACGACTATATAGCTAGAGCAAGAGGATTAGCTACGAAGTGCGCTAGTTTTGGACTGCAAATTACCAGTCGTGAACTAGTATTCCATGCTGTTCGTGGACTTAATGGAAAATATTCTAATATTCGAGAAATTCTCAAGACCCAAAGAGACAAGTCCATGGAAGATGTTTTAGAAGTCATGCGAGAGGAACCCAGCAAAAAAAGTCAGCATAAAACCTTCATTAAAAACCTGCATAAAACCTTCATAAAACCCTCATAAAAACTGCAGTTATTTGTTTCAATGTCCTTCAAAAAACCTTCATAAAAACTTCAGTTTTTTTGCAGGTTTTTTAAAGGTTTAATGCAGGTTTCCTGGTAAAGAAAATTAAAGGGAAATTGAAGGTTTTTGTCTGCATAAAAACTGCAGTTTTCATGCAGGTTTTTTGAAGGACATTGAAACAAAAAACTGCAGTTTTTATGAAGGTTTTATAAAGGTTTTATGCAGGTTTCCTGGTAAAGAAAATTAAAGGGAAATTGAAGGTTTTTGTCTGCATAAAAACTGCAGTTTTCATGCAGGTTTTTTGAAGGACATTGAAACAAAAAACTGCAGTTTTTATGAAGGTTTTATAAAGGTTTTATGCAGGTTTTCCGTGAAGGAAAATTAAAGGTTTTTGTCTGCATAAAAACTGCAGTTTTCATGCAGGTTTTTTGAAAGAAACTGTTTTTCTATTTTAAACAAATCAAAATTTAGTCTATTTAACATTTTATGTTGTATTTCAATATTTTTGCGCTAAAAGAATTTTGAACAAAAAGAATAATTTTTTTCTCTAATCTGATATTTAAAAAGTTGTAGAAAATATTTCTACTCTATACATATAAAAGCCAAAAAATAATCATTAGCTTAAAAAACTTTATTAAAACTTTTTTTTAAATATCTTCATAATTTCATAAAGTGTATTTTATTGCTAACGAGTTATTACCAAAATTGTAATTAACGTTAAAACTATATCTAAACATTTAAACTACATTACTTAGAAATCAGGTTTTTAATATTTAAAAACCTTTCGAATTATGAAATAATTTCTAATGATTTTTTTATAAATTACTAAAATTGTTCAATCTAGCCACAATGTAGGTGAAGTTGTAAGCATTCGTAACGCACATGTGAGCAAAATACAATATGGAAATATTAAATAAAAATAAAGTTTAATTTTTTAACATGTATTGTTCAATTTATATTTATTGCTATTGAGATCATGATGATTGCTTGAAGCATCTGAAACTTGGCCAAACTAATGTTCAAGCATGATGAAGTTTTATAACAACTAATTGTTCAAATTGACTGATAATTTAAATTGAATTCGGAGCAGTTCTGAATTGTTTTCATCTAGCCATATATTTTGTTAATAAGTGCTCCAACAATTTACTTAAGCCAAACTTGCAATAGAAAGACCGATACAAGAAAAAAATAATAACTTGTCATACACTTACAGTATTAATAGTACTATACTTTTCAATAATAACATTTAATTTCAAAACTTATTTAGAACAGTTTTATTTTAAAATCAATTTATCAATGGTCAATTTATCAATTATTTTGATAGTTATCTATCAATTTTTATGATATAATTTACTAAAAACGCACGTTTTAGGATAAAAAAAGTAATAATGTCCTATTGCTTTACAGGTTTGATCAAGATATTGATTACCATTTACCGAACTTTTTTAATTCTTGGTTAATAAAGTGAAATATATTCCGTTAACATATATCTACACAAAAATATAAGTATTTAGAAAAACATAGCAATAAATTTTTTCTACTAACATACGCATAACTCTTTTACATTTCGAAAAAATATGTAAAGTACGTTTAAACCCTGAAACAAGAAAATTTTCAAAATTGTTTTGTATACAGTTTTGCATTTGCAAATACTAAATTACGACTTAAAACAATTACATAATTTTATAATTACATAATTTTATAACATATTTGTAAAAAATAAAAGAATACATAAGTTTAGAATTCAACTTTTATTGTATAAAAATCCATTTACAATCTACAGATAAGCATTAAAATAAATAATAAAAACTACCAAATGTCCAAAGAATTAAGAAACTTTGCTACAAAAGTTAACAACATTTTACATGAAAATCCAACTTTGGAAACCGCACCTTTTTAAACTGTCGAGATCCAACTTTTTTTGTTCTATTCCAATGAAAAATGAATGACCGCGTTTATTCTAAATTTCACCATTTAACAAAACAGCAGTGAACACTTGCATCTAATTATATACCATGGCATCTGGTTTCATAAACGTGTTTGCAATATTGTTCGAAATCAAATAGAATACATTTTCCGTTCCATTCCATCTGTCAAGCTTGCTAATCATTTGATAAACATTTCGGGTGTTGCCACTCAATCATAACAAAATTATATTGGAACTTCAAAACAGTTGAGAGCAAACGATTTCGGACAACCTACATTTTAATTCTTATTATTCTAAGCACTCGCTTGTTGTTTTGGTATTAACCATCTGCAATTTACTTGCAATTTGTATAATTAAATTAAAATTTCTTTGCAACCAGACCGACCTACCAGTTGAGAATTAAAATGTGGCAGTGTTATAAAAAAATAACTTTGCTTTCAACGAGCAAAATAAATATAGACGTGTTCGCGAAAAGGTCAACATTTTTAAACGTGTGTTGTCTGCAAATATTAAAAAAAAGGATATATATATATGAAAGAATATTTCTGTAACCACCCCTCTTTTAAATCCCGAACTCCTTTGTCAAACCCCTCTTAAAATTCAGTAACATCTATCCCTTAAAATACTTAAGTGTAATTTGCGCATTTTCCCTCTTGGTCATAAAACTCTCTTTTGCCTATAACAAATCACTCCGTTCTCATGATTTATGTTGACTCTTCAAGGAGTTTCTACCCACGCACATATTTTCTAATTCCCCATCACTCAGGGATTTCTAAGTTCAACTGCACCCGTTTCCCCTAAAATTAGCCTTGCCCGAATAACGACTGTGGTCCGAGACGATGATAATTCCCTTTTTCCCTCTTCATGTCATATAATGATCCCTATGTGAGAACACTTCGATTCTGTTTTTCGCTCCGTGAAGACGTGTCCTGGCTTTGAGCTCTTTGTGAATAAACTTGTTCTTTGTAATGTACCACTCGACCCGACCATGACTTAATTTACGACTGCACACCACCATAATGGGATGACCACCCTATGGGTCATTTCATAAGTCGGACAGGATCAGAACACCTGCCTTTTCGATTGCAACAAATGAAAGGATTGCTTATTCAGAGCCAGGCACTACGCTTAAACGCTGCCACGCCCTAACAGAGCGAGAGAAGTGTACTGTCCCGAACTGAAACTGAATTTGCGCTTTCTTTCCGATCAACACCGCTATATGTGCACCACTGTTTTCCACCTATGAAGACATTTCGAAACCACCAGTATGTACCGTGCACTCCAGGCAATTTCGGATCTCCGTAACAACACCCTACGCGTGACGCATCCAGCGACATCGCCTCAAAACAAACAATCCAGCCGTCCGGCGCTGACCCCAACAATCCAGTGAGTCGATCGCCAACACCAACAAACCTCATCCGAGGGATGCCCGACGACGCGATCCGGCAGTCAGGAACTCTAGCACCGACCACCCGATGAGAGATCCCAGCCGACCACAACAAAGCGCGACGCATCTTCTTCGAAGCACTCCAAGCCTCTATGCTCCAATCAACCACCTCCCGATGTCCAACAACACGCATCGTTCTTTCAGCATTCACCCGCTCACAGACACACCCCTCTTCAGCTCGTGAAACCTGACACCATCATCGGAGATCTCCCTTCGCCAGCGCCTTCTTCTTTCATTCCCCCCTACAGCGGACCCTCTCGGTGAAAGAAGTGACTCTCCCCTCCACAACCAGCTGAATTTTGTTGATAAACAAATGTGTGGTTCTTCTCGTCGAATACAAGGTGTTGTTTAGTTCAGTGCCCACAGAGATTGGAAAGATGGATTCTACAGTGTTGTTTTTTAATGAGGCTTGCAGGAGGTACCATGATATAAACTCTACCGAAATATATGAAAAAGAGTTTAAGTATTTTAATATTAATTTGGTGCAATTTAATTTGAATAGTAATTAAATTAGTATAGGAATTTTAAGCAACTTTGATTTTTTTATTTTAACATTACAGAAATTTAAATTGAGTTTTCTTTGATTAGTTCACGTTAAATTGATTTTGAAATGTTTATTAATGAACTGATATTAATTTTTCATATTAATGATTTATAAGTGTTTCAAATTAGATTTAATTTTTGTAAACAAAGATTTTTTTTTGTAATAAGATTTAAGAGTTATAAATGTTGAATAGTTTCAATGAATTAATTAGACTTAATAGTTTATTTCAAAATATAATAGATTCAGAATTTCATGTAAATTTTTTAAACTTTAACTTTAATTATTTTTATTTTAATGACCATTTTGAAAATAATTTTTACATATAATAATTTTTATGGTATTTTAAAAAACAAAGGAATTTATGAATAATTGTGTGCCACTAAGTTTATGATGGTGAAATTTTTTGAGTATGATATTTTATTATGATCTGGAAATAGATTTTTATTTTTGAATTTTAATTATTCTTATTTTATTACCTATTATTTTTGATTTGTTATATTTGTATAACCTACAGTTTACAATGTCAGTAAACGAAGATAATCAAAACAAAGCTCCACCCATCACTAATCAACAAACCGAATCCCAAAACACCGAACCATCAAATTTCCCAGCAAATGAGGATACCAATATTATATTTCCTAATTGTTTACCCAGTTTAGTTAACTTTGACCCCACCTCTGGAATGTCCATACAAAGTTGGCTTGTTTATTTTAATTTAAATGCCCCCAATGATAATATGTGGAAAATTCAAAATATAAGTTCTTTTTTGAAGGGTGAAGCCCTTAAGACTTATATAAATGAAGCAATTCATATCACTGACTGGTCCTCATTACAAGAATTGCTTATTGAAACCTTTTTGGAACCCAAATCTGTGTCATTTAATACTTTTACTAACTTAAAATTTTATCCTAGTGATGACATTTCCCTCTATTTTCATAAAAAACTTCAAACAGGTCGTCATTTGGGATTACCCACAGACTTAATCTTGCAAGGCCTTACCGATGGACTCCCCTTTTTCATGCAAACTGCTTTAGTTGGTCACAACATTAACTCGACTATCCAATGGCTCAATTTGGCCAATAAAATCCATAAAATTAACCCATCCCTTTCACATCAAAATTCTTACGAACCATGCAATATTGGCAACAGACCCTTTGGACGATTCCAATATCCTCAAAGTAGTCAACCACGACAAAATTTTCAACCTTTCCAACCTCGAGAGCCATATTATACTAATCGCTTCCGCCCTCAGGCGTTTCAAAATATTCGGCCCTCAGTTGTCCCCTCGCAGGATATTAAACGCAACTTTAACCGAAATTATGACAACACAGCCCATTATCAGAAAAGCCTTCCCCCTACTCCTTGTAGGCTATGTGAGCAAAATGGGATATATAATGCTTATCACTGGATGTCCACATGTCAGTTTAGACATGTCAAAACTCCATCAAACACCGAACATGTGCGACATCCACAACATATCACTAAAAGGGAAGATCCCGATGATAGGCCAGAACATGATCCCGATTTAAGACTATTTTCAGTATCCGGATGCATAAAAACCAAACAGGTGGAATGCATCATTGACACGGCATCAACTTTATCGATAATTCCCCTGTACATAGCTAAGCGTTTGGATGCAGAAATTGTACCCACCATTCCTATCAAAGTACAGCAGGCAGATGGACACTTTCAAATCACACAGCTTGCTCATGTACCTTTGCAGATCGGAAAAATTACCAAAACAGTTAACTTGCATATTGTAGATAATAAGTTAGATTATATTATTTTGGGACTCCATGAATGCTCCAAATTTCAGCTTATTATTAATTGTTATGAACATGCAATATCCCAATTAGGTAACAACCTTAAATTAATGCAGCCAAAATGTCGTAGTAAACAGTCCTTATATGTTGTCAGGACAGTTGATTACTGTCAAGTTCCTTCGACCTCTGCAGAAATCACAGATACTCTACAGATTGTCCACGAGAACCAGGAAGTCAATAGTTTGTTGGCAAGATATAGCAATGTTTTTTCTGCACATAAATATGATATCGGTAAAATTAACATTGAACCCCAACGCGTTAGGTTATCGTCAGATTTGCCCATAGGTTTACGACCGTATAGAGCTTCCCCTGCTGATGAACAAGAGATCAAAAAACAAATAGAAGAACTTTTGAATCATGGAATTATTAAGGAATCTTGTGGCCCCTATGCTGCCCCTGTCACGCTCGTTGCTAAGAAAGGCGAGAATGCTCGTACGCGTTTTTGTATAGACTATCGTAAGCTTAATGATATTTGTGTAACAGATAGTATGCCCCTTCCCAGAATTGATTCCCTTTTAGATAAGTTAGGACATGCAAATTTTTTTTCAACTTTGGATTTGACTTCAGGTTATTGGCATATTCCCATTCACCCTCAGGATACCGAGAAATTAGCGTTTACAACTAATTTTGGCCTTTATGAGTGGACAAGATTACCATTTGGCCTCAAAAATGCACCAGCTATTTTCAACCGCATACTCAAACAAATCCTAAATAAATATAAAATTAACTTTGTAGCTCAATATTTTGACGATTTAGTCGTGTATTCAAAATCTGAAGCTGAGCACATGCAACACTTAGAAGAAATTTTTAGCATATTTGCTCAAGAAAATATTAAACTTAATTTCAAAAAATGTGTTTTTGCAAAAGAAAAGATTAACTTTTTAGGCTATGAAATCCAAAATGGCACTATTACCCCAGCTAATTTAAATATTGAAAGTATTAAGAAACTTAAGCCTCCAACCAACGTTAAAGAATTACAAAGATTTCTAGGAGCCATAAATGTCTATAATAAGTTCATTAATAATTATGCCCACATCAGATATCCTCTCAATAAATTGTTAAAGAAAGACAACCCTTGGGTTTGGACTGAGGACTGCCAGAAAAACTTTGAACTTTTAAAAACTTTGTTAATTTCTAAACCTATCTTAAGACTGTTTAATCCAAATTTGCCTTGCCATGTTTTTGTTGATGCTTCCCTCACTTCTGTTGGAGCTGTACTTAAACAGCCAGATGAAAATAATATTTTGCATCCAATAGCTTTTCATTCCCGTACTTTACGAAGTTATGAAAAAAATTATGCCATAACTGAATTAGAATGTCTCGCCATAATAGATTCCATTGACAAATTTCATTATTACCTTCATGGACAAAAATTTACTATTCATACTGATCATGCTGCTTTAGTTTGGCTTAAGAAAATCAAAAATCCAATAGGCAGACTGTTTAGATGGTCTCTTAAACTTTCAATGTTTGATTATGATATTGTTTATGATAGGGGTTCTCTCAACTTTGAAGCAGACATGCTTTCAAGAATTCCTGTTGTACATCATAATCAGCATCAGACCCTCCTATTAGACTTAGACGAAATTAAAACTCAACAATTAAATGACAATCTTTCTGGCAATAAGTTTAAAAATATTAATGATGTAATTGTCGTCAAAAAGAAACATTTGTATAAAGTAGTTATTCCTTTCTCATTAAGAAGAAAACTTTTAGAGGAAGCTCATTCTAAATTTGGTCACCCTGGAGTTCAAAAGATGATCAATCTGATAACACCTCATTACTATTGGCCTTATGTTAATGAGGATATTGCAAAATTTGTCAAACACTGTCATACCTGTCAAGTAAACAAAAAACCCCGCCAGAAAAAATTTGGATTACTTCAAACTTTGCCTCAACCAGAGCAACCTTTTGAGCTAATTTCCATTGATACTGTAGGTGGTTTTATATATTACAATTCGACAAAAAAATTCTTGCATGTGGTCATTGATCATGCAACACGTTACATTTGGGCTTTTCCTTCCAAAAACGAAACCGCAGAAACCTATGTTAACTGTTTACAACAGATATTTCAAATTCAACAACCTGTAAGCTTGTTAAGTGATAGAAATCCTGCTTTCACCTCTACTAAACTTAAGCATTTTCTCAGAAATTATAATGTCAAACATTTATTCACATCATCCCATAGACCAGAAACTAACGGAACCTCCGAACGTTGCCAACAATCTCTGGTAACCATGCTAAAGTGTAAAGTTAATTCATCCTCATCCAAAATTCCTTGGACCAAGTTATTAGATCAAGTTGTAAACGAATATAACAATTCTCCTCACACTGTGACAAAATTCCCCCCAAACTACCTTCTCTTTGGCATACTGCCTTTTGAATCTCCCTTGAATCAAAACAATATTTACCCTCCAATAGACGAAGCCCGAAATTTAGCAAAACAAAGAACCGTAGCATATCATGCTCGCAATAAAAGATATTATGATGCTCGATTTGTATATAAAACTTTTAATGAAGGAGATACAGTAATTTATGAAGAGTTCCAATATCCTAACACTCGAAAACTTACTTCCCCCTTTTCTGGCCCTTACGCAATCTTAAAGAAAAGATCAGATGTTAACTATGAGATTGATTTTACCAACAATGTAACAAAATTACCTGAAATAGTTCACATCTCCAAATTAAGACCATACTACCCTCCTGATCAATTGCGTTTAAGGCATGAATAATTGCCATGTAGTGCTTAGATTTTTTATTACCATATATTCTATTATTTTGAGTTGTTCATTTTATTTGTATAATCGTTATCAAATGTACCCAAAGTGTTATAGTATGTCAGTGCACTTAGTTTCCACTATTCCATGGAATGATAAAGAACTTTGAAACAATCAACCTAACATAGGTTGGTTCAAGAGGATCCTCAACATTCACTCACTAAAAGTGAAATGATTTCAGAAAGCACAAACTTTCTTCAATGGCCATCTTTATTTTTTTCAACACATTTTTGATGACAAAGGTCCTTCAACAAATGGCGGCCAAAACAACATCTTCCATAAAACATGCAATTTTAATACAAGACTCGTATTAAAATTTGTAAAAATTTTGTTTTTTCGTTTTCAGGTACTTTGGCGACAACTCGAACTGTTGAAGTTGAGTTAGTCTTTCATTTAAAGTTCAAAACAAAAATTGAATTTTCAAAAAGAAGGGTATTTTGAATAACGTTATGTACGAGGATGTTTGTTGAAGCCTACCATTTTCATTTTTTTTCCACATGTGTGAAACATCACAATAATTTCTTTAGATTTTTAGTTTTGTCGACATGTCAAGTTTATATTTTTTCCGTATTATGTGTTAACATGTTCTGCGCGCATTTATTTAGTAATTTAATTAGTCATTGAGTCATTTCTTTTGAAATTTTGTATTGATGTTTTAAAATGTTTCTTAGTATATTTTTTCTGTATTTTATATCTCTAAAAGTCAATGTTTGTTTTGATAGCAAATTTTTATATAATCATATTTTTGTGAATCGAATCGAGGCACAGTCGTTTGCACACCTATGTCCATGAGTTTTCAAAATTTTCGTTACCACTGTCATTAAATTTCTTTTCTCCTTTTCCACTTTCAGATTCTTCATGTTGATCCGATGGTCTGATCAATCATTTGGTTAACTTCCTCTTCATTTCTTTGAGTGTCTTTTTCTCGCCTAGGTACTCATCGCAGGCGATGTGTAACACTTTTGCGGGAGGGATATGAAAGAATATTTCTGTAACCACCCCTCTTTTAAATCCCGAACTCCTTTGTCAAACCCCTCTTAAAATTCCGTAACATCTATCCCTTAAAATACTTAAGTGTAATTTGCGCATTTTCCCTCTTGGTCATAAAACTCTCTTTTGCCTATAACAAATCACTCCGTTCTCATGATTTATGTTGACTCTTCAAGGAGTTTCTACCCACGCACATATTTTCTAATTCCCCATCACTCAGGGATTTCTAAGTTCAACTGCACCCGTTTCCCCTAAAATTAGCCTTGCCCGAATAACGACTGTGGTCCGAGACGATGATAATTCCCTTTTTCCCTCTTCATGTCATATAATGATCCCTATGTGAGAACACTTCGATTCTGTTTTTCGCTCCGTGAAGACGTGTCCTGGCTTTGAGCTCTTTGTGAATAAACTTGTTCTTTGTAATGTACCACTCGACCCGACCATGACTTAATTTACGACTGCACACCACCATAATGGGATGACCACCCTATGGGTCATTTCATATATATATATTTATTTATATTATTATTTTTATATCACGGATTTTTATTTGGAAAAAAATTTAAGTAACGAATAGAATAAAAGTTTTCAAATGCAAAAAGTAAAGCTTGTCAATGCTACAGATTTATATAACGCGCTTATTTTGTTGACCTAAACAAAGAATAGTGAAGAATTTTATTCATTAGTTTCAAATGAAATAATTTTTAAAACGGTTTATTCTACATAAATTATACAAGATAAATTATGTACTTATTAACAAAAACTTTTTAAATACCTATTAGGTATTATTTATGAGGTATTTTCATAAAATGTAAAAAAAATGTATAAGTTAATTTAGTACCGTATTTCAAGAATAAAAAAAAAAAGGTTGAACTGCTCTAGCTCAAGCTTTTTCCAGTCACATGTGCATAGCAACGATTACTCCAATACCAAAATACTTAAGAATGTCATTATTTTATTTTTAAATATATTTCAAATGACCCCAGAAAGCTAGTTTTGAAATAGCCCTTCATTTAAAAAGACGGTTCTGTTTGGAGCACGGCATATTTAATGTGCAACAGTCCCTTAAACACAGCGGTTACTTTTTGCGGACGACACACACAGACCTTCGATTATGCGGGGCGCATTCTATCCAACTGCCACCCACTCTGGCCCGTAACTATTTTTAAGAAAAAGATAATTCATATGATTATCTCAAAAACAAAATAAGTAATTGAAATTTCCGTATAGTTAAATACCGATAAACTTAGTTTCATTGTAAAAGTTTTTGGAAGAAAAATTCTATCTATCAATAAAAAAATCGGTTAAAAAATATAATATTTTGTACAAGAATATAGCCAAATCCCAATTTCAAAAAATTTCATTTCAATTTTTTTTTTAAAAAACCATTACTATTCCTACAAAAATTTTATTAGAATATTACTACAGTTTTTGTAAAGTTATTTTATTTGTTTTCATAAAACATTTAAAAAAACTGCATTTCGCCTTCAACAATTTCAATGCCGAAGTTTTAAAACAACAGCATTTTTTTAACGTTTGTAATTTACAGGCATAAAATTTCAAATTTCACAATTTTATTTAAGGTTTTATTCTGACTTTTTTTCTGCTGGGACACACTAATTATTTAACTATTTTATCCACCAATGCAATGTCGGATTTTAATGCGAATGTCGGGATAAATTAAAGGTTAGTATAATTCAAAACAAACGATTAATTTTCTTGATTATTTTGTATTTTAAGAAACATAATTATCCTTTTATAGAAAAGAAGAAATTGATGGTTAAACTTTTCAATTAAATTCATACTTTTCTTTCATAACGAGCACATAGTCTCTAAGAGGACCTACTCCCGCATAAATTTAGAAAACAAATAAAATATTGTTGCCAAAATTATTATTTTTAAATTGGGAAAATCTTGTTAAGAAATAAACCAACTTCCGTTAAAGTGAGAAAAAAAAATCGGATAAAAGGAATCCTCAAATGGGAGCTTTAGAAACCTCCCCTTCCCTTCATTATTAAAACAAAATTTCGCTTTTATAAAACAAACAGGTAAAATAAAGCTTTCAAAAAAAAATTCAAATATCAATTTTCCTAAAATTTACTTTTAAGAAAACCTTTACAAAATCTACACAGTACCTGCAATAATTTCCATGCTAAATTTTTCAACATTAAAACTTCTTAAAACTTTTTAATTTGTCTACATAAAATTTATAAAATAAAACTTAATTTCCCTTCAAGAATTTAGATGCTCAATTTTTCATCATTAAAACTTCTAATAAACAACATTAAAAAAAAAGTTTTTAACTTTCGTGCAAGCTTTATAAAAGTCTGCATAAAACCTTCAATAAAGCTTCACTTTTCCTGTAAGAATATCATTACTAAATTTGTATACATTAAACCTTCAAAAAAACTGCAGTTTTATTGAAGGTTTAATGTAGAAAAATTTAGTAATGATATTCTTCCAGGAAAATTGAAGTTTTATTGAAGGTTTTATGAAGGTTTTTTGATGGTTTTATTTACCTTCATAAAACCTTTAAAAAAACTGCATTTTACCTTCAACAATTTCAATGCTGAATTTTTCAGCATTAAACCTTAAAAAAAACTGCAGTTTTTTTGAAGTTTTTATTTTACCTGCATAAAACCTTCAATTTAACAATTTTAATGAAGGTTTTATGCTGACTTTTTTTGCTGGGAAGAACAACAGTTCCAGCGAGATTCCAACCCAAGCCGGAAAAGAACCGAAAATGCATTCGCCGTTAAGAATTTCGAAAAGACTTGCCATTTTTGTAAAAGAAGAGGACACTTGTGGAAAAGTTGTTACGCAAGAAAGAACCAACAGAAAAACCAACCTAAGAACTTGCGCCGGGATTCGAGAGGTTCGACGGAGCACACCGACCGAAGTTCCACTGGGGGAAACCGCCGCTCCAATTTCGCTCTGACGGCATCCAACGACCATGAAGAAACGGACAAAACTGAAGATATATGGCTCATAGTTAGCGGTTGCAGCTGTCACATGGTAAATAATTTAAAATGGTTTAATGAATTTAATAGTTCTAATAGTGAAATACAGTTAGCTGGTATAGGTTCTACTATAAAATCGGAAGGTAGTGGTACTGTAAAAGCTAAGTTTAATAACAATGATTTAGATATACATGATGTGTTATATGTTCCTGAACTAAGATGTAATTTATTATCCTTAACTACTTTATTAGAAAAGGGTTATAAGATTGCTTCTGAGCATAATTGTATGTTAGTTATTGATAATCAAGGTAGACATGCTTTAAAAGCAAATAAAGTTAATAAGCGTTTAGAAATAATTTTGGAACCTAATGTTGAAAAATCTATTAAAGATGAATGTAATTATGTTAATGATAATTTAAGTAAATTGTGGCATGAAAGACTATGTCATTTAAATTATGATTATATGTGTAAAATGCTAATTGATGATAATCTTGCTATTAATACTTCTAATCTTAATGAAGTTGCAAAGTTTGATTGTGAAGTATGTGATGTTAGTAAAATTACTTCCAAACCTCATAAATCTATGTTGAAACCTCATAATCTTATTATTCAATATGAACAAAGTAAATGTGTTTTAGAATTAATTCATGTAGATTTGTGTGGTCCAATGCCTGAAAATTCGTTAAATAATTCTAAGTATTTTCTTGTTATAGTAGATGATTATTCTGGAATGTATTTTACATATTTCTTAAAACTTAAAAGTGAAGCTATTGATAAGATTTAATTATTCAAAGCAAAATACGAGAATTTGTTAAATAAACGTATCAAACGTTTCCGATCTGACAATGGAGGTGAATTCATTAATAATGAACTAAAATCTTATTTTGATGAATGTGGAATAACTCACGAAAAAACAGTTCCTTATAATCCTCCCAGCAATGGTAAAAGTGAAAGAGCTGTAAGAGTTCTTTTGGATCGTGCTAGAACATTAATTTACGGAAGTAAACTTTCTTTAACTTTCTGGGCTGAAGCTATTGCTTGTAGTACACATCTTACAAATTTAACTCCTAGAAAATCTAAACTTAAAACTCCGTATGAATTGCTTTTCAAAAGAAAGCCCAATATTTCATATTTGAAAGTGTTCGGTTGTGTAGCTTATTACCACACACCAAAAGTATACCCCAACAAATTGCAAATACCTGGTAAAACTGGTATTATGGTAGGATATTCTCGAGAAAGAAAAGCTTATCGAATTTTTAATGTTGAGAAAAATTTTGTAATAGAAGAACGCTCAGTAAAATTTAATGAAAACTTGAAAGGTTCGAATTTGTTGAAACGATCGTTTGATAATAATTGGGATATTGAGACGTACTTTAACGATGGGTTAATTCAATCCGAAGCCGAAAATTCGAAAAGTGATGTTCAAAATCAACCACTTTTAGATTTAGATCTGGGTGAATATTCGACAGTAGCAAATATCCAAACACAAAAACGTGGTAGACCTATTGGTATGACTAAGCTTAAAAGTCAGGAATTGAATCGCTAACGTGTTTAGAAGGAGAACGAAAAATGTTAGAAAAAGGTGTAAGGAGATCAGAAAGATTAAAAACGAACTTAACATGTTTAGTTACTCAGGATATACCGAATAATTACGATGAAGCTATGTCCAATAAAAACTCAAATGATTGGCTTAAAGCAATGCAAGACGAGTTGAAATCATTAGAACAACATAACGTATGGGAAATAGTGGATAAACCGAATAACGTAAAAACTATTAAAAGTAAATGGGTTTATAACTTTAAACAAGATCAAAATTGTGCTAAGTATAAAGCGCGTCTTGTTGCAGCAGGATTTAATCAAATAAAAAATCTAGACTATGACGAATCGTATTCTCCCGTAGTAAATATCGAATCTTTTAGATTATTAGTCGCTTTAGCTGCAAAGCTTGATTTAGATATTCGATTTTTTGACGTTAAAACAGCTTATCTGTATAGTGATTTGAAGGAAACCGTGTATATGACTATTCCGCCAGGTTATGAAAATAATTACGGAAAAAATAAAGTTTGCAAACTTAAACGTAGTATTTACGGTTTACCGCAATCTGGTAGAAATTGGAATTTAAAACTCAAAACAGTATTATTAGAAATCGGACTTAAACAACTCGCTTCTGATAATTGTATCTTTATTTTAGATGATCCGAACAATTTCCTTGCAATGTGTATATATGTAGACGATTTGGGTATTTTTAGCAGTAATCCAAAAATTGCAGATGAAATTATTCATAAATTAAGAGAACATTTTGATCTTAATGAAACAACTGAAAAAGGTAAATTCTTGGGATTAGAACTACAAAAATTCAAAAATGGAATAGGATTATCTCAAAAAGATTATATAGAAATTATTCTTGAAAAACATGGTATGAGTGAATGTAAACCTGTAAAACTCCCAATCTCTAAAAATGAAGACAAATGTGTAGACACTACAAACGAGCAGATTGATCAAACCAAGTATTTAGAATTAATAGGTGAACTTTCTTATCTTGCGAATCGCACACGTCCCGATCTAAGTTTTGTTGTAAGTTTTTTATCTCAGTATAATCAAAGACCAGAAAAGCGTCATTTTTTGTTACTTAAAAAGGTTTTAAGATATTTAAAAGGTACCAAAGATCGTATTTTATTTTACGACGACAATCTTGGGGATCTAAAGGTTAGTGCTGATTCAAGTTGGGGAAATGCCGAAGGAGGAAAGTCTTTCTCTGGATCGGTTATTATGCTTGGTAATTCTTTATTAGTTTGGAAAGCAAACAAGCAAAAGTGTGTAGGATTGTCAACATGTGAAGTTGAACTTTTTGCTATTGCAGATGCTACTAAGAATTTAATTTGGATATGTAATCTATTTGAAGAGTTAAATTGCTCTAAATATATTAATTTTCCATTTATTGTTTATTGTGATAATAAAGCCGCCATAGATTGGTGCAAAGCTGCTAAATCTTCTGTAAGAACGAGACATGTATGTTTAAAATTTCATTTTATTAGAGATTTAATTGAAAGTAATAAGATTAAACTAGAACACTGCAAAACTAATGAAATGTTAGTAGATTTTTGTACGAAAGCTGTGTCGGAAGATAAATTGTTGTGGACTTTAAATCAAGTAAGTCTGTTAGAAAAAGGTATCAATCAAGATGATTGTTTATGTTAAATTTTGCATCTACCCAAGGGGGAGTTTGTTGGCATCAGACAGTATCTGGTTATATGCAAATATTTTACTTATGATTTCTGTGTCTAGATGGCGCTGTTTATTTCTTATATATACTTGTATTTTTACAAATAAAGTTCTTGTTCAGCTAATGTCTGCGTTATTAATCGATTCACATACAACAGTATTTTTCCAGGTTTTTTATATCTTGAATTTTCTAAATGACACGTGCCGCTTAGAGTCTTTTTAATTGGTTTCACAAGTTTGAAAGTTCGGGATCATAGTCCATCTATGGTAGTTATTAAATGTGCGTGTATCAATGAGTTTTGCGTTTCTCTTCTTTTGCTGATGTTTCATTTTCTTCACCGGGACTGGTTTCTGGATCACTCTTCTTGATTGAACAGTTCAATCAAGAAGAGCGATCCAGAAACCAACCCAGAAACCAATCTCATTGATACACACATTTAATAACTACCATAGACAGACTATGTTCCCGAACTTATTTTTCTTATAATTTCTTCATCATCTGCTTAGTAGTTTTTTTCTGTTAATGTAGTTGAATAATCTGTTTCAAATAGTTCTGTGGTCATGTGACATTTTTTGTAAGTTCAAATTGAACGAATGAATGTGCAGAGCTAATGAAACCCTATGTTAAATGGAAAAACGGTACTAGAATTCGACAGGTACTGTTCGTTTTTTCCTCTCTTTTTTTAAACGTGTCTAGAACCAATTAAGAGAGACTGGTATGAAAATGCTCCTACACTCAATGTTTAGATCTACATTTATCGAACCGATTCATAAAACATGCAAAAATGAGTTGGAATTTAGACTTGTACTGTTTCTTTTTCTCGCCGATTTAATTGCAATGAGTGACCGAAGATAAATAAGATTGTACAGAAACGTTAAACTAAACTGCGTTTTATTTGAAGTATTAGAAACCATAACCCTGAATTTTAAAATATTTGTGTGTGGTATTTGGTGTGGATTGTTGGAGAATCAATTTATGTTTCAGATTTTTATTTTTGCGTGTTGAGCTCCAATAATATCAATTTCGTTTTTCTTGCTTTCATAGAGTAGAATCGGAGCTAATTTTGTAGTTATGTACTCAATAAACAGCTTTAAAATATTGATATATAAAACAATTACATACCTTGTTTTGAAACAGGAAGAAAATGTTTTCACTGCCGTGATCAAAAACAGAATACGTAAAATTTAAAGTGGTATTTTTGTACGACATGTAATTCTTAGAGATTATCTCACCTGTTGATAAGATCACCTGTAAGAAAGAGATATGATTTATTGACGAAACAGTATGCGGTATAGAATAGATATAACAAACAACGTGAGACTATATATGATTACTTTTTGGCATCACAGATTTTATTTCGATGACTTACACTGGCTACATTACTTTATGTGAATTCAAGCCGTTCTGCCCGATACCTGAAGAAAAATACAACCCACAACATTAAGAGGGAACAAAGCCCCAAATCCTAATATTTTTATTAATGAATTCAGAAATGTCATTTTTTTTTATTATTAGAGCATTTTTTTCTGAACAATAATCAAAGAAAAAGTTATATATTAAAAATTTATTTGTGGTTTTTTTCCGTTTTATAAGTCAAAATATACTTTAAAAAAAAAAAATACTCCTCCTTTAATTTTTAATATTATAAAAAATTAATTAATTGATTAAATAACGGCAAAGTATACTACAGACCTAGGGAGATATATTTGCAAATTTGTGTTTTAGTTGTTTTGAAAAAATAAATATTTTATCTCTCTAACCAAAAAAATATTCCACATTTTTATTTATGTTAGAATTATCATATGATCCATCGTATCATGTCATCTCAACAATCCTTTTAGTGCAGTTGGCTGGGTGATTTGACAAGAAACTTATTAGCTAAAACTTTTTAATAAATAAGGTTTAGCGTAAACTTTTTAAAAAAATTCGTTTATTGTTTACGAAATTAGGGCAAACCTACCTTAGTCACGGAACTATCAATTCCACCACCAATAATTATAATTTCATTGTCTTGTTTTACTGCTGTCAAAGTTAAAAACCATACGTTAGGCAAAAACAAGGTAATATTCACATCAAGGTGATGGCATTCCATTGGAATTCCTCTTATTCCACAGTGGCTCTCGTTATCAATTGTATCCTGAAAAAAAATAAAGTGTTATCGGAATATTTAATTGTCCCATTATTTGGAATTTTAATTCTTCACTTTGCATATTTTTTATGTTTCTTTTAAAAAAAATGGTATACACCAGGGCTCGATATATGCCTCGGCAATGCCACGAGTTACTTTAAAATGGCAGTGACAGTCGGGGAGTTTCACGAAGAGAAGAAGAAGACCGCTGTTGTATCCGAATACAAAGAAAAATCAGAGACACCGAAAAAGTTCCGTAGGATTAGCATGGAACTTCAGCCCCTGTACCCCCTATTTTATGTTTTTGTCATTAAATAACGCCTTAATATAGAAATATTTACAGTACACACTGAGATAGATTGTACACATCGTTAATGAAGCATTTTTTCTGTTGAAATAAAAGTATTTTTCCTTATTTCGTTGTAATTCTAGAAGCAACTTATATACAGATAAAATGTAAGTATTTCTGTATTTAAATTTATTCATATATAGAATAAAAAATATTACTTATTTAGCAAAAACAAATATTGTAAGCAAACTTTCCCATAACTGCAAGCGTAGCGACTAAACGAACAAAAGCATAGTTGTCTGCTGTAGGGAAGAAATCGAAACTACTATTAAGTATCCCTCTTGATACGTCACGTGAAACTTCCGCAATATTGCTTCTCACTGCAAACATTGCTGAGAGGATTTGCAACCTGATTTTTTTTTCTTAATCAGTTTTTGTTCCCGATCCAATAGGTGCGATTTAAAGATTTTCTGTACCAAGATCCGTATTTAGAGTTAGTGGGAACCTAGGCTGAAAATGGGGGGCGCCCCCCTCCCTCAACTACAGGGTGTTATGATATACCTTCCAATAAAAGAAGGGGAGGACCTCGGACTTTTTTTTAAATATATATTCCAGAACTGCCAGATAAATAATTTTTGAGTTCTAATGAAAAAAGGATACACTGGTTGTTTTTTTTAGCATTTCCAATACTATGTTAAACAATTCCACAGTTTCAAGGAATCTCAATGTTAAGAAAGGGACATCTCACGTGGGTGGAAAGGGATAATTCGAATGCAATATTCTTTAACCAGCAACATACTTCCAATAACTGTACCCTCCAAGTGTAAATTGTGTGCGTGTTAGGGAAAAAAGTTTGCACACAAAGCAGTATACATGCCCATCACTCGGTGAAAAACACAGCCATGAGCGTTTTATTACTTCCCCGTTACGAGTTTTCCACTATAAAACCTTGTTTGGCACTTAATAAAATTTCCTTTTTCGTTTTAGTAATTTTCACACTGATCGTTTTCACCATTTTGAAATGTTGAGGCACCCATTTTTTTTCAGTATTCCATAATATTATTTTTGGTGTGTGATGGTGGCTGCAGCCTATGTAGCTTTTGCCTAAATCCGCCCTGCTTGCACCTTGCTGAAATAATTTTAGTTCTTCCTTTATGAATACCTATTGTAGAAAAGACGTTCAATGTTCTGAAGCGTGTAAAAAGTGACTGGGGGGCTTCTTCAAGTGAAGACATGCAATGTGCCTGAATCAGAATAAGCGCAAGTGGCCCTCCAGATCACAAAATCGGTTTTGAATTGAGTTTTGCCGTGAGCTCATTAGTTTTTGCTGAGAGTTTATAAAAGCTCACAAGAGTGTTTGCTGTAAGCTTCAAAATCTTATTTAGAGCCCTGGTCAGGCCCGTTGCACAGTTGGGGGTTTTGGGGGGGGGGAGTCCGACCCCCTCAATAAACTGGAAACCCTGAAAGTTGGGAATTTCAACTTCTAAAAACCTCGAGTTGGAAAATTTATGCCTCAAGAAAAGTAATGTTATTAACAAATGAAAATGCACAACTTGTAAGATTACATTTAAATTAGACCTCAGAATGACACTGCATTGGAATATGGGTGCAACAAATCAATGCTTGTGACAGAACTGTTTAATATTACCATAAATATATATAAAAAAAAGATGCAAAATGTCGAAAAGTTGTAACTGGGAATTGTCAGCACTGTTGAGTTGGAAATTTTGAACCGTTAAAAGGAAATTTCTTGTTTCCCCCCCCCCCCCCCAATATTTTTTGTGTAATTGTGTAACGGCACTGGCCCTGGTGTGCACAATACGGCAATAGCCCAATTGCGGCCGAAGTTAGCCAGGTTTGCCATATTATCAAAGAAGAAAACATTTGTTTATCGCCCAGACAAAAGATTGCCATGGGCCGCAATTGGAACTTTCCACACAATACTTTCCAAAGACGTGAAAGAGTATGGTTTGATAATTGGAAGTGTGGTGAAATTATGCAACAACAAATGACGCAATTCATTTAAGCGTTATTTAAAAAAAATTGATGTAGAATTGAATAGGCTAAATATTTTAGTAAGGAATTCGATAAAATGATTTTATTTGGCAAGGTAAGAAAATGGTGTACTTGTCATAACTTGTTCCAATGTGGCTGCCCCCCCCCCCCGACTCCCTTCCCCCTACAAATAATATTACTGTATTATTTTTGTCAATATTAAAAAAAAATTCTTATTTTTCTTGAAATAATTGTTGCAGACATATTGAGACCCATTTTTTCCCCTTTCTGACATTATTTAATACTATCAGCATGTGATTTTCATATTATGTAATAATAAAAATGAAAGTTTGTCGTTTTTTGTTGATTTGTCTCCGATAAACTGTAAGTCGAATTGGAAAAAATGCAGTGAAACTTTGCACATGAAGCGTACTCAGGTCAGAATGCAGCATATTGGGAGCACGTATTATACATACTCAAAACAAAGAAACTGTAGGACTACGAGCTACTAGTACAACAAACTTATTGTCGCCACACCAAAATAGCATCGCTTTCTTATGACATTTAAAAGAAGGCTTTTACATGTAGTTGCATAAAAATATACAATAGTGTCCAATGTGCCCATTTCTTGGGTGAATAAAAATAGCAAGATACATCGTATCAAATACAAAGCGTAATATAAACGTGAAACTAGCAAATAAATCGATTTTAAAGTCAGCCGTCATAAATGGATGGTTTAAATAACATCGCCTTAGAGCTGCAGAAAGCGCTATTGGTGATGGTTTGTCAAGGTTTCCTAGCTGGCAGCACGTTAGCTGGACTCTCCAATTTACCATACCACGACTAACGAAAAGACATATAGATCACGTCATATTTAATGTACAGCAGCCCTCTTCACACAAAGATGTTAGATTGCGCATGAAGATTGAACTCGCAACCCTCCGATAACCGCTCTTCCACTCAAGCCACGCAGACCTAATAATTGGATACTAAGTTTCAGTCTTCCACATAATTTTTGAAATATTTAAGTTCACGCGGTTGCGTATGCCTTATTGGTTTATCTTATAAATTAAAAACGAAAGGAATAAAAATTTAGAATTTTTTACCCAAGGACAGCACGTGATCCAACAGATAGCACATGTGATTTGCAATCAAAAGGTACCGGGTTCGAGTCTCGACGTGGGACAAGTTCTTCCCAAAATATTACCACTTTAGTGTAATCCACGGAAAAAGCACAGGGCCTTTAACAACACCTTTACGACTCTTACACGGTAAATGAATTTTCAACTTCAAATCTTCTACTTACATTCATTTTACACCTTGAGCCAAGCCATGACACTTGGCTGTCTGTGGGAACCTTGCTGAATTCCTCTACGATAGCGGACATCGGGAAGACGCACACAGCAGTTGCTGCAGCACCACCGTAACTCACATACAGAGATTTCTCGCCCGATCTCAGGGAATCGCCGAAGTGTGCTTTGGGCGGTCCGTCGTTGAATCGACCTTTATAGCTGCATCGGATGAGCATCTCCGTGTAGGATTGAAGCTTCGCGTCCCCAATGCAAAAGCGAAACAGGCTAGTCGATACGGAATTGCCAAGCCAGTAATGATCGGCTATAAAGTATACGAATCCATCGTGAACGAACCCTTCGTTTCTTATTATTTTCTGTAAGAAAGACATAAATAATAAATACATTGTACAATTAACTAGAAATGATTTAATTTCTTCGTAGGCACATATTACATTTGAAAGTAATTTAATTTATACGTAAGCACCCCGTAAACTGAAAATGATGTAATTACCATGTAAATACATCGTACATCTGACAATGATTTAATTTCTATGTAAACACATCTTACACCTGACAATGATTTAATTTCTATGTAAATACACATCTTACACCAGACAATAATTAATTTAATTTCTATGTAAACCCATATTAAACCTGACAATGATTTAATTTCTACGTAAACACATCTTACACCAGACAATGATTTAATTTTACGCGTAAATACATCTTAAACCTGACAATAATTTAATTTCTACGTAAACATATGTTAAACCTGACAATGATTTAATTTCTACGTAAACACATCTTACACCAGACAATAATTTAATTTCTATGTAAATACACATCTTACACCAGACAATAATTTAATTTCTACGTAAACACATCGTGCACCAGACAATGATTTAATTTTGCGCGTAAATACATCTTAAACCTGACAAAGATTTAATTTCTACGTAAACACATCTCCAGCTGACGCTGATTTAATACATGCACGAACTGTTCATTTAACAATAATTTTATTTTTTCGTAATCACATAGTTGGCCATTTGTCGAGAATCTGGACATCTCTCAAAACAAATTTAATCAGAAAATTTCATACATATGTGCAAATTATAGCAAAACAGTTCATTAATTCCATAATTTTTAAAAATATAAAATAAATTTATTAATCACATAATCTATATTTACTTTCGTAATTTACAAGCGTTGCAAAGTCTTCCTCGTGGTGAAATAATTGTGGATTTATTTATTTTTTTAAAAATCCGATGTGAATGTGTCGCAGTTTAGCCATTGAATGTTTACGTGAAATGGCATGTTTGCTAATTATAAAAATATTGATTCAGTGAATTTAAAGGATTTTGTTGAATATTACTTAAGAGGACTCGCAGTCGTCTTTGGTAGACACAGAAACATAGAAAAACCACAAAACCCTTTAAAGTAGAAAACATATCCTCATGTTCCTTCTGTGGTGATTGTGATTTTCGTCTGATACGCTGGATTCGTTGGTTGATTGAATTAATTAACCAACTAAATCAGTGTTTCGGAGAAAAAACGCAAGCGCCACAGAAGAAAAAAGCTAAGATATGTTCTTTATATTTGCAGGGCAAAGTGTCAAGAGCTGGCGCTACATCAAGAAGTATGTTGGTATTTTCGATACCAATTTAAATTGTCTTCCCAATGAAATACGTTACTTACAATACATTTTTGTTTAAATCACTTTGCTATGATAATACTACAACTCGCAACTTTAATTTTAAAAAAATTTCATTTCGATTTGTCATTTGGCATACTTACATGAACCAGACAAAATTACAATATTTAGGTATAACACAATATGGTAAAAACAAAATTCAGTTGACTCGTCCACATTTTAAATTTTAAAAAAAATAGTATTTTTTTGTGTGTGTGTAACGAGGAACTGAATGTTTTGAGATGTGGTACATTTTGGCAAATAAAGAAACTTAGTAATAATATTTGAATAATTTTAAATGTATGCCAACATAACTTTTATGGAAATTTTCCAAAATCTAATCTTTTCAAGTAAAATTTTTCAGTGATCTAGGAAAAATAATAATATTTCTAAGTTAGTTTGGTTTGGTTTGTTTAAATAACGTCGCACTAGAGCTGCTCAGTGGGCTATTGGCGATGGTTCGGGGGCTATCTCGAAGGAAAGACCCGAGGAACGTATTTTTGAACCATGGTCAGATGACGAGGACAACACCTGAGCTGGCACCCGACGCAACCTCAATAGGCGTCAGGACATTGGACCCCGATCAGATTTATCGTGCACCAGTCCCGTATACACGCCAGTATAATTTGTTGGATGTTCTGGACGACTTTCTAGTATTTATGTTGCGAAGCTGTCAACCCTCCGATCGCAAGATCACTACTTTTTTACTTTTCTTTGTCAAGTCGGATTTGTCAGCACGGATTCGAACCACCAATCCTCTGATTAGTAGCTGAACGCCTTATCCACTGAGCAAGTGGGGCTCTATTTCTAATTTAGTCCTGCAAATGGTTTTATCAAAATATATATATATATATATAGTATACCTTTTGAGTTCTATTGATAAACAAATAGCTTGATGCCGAATCATTCTGGAGCGGATATTGGAAATAATATTCATCGTTTTTTTTCACGAGTACTTTTTTGGATACGACAGGAAAAAATAAATCCTCACTATGCTCTGTATGGGCCGTGAATAGCGTCCACTGTCCATCGTATCCGCGGCCAAACAACGCCCGGTTGCTCTCCATACCCAGATTGTATCCGAGGCGATTGTTGTGAGGATGAACCCAGTGAACTTTCATCAAGTTGTTTGTAGGTCTGATCTGGCACAACCTGTTTATATTTCATTTCGTTACTAGGATATCATACAAAATGTTAGATATTCAAAAGAGTGACACGGAGGATATATGAGCCGTTTAGTTTCAAAATCTTATAAATTCCCATTTTTCGGAAAATCGTTTTTTTTTTAAATATTTTTTGCAAGTTCTCAATGCACTGCATCCCATTGCAAAGCGATTTCACCGACCAAAAGTGTCTTAATCCAGTTCAAAAATGCCTTCACAGTCATGGGTTCAGATCGAAAAATACGTGGCTGTCAATCGTCTTTGGCGTCTCCTGTAAAATTTTTGAAAATGGATATATCTGGATTTGAAACTAGACGGCTCATTTGGATAATGCTGTAAAGCGTCGTGTTTGTAAAGCGTCACTGTTTATAAAAAAATTATTTATAAAAAAACACGCTTTTGTTAAACGTACGAAAAAGTAAGAAATAAACTATTTTTGCTAATTCGCTGAAAATTAAAGCACAAGGCGCTTAATGTAGTGTTTTTTTTTAAGTATCTTATATTTCGGAAATAAATGGATTATAAATGAGCCCTTCAAACTGCCACTCTTACTTAATTAAAGTCCAACTGGCAATCTAACCTAACTTCATGCCATTATTATACCCCTTCACAGATTCCCAGCTGTCTCAGAGTACGATCTGCGTAAATTTATATTCGTCGTCTTTTAGTGTAGGAAACATGGTTATAGCGTTTTTCTTCTGTGGCAATTGCGTTTTACCTCCGAGACGCTGGATTGGTTAGTTCAAACAACTTCTAGAAAAACCAACCAGTCTAGCGTACCGAAGGGAAAACGTACCGCCACAGAAGAAAAACGCGAGGGCATGTCGTCGTCCTTTAATCTTATTACTGCGTTTCAGATTTAGTATCTTTACTTATTCTTTAATTTTACACACCAGTGTATGTCCCAACTGTAGAATGTCTTTTGAAACGTTACAACAATCTCTAAGCGATTTGGACACCTATAGATGTCCATGTATATCCAGTTTTTCCAGAAATGCGCAAAAACTTTAAATTCATAAAAATACTCTATATTAAAATATTTTTCAAACCTGAAACATTAGAGATTTTTTTAAAGCTATGTCTATGTCTATTAAAATAAATAAAATTTAAAAATATATATTAATTGCATGTATTGTAAATATAAACTGAACACTCTTCCAGTGAAAATATTCTTGCAATTTTAATGCTTTTCTCTCCGCTCAGAGAGTTAAATAACGTAATGATCGACAGAATTGACCATGTTTCGTAGTGGACTCATAGTTGGAGCTCGACGACGCGTTTGGCAATCTAATCAGAACTTGTGAATTAAAAAAATTCCCTTGCCACATTCAAATGTGTATCAAAGGTACCTCACTGAGCTAAAATAATAAAAAACACTGGAGCGATGACTAAGCGTGCGCGACCACTTTACACTATTTTGAGTAAAGGTAGAAAAAAAAGTCCTCCGCATAGGTTTCCGTATATTTAAAAACACATTTCTGGCTATAAAAAAATACGCCGAATGGAATACATTAAATGTTTTGACATACTTATTTTTTTACTTACAAGAAAAAAAAAGACAAAAGGAACAGGAAAAAAACAGTTTTAAATATTTTTGTGACGTCCCGTGAGACTCCCGCAAAGCGAAGGTAGAATGTTTTCTCAACTTTTCTTCCGAATAGTATGCTAGTTTGGTTTGTTTGGTTAATTAACGTCGCAGTAGAGCTGCACACAGGGACGTCGCAACGGGGAGGGGGGGGGGTGTCGGAATCAAGCGTCCGACCCCCCCAATAATTTGAAAACCCTAAAAGTTGGGAATTTCAAGGTTTGAAAATACCTAAGTTGGGAAAATTTAAGTCTGAAGAAAATTAATATTTTTAACGAATGAAAGCGAAAACAACAAGGTTATCAAGGGAAAATTAGAAATTGTCCAATAAATTCTTTATCTAAATTGAGAAGCAATGTTTTCAGATTTCCAGACATACAGCCGTTATTCATTGGTGCCCAAATAAATGCTCGCATCTGCATAGTCTGTTTTTATTTTTGGAAACACAAACATACTTAAATACCTTTTTACATTAAAATGTAGTATTGCGTAACCTATGGACACCGAACGTCTGATCATTTTTGACATTTCGGTTTTGTTTGTGATGTGTGGGTTTGTTTCCGGTCGTCAGGCAGTCGCGTCGGGAGTGTTTGGGAAGGAGACGGGGGGAGGTGTCTGGAAACCTTAAAAGTTAGGAATTTCGATTTTCATATCTTTAAGTTGGGAAAATTCTTGTTTCAGCCCCCCCCCCCTCCCCAAAAAAAATTGTGTGCGACGGCCCTGGCTGCACAGTGGGCTATTGGCGACGGTGGGGCCTATCACCGAATAGTATGCATCCGCGCGGCACGGTAAAGCACATTGTCGCTCAATGGGTGTACTCGCTCCAGTGTTTATTATTATTTTAGCTCAGTGGTTTGGCCTTTACCTTAGGGTTTGGTTTGGTTAATTAACGTCGCACTAGAGCTGCACATTGGGCTATTGGCGACGGTTCGTGGTCTATCTCGAAGGAAAGACCCGGGAACACATACACATTCACACACACATTCATACCTGCATCTCGTTATTTTAGATTTGGTTTGGTTTGGTTAATTAACGTCGCACTAGAGCTGCACAGTGGGCTATTGGCGACGGTTCGGGGTCAATCTCGAAGGAAAGACCCGGGAACACATACACATTCATACATACACCTCGTTATTTTAGAACCATGGTCAGATGACGAGGAAACACCTGAACTGGAACCCAACGCCTTCAACAGACATCGGGACTTTGGACCCCGATCAGATTTATCGTGCACCAGTCCCGTACACACGCCGTTAATTTTTGCGGATGTTCTGGACTAGTACCTTAGGGAAAAACTTTCCACTTTTAATCTATTGCTGCTAATAACTGAAGTTATCTCACAAAAAAAAATTAAATAATTTGAATCTGTAACTATGAAACTCGACTTTGCAAGATCGTTTGCAGGTTAAGCCTTTTTTAATTTATAGCTTTTAATATTTTCAAGGCAATTACAAAAATCTTTTCTACAATAAACATGAATGCCCTTTTTTATAAATGAAAGTAGATTTATGGTATGGTAATATTTTCAATAATACATACTTTTTATACACACTGCCGCATAGAAGCAATTTTGAAGATGATCCCAGGAAATCTATTATCTTCAGAATATGGTTGTCATTGTTTGTCGGCACCCTCTCAACGTCACAGGGAGTGGGAGGAATCGAGCAGACGTCGGCATCGTCCACGGGTCCGGTTCTCACACTCTGCTTCAGTTCCAGATCGGCAGAGAAGTGATAGAGAACGTTGCGACCACTAACAAACACGTCTCCGCTGGTGTGGTCGACAAGCATATTGGATAATTTATTGTCACTGGGAAAGGTGTACGATGGTAAAGCATCCAGAAACATGGGTTGTTTAGCGTACACGGTGAAGTGTGTTTGTAAAGCCCAACAAATGAGGAAGAATAATCCTGGTTGCTTCTTATGAGGCATCTAGAAAATATGATGAGAACTTAGTTGGTTGGATTAATGTCGCATTAAAGCAACACAAATGGGCAATTTACTACGCTTCATGACCTTATCCGAAGAAAAGCATAGATAATAATGCTTTGTTATTTTTAGCACCTTGGTCAAATAACGAACACCAGTCTACAAACTTCCATATAAACATAGGGGGAAATGATACACAACACATTTAAACTGTACTAGTTCCCTGTGTTCACAATCATCACAAATAGTTTAAACTGCCAACTAGGCTAATATAATTATCAGTCATATTTATACTATTTTACATTAAAAAAAAAATGAATTTAAGAGCTGTCAATTAGAACTCTTCAATTATATTGTATAACTGAAGTGGGATGAACAATTAAACATGTTAACAAAAACTTTTGGAGAAAAAAAAAAGAGATTTCCTAATGAAAGATCATGTTATGATATGCTCTAAGAAACTTTATAAACTTTAAAGCTGTTTTTCTCCAATTCACTAAATTGTCACTTAACATGTTCGTCCACTCAGTCCTTCAATTATAGATAGTTAATTATAGCTTTGGAAAATGCCACGCAAGTTTGGCGATGGGTTGGCGTCCTAAATTAAAAAATTTGAAACATTAAAATTTATGTTCTTGCTGAGTGAAAAAGAAACATCAATTTAACGTTGGGCTATCAAAAAAAGAAGCAAGGATAATAAATGGTGTTTTCTTTTAATCTAAGAACTATATGCTTATTTAAAATAACCTGTTGTTTCCTAAAGTTTATTTTCAGTTGTTAACCAAAGGTATCAAAAGATCGGTTCGACACTGACGAAAATGTTATTCTGCTTATGCAATTATTTTAAAATAACTTTTGAGGATTTTACAGGTTTTACGAGTTTACAGATTCGAAAAGTCCTCAACTATTTTGACGAATATGTAAGTAGATCTGAAGTTGATGAAAATTTCCCCCAATCAACTGTATTCTAATAAGAAAAAACTCTCAAAGATATACAAGTCCGTATAAATACAAAAATGCATTAATTGCTATATTTGACATCTCTTTACCTGCACTGTAGTACTTGATATTAAGAGTGCTTCAGAGCTTCTTCGACCACTTCTATTCAACGCACGGACTATAACATCAAAAACGTATTTTACGTAATCCTTCAACAATCACTATTTCCCATTCGTAAAGTTAATGTTGCATTTTATAACATCTTCCGTGTGTGATATCGGAAACAACCACTACCTTTAAATGAAAATGAAAAAGCATTTGGAAGGATGCGTGACGTCATAGTAAATGTTTTTTTTTTTACTCTATATGAAATATTTTAATCTGTAGCTAAGAAGCGCCTTTATTTTTTAATCACATAGATTTGCATATAAAACAAATGAAACGTCGCTTTTTCATTCATTAATTTTTATTGATCTTGAAGTCTATTTACTATTAATACTATACCATGTACTCCAAAAACTAGAATCGCATTTCTCCAACTACACCAACTTGTTTCACTCGAACTCGGAAATTTGCAATTTTTATTGAAATTTGCATTTTTTATACAGCGGATAAAATGGGAGACTTTGAATTTTTGACTCACTTTTTAGAAAAATATTTTCATATTTTTTAAAAACCGATACAATTTAGCATTATCCTAGTTTAATAACTCATACTTTGGAGCATCTTTTTGCACTTTTGGAAGTTTTTAAAAGATTTAACCCTTATTTCATTATTTATATTTATTCACAATTTTAACTTGGATCTTTGCTACATTAATATCATTCATTAACATCCATTAAACTGCATTTAACAAATCATTGAAGGTTGTTCTGATATTCTAAAACGTCAAAATCCGTTTATAGTAATTATTTCCGTACCATCACTAGTCATGGGATGTGTTTAATAAAATCCTCAAAAGGAACTGATACCCAATCTTCAGCATATGGATATTAAAATCAAATTCGATTCAATCAAACCAAAAACGTTCCGTTTAGTTTAAGTGAAACAAACTTTTTGGATAGAACTTTCTTAAAAATGCACACAATAATTATTATCTACTATTTTCATTCAGTTAACAAAATAATGCACAACTGTAAATTTAAATAAAGGTAAATAAAATGTAATGATAAATCAAAGTCTTAAATAGTATTGTACCGTAAATGAATAGAAATTTTATAATTAATGTCGTAAATTTAATTTATTTTACTAGCAAATTGGTCATCATACCCTAATTGTGTACAAATAATTTCTTTTCAACCGTCTGGAGGTTTGACACGGGTCAAGCTACCCCCAAGTGTGGATCCAAGGGGGGAAGCGGTAAATGGGATAATTATTCCCCCCCCCCCCCCTTAACATTTAAGATTATTTTTCCAAAATTCAACTTGTGCAATGGAAGAATTTTAATTGAGAAATTTTGCGAATATCGGGATATATGCTTTTCAAATTTTAATATATCGATACATAGATTGATTGATTCCCTCCCCCCCCCCCCTCCACTACTAAAGGTGAATAGACGCAGGATGAAAATAGTATTCTCATATACCACATCTGTTGTTCCCAAAGCACCATCTCCTTGTTAGTGACAAACAGCCCTGAGGACACAACCCATAAAAGTTAGAAATGGTCCCTAGACTTTGACCTTGCTGATTAACTGCAATCTCAATCGGGACGATAAAACAATGGGCAGACTGTAATAACTTTTCAGGTCTGTGAATCCTTTTCAGGTCTGTGAAAACGTCAGTCACATATATAGTTTAGGTTTAGTGAACTTGTGACAAATAAGACCTACGGAAGGGGGGTAAAAAATTATGTAGCCCTTGTGGACTAAAGGAGTATTCAGTCAGTTGGCGATACAAAAGATAATTGCTGGTTGTCTGGTTTCAATAGGCAAAGGGTCGCTTTTCTTGACACTTGAAATGAGGTAGGAGTTGGAACAAGAATTCACAATGCCTGAATCCACAAATTATCAGCTTTGCAGCAAGATATTTTCCAAGAAACATTTAATTTAGTGTCCAAATCAAAGTGCTTCGAAAAAGGGTTTTTAGTGATTATTCTTATAAGGAAACGCCTATAATTTTGATCTTGTCTGTCTTCATAATACTGTAGTGTTCCTTATTGCCCATAGTGGAATTTCCCTCTCCTTTGAAAGCGCCGATCATTAGAGGCGAATTCTTATTATCAAATTCACCCCAATAGGTAAATAGTGAAAAAATCCCCATCGTAAACTAATTGGCGAATAGTGTGACGTTGAAAATGCAAGTCGTCAAGTCTAACTCGTCATTTGAAGTGTTCATTCTTAGTAACTAATGTTCAAATAGTTGCGGAAGCCAGAATTTTAAACTAAAAAAATGGGAACTAACTGAGAAATGGGAACTAAAGAACTATATTAAAGTGATTTTTTTTGTTATCTTATATTGCAAAAAATAATTAAAAAAACAAAACACCAACTCAATTTATTACGCGCTCAAATAAAAAAAATCCTGTCGAGGTCAGTCCAAATACTTCTGCTTTCGACATTTAAAATTTTATTACCTTCTGGTATATTAAATTAAAAATAAGAATCAGTATAAAATCATTTTTCTTGGTTGGTATAGGATTATGGGCGCAAGGTCAACACTTTTGCCATGTTGTAAAACGCTCACTTCTCACACGAACTTTCATTTTGCGTGATTGGAAATTTCTGTCTTTGTCAGGTTATCCTTCTAAAGATATTGCCCTGATGTGCAGTAAATAAATGTTTTCCTGTTAAATCTGTGTCTGTCCTGTGCAGTAATACACCCATAATTATCCCAAGACATTACAAATATATATATATATATTAAAATTTTTGCAACCTAGCTTTTACTTTACTTTATTAGTAGAAAACACAAAACTGGATATTTTTCTTTGTTTTCAATGTAAATGGCTGAAAACCACAGTTTATGATAGAACAGATGATTATCATAATACCAACTTGCGTTGAATTATGAAATATTTTTTAAGAGCATATTCAACTTAAATCTTTACAATAAAGTGTTTGTCTTCTGTAATCGAAACAAAGTTTTTGACTTATGAGTATATGTCGTTTTTAATGTCTGTTAAGATGTTAAAAAATGGCTAAAAACATATCCCCTTATACTGACAAAATCTTAATTACCTGTTTATATTGCCTAATTTACGACGTAAATGCTAATGAAACCAGTTTCATCATAAATAATTTTAACATTTCAATAAAGATCAAAGAAACTACTAGATCAAAGAAAAAAAAATGATTTATTTATAAAACATAATTTTACATTTTTAAAGAGTAGATAATGCAATAAAATACCCTACAAGTTATATAAAAGTAAAGATGTCCACAACGTCTGATGTACAATTGTAAAAAGTACATATTCAATAAATTGCATAAATGAAATTCGGTTTAAAACCAATTTCATACAAATCCAATGCATTTATTTGTAAAACACTTTTTTTTTTCAAAGACATCACTTTTTCTTAGATTTCAACAAATGAAAGAATATACTGTGTACTTTGAAAATTCATTACATTAGCATGTTTTATTCGTTAAAGATAACTTCTGAATGCCAAAAATATGTAACCAAAAATTACATTATTTTCATATGTGGTTTTTATGACACTGATTTCGAATTATTTTTAAGGACTAGTTACAGATAATCTGTGGCATTTCTCTGGTCGATATGATAACAATTAGGTCAAAAGATTGTTGGATTATTCCACTTCGAATAATGAAAATATTAAGACTTATTACTATGTAATAATGACAATAATGCATTACGATACTCAGCCTAACTATAATTATTTAAATAGTTATACTATTCAATGGCAATCAATTTATGATTTGAATATCCAAGACATGCATTATCCAAGATATAAGATGTGTCAATGTTTGTCAGAAACAATACATGCATTCACTTTAATGTATTCATTCTTCAATTTCAATTTGTTATTTGAACAAATGAAGCGAGAGCAGGTTTATCCAAGACCACAGTCTAGCTAATGTTATTCACTTTTGGCCAATTATTTTACTACAAGTCCGACTAGTTATAAATTATTTGAGCACGATATGTTTTACCACGAGTCTAACTCGACAATGTAAGCGAAGGCGCAATTATTTTTGAAATTTTTTTTTTAAATTTTGCATTACTTTTATTTTATAATATATGACATACGATTTAAGCAGAATTGCCAATTTTTGTAATAAATTAATTTTTAAATGATAACTGAAATATGAAGCATTTTGATATTACATTTGGTAACCTCTATCTGAAATGCAAGCTTCGTAGCCATTTTGTGTACTTTGGATTATAATGTCACTGTACAAGATTTCACGAAGTGCAATGCGCAAACACGATTAATCCGAGTTCTAAGGTATAGAACATGTCTACGCTCTTCTGTGGGGGTTGCCGTTTTCCACCTAGCCACTGGATTTTTTGGGTAATTCAACCATACAACCAATCCAGGGAAAACGTAACCGCTTCAGAAAAAAACTTGAGGACATGAATCCTACTTTTAAAGTTAGTGAAGAATGCTAGATGGGGCTACAGTAATGAAAGTCGACATTCAAGTGCGTTTAACACATGTTCTATCGTATTTAAACCCGGGAGGAGAGAGGGGAAATGAGAAGCCGTGTGCTCATGTTATGAAATATTTTATATGCCATACCGGAGGCGAAGGCCACTTCGTGTCCATGTCCTTCGACAACACGTTTAGACTACTACTAGGGGAAATGAGAAGATCTAAAAGTGCCAGAATATGAAGTATAACGAACCGGTCCTGCGTAGTAATCTACATCCCAAGATGCATTGCACCAATGAGTTTTTTTGTGCGCTCAGACCAGTTTTCAAGTTCTGCGCATAACGAAACTGTTATCAGTATCCCAAGATGCATTGCGATGAGGGCTTCTTTTATGAGGAAATGCGCATGCACTATGGCCTATCTTTCCTCCTCCATTATATTTCATTTAAACACGGAGAATAAAAGTCATTAATTGGCACATATGAAGATTCTGCTTTCATACGGTTAAAATAGATTTCATAAAGTATGCTTAGGATTGTTCGTAAGACACCGCATAATCTACATTCTTTGTTCCTAAGAAACCTCAAAGATAGTTTTATCGAGGGCACGACCTTCCATACATAAGTAGAGTCCTTCCGAGTCGTGGTATACCGCGTGCTTTGCAGGAACGGCTTCGGTTGCAGGATGGGCTTCGGTTGCAAGATGGGCTTCGGTTGCCGGCGGGGTTTCTGGGTTTACCATCATCTCCAGTATCCGGCTAACGTAATAATGCAGTTTGTGGAACGTGGGTCTTCTGCTGGGGTCCATGTTCCAGCAGGCCAGCATAACCTTGTATCTGAAACAAGCGATATTGAATTGTGCTGGTTTGGTTTGATTAATTAACATTACACTAGATATGTACAGTGGTCTATTGGCGACGGTTCGGGACCTATCTCGAAGGAAAGACCCGGGACAATGCCTCGTATTTTTAACCATGGTCAGATTACGAGGACAACACCTGAGATGGCACCCGACGCAAACTGAACAAGCGTCAGGTCATTGGACCCCGATCAGATTTATCGTGCACCAGTCCCGTATATACGCCAGTATAATTTGTTGGATGTTCTGGACGACTTTCTAGTGTTTTTGTAGCGGAGCTGGCAGCCCTCCGATCGCAAGATCACTACTTTTTAACTTTTATTTGTCGAATCCATCGCGCAAATTCGAACCAGCAATCCCCTGATTACTAGAAAGGTTCCGTGGCCCAGCGGTTAAAGGCGTCAGCTGGGAATCCGAAGATTCCTGGTTCGATCCTAGGCGATGTACTTGGCAAAGAAAAGTAAAAAATAGTGATCTTGTGATCGAAGGGTTGCCAGCTTCGCTACAAAATACTAGAAAAGTCGTCGAGAACAACCGCAAAAATTAAGGCGTGTATACGGGACTGGTGCACAATAAATCTGATCGGGGTCCAAAGTCCCAACGTCTATTGAAGACGTTGGGTGCCAGTTCAGGTGTTTCCCCGTCATCTGACCATGGTTCTAAAATAATGAGGTGCATGTATGAATGTGTGTGTGATTGTGTATGTGTTCCCGGGTCTTTCCTTCGAGATAGACCCCGAACCGTCGCCAATAGCCCACTCTGCAGCTCTAGTGCGACTTTAATTTACCAAACCAATTTGATTACTAGCTGAACGCCTTTATCCACTGGGCCACTGGAGGCCCTGAATTGTGTTGTAGCAATGCATTAGTAACACTCGTCGTAATGAAGGGTGCTTGCAGTGGAATAACTTTGGTGACGGGAAGATTTTAGTAATGCAGTGTTAAATACATCTTTAGAAAATATTTCATGAATTTCACTTGAGGCACTTTTTAATGAAGTAAAATGTGCAGATTACAGTCTATTTACCTTTCGGCTTATTCTACCAATTATATCTATTATTATACATATTATAGCATATACACCTTTTGGTTATTTTACAATACTTTTCTAAAGTAATGCACGCGGCAGTAAAATTCGACATAAATCAAAAGGTTCTGCTTGCATTGATTCCTCATTTCATATGAATTCAGTAAATTATGTCATTGGTTGATTCAGGGTGACAACAACATTCTGGAAAAAAAGTTCCCTGATAATTCCCTGATGGTGTCACAAAAATTTCCCTGATTTTACAATTACATTAAGAAATGTTGCAATACGTGCTTAGTATAGAAACAAAATATCCACGCTACAATAATACAATAAATATATTCCTTTATAAATGAAAAATTCTAAGCAATACTTATTGACAGTTAAAATAATAATTTATGGATACAACGCAAATTATGCAATTGCAACAGGCATAATAGTAATTAAACATGTTCTCTGGAAGCAGATAACGTAAAAAATTTATTATTTTTTCAAATTATTTCTTTTGTAGATAATTTTAAATGTTTTATATGCTTCCTATTTCTTATTCCAATCTTCAATAAATCAAATATTCATTAGTTCAATTGTTAGAACATCTTGCATGTTGCTTACAATTCAAGAACCAACGCAGTTTGCTTCTCCCTCCAGCAGTGGTTCACGTTTTTACAAAATAAAACTGAAAATATGAAAATGCGCGTAACCATGCTTTTTTTCTTAAATTCTTTTTCATAACTAAAAGGAAATATTGACAACCAAATTACCCAGAATGGAGGGCATAACAAACGATAATTGCCGTTTTAATGATCCAAATTTGAAAAATTCCCTGATTGTTTGTGAAATTTTGAAAAATTCCCTGATATTTCCAGAATTAAAAATTTCTCTGATAATTCTCAGATTTCCAGGTTATGTTATCACCCTGTCACGAGTGTATTAAAAATTTAAAGAAAAAATGTTTGGGATTTTTTTTTAATTATTTATGTATGTACATCGGTTTTCATACATTCAAAAAACATTTTTATAAAAAATTGTGCAAAAAAAACGACTTAATAAGACACCACATTAGATTTCCAAATAAAGTAACTATGATGTTCCATACCTTTAATGAGGTAAGAAAGTAAATGCCTGGAAGCAAATATTTCTATTCCTTTAATAGAGCAGTTTGCAGTAGTTTGAGTTTATGAAGAGGTTAAAATACAGAGATGCAGTACGTCCAAGGGAATTATATCAGGAGGATATGGTGGCCACAACATGCGAACAACACTTTTGATGTTGTAAATCATTTCATAAAAATATTTTAATTGCCGAATAAAATCCAGCATTTTTTTAGTAATTTATTCCACATTTTTTATTATTCCATATTATCCGGTAATTAATGTAATTAATTTTGCCTTTTGTCAAATCAGCCAAACTGGTGTTTTGGCTTTCTGTTATCAGAACATCTTTTTGTTGTTGAAGAAATTGAAAGTATTTCTCAGATTTATCCACTGTATAAGTAAGCCACCGACAAACATTATAAAATCTTTTTTTTTTGCTGTTGAAAATGCATTTAATAATGCCGAAACCTTCATTTAACAATATAAAATTATCAGAAATATGGATTAAAAAAAATAACGTCGTATTTATATACTTACAATGATAATGGGCTGTATTTTGGTTTATCGAGTCTAGAACCTCTCTCAAAGTACCTTAGGAGATCTAAGTTGTCAACATGACTATATGGAAGGCATCCCCGAGTCATGATCTCCCAAAGCAACACACCGTAAGACCACTGTAAAATAATGAAATTGTAGTTTTTAATTACAATTAGCCTATTTTAATACATATGGATGTTAATTTGCAGTACTTAGTATTATAGTAGAACAAAATATATTAAACTAATTATAAAACTTGATTATATAATAAAATTAAATACTGAGTTTAAATACAATATTTGAAAACATATTGATATCAGCTCATTTCATAAACAAAATGGAACAACATTTTTGAGACATACTGGCTATAATTAAGTACAGAGTGGCCAAAATATTGTGACGATACCCATATCCCATACGCTTGCATATAGCACACGCTCAATGGGGGAGTTTCACGCAGAGAAGAAGAAGACCGCTGTTCCAACGGAACATGGCGAAACATTCGCGCAGAAGAAAAAAGACGCAGAAGAAGTTCCTTTGGATTAGCATGGAACTTCAGTTCCTGTACTATAATTTTAAGTTTTAGTCTTTAAATAATACCTCAATATAGAAATATTTACTTCATACACTGATATAGATTGTACTCGTCGTTTATGAAGCCCTTTTTGTGTTGAAATAAAAGTATTTTTTCGTATTTCGTTTTAATTCTAATTATATACAGATATATTATAAGTATTATTGTATTTCAATTTAATCATATATAGAACAAAAATATTACTTATTGGGAAAAAACAAATATTATAAACAAACTTCCCCATTATTTCAAGCGTAGGGACTAAACAAACAAAAGCAAAGTTGTTTGCCGCAGGGAAGAAATCGAAACTACTAGTAAGTTTCCATCATAATGCGTCACGTGAAACTCTCGCATAGTACAGCAAATTGTGCGTTCAGATCTGGTCTATTTTGCTGCACTGTTAACCTTCGCTGTTAACGTTGTAAGCAAGCACATTTCCTCTTTTGTATACCTCTCATGCACTCTGATGGAAAAATGGGACGTCTTAAGCTCATTTACTTAAAAACGTCGGATGGTTTTTATTTTGGCCACTCTGTGTATAATTGGCACTTCATAAAAGCATCCAACATAATTTCGTCAAGAACAATTTTAATACCATTTGGCAGGGGCGGTTTGAGTAATATTTGTGACTCAAGCAAACATGCTAAAAGTTTAACAAATACATTTCTGTAAGCAATTCAGAAAGCTAGATAATATTTTTTATATGGGAATTGTATAATTTTGTTACCTAAAAGAACCCAATAATGGTTTTCCCAAGGTTCCGATTTCCAAACTTTGGTATAAAACCGCTGATCAGCAAATCTAAGCTATATATTCTCTATAAAATAATATAGAGATAAAATTATGTAATAAATTAATTTGAAAATATTTCTTTCATTTTCTGTTCTATTTTAATAAACTGTTTTTACATCTGTTTTCTATAACTCTTCTTTTATTCGGCAGGAGTGTGAGAGTCTGGAGGGAGGGGCTAGTATTGAGGAGAAAATTTTCAAATTTTGCACTTCTCGGTCTAAAACAGACCTTTTGCATTCATTCTTCTAGCGTTCAGCTACTTTAAACAATGAGTAATTTTGAGTTTGAAGGAGAAAAAATCGCATATGTCTTTGAATGTAAAAATATTGTATAATATAACATCTGCTAAGCCATAGGAGTTTGTTCACCACAAAACGGAGGAAAATATACTTTGTTTATGAATAAATTAAATACTTACAATTTAAATTTTTAATACTGCGTTACAAATATATTTAAAAAATTTTACAGTGGTGTAGTGAAGTGCAAAATTTTTATTCAGAATCTTCAGAGAAAAGATCCGCAGCACAAATGATTAATAAACATGTATGTGCCAAGATACATAAGTAATTACCAATTAAAAAAATTTAAATGGATTATAAAAAAATTGGAAATAGTTATCTTTCAAAATATTTTTAACTACCCTATAAAAGCGAAGGACCCTGTGCGTTTGCACGCGTCGCACACCCCTAAAAAGACGATTCTGTTTCCATCATGTCATCCATTTACCTCGATTTGCATGCATGTTGTAGGAACGAACCAAAGATGGAACGAACGTGCGAATTCCTATCGCGAGTGACGAGGCGAAACACGAGCGCCAATGTGTAAATACGCCTTTAGACATGCCTTGCTGGACCTAGAGCCTTTAGTTGGTGGTCATTATTCGTATTTAAATTATTTTTTTTACTCACAACGTCAGATTTTGTAGTGTATAACTGTTCCCTAAGGGATTCTGGAGCCGTCCACTTGTAAGGAATCTTCGCAGTGGATCCCTGGGTATAGTAGTTCTTCCTATAGATGTCACGAGAAAGACCGAAATCCGCTACCTTTGCATTCAAAGAAGAGTCTAAGCTGTAAGTAGAAATAGAGAATATTAATAATTTTATAAGTCACACAGGGCCAGCGTCCACACTGTACAAAAATGTGCTTAAAAATGTGTACATGGACGTACGTTTTTCTTTGAGTACAATTGCATCGTAAATAAGCGATGACGTACTCAAATTTAAGTAATCGTACTTTTTCAAAAATGAGCAGTATGGTTTATTACTGCTGATATCAGCTACTGTTCAAGCCACCTTAACAAAGCGACCTGGGTTCAAAAGATGTTTTTCCACATTATTTGATGTCGAATGCTTAAGTGGTTATTACGAATCAATTATCTTACTTCCCATTCTTTTGCCACGCCTTTTTAACATTACTTTTGTTTATAACTTATCCGCATCGTTCTGGTAGTACAACGGATAAGGCCCTGAACTTTGGTGCGGACGACATCAGGTATACGGATTGGTCGTGATTCCTGTTAAGTACTGGTTGTAATCGTTGAAATTTATTAAAAGTGATATATGAAGACATCCTATGTAGGCAAGCAACTGCTCGTTTGGTGCAAGGTCGTGATAATTTTTAACAGTGTATAGTTGAAGAGCAGAAGATTGACAGCTATAGTCATAAAACTGGTGTCTATTCGTGATAACATAGTGAAATGGTGTTCAGAGTTGTTGTTGCAGCCAAATTAATTAATGGATATAAAGGTTGGTAGAAATGAAAAATTGTCTGAAAGTTTGATTTAAACAAAAATACTTCAAACCGATGCAAAAAAATAGTCAAACTTTTGTAAATGCCATTTAATACTAGTTTTTTTTATTCAACTACTTATCTTAGATTTTAGATTATTTTAGATGTGCAAGCTTCGGTGAAAACGGCAATGCTTCCAATACTTTTCTTTTTAATAATACTATTATAAATCACAAATAACTCTGATTCACAATATACTTCTATTTCCCCACCAGAATAATTTATTTGTTTTAGTCTTGAAAAAAAATTATTATTTAATATTTTCAAAAAATGTGGGCTTTAAGGGAAGGGGAATTTGAAAGAGGAGTTCCATTCATGTCATTTTAACTCTTGGTCGCACCACATTCCACGCAAGTGGGGAAAGGGTGATTTCCTGCTACAACCTGTGTTGACGTCAGACAGTACAGATTTTTCCTGAGGGTGGTTCAGTGACTGAGTAACTTATTTCCCTCCCTCCCCCTCAAAATTAACACCCCCATTTTTTTTTAAACTTATTAATTTTTATTCAAGTAAACAGGAATACGTTGGCATATAAGTAACGAAATGGCAACTGTTATCATTTATTTTTCAAGAAATCGTTACCAATATCAGTCATTAACTATTTTTAAAATGAGTAAATATCAATCTCTAATTATGAAATAAATTTAGAGAACGCATTTAAATTTTGAGATTCCTTGTTTAAAATATATGGATCCCGTTTGAAAATCTTTTCCCTTCTCGCCGAAATTCAAATGCTATATAATGAAACACGATAACATCATGTTACGCTTAGTTTGAGATAAAAATGACATCAAAACATGTTTTTGAAGCCTTTCGAAAAAATACCTCAACAAGTATTATACCAGAAATTGAAATTTTTCTAGTTTTTTAAAGTATTTTTATGATTTTTACAATTATTCGTTTTTTAATTTTTTACATGACTTTCAATGGGAGGGGTTTGAACCCCCTGAACCACCCCCTTACCTACGTGCCTGATGTCAGAGCATAGGCAGTCACATAATCTCGAAACAATTAATAAGAGACTCATCATAGTCTTTAATGGAAAAGGAACAGCATTTTTCAATCACCGCAGTAGTGTAAAAAGGCCGATTCTAAGCCGCGGTGCTGTGCGGATTTTGGTGGATTTCTGCGGATTTTGGTGGATTTCTGTGGATTTTGGCGGATCTTTAGCGGATCTTGGTGGTGCTGTGCGGATTTTGGAGGTGCTCTGTGGATTTTGGTGGATTTCTGTGGATTTTGGCGGTGCTCTGTGGATTTTTGGTGGTGCTCTGTGGATTTTGGCGGTGCTCTGTGGATTTTGGTGGATTTCTGTGGATTTTGGTGGATTTTGGTGGATTTCTGTGGATTTTGGTGGATTTCGGTGGATTTGTGAGGATCTGAGTGGTGCTGCTGTGGATTTTGGTGGATTTCTGTGGATTTTGGTGGATTTCTGTGGTGCTCTGTGGATTTTGGTGGATCTTGGTATCAAGCCGTGGATCTGCGAGGATCTGTGAGAGGAGTAATGAGGAGTACGAGGAGTAATGGGAGTAATTGAGGATCTGACGGAGTACCGGGCTCTAAGCTGTGGTGCTGCGAGGATCTTGTTGGATCAGGGCGGATCTCGTCTGTCAAGCCGAGGGGGCGTGGCCTAATGGAGATGACCTCAACCAATCAGGTGTCAGTAAGTGACGTCACATGCAGGGGACATGGGAACAGGTGTCGATGACTCATCGCAGCGCTGCCGATGGGCATGTTACATCGTGTCTCAACGTGTATGTACAGGAATGAACCAATCAGAGTCTTGTGTGAAGATGACCTCATGAACAACCAATCAGGTGTCAGTAAGTGACGTCACACGCAGGTGGGGGAAGGTTTTACTAGTTCTGCTTGTAACCGCAAGACAACGCTGCATGTAGGGGAACGGACCAATCATATGCTTGTTTAAGAATGACATCATGAAGAACCAATCAGGTGTCAGTAAGTGATGTCTATGGAGTGTCATGTGACATGAAAGTTGCTTTTTTGTTATTTTGCGTTTTTATTTGGGTATTGGTGGAAATTTGCGACGCACAGCATCTACACATTTTTAATTATAAGCTGTGGGTTGTGACATCATAGGTATAATGTTAGGAATGGTTGGTTGTTGAAAAAACTGTGAGCTGTGAAAGTAATGTGAAAAAACTGTGAAAGTAAATAAAATATGATAGAATTAAACTAATATTCTTATTTTAATATTTATTATATTTTAATATTTATTTATATTTTGATATTTATTTGTATTTTATTATTTATATTTTTACATTTATTTTTAATATTTAATTATATTTTAACTTCTATATTTTATTATTCATTTATATTTTAACTTCTATATTTTATTATTCATTTATATTTTATATATATTTTAATATTTATATATATTTTATTATTCATATATTTCATACATATTTTAATATTTATTTATATTTTATTACTCATTTATATTTTACATATATTTTATTTACGTATACATCTGTGCCAAAAAAATTAACTCAGTGAGAGCAATTACGTCCCACTAGAGCTGCACAATGAACTTATGTTAAAGGGAATGACAGTAGTGTATATATTTTAACTATGGTTAGTACAAAAGAAAAGAATTTTGCAAGAATGGTTTTAGAAAAATATATTTTATGTGACCAACTCCAGCATATAATTTCGCAATATAACTCTATGAGGAATCATCCTATGGGGGTAAATAACATACCATCGTGTACAGGAAGGTAGACCAGATTAATAAGTAAAGCTTTTTTTTACCTTTTGACATGTGTACTAAGGGTATAAAAAATGACAGTCTGGGGTTCTATGAAAATAATGTTTATAACAATATACGTTTAAATTACAATTTATATAACGGAAATCAGTCTCAGTGGATGAAAAAAAAGTAATTAATATGAAAGCTGATACTTTGAAAAAGAACATTGGGAACCAAAACCTTGTATTACGGTTAATTAAACTTTTTATAAAAGTAATGTGTTCTTTAAATGTTTTTCACATCATACGTAAAATTATTATTTTAAGAGGGAAAATATCATATCGTTATGACTAGAAGGAGGGATCTCACCTTGATCACAATTGGATGCATTAGAATTGCTTACTGTTTAGGAATATGATGTAAAAGTTACTCTATCGCACTGTTTGTTGTGCTGGGCTTGATAAGAGCAGATTTGGGGTTGGTATGTAAGATAATGGATCTATTACTTGTTCTAATACGTGTTGAATAAGGGAATTTGTCTTAGATGTTGCTGTTTTAGGGGTGTTTTATAATTGGTTGTTTGATTGAACGATACAGTGCAGCTATACAAAGGGGTTTATTTATACGCTTGGTACAAGTACACATTTTTTCTTATGTCATAAAATTACACTATAACAAAACGCATAGGTGGATGGTAGAAATGAAGTCGCACCATACAAGGGGAATTATTAGGGCTGGCTGATTAAATTTTCAAAGACTAAAAGGCAACAAGTTCCCATATGAGTACAATTGAGGATGAATGTGTAGAATTTGGCGACATCAAGTATCCACAAGGGGACAATTTGAGAGGTGTATTCGTAAAATTGGCGACATAAAGTACCCATAGGGAGACGTTTGTAGGCGTATACATAAAATTGGGGTGAAAGCGGGGTTTGTAGTTGTACATTAGACAAGAATAAATGTAAAATGAAAAAGTTTAAGTTTGAAATAAATTATAAAAAGAATAAATGTTAAAAAAAAAAAGTTAAAATACAATTTAAAAAGCAAAATGTAAAAAAAAAAAAAGTTTAAAAAGAAAAATGTAAAAATAAAAAAAAGTTTAAGTGTGAATTAAAAACTAAAAGGTTAAGTAAGAAAAAAAAATAACTAAAAGTGAAAAAAAAATTTTAAAAGTGAAAAAAAATATATATATATTTATATAAAAAATATTTGAAAAAAGTTTAAGTGTGAAATAAATTATAAAACTAATAAATGTAAAATAAAAAGTTTACGTGTGAAATAGATTATAAAAAGTATAAATGTAAAAAAATAAATAAAAAGTTTAAGTGAAAAATATAATGTAAAGATAAAAAAGTTAAAAAACAGTAACTGTAAAATAAAAAAAAAGTTTGTATAAAATGAACTTTTAAAAGAAAAATGAAAAAAAAAGTAAAAACAATATATAAAAAAAAAGTTTTAAGTGTAAAAATAAAATTTAAAAAAAAAAAATTAAAAAAAAAAAAAGACAAATGTAAAAAAGAAAAACGTAAAAAAAAATTTAAAATTTAAAAAAAAAAATTTACAAACGAAAAATATGAAAAAAAAAAAGAAACGTTAAAAGAAAATTGCTAAATGTAAAAAAGAAATGTGTTAAATGTAAAAGATTAACCATCATAAGTTTTTTACCCGAATCGACCCAAAGCCATATGGTGTTACGGAACGTACTAGCCCCATATAGGCACAGATGCCCGTGGTGAGTTCTGTGAATGGTCTACCCACTAATCAAACGACAAGTACCACAATTACATTAAATAATTAGCAACAAAAAAAAGCAGGAAATACTACTATAGATATAAAAAATATTAACAAAGTATCGAAAATAGAACCAAAGGTAACTAATAAATCTGTATAGAATGAGTGTCTATAAATGTATAAGAGAAACCAATGTATATATTTCTACTAAAATGTTGACACATATACTAAATTTTTAACAAATTAAGTCAAATATTTGCGAAATAGAGAAAATAATACATACTTTTTAAAATTGTATCAAATAGTCTATGAATGGATAAAAAAAAATATCATGACATGTATTAAAAAAAAATTAAAATAATGGACTTACGTGTAACACATTAAGTTAAGAAATTTATACTTATCAAAGAAAGTAACGTAAGTCATATAAAAAAAAAAAACTGTAGTTAAGTACAATTGTTAATTGAATATGCTACAAAATATTGTCAAATTACACCATTTTTAGTGATAGGACAAGCAAACTTGTTAAAATGTCATATAATTATCAAAAATATTATACAAAGTACGAATTTAAAAAAACAAAAGTAAATGCAAAAAGAAAAAAAAGTTTAAGTGTAAAATAAAATGTAAAAAAAAATAAATGTAAAAAATAAAAAAAAAGTTTAATAAAAAAAAAGTTAAAAAATAATAAAAAAAAAATTTAAGTATAAAATACAATTTAAAAAAAAATGTAAAAAGAAAAAAGTTTAATAAAAATTACATGTAAAAAGAAAAAAGTAAAAAAAAAAAAAAAAAAAAAAAAGTTAAAAAAGAAAAAAAAAAGTTAAAAAATAAATAAAAAGTTAAAAAAGAAAAAAAGTTAAAAAAGAAAAAAAAAAATTTAAAAAGAAAAAAAAAAGTTTAAAAAGAAAAAAAAAGTTTAAAAAGAAAAAAAAAATTAAAAAAGAAAAAAAAATTAAAAAAGAAAAAAAAATTAAAAAAGAAAAAAAAATTTAAAAAAAAGAAAAAAAAATTAAAAAAAAAAAAGTTAAAAAAGAAAAAAGAAAAAAAAAGTTTAAAAAAAAATAGTTAAAGTGTAAAATACAATTTAAAAAAAAAATGAAAACATAAAAAATTAAAAAAAAAATGTAAGTGTAAAATTACATTTTAAAAGAAAATGTGAAAATAGAAAAAAAAGTAAAAAGAAAATTGCTAAAAGTAAAAAAAAATAAAGGTGTAAAATGTTAAATAAAAAGACCTTAAGTGTAAAAAATAGAAGAAAAAAGTTTAAGTGTAAAATATTACTCATCATAAGCTTTTTACTCGTATCCACCCAAAGTTATATGGCGTTACGGAGCGTACTAGCCCCATATAGGCGCAGATTCCTTGGTGAGTTCTGTGAATGGTCTACCCACTAATCAAACGATAAGTACAATAATTATATTAAAATATTAGCAAAAAAAAAAAGCAGAAAATACTAATATAGATATAAAAAATATTATCAAAGTATAGAAAATAGAACCAAGAATAACTAATAAATCTGTATACAATGGGTGTCTATAAATGTATAAGAGAAACCAATGTTTATATCTCTACTAAAATGTTGACACATATACTAAATGTTTAATAAATTAACTCATATATTTGCGAAATAGAAAAAAATGGTACATACTTTTTAAAATTGTATCAAATAGTCTATGAATGGATAAAAAAAAAATTGTATATATAATTTTTAATTGTATCTATAAATGGATAAAAAAAATCATGACATGTATTAAAATAATGGACTTACGCGTGACAGTTTAAGTTAAAAAATTTATATTTACCATAAGTTATTATAAAAAAAAAAACTGTAATTAAGTATAATTGTTAATTGAATATGCTACAAAATATTGCCAAGTTATTCCATGGTAGTGATTTAACAACCAAACACTTTGTCTTTAAAGATTACGATAACGCAGTTTTAGAAACTAACATAGGGGCAAATGTGTATAATTATCATAAAATACTTCACATTACTGTTAAAATGTCATATAATTATCAAATATATTATACAAAGTAAGAAAAATATTACTTAATATGTTAAAATATTACCAATAGTACATGCCCAACAGATCAAAATGACCTTCAGCACCCTACGACACATGAAAACTTACGGAGATTAACAGCAATCTTGCCTCAAAAAATAAAACCAATAGTGTGCTGCTAAGGATAAAATGTCAAGTACACACCCAGTGTAGGAGATGTATACAAATAATATTGTTGAATTATTAACAAAGTGATTTCATTAATACTAAAATAAGGTCTTTGTTACAATAATATATATATATATGGAAATTAAGTTCTTATTAGTGAAATTTATGTAATATTTTTAGACTGCTTTGTTCAATTTATAATATGTAGGTAGAATTTTTACATAAAAAACCCCTTTGTGTTTATCAAAAATATTTCACAAATTAAGAAGAAGAATACCTAAGGAAGGTCTTTGCACATGATTATAGTACAAACCCATGTGGATTTACATCAATTTTACCAGGAACAAGGGGGTCAGTATACGGCTATGAGTCAAATAGTCAATTTTTCACCACATTCAGGCATTAATAACACAAATGCCTGAATGTGGTGAAAAATTGACTATTTGACTCATAGCCGTATACTGACCCCCTTGTTCCTGGTAAAATTGATGTAAATCCACATGGGTTTGTACTATAATCATGTGCAAAGACCTTCCTTAGGTATTCTTCTTCTTAATTTGTGAAATATTTTTGATAAACACAAAGGGGTTTTTTATGTAAAAATTCTACCTACATATTATAAATTGAACAAAGCAGTCTAAAAATATTACATAAATTTCACTAATAAGAACTTAATTTCCATATATATATATATTATTGTAACAAAGACCTTATTTTAGTATTAATGAAATCACTTTGTTAATAATTCAACAATATTATTTGTATACATCTCCTACACTGGGTGTGTACTTGACATTTTATCCTTAGCAGCACACTATTGGTTTTATTTTTTGAGGCAAGATTGCTGTTAATCTCCGTAAGTTTTCATGTGTCGTAGGGTGCTGAAGGTCATTTTGATCTGTTGGGCATGTACTATTGGTAATATTTTAACATATTAAGTAATATTTTTCTTACTTTGTATAATATATTTGATAATTATATGACATTTTAACAGTAATGTGAAGTATTTTATGATAATTATACACATTTGCCCCTATGTTAGTTTCTAAAACTGCGTTATCGTAATCTTTAAAGACAAAGTGTTTGGTTGTTAAATCACTACCATGGAATAACTTGGCAATATTTTGTAGCATATTCAATTAACAATTAAACTTAATTACAGTTTTTTTTTTTTATAATAACTTATGGTAAATATAAATTTTTTAACTTAAACTGTCACGCGTAAGTCCATTATTTTAATACATGTCATGATTTTTTTTATCCATTTATAGATACAATTAAAAATTATATATACAATTTTTTTTTTATCCATTCATAGACTATTTGATACAATTTTAAAAAGTATGTACCATTTTTTTCTATTTCGCAAATATATGAGTTAATTTATTAAACATTTAGTATATGTGTCAACATTTTAGTAGAGATATAAACATTGGTTTCTCTTATACATTTATAGACACCCATTGTATACAGATTTATTAGTTATTCTTGGTTCTATTTTCTATACTTTGATAATATTTTTTATATCTATATTAGTATTTTCTGCTTTTTTTTTTGCTAATATTTTAATATAATTATTGTACTTATCGTTTGATTAGTGGGTAGACCATTCACAGAACTCACCAAGGAATCTGCGCCTATATGGGGCTAGTACGCTCCGTAACGCCATATAACTTTGGGTGGATACGAGTAAAAAGCTTATGATGAGTAATATTTTACACTTAAACTTTTTTCTTCTATTTTTTACACTTAAGGTCTTTTTATTTAACATTTTACACCTTTATTTTTTTTTACTTTTAGCAATTTTCTTTTTACTTTTTTTTCTATTTTCACATTTTCTTTTAAAATGTAATTTTACACTTACATTTTTTTTTTAATTTTTTATGTTTTCATTTTTTTTTTAAATTGTATTTTACACTTTAACTATTTTTTTTAAAACTTTTTTTTTCTTTTTTCTTTTTTAACTTTTTTTTTTTTAAATTTTTTTTCTTTTTTTTAAATTTTTTTTTCTTTTTTAATTTTTTTTTCTTTTTTAATTTTTTTTTCTTTTTTAATTTTTTTTTTCTTTTTAAACTTTTTTTTTCTTTTTAAACTTTTTTTTTTCTTTTTAAACTTTTTTTTTTCTTTTTTAACTTTTTTTCTTTTTTAACTTTTTATTTATTTTTTAACTTTTTTTTTTCTTTTTTAACTTTTTTTCTTTTATTTTTTTTTTTTACTTTTTTCTATTTACATGTAATTTTTATTAAACTTTTTTCTTTTTACATTTTTTTTTAAATTGTATTTTATACTTAAATTTTTTTTTTATTATTTTTTAACTTTTTTTTTATTAAACTTTTTTTTTATTTTTTACATTTATTTTTTTTTACATTTTATTTTACACTTAAACTTTTTTTTCTTTTTGCATTTACTTTTTTTTTTTTAAATTCGTACTTTGTATAATATTTTTGATAATTATATGACATTTTAACAAGTTTGCTTGTCCTATCACTAAAAATGGTGTAATTTGACAATATTTTGTAGCATATTCAATTAACAATTGTACTTAACTACAGGGTTTTTTTTTATATGACTTACGTTACTTTCTTTGATAAGTATAAATTTCTTAACTTAATGTGTTACACGTAAGTCCATTATTTTAATTATTTTTTAATACATGTCATGATATTTTTTTTTATCCATTCATAGACTATTTGATACAATTTTAAAAAGTATGTATTATTTTCTCTATTTCGCAAATATTTGACTTAATTTGTTAAAAATTTAGTATATGTGTCAACATTTTAGTAGAAATATATACATTGGTTTCTCTTATACATTTATAGACACTCATTCTATACAGATTTATTAGTTACCTTTGGTTCTATTTTCGATACTTTGTTAATATTTTTTATATCTATAGTAGTATTTCCTGCTTTTTTTTGTTGCTAATTATTTAATGTAATTGTGGTACTTGTCGTTTGATTAGTGGGTAGACCATTCACAGAACTCACCACGGGCATCTGTGCCTATATGGGGCTAGTACGTTCCGTAACACCATATGGCTTTGGGTCGATTCGGGTAAAAAACTTATGATGGTTAATCTTTTACATTTAACACATTTCTTTTTTACATTTAGCAATTTTCTTTTAACGTTTCTTTTTTTTTTTCATATTTTTCGTTTGTAAATTTTTTTTTTTAAATTTAAAATTTTTTTTTACGTTTTTCTTTTTTACATTTGTCTTTTTTTTTTTTTTAATTTTTTTTTTTTAAATTTTATTTTTACACTTAAAACTTTTTTTTTTATATATTGTTTTTACTTTTTTTTTCATTTTTCTTTTAAAAGTTCATTTTATACAAACTTTTTTTTTATTTTACAGTTACTGTTTTTTAACTTTTTTATCTTTACATTATATTTTTCACTTAAACTTTTTATTTATTTTTTTACATTTATACTTTTTATAATCTATTTCACACGTAAACTTTTTATTTTACATTTATTAGTTTTATAATTTATTTCACACTTAAACTTTTTTCAAATATTTTTTATATAAATATATATATATTTTTTTTCACTTTTAAAATTTTTTTTTCACTTTTAGTTATTTTTTTTTCTTACTTAACCTTTTAGTTTTTAATTCACACTTAAACTTTTTTTTATTTTTACATTTTTCTTTTTAAACTTTTTTTTTTTTTACATTTTGCTTTTTAAATTGTATTTTAACTTTTTTTTTTTAACATTTATTCTTTTTATAATTTATTTCAAACTTAAACTTTTTCATTTTACATTTATTCTTGTCTAATGTACAACTACAAACCCCGCTTTCACCCCAATTTTATGTATACGCCTACAAACGTCTCCCTATGGGTACTTTATGTCGCCAATTTTACGAATACACCTCTCAAATTGTCCCCTTGTGGATACTTGATGTCGCCAAATTCTACACATTCATCCTCAATTGTACTCATATGGGAACTTGTTGCCTTTTAGTCTTTGAAAATTTAATCAGCCAGCCCTAATAATTCCCCTTGTATGGTGCGACTTCATTTCTACCATCCACCTATGCGTTTTGTTATAGTGTAATTTTATGACATAAGAAAAAATGTGTACTTGTACCAAGCGTATAAATAAACCCCTTTGTATAGCTGCACTGTATCGTTCAATCAAACAACCAATTATAAAACACCCCTAAAACAGCAACATCTAAGACAAATTCCCTTATTCAACACGTATTAGAACAAGTAATAGATCCATTATCTTACATACCAACCCCAAATCTGCTCTTATCAAGCCCAGCACAACAAACAGTGCGATAGAGTAACTTTTACATCATATTCCTAAACAGTAAGCAATTCTAATGCATCCAATTGTGATCAAGGTGAGATCCCTCCTTCTAGTCATAACGATATGATATTTTCCCTCTTAAAATAATAATTTTACGTATGATGTGAAAAACATTTAAAGAACACATTACTTTTATAAAAAGTTTAATTAACCGTAATACAAGGTTTTGGTTCCCAATGTTCTTTTTCAAAGTATCAGCTTTCATATTAATTACTTTTTTTTCATCCACTGAGACTGATTTCCGTTATATAAATTGTAATTTAAACGTATATTGTTATAAACATTATTTTCATAGAACCCCAGACTGTCATTTTTTATACCCTTAGTACACATGTCAAAAGGTAAAAAAAAGCTTTACTTATTAATCTGGTCTACCTTCCTGTACACGATGGTATGTTATTTACCCCCATAGGATGATTCCTCATAGAGTTATATTGCGAAATTATATGCTGGAGTTGGTCACATAAAATATATTTTTCTAAAACCATTCTTGCAAAATTCTTTTCTTTTGTACTAACCATAGTTAAAATATATACACTACTGTCATTCCCTTTAACATAAGTTCATTGTGCAGCTCTAGTGGGACGTAATTGCTCTCACTGAGTTAATTTTTTTGGCACAGATGTATACGTAAATAAAATATATGTAAAATATAAATGAGTAATAAAATATAAATAAATATTAAAATATGTATGAAATATATGAATAATAAAATATATATAAATATTAAAATATATATAAAATATAAATGAATAATAAAATATAGAAGCTAAAATATAAATGAATAATAAAATATAGAAGTTAAAATATAATTAAATATTAAAAATAAATGTAAAAATATAAATAATAAAATACAAATAAATATCAAAATATAAATAAATATTAAAATATAATAAATATTAAAATAAGAATATTAGTTTAATTCTATCATATTTTATTTACTTTCACAGTTTTTTCACATTACTTTCACAGCTCACAGTTTTTTCAACAACCAACCATTCCTAACATTATACCTATGATGTCACAACCCACAGCTTATAATTAAAAATGTGTAGATGCTGTGCGTCGCAAATTTCCACCAATACCCAAATAAAAACGCAAAATAACAAAAAAGCAACTTTCATGTCACATGACACTCCATAGACATCACTTACTGACACCTGATTGGTTCTTCATGATGTCATTCTTAAACAAGCATATGATTGGTCCGTTCCCCTACATGCAGCGTTGTCTTGCGGTTACAAGCAGAACTAGTAAAACCTTCCCCCACCTGCGTGTGACGTCACTTACTGACACCTGATTGGTTGTTCATGAGGTCATCTTCACACAAGACTCTGATTGGTTCATTCCTGTACATACACGTTGAGACACGATGTAACATGCCCATCGGCAGCGCTGCGATGAGTCATCGACACCTGTTCCCATGTCCCCTGCATGTGACGTCACTTACTGACACCTGATTGGTTGAGGTCATCTCCATTAGGCCACGCCCCCTCGGCTTGACAGACGAGATCCGCCCTGATCCAACAAGATCCTCGCAGCACCACAGCTTAGAGCCCGGTACTCCGTCAGATCCTCAATTACTCCCATTACTCCTCGTACTCCTCATTACTCCTCTCACAGATCCTCGCAGATCCACGGCTTGATACCAAGATCCACCAAAATCCACAGAGCACCACCAAAATCCACAGAGCACCACCAAAATCCACAGAGCACCACCAAAATCCACAGAGCACCACAGAAATCCACCAAAATCCACAGAAATCCACCAAAATCCACAGAAATCCACCAAAATCCACAGAAATCCACCAAAATCCACAGCAGCACCACTCAGATCCTCACAAATCCACCGAAATCCACCAAAATCCACAGAAATCCACCAAAATCCACAGAAATCCACCAAAATCCACAGAGCACCGCCAAAATCCACAGAGCACCACCAAAAATCCACAGAGCACCGCCAAAATCCACAGAAATCCACCAAAATCCACAGAGCACCTCCAAAATCCGCACAGCACCACCAAGATCCGCTAAAGATCCGCCAAAATCCACAGAAATCCACCAAAATCCGCAGAAATCCACCAAAATCCGCACAGCACCGCGGCTCAGAATCGGCCTTTTTACACTACTCACCGCCCTTCAGTGCTAAAATTTCTGCAGCTGAAGGAACGGCGACAAAAGTTGTCGGAGCAGCAATTTACAAAAGCAGAGATTATATAAAAAAAATTTCAGAAATGATAACAAGTTTTAAGAAAGTATTATGTTTTTTGAAAATTTAAAACTGTGTTTTTTTTACGTATTTGTGCTGTAAAATAAAATATTTTTCGAATACAAATAAATAAAATATTATTGTTCATCTTATAAAGTAAATGCTACTTATTAATACACATTTTGTTTGTAATATGCTCGGGTACTAGTCTAAAATTTACCTAAGTATACTGATTTAGATGTATACTATAGATTTAAAACTTTACATTTGTGTGAAATAAAATGGCGGAAATGTAGGAAATATATATTTTAAAATACAAAAAAATTAGGTTTTTAAAAAAAGTATATTTAAAAAAAATTTGCATTATGAAAACAAATAAAACATATTTTTATGAATTGTTAGAAAATAAATTCGATAATTTCTTTTAAATAAACTTTTTATAAATATATCATTTTAAACTAAGTTTATTAAATTAGTTTAAAATTTGCTATTTTACGTACAAAGTTTTCATTAACATCTGGGGTTCTGCTTTCTGCAGAATTTAATTTGCCCCACCATTTAAAATTCCTTAAAATATGATCTGGTTTGCGTCCATCGTCTGTAGTAGTCTGTAGGGGAAAAGTTTTTCAATTTTTTTTAAAATTTAGTTTGGCAATTCAGTAAAAAACTGACTCTTATTATTCTTTATTTTAAAAAGTTCAATATTAAAAAAGTGCGGGGGTAAAATTCGAAAAAAGTGCTGGGGAACCATTCCCCCTTGGATATTGATATGGTTTACCGTACAAAAAAAGGGATTTGGTAAGTGAACTTTTTTAAATCGTTTTCGTTTTTTTTTTATATATACTGGCCAATTTGTGAAACTTAACGACAAATGTTGACATAGGTGTCTAATAAAAGTTTTTCGGAGATAATTATTATTAACAATTTTAAGAGTTGTTCCTCTTTAAATCTTTGGGATGTTACTAAAGGTTAAAATATGGATGTTAATCAACGGGAGTAATGTATATATATCCGCGTTTTTGTATAGCCGACTTCTCCATATTATCAATCTTTCCAGTTCTTGCAGGACCTTTCTAATAAAATTTCGTTACAAATTGGAACTTTTAACACTGTGGTTCCCGCTTATGGGTGTCAAATTAAGAATATTATTTATTTCGCTATAAATATTGTATTTGTATCAATTTTGTAACTTATTTCCTTTCCGTGCGTAGAACGGGTATTTCAGCTAGTTTTATATAATTGTGCTGAACTTTATATTATATTTTTGTTATATTTTATGTTGAATTGTGTAAAGTACATTTTTTATGACAATTGTTTATTAGTGATATAGCTCACTTTCCGAAATTTTTTTTTTAAAAAAAGCTTGATAAACGTAAGTTTTGTATACTAAAAAGTATTATTTTTCTATTAAAACTTGCTGTGGAAAATAAATTTATAAAAAAATTAAAAATCAAGATTCTAAATTTTAAGATTTTATATATTGTACAAAGCATTTTTTATTAACCAACATTATTTTAATAAACATACAATAAATATAGCGATTAAAAAATATAAATTATATTTAGTCTTTTAAAAATCATGAAAAGTCTTCTACAAAACATTTTTAAATACAGAAATTAAGCACAAAAAAAATCATTTTTTAAAAAAATTAATAAAGCGTTAACTTTTAATGTAAAAGTAATCTTCATCTTTTTTTTTTAAAGTAAATTAGAAAACGAAAATCATACAAAAGTAGAGGAATACTTGAAAATTTGTCTAAATTGAATAATATATTTTAAAAAAATAACGTATGTCTCTAGAAGAAAATGAAGAATGTTAATTAAATTCTCATATAAACTCATTGCAGATTCAAATTTTCAGCTGGTACAGTAGATTATCGGAACTCCAGTTATCCGGATCAAACAAAACGGATACGGACAAATAAAATAAATATAAAGTAACCAAAACAGCTGTTTCTTTGTCATATTCTGCACATTTAATTAATTACGAAATGACTATTTTCATCCCGAAAGCAGAATGTTTTTGAAATTTTGTTGTAATTAATGATCTACTCTATTTGGAAAGCGATTTATGGGATTTAGACTAATAAGGGGTCGGGTTTGCTATATTTGGCGAAATAGCGCATCCTTTAATCCGAGACATATATGAATCACCACGAAGCAGCTGCGCACCCAAGAATATCGTCTGAAATTGTAAACATAGAAACTCGAAGTCCCAAACAAAGAAGAGTTTTCCCGCCTAATTAGGAGCCACGTGCGTGAGAAAAAGTCCATCTGGGAATTTGTTTAGATTTCGTTTCGAACTTTAATGTTGCTGACTCATGAGTTAGCTGAATCTCTTGTTTGGTCTTCCATCTGACATTTCATTTTCGCTTCACACTCAGAATTTTTAACCTCGTATTTGAATGAAAAGGAGATTTTTGATTTTTCGACATTTGGTCTTGTTGTTGTTGGAAAGTGAAATAATGATTTGACGAAATTCGGTGAAAAAGTTTTTTAATATTTAATACGTATGCATAAAGTGGGAGCCTCACCAGAATTTTTTTTATATATTTTATTATTAGTTACATACTTTTAAATAATGTTTTTTTTAAAACAATGTAACATTTAAATAATGTTTTTATTAATCTAAATAAAATTTTTATTTAAAAAAAAAATTATAATAAGAATAATAAGATTTGACCTAGAATATTTTAAAATCCGCTACATGTGGTATTAGAAGAGAAACACCATGTTACTATTGCAAGGAATATCCGACACTTATAACTCCGTGACAAATAGCACGACATCCTAAATTATTTTCTCGTTCGATAGGAAATTATTCGAAATGATAAAATTACGTTAAATTATGAATTATTAAATTATATAAAATTATGAATCATTAAATTATGTAAAATTACGAATAATTAAATTATGTAAAATAAATAAATTATGTAAAATAAATAAATTATGTAAAATAAATAAATTATGTAAAATAAATAAATTATGTAAAATAAATAAATTATGTAAAATAAATAAATTATGTAAAATAAATAAATTATGTAAAATAAATAAATTATGTAAAATAAATAAATTATGTAAAATTATTAAATTATGTAAAATTATTACTTATTTAATCATGTAAATAAAATAAATTATGTAAAATAAATAAATTATGTAAAATAAATAAATTATGTAAAATTATTAAATTATGTAAAATTATTACTTATTTAATCATGTAAATAAAATTATTACTTATTTAATTATGTAAAATTATTACTTATTTAATTATGTAAAATTATTACTTATTTAATTATGTAAAATTATTACTTATTTAATTATGTAAAATTATTACTTATTTAATTATGTAAAATTATTACTTATTTAATTATGTAAAATTATTACTTATTTAAATATGTAAAATTATTAAATTACTTGAAATTATGTAACATCTTGATATAAAGGAAAGCATGTACGGAGCGTGGAAAGGAGTCCACTGCGAGCCAGACATAACGGCTTGCGTTCTTTCTGTTAGCGAGATTTTCGTTGCAGAGGTTTTCATGTTTCTATAATCTGATGAAATGACTTTTCACGTGAACGTTCTTCTGGACGTTCAACGACATAGTCACATAGGGTTTTTTCAGTTTTATTTGTTAAAAATAAGCTCTTAATATAATTATATATTTCATTCACCCAGTACAATTAAATTCTTTTTTATGAAAAGCTGCATCCGCAATTGAAATATTGTACATTTATTTTAAGCATAATCCATAAAGTAAAATATTCTGTTTTAATTAAGCCAATTATATGTGCTATAAATTGTTCGTGTAGCAATTCAAAAAAGTCGGGTGCGGCTGTGCCGGAGCACAACTAGAAGGGTAATGCGTAGAACATCAATTTCAGCATATTACATAGAGATGGGTCGCCAACAAAATTCTCTCCAAAAGAAAGAGCAAGAACATGTTCTATCTGATCTCAATATTTTCCTTTAAAACTAATTTTTGCTTAACTTTATTATCTGAAGAAATGTATTTTCTTAAAAGCATATTTTACATAAGTTTGTTGCTTTTTTTTATCTGCACATTAATTAAAGTAAACGAGTACCGTAAATACAGGATACTTTGGCCTTGGGTATACCTTAGTCCCAAATGAAAAAATGACTGAACCATACGTACTACAAACTGATTGCTTCTCTACCCAAGCTTATATCCTGGGCCCAGTAGATAAATGCGTTTAGCTAGTAATCAGAGGATTGCTGGTTCGGACCTGTGCGATGTACTCGACGAAGAAATGAAAAAAAAATAGTGATTTTGCGATCGGTGGGTTACCAGTTTCACTATAAAAATACTAGAAAGTCGTCCAGAACATCCAACAAATTATACTGGTGTGTATACGGGAATGGTGCATGATAAATCTGATCAGGGTACAATTTCCTGATGACTATTGAGGTTGCGTCGGGTGCCAGCTCAGTGTCGTCCTCGTCATCTGACTATGGTTCAAAAATACGAGGCATCGATTACGATTTATCGTTCCCAAGTCTTTCCTTCGAAATAGGCCCCGAACTGTCGCCAATAACTCACTGTACATCTCTAGTGCGACGTTAATTAACCAAACCAACTAATATCTTCAGGTTCGCATATTAAGCGGAGATTTAAATCGCAGAACTAGTTAGGCAAGCCCGCCTTCAACAGAGTTCTAATATTCGGCGCTGGGTAATACAAAGCAACCGGCATTTACTGTAATTTGTATTACCCTCAAATGACTAAGTGGCCATTCATAAATGATGTCACACCATTTCTTCATATTTTTTTTCTCCTTCCCTCCCCTATGTCACAAATTGTCACACTTGACTATACCCCCTCTCCCTCTACCCCCTATGTCACTTTCTTCTACCATAGGCGTATTAAAAGGTGATGAGGGGCTCTACATTCCCCATAGTCAAAATGTCTACCAAATTTTTTTAATATCTAAAGAAATGTATGAAAATTCCTCAGTAATTAACAATTAATAACTAATTGCTAAATAACATAACTGCTAACTAATAATAATTAATTTCTAATTAGCATAACTGCTAATTAGCGTTTATTTTTTATATTGGTAAATATTCTGGGAATGGAACTGGTTGAACTCCCCTCCCCACAATTTTTGAATCGCTCGACTGTCTTCTACCAACACTATCAATCAAGCATGAAATAAATCATACATGCATATACTGGCAGTTGAGAAACAAAGCACTCAGTTAGAGTTAGTTATTCGAAATTTTATTTATTATGCAACTTTATTTTCTAACTGCAACTATATTCATTCAAAGCAGAAGCTAAACGGGTTTTTTTTCCTTTGTGAAATTTATATTGTTTGTTGTTTCTGGTTATTTTCAATGTTTTCTAGGCGATGTGTGAGATGTAACACTTCTTGTAACCCCCTCTCTCCCCCACTTGACACAAAGTGTCACAACACACAACTTCATGAATCCCCCAGTCCAAGCGTCACATCATTTGTGGACGACCCCTAAGCAAAATAAAAATGTAAGAAATATTTCCGAACATAATTCCAAACTGAAAAAAAAAGTAAAATAATGCCATTGTAATTATCACAAATAAACATATTTTTTTAAAGAATGTAGAAGGATTAAATGGATTTTGGTATACTGTTTTCATTAGGATGCGCATTATCATCTTTCCAAATGATTTTTTACATAAGTTAACGGTTTGGGAGTATGTTTGTATGGTGCGGACCCCTAGGCTGCAGCCTAAGTATCCTATGTCTAAATCTGGCCCTATGCAGAAGGAGGAAAGTTATTCTCTGAATATTATGCTTGGTAATTCTTTGGTAATTCTCTGCTATTGAAAAGCTGCTAAATCATGTCTAAAAATATATACATGTGTGTTTAAAATTACAATTTATTAGCGATTTAATCGAAAGTATCACGATCAAACGGGAACATTGCGAAACTAATGAACTACTGAAATGTAAACCGATTTTTGTACAAAAATTGTGTCGGAAGGTTAATTGTTGTGGATTTTGAGTCAAGTCAGTCTGTTAGAAAAGAGTATCAAACAAAAAGATTGCTGTTGTTAAATTTTGTATCTATCCAAGGAGGAATTTGTTGGTATCAGCAGGTATCTGGTTATATGCAAATTTATTTTAATTATAATTTATATGTATAGATGTCGCTGTGTATTTATTTCCTTCATATACTTGTTGTTTTACAAATAAGTTTATTGTTCTGCTAATGTCTGAGTTATTCATCGAACCGCAAACAACAATATTTACATATTGGCATAATTCATTAAAGTCAAAATGCCAACAAATATAAAATTTAGACCCACAAACAAACATCTTCACAACTGTATTAAAATGGGCGATATTTCGCCTAATCTGGCCTGAAGTAAGGTCAGATTGTAACCAGGTCAGTTTTAGCGCCTAATATTGAAGAACATTCGAAGGTCACGTGTTTACCACTCTAATACTTTAAGTAAGAATTATGTGGGTGCACTTTCAATACGATTGTGGTCTAATGTGCTCCACGCTTAGTTAGGTTTAAGGTTCAAAAATACGAGACATCGTTCCCGTGTCTTTCCTTCAAGATAGGCCCCAGACCGTCGCCAATAACCCACTGTGCAGCTCTAGTGTGACGTTAATTAACCAACCAACCAACCTAGTTAGGTTACGTCGGATGTCAACTCGGATATTGTCATCGCATCTGACTATGCCTCAAATGATTGGAGCCCCAGTTGCTCAGTTGGTAAGGCGTTCAGCTACTAATCAGAAGATTGGTGGTTCGAATCCGGGAAATGGACTTGACATAGAAAAGTAAAAAAGTAGTGATCTTGCGATCGGAGGGTTGCCAGCTTCGCTACAAAGTACTAGAAAGTCGTCCAGAATATCCAGCAAATTATACTGGCGTGTATACGGGACTGGTGCACGATAAATCTGATCGGGGTCCAAAGTCCCGACGTCTATTGAAGGCGTTGGGTACCAGTTCAGGTGTTTCCTCGTCATCTGACCATGGTTCTAAAATAACGAGGTGCATGTATGCATGTGTGTATGAATGTGTGTGTGAATGTGTATGTGTTCCCGGGTCTTTCCTTCGAGATTGCCCCGAACCGTCGCCAATAGCCCACTGTGCAGCTCTAGTGCGACGTTAATTAACAAAACCAAACCAAACCAAACCTCAAATGAATGTTCCTGGGCTTTTCCTTTTGGATTAAAATCTGAACCTACGCCAACGGCCCACACACAGCTTTAGTGCGACGTCATTTTAACCAAACAACTTTGATTTCTTCCGTGAAGTATCATTCTTATTATCTTTTAGGGCCTCGTGGATAAAGGCGTTCAGCTGGTAATCAGAAGATTGCTAGTTCGAACCCGTGCGGAGCCCCAGTTGTTCAGCGGATAAGGCGTTCAGCTATTAATCAGAAGATTGGTGGTTCGAATCCGTGCGATGAAGTAGTGATCTTGCGATCGGAGGGTTGCCAACTTCGCTACAAAAATACGAAAATGTCGTCCAGAACATCCAACAAATTCCACTAGCGTGTATACCAGTGGCGGCCCGTGGTCAAAAATGTTAGTGCAGCCGAAATCATGTGAATCCCCCCCCCCCCCCCCTCTCCCCTATTTTCCACAAACCATACATGAACGGATATTCTTTTTTATTTACTACTCAAATCAAAGTTTCCTTTCAATTTTTACGAAATGATAACATGCGACAAAAATAGAAAACACTTACTTATTTTTTGAAAATTAAAGCAATCCTACTTTCTTTTAAACATGCGACCCGATCAATTTTAATATTAACTTAAATAACGAAACAACAGCAGGACCATAATGGTCCTGAAACAACAGCACACAGTAAATTCATCACGAAAACCATTTCCGTTTGGAGAAATTCTCGTAAGTTCACGTTTCACCCACCCATCTCCGCGTTTCACGCAAGATCCAATCAGCATATCGAAACTGAAGTGCAGCTAAAACAAGAAAACTCATTTCGGCTGTACCTTCTCACAAATGCAGTGCATTAGAATGGGGTGGGGGGAATCTCCACTACATAGAGGTTGCCATGGCAACGGTACAGCCGATTTCGAATTTCGCTTTTTGGCTGCAGTTTGATTGGAGTTTTTTCCCCTCCTGAATTGTGAATTACGGTAACAGGCTTGCTTTTATTTATCGGAGATTTTGTTTACTACCGTAGAAATTTCATTTTCAATTCTAATCTTCATTTAAGAAAATTAGTAAAATATCTAATTTTAGTTTTAAAATACACTAATAAATTTAGGTGCAGCCCGGCTGTACTTGCTGTAGTGGACGAGCCGCCACTGGTGTATACGGGACTGGTGCACGATAAATATTATCCAATATGCTGATGTCCAATATGCTGACGCCTATTGAGGTTGCGTTGGGTGCCAGTTCAGGTTTTGTCCTCGTCATCTGACCATGGTTCAATAATACCAAGCCTTGTTCCCGTGTTTTTCCTTCGAGATAGGCCACGAACCGTCGCCAATAGCCCCGAGTGAACGAAATGTGACATGTAAGAGTTGCCGGACACGCTGTGAAATTAAAATCGAGATTTTTTTTTTATATAAATTATTACTTTTATTGATTTTAATTATAAATATCCCTAAACATAAATAACCTTGTGCCCAGCCCCTTTCTACACGGAAATTATAAACTTCGCGCGAACTTTTGCAGATGACATTCAAGGATAGTGAATATTCAATAGTGGAAAAATAATTCAATTTTTTTTAACTCGTTCGTAAAATTAAAAATTATTTTTTACTTTTTAGCGCATTTCTTTAAAGTCGTTTTTTTTAAATTTTTTTTTTTTAGAAATAGTAATATTTTATTATTTTTTTTTGCTAAGTGCATCACACAGGCGCCATCAGTAGACGGACTCCAGATCTGTTTTTCAGTTGTCGTCAATCACTAACCTTGTTTATGAATTGTGCAGCTGCGCCCATCGACTTGTTATGCTGAGTTCAGCAAAAAATCGTTTGCCATTTTCAACTTGAACCGATCTTTTGAAATATTAATGAATCGGCAGCTGAAGTAACATTCTTGTTCACAAAGAACTTGAAAAACCTCGCCAAATGATGACTCCTTGAAAAAATGGTGGCTATTTTTAACGGTCTTTGAAATTGAAAATAGTTACAAAAGATAGAATAGAAACCCTATTTTATGCTTTTATGGGGATCGGCATCTATTCAAACAGTATTTTTCTCTCTGATTCAAATACTATAACTCCGCGATAAATAGATCTATGGACATGTATTTGGTCTCGTTCGAAAGGAAATTAGCTGCGTCTCAAAGCTTGAAATAAAGTTAAGAACGCCCGTAGACGCATCGCGCGTCGGATGACAGCTTGTTTATCTTAATTTTGTTGAAAAGTTCAACAATTACTTGCTATATAAGGGATTAGGAAAGCCGGGGATCTTTCCAAATTTATTTTGTATATACACAAGAGGAGTATTTTTTTAATTTAATTGCATTTTACGATAAACTTAATCAATTTTATTAAAAAAAATTCTTTGAAAATGATATATTCCAAGTTTTATTTGTTATTAAATAATTTTATGTGAATAACTCGTTGCCTTTTCTCGCTGAGTAACGCGCAATAACGCAAATTAACTTACTTTTGAGAAAATTCGTCAAATCTCACAATTCAATAGGAATTAAAATGTACCTGTACATTTTCACTTGAAAGTCATTGTTTTTTGAGACAAACACAAAATGTTTGTTAAATTGAGGTTAATTGAAATGTGAAAAGATTGAAACATTGTACAATTTCAATAATTTACTAATTACCAAGAACCAAATTAGTAATTAAAAACGAGCATTAATTAATATTATTCAGATAATCTATAAAAGGAACTATTATAAAGGTATATTTGAATAACAAAATTAGTAGTAATCGGAGGATTGCTGGTTCAAACCCGTGCGATGGACTCAACAAAAGACAAGTAAAAAAGTATTGATCTTGCGATCGGAGGATTGCCAGTTTCGCTACAAAAATACTAGAAAATCGCCCAGAACATCCAACAAATTATACTGGCGTGTATACTGGACTGATGCATAATAAATCTGATCGGGGTCCAATGTTCTGAAGACCATTGAGGATGTGTGGGTGCCAGCTCAGGTGTTGTCCGCGTCATCTGACCATGGTTCTAAAATACGAGGCATCGTTCCCGGGTCTTTCCTTCGAGATAGGCCCCAACCGTCACCAATTGCCCACTTTTCAGTTTTAGTGACACGTTCATTAACCAAACCAAACCTTGGAGTGCAGAAAATATCCAAATTCACTTTATAATTAATTACATAATAAAATTATATTCCCCTCTACAACACTTTATTTTTAAATAAAACGTCGTTTAAAAATCATTTTACCAAAAAATTACCCTAAAAATCAACCAATAACTCAATTTATTAAACTCGCCAACTGCTTACCCTCCACTTCTGTGATGACTTTGAGAACTTTCAATCCGTTAAAATTTCATTATGTGAGTAAATGTTTTGAATGGTTCTTCTATTGTTCTGTTGCATATGATTCTTTTGATATTTGCTGGCGACAACATCCAAGGTCAATGTTTTTTCCTCTCTACAGGCACGTAGGTAAGGGGGTGGTTCAGGGGGTTCAAACCCCTTCCATTGAAAGTCAAGAAGACAAAAAATTAAAATTCGAATTACTGTAAAAATTTCAATTTATCGTCTAATATTTTTTTTGTTGCGTAACATAAGGGAAAATCTAGTATTTTTCGTAGAGTCTTACCTCGGAAAATGGTTTTAAAATCATCTTAAAACATGTTTTGAGGTCATTTTTTATCAAAAACTAAGCCTAACATGACGCCATCGTGTTTAATTATTTAATATTTGGATTTCAACTACAAAGGGAAAATATCGTCAAACTGGGCCGTATAAACCAGAGATAGGAAAATTAAAATAATAATTTGTATCATTACTCTGGGGTATAACAAGTTGCTCGAAACATATATTATTCTAAACAAGGTTTCTCAAAATTTGAATTTATTCTCTAATTTATTTCCTATTTAGGAGTGACATTTAGTAATTTTAAAAATAGGTAATGACTATGATATTGGTAACGATTCCATGAAAACAAAATGATGTTGCTGTTTCGATATTTCACTGTCAATGTATTCCTGTGTATTTAAATAAAAATTAATAAGTTTTTTAAAAAATGGGGGTAAGGGGGAGTTTTGAATTTTTTCGGGGGTTCCCCGAAAGTTTCGCTCAGTTTTTGCCAACAACGGCTTCTAAATCTTTGGTTTTAAATATACGTGGTTTTACTTCTAAGCCGACGATACGTCTGTTGTTATGTAGTTTTTTGTTTTTTTTTGTCTTTCCTGCCATGTAAACGGATTTTTTAATATGTGTGGTAGTGTTTAAAATAAATAAATAGACACAGACAAACGAACAGACAGTAAAATAAACTAGTAGTTATAATAACAAGATACCTCGTGACTTAAAAAAATATAATAAATAATATAAAATAAATTCTTTGTCAAAAATGTATTGTCATCTTCTTTTTCATTCCCACCAATAAGTGGACAGACATATTTCTAAAAAAATTTCTAGTCGTTGACGTAACGGGCGACCCATTTTATTGCACCGATATTATTATTATTATTATTATTATTCATTATCCCGATTAACCATGCCCATTTGAATTCCAAAAAGAGTGAAAATAAAAAAACCTTTTAAGCTGTATATGGATGTTTCTGGCATCAACGCAAAATAATTAAATCGTTCATATAACGAAGTCAAATACAAGATATAAGAATATCACAGAAGAAGACGACATAATCCTATTAGCCAAGCACTATAAACGATTACTAAATCATTTTGATCTTTTGAAAAATCTTTCCATGAGTTATTATGCATTTTTTTAAATATTTAAAATGGTAGCTGTCAGTTACGAGGTGTATTTATAAAAAAATATAAACAACATACTTATATTTCGTGTTAAAACCACAGTTTGGAATTAAAATATTTTTGGGGGAATTAAATAACTTGGGAATAAATTTTTAAAGCAAAATTAATTTGGGGAATTATCTAAGATGTGTTCGATGAATGATATTTCTGCATCTTAAAATTTGAAAAGCATTTTTTTTTTATTTGAAATATACTTATTTTTTATTTATGAGATTTCCTTCTTGTTTATTAAGCAAGTGAAATTTGATCAGAACATTGTTGTTTCCCTTTCATTGTCCCTGTTTACAAAAATATTAAAATAAACTTAATCAACGTAAATTAGTTTACTAAAAAATTTTTAAATTACTAATAAAACATTTTTCCATAAATATTTTTTTTTATAATTTAACGTCAAAATAAATTGCATTTAGTCTTTGAAGAATGCAGAAAGATTTCCTACGGAAAATGTTTCATTATAGAAATTATTTAACACTTAGAAAAATTGATTGTTAACTGTTATGTAACTAACGAAAAATATTTTTTTTATTTACATTTTATAAAATTATAAGAGAGTTGAGTAAACAAAAACCACACAAAAATAATGAAATAGTTGATATGATAGATTTTAAAAATCACATTTCTCTAGCATAAAATGAAGAAAGTGAATGGAGCAGTGCAGTCGCAAAAGCAGCAATGTACCCGAAACGCTTTTTTTTAGTAAAACTGGAAAAAATTAAAAATCGAAAACATTATTAAATTAAATATTATTTTTTTTGAAAAATGAAGGCAAAATACAAGAATTTTTCAATAAAATATGTAAATTCTCAGTTTACTGAATAATTTATAATCTAAATTTCAATTTTCGCATAACTTGTTTTGCAACTGGAATATGGATTTAATTGGCTTTGCGAATTTACAGACCTCCATCTTTCATAATAATAATTAATAAAAAAAATCCAAGAAGCAAAACCCGCTGTTATACATATTTCCATTCAATCACAAACCACGTTCGCTGATGTTTACTGGATGTAACTGGTTTTTCGTAAGAATCGTGGATAGTGTGGCTGTTTTTGCCGGAAATTTCCAATTGCGGCCCATGGCAACCCTTTGTCTGGGCGATAAACAATTGTTTTCTTCTGTGAGAATATGGTAAACCCGACTCCCTTCGGCCGCAATTGGGCTATTGCCATTTTTGCTTCTGAGTGACTTTTTTTTAATTTTTATTATTAAATAACGGATTTTGCTTATTTATTATATTTTAAAATTGAAGGCAAAGATACAAAGTACCTATTGATACCAAAATCTCATTCTTCGAATTTTTGGATTTAATTGTTTTTGCATAAACTCGTAACTTAAACATATGTGCTCATTGTCGATGGAATTTTTGTAGCTTCTTATTTTGGGGAAAAACGAGTTATTGGAGGGAGACAAAGGGTCTTGAAGGGTTTGCTACAATTGGCGAAATAGCGCTTCGTGGTAAAAGAATCCGAGCCGTGTGATTCAGCATCGAAACATCGAACATCTGCTCATCACAAAAAATCGTTTGGAATTTTAAACGATTTCAAATCCAAGTCTCAAAAACAAAGAGGTGCAGCTGCGGGTGTTTTCATTACTTTTCCTCGCCAAATGGGTCGCCATGGGAAAGCGGCCATCTGGAAATGTGTTTAGAATTATTTTTAAAAAGTTGCTGACTATAATATAATCAGAAAATTGAATTCTGTTTTGGCTTTGATATGATTATCTTCATTTCATTTACAAAATTTACAAAAATACACTCAATAAATAAAGGTTTGGTTTGGTTAATTAACGTCGCACTAGAAATGCACATTGGCTATTGGCGACGGTTCGGGGCCTATCTCGAAGGAAAGACACGGGAACGATGCCTCGTATTTTTAAACCATGATCAAATGACGAAGAAACACCTGAACTGGCACCAAACGCCTTCAATAGATGTCGGGGCTTTCGACCCCGATCAGATTTATTGGGCGCCAGTCCCGTATACATCGGATGTTCTGGACGACTTTTCTAGTATTTTGTAGCGAAGCTGGAAACCCTCCGATCACAAGATCACTACTCTTTTTTACTTTTCTTTGTCAAGTACGTCGCACAGGATTGAACTAGGAATCAGCTGACGCCTTTATTCACTGGGCCACGGATGCCCAATAAATAAAGGAATTGCTAATCTTAATGCCAGAGCATGTTTTAATCATTTGCACCAGGCCCGTCACACCGTGGGGGAGGTTGACATCGCATGCCAAAAATAAACTACCGTGTAGAGGTATAATCCGTTGTGATAAAAACGTCTTCTTGCCTATTCAGATTGCGTAAGGTACCAGCTCAGGTGTTGTCCTCGTTATATAACCAGGGTTCAAAATTACGAAGCATCGTTCCCGGGTCTTTTTTTCGGAATAGATCCAGAACCGCAGTCAACATCCCACTACGCCGCCCGCTCTGCTGCGATGTTAATTCATCGACCGAACAAAAAAAGTTCTGATTTGTCGGATAACTGACGTCGCGGTAGCAGGAGTCAGTGGCGGCGATTCGGGGGGCAAGGGCGGTTGCCCCTCAAACTTTTTTTGGATTTTGCCCCTCTCTTTTTAATATTGCACTTTTTGAAAATAAAACATAATCCCAACACACCCTCTTCTAGAGACGGTCAATGATAGTCGAAATTTTTCTAACCCCCCCCCCCCCCCCCCCCCCTCTCACACACACTTGTGTCCTCTTGATCTTGCCCCCTCACTTTTGGGACCCCATCGCTGCCACTGCGGTAGTATGGTTCAAAAATACGAGACAGTGTTCCCGAGTTTTTCCTTCGAGATAGAGCCCGAAGCATCGACAATAGCCAACTGTTCTGCTCTAGTGCGACATTAATTAATCAAACCAAACCAAAAAAAAATCTAGATTAAAGCCTCTGCTTTGAACGCTGAAGTGCAAGTGGAATCATAAGAATTTGAAAGGTGCCGTTTTTAACCGACTGAAAAGCGCACCAAACAAAACTCCGATATAAAACCGAGAGAAATTTTAAATTAAAACCTCCAAATCGCGCGCCAACTCGAGAGGTTATAGATTCGACTTTTATGTATTTTTTTCTTATTATGTATGTTCGCGCAGAACTTTGGTTCTAATTCAGATATTTGCACATTTTTGTTGTTGTTCGATAGGGGATGTTTCAAAGGGGAGCAATTTGAAAAAAAGTATCCGGTTATCCGGCATTTAATTATCCGGAATTCTCAATTAACTGGACCGTTTGAAAAAAAAAATATTGTCTGATTTCTAAAATTCTTTTTTTGTTGGATAGAGAAAAAATCCAGTTAGGCAAAATCTGCAAAAAATTATCGGTTATCCGGCTATTAAATATCCGGAAATGCCGATTACTTTTTTAAACAATTTTTCCGATTTCATAATATTTTCATTGTTTAACAGAAGTTTACAACAATGACGTTTCGTTTAAATAGCATTGATAGGAATTGTTTTACAATAGACATTGTTGAGCACAAGTTGTTACTTGAATTTCTTGGTGAATAATAATAGGGGGCAAAGCCCCCGGCTAAATTAAAAACTAAAAGTGGAAAAATAAAATAATCTTTCTTAAAAAATGGAAAACCGACTGGAAGAAAAATACGCTAAAAAGTAAAAAAATAAATTTTAATTTTACGAACGCATTGAAACTATGGAATTATTTAATGTCAATTTTATACTTATTACAACTTTTTGAAGTGGGTGCCAATTTACAAAAAGCATACCTAAATTTTGGAGCCGATTTCAAAAAGTTGTAATAACTAAAATTAACATGAAATAATTTCATATTTTTAATGCGTTCGTAAATTTAAAATTTATTTTTTACTTTTTAGCGTATTTTTCTTTCAGTCGGTTTTCCTTTTTTTAAGAAGATTATTTTATTTAGTACACGACTCCGTCTGGCGAGGTATGGCATTTTCCGATTTTAAAGACGTATTCACGTCAAAAATAAAAGTGTTTGTTTTCAAATTCTCCTTTTTCTTTTATCAGCCTTTAATTCACGATAATTAGAAATCGCCAAAAAAAATATTTGGCGATTGAATGGACAATCGTATGCAAACTTATATAAAACTTTTTTTTTCTTCAAAAAATAAACATTTCAACTTTCGCGAACTGAACACCTGTCATCAATTTGCAGCTGCGTAAGTAAATGTTTCAATTTGGCGGGATCCAATTAGAAATGAGAAGACGACTGACTTTCTTTGTTCTCAATTCTGGGATCCAATGAAACTAGCAAAGAGGCGTGGCTTCTCATCCCCAACTTCGAGAATCATTCGAATCTGCCCAAGGATTTATAATCTTTTTTGAGAACAAGTATTCCCAGTTCCTGTTCTTTTTTAAAGAGCTGTTCTTTTCGACAAACTGTTCTTCAAAAAGCAAGGGGAAAAAATTATTTTTATTTTAAAGCCTAAATAAACAAAAAAAAAACGAACACTAATTAACAAAAAGTTATCGTCCATTTCCCCTAGAGGAATACTATATAATAGAACAAAATAAGTTTTAAGAAGGGCTAGGAAATAATTTTGTAGAATTTTTTTTTATAGAAAGCAGATTTCTAACGAAATAATTTCTGGAAATGAAAATTAAAAACTTTAGTCAAAAGCTTAATCTTTTCTAATTTGACGTGAAACTTTTTTAAAATTAGCTACATATGGGGAATACATTTCGGTGGGGATTCTTTTCGACACTATAACTCCGTGACAAATAGCTCGACTGACATAAATGTGGTCTCTTTTGATAGGCAGTTAGTCTTCCTTCTAATTATTAATAAAATGAACAACATAGCGTAGGATTTTTACGAAACTGACTTTTCTTATGTTATGTTATGTAAATAAAATATTTCTACATCAAACATGTGAAGTTGATTGACAACATTGATTATTGATAAAAAAAATCCTGATTGACTTTTCAAAAATCTGACAAATTTATTCAACAATTTCACATTTCATCATTTATGTTCCATTCAAACTTATTCATAAGTTTGTGCGGAGGATTAAAAGGCCCCCGCTACTTTTTCGCACCGGGCCCCACGGCTACCAACAGCGGCCGGCAAAGACTCTGCACATATTTATATTACATAAAGAAAGCGTTATTTATATTACATATATAACGCTTTTCTTTCGTTAGCTTGTGCTTCACTTAAAAGTAGGACATCACTTGAATATCAACATATTTTATTAGCTCTAAATTAGAATACGGGGCCTCCGTGGCCCAGTGGATAAAGGCGTCAGCTGGGAATCAGAGGATTCTTGGTTCGATCCTGTGCGACGGACTTGACAAAGAGAAGTAAAAAAGTAGTGATCTTGTGATCGTAGGATTGCCAGCTGTGCTACAATATATCAGAAAAGTCGTCCAGTACAACCACAAAAATATCGGCGTGTATACGGGACGGTGCACGATAAATCTGATCGGGGTCCAAAGTCCCGACGTCTATTGAAGACGTTGGGTGCCAGCAGTGCCGTTACACACAATATATTTGGGGGGGGGGGGGTGCGACGTTAATTAATCAAACCAACCCAAACCAAACTAAATTAGAATACCTCTGTAAAAGAAACGGGATGTGACTGTTTCTTATAAAGAAAGTAAATACCAAACGCTTTCCTCGTCCATAAAAGATTAAGACCAAGTAATAAAATTGAGTTATATGAAATGTTAACAATATGTTTTCATTAAAAAAACGAGTGTACCCTATGAAAATTAAATTATTGAAAGACACTGCTCGAAAAAATGTAAAACTCTCCCATTATAGCCGTTTAGAAAAAAATAGGTCAGAAAAGAACGGGTCAGAGAAAAGAACATGATTTTCGTAAAATTAAAGAACGTAATATATAGTTCCTGTTCATTTTAAAGAACAGGTGAAAAATAACTGGATATTCTTTTCTTTTATATCCTGTCTTTCTCCATTCTTCCGCCATTTACTCCTTCTGAGTTCATGTGTGAAGAACATGCTCAGTTTGCTTATGTCTCTTTCTACGGGATAGATCATGAAATGACTCCAAATATCCATTGTGTAGCCGTAGATCATCAAGTGTAACCACAACCAACTGTAATGCAACTCTGATGCAGAGGCGGTGTACTACCAGACTCGTAAATGGAGGATTGGTGTTCAAATTTCGTCTTCAGAGTGTATCGAACGAGAATGATTGAAAGTTCTTCTATTAACCGCTATTAAACATGAACTTGGACTAAACATCTCGGCGATGCAGTGTACCGGACATGTAAATGGAGGATTGGTGTTCTTGAAAGTGTATCGAACACGTGAGTTCTTCGTCTTCCGCTACTAAACATTAACCGTGAAAAAGTGACTGGTCGTGGTAAAAATTCGTGGTGGTAAAAAATTGCCTCGTGCTTTTGTCGGGTGCCAGCTCAAGTAAAGAACTCATCTGATCATGGTTCAAAATTACAAGACAGTGTTCCTGATTCTTACGGGATCGACCCCGAGCCGCCAATAATGGTGTAGCTCTAGTGTGACATTCGCCTTGGAACATTCAACTAACCAAGCATCTCGTGGAAATTCGGTAAGTTATCGAATTTAATTATTTTGGATGAAGTGAAATAAAATGCATGTGGCGAACCAATTTCAAAATGATTCTGGTCCGTTTTCTTGAAATTAGGAAGACCGAACATGATAATAAAATATATATTAAGTTTGTAGGATCTAAAGCTATGTTCTCTCTATTATGCTCGTTTCTAAATTGGTACCGAAAACTCTCTTGCTTTATCGTTACTGCCTTTAATCTTGAAATTTTATTCAAGAAGAACTAAATTTTATTTATTTTTTTAAATCGTAACTGTGTCGGATTACATGGAGAGCGACAATCCCTTAAACCTTTTTCTAGTAAAACTTCATTTTTACGTAAATATTAGTAATAACAAAAACATTTAGAATATTCAACACGCTTGAAATAGTTAGTTTAAAAAAAAAAAAAGTTTATCAAAGCAGATTTTTGTAAAAATAAAACTTTTTCTACCACCTATTGTAATAATTTATTGGGGAAACTCAATAATTCAATAGTTGCAAGAAAATAAAAATATTTAATACGTTTTATGTGAAAAAAAAATTTCCCACTCCTACGCAAATCCGGGAAAATATGGGGAAATTTAGTAGTACGTAAGTAATACATAATCGTAAAGAATACTAGGACAATAGAGTTTGAACATTGAAGTAAGCGATTTGGACGGGTTTTTTCCAAAGAGTATAGTTTTTTCAGTGTTGGTTTTTTCCCCCAGCCAGCGGGCCTTTGAGAACTAAGGTGTTACTTTCAGAGTTAAAAGTTGGATTTTCAGTTAAGCATAAGCATGGGAATCGTGCCGACAAAAGTGTGTTATATAAGGTGTGTTATATTTAGTTTTTATTATAAGGTTTCCACTCTCTTGGGGGAAAAACTGGAATTGTCGAATGAATTGCTAAAAAGTCCGGAATATTGTAAATTTATTAAATTTGATAGAAATGTGTGGGACTTTTTCTACGTGAATTCATTATATTGATTTAATTTATATTGTTTATTCTTTATGTTGTCAATGATATAATTTGCATAATTTGTTCTTCAATCATGAAAGTATCTGGGGCTTCTTCGTACAAGGACCGATGTCAAGTTTAACAATTTAAAAAAAATAAAAATATTTTGAATATATAAATTTTTAACTTGTAGATGAAACAGAAACTAATAATGTCAGGCTTCTTATCTAACCCTTCAAATCAAACCCGTGGTTTCCGCAACGTTGCAACAAGACTGGGCCTTACTCTTTGAACAGGGTGGTAACATAACCGGGCAATCATCATGAATTTTTTTTAATTCTGGAAAAGTCAGGGAATTTTCAAAATTTCACAAAAAATCAGGGAAATGTTCAAATTTGGATCATTTAAACTGCAATTATCGTCTATTTTGCCCTTTATTCTGGGTAGTTTAGTCGTCAATATTTCCTTTTAGTTCTGAAAAAGAATTTAAAAAAAAGCAAAGTTATGCGCATTTTCATATTTTTATTTTTGTAAAACTGTGAACCACTGCTGGAGGGAGAAGCAAAAGCAAAGTGTGTCGGACTTTAGATTGTAAGCAACATGTGAGGGGCTAATGAATATGCGATATATTGAATATTGGAATAGGAAATGGGAAGCATATAAAACATTTAAAATTATCTCCAAAAGAAATAAGAAATGGAAAAACCAGAAAATAAGTTTAATTCCCATTATGCCTATAGCAATTGTATAATTTGTGTTGTATTCATAAATTATTATTTTAACTGACAATAAGTATCGCTTATAATTATTCATTTGTAATGTAATATATTTATTGTTGTATTATTGTAGCGTAGATACTTTGTTTCTATACAAAGCATGTATTGCGACATTTCGTAAGGTAATTATAAAATCGGGAAATTTTTTATGACACCGTCATGGAAATAAAAGAAATATCAGGGAACTTTTTTTCCAGAATTCTGTCGACAACCTGTTATAGTCATCTGAAAACCTTCTGGAAATCCTGAAAAAGTCGGGGAAATTTGATCTATACAAAGCAGATGTTCAATCTGAATGTTGTTGGGTAACCCAGATTATGAACATCAAAACATTTACGTAAGAAAGGAGTCTCCTGTCCTATTTTAGCTTTAACTAGGGGTTCGTGGCTTAATGCTAATTAGTTTGGTTTGGTTAATTAACGTCGCACTAGGGCTGCACATTGGGCTATTGGCGACGGTTCGGGGTCTATCTCGAAGGAAAGACCCGGGAATACATACACATTCACACACACATTCGTACATGCACCTCGTTATTTTAGAAAAATGGTCAGATGACGAGGAAACACCTGAACACCCAACATATTCAATAGATGTCGGGACTTTGGACCCCGATCAGATGTATCGTGCATCAGTCCCGTGTACACGCCGTTAATTTTTGCGTATGTTCTGGACGGCTTTTCTAGTATTTTGTAGCGAAGCTGGAAACCCTCCGATCACAAGATCACTACTTTTTTACTTTTCTTTGTCAAGTCCATCGCCTAGGATCGAACCAGGAATCATCGGATTCCCAGGTGTCGCCTTCAACCACTTGGCCACGGAGGCCTAATGCTAATTAGACTACAATTTATGTATAATGGCTCTTGTGTTACTCGATGGTTTGTTAATTAACCCTTTGCAGAAGAGGAACCTGTTTAATATTTACGTTCTTTTTATGGAATAGTTAATCCCGTTCTTTTTTTAAAGGGATCGTCTTTAGCGCGTTCTTTTTACTTTTAGATTTAAAAAGTAAAAGTTACGCGTGAAGCTCAATATGAATATACCTATACCAAACATATATTTAGTGGATTATGACATTCGTCAAATAGTATTAAATACAGGGTGGCAACATAATCTGGAAATCCGGAAAATCAGGGAATTATCATGAAAATTTTGAATTCTGGAAAAATCAGGGGAATTTTCAAAATTTTACAAAAAATGGAATTTTTCAAATTTGTATCGTTAAAGCAGCAATTATCGTCTGTTATGCCCCCCCCCCTTCTTGGAAATTTAATTTTCAATATTTTCTTTTAGTTCTGAATAAGAATATAAGGAAAAACAGCATAGTTATGCGCATTTTCATATTTTCGGTTTTATTTTTGTAAAAACGTGAACCACTGCTGAAGGGAGAAGCAAAAGCAAAGTGCGTTGGACCTTGAATTGTAAGCCACATGTGAGGGGCTAATAAATATGGGATTTATTGAAGATTGGATTAGGAAATATGAAGCATATAAAACACTTAAAATTATCTACAAAAGAAATAATTTGAAAAAGCTTTCTTTTTTTGCATTTTCTTCTTCCAGAGAACATATTTAATTACTATAATTTCTGTTGTATCCATAAATTATTATTTTAACTGTCAATAAGTGTATTTCTTATAATTTTTCATTTATAATGCAATATATTTATAGTATTATCGCAGGGTGGATACTTTGTTTCTATACAAAGCATGCATTGCAACATTTCTTAATGTAATTGTAAAATCAGGAAAATTTGTGTGATACAATCTTGGAAATCAGGGAAATATCAGGGAACTTTTTTTCCGGAATGTTGTTGTCACCCTGGACTGGTAATCATCACTCAAGTGGAAATTGTTAAAAATAAGAGTTTTGTAATAAAAATAATTTTTTTAAAGAATACAATTAAAAGGGGTATAATTACGGATGACATGAATATTCGGACCATATGCTAAATATTCGGTTAGGCCGAATACTGCTGATATTCGACAATCATTAGCCTAATAGCTGTCATAGAATCAGGACGTTAAAACAGTATTTGGAGAAAAACCAGATTTGAAAAACTGTTTACTTGTAAATAGAAAAAAAATCTAGGTGAATTAAAATAAGCTTCTGTTAAATGTAATATTTTTATAATCACTTTCAGAAATATACAGCTTTTTTAATCGGTAATTAAATTTTAAAATATATTTTTAAAAAATTGCGAAACCTTTTAAATCTAATTATTAATTTTTTTTATCATGAAAAAACAGGTGTTGATAAATAATAAGGAAAACTTGGAATGAACACCACTTCTTAGCTTTATATTAAATAATCTAAACTTATAGTGCAAAATTAATACAGGTATAGTATTTTTAAGTAGAGTTCTGTTGTGTTCTTTTTTTTTAAGTTTAAATTGAATTGACTATAGATTTCATGTTTGTTTTATTATTAATAGATTTTTAATAGTATTACTATTCGATAGTGATCACTCGGCGTTTTTTGAAGGGCGACCTGCCCTGCATGCTCATTTTTCATCTCGAAAGCGCCATCATGCCCTTTTTTTTCAAAAATGCCGACCCTCTTGCCCTTTTCAGTCAAGCACAAGCGCATCCTTGCTTCCCTAGCTATCTTTAAAAAAATGCACCGATTTTAACGTTTTTTGTGGAAATCGGAATTAAGTGAATTATGACAGTAGAAAAACAAACTTTTTAAGTACGCGAGCAGCGCAGTCGCTATGATTCCGCGGTAATTTCAAACACGGGCACAATCCACGAATCCTATTGGTTGCCTGTGCCCGCATATGAAATACTAATATATTTTTTTTCTTGTAAATAGAAGATGGTTTGGGTCGATGTTACTAAATTTTGGATTTAAGTAGCTTTTCTATCAGTTTTGTAAGGGGTCTGATTAGGACTACTTACCGATTTGATTACGTGAACAAATTAATTCTTAATATTTTAAATTAGTTTTGAACTATTTGCACTAATTTAAAATTTGCATATACTCTAATCTATCATTTATGAAGACATATTGACTTATACTTTTATGGGTACATTGTACTTTAAAACTTGAAGGGTGCCTGATAGTTTTCGTTTTGAAGGTACTTTTTCTTAGTTAAAAACTTCATATATTTTGGAGTACACTTAGATTAAGTTTTTAGAATACATTGTAATTTAGGTCTTGGGAATGTATTTAAGTTAAAGAAATTGGGCTACATTAACATTTGACATTAGTTTTGCTTTTATAGGGGTACATTGATCTATTTTTTAATGGAGTTGGGTCACTTTTTTATACTTTTGAGACTACTTTTGGACTTTAACTTTTAGGGGCACATTGGGCTTTTACTGGTAGAGATACATTAGGAGTATATTTATATTTTTTTAGAGATACATGAATGTTTATTTTAGGAGTTGGGGGGGGGGGGGGTGATACCAGGGTCTTTTTCTTTTGTAGGTGATCTGTATTCTTTTATGGGTACTGTTTTTTTCTGTCTACATTGTTAATTTTTTTTAATTTATTTCTTTTGGGGATAAATTTGGCTTTTAATTTGAGGCGTACGTTAGACTTTTTTATTGAGGTACATTGGGCTTTTTTATTGGCACAGTGGGCATTTTCCTTTATGGGCTTTTATTTTTAAGGGTACCTTAAGTTTTATTTTAAGTGTATGTTCATGTTTGGCTTTTTCTTTGAGGAATACTTTGGGGTTTTCCTTTAGGGATACATTTTTTTTCTTGTATAGTACACTGCTTTTCTGTTTCGGATAGATTAGGCTTTTACTTTTTAGGGTTCCTTGTTTTATTTCCCTTTTAGGGATGCACCAGGGCTTTTCTTTTTAGAATACATTATACTTTTAATTGTTCTTTGGTGTTTTATTTTAAGGGTACATTGGGTTTTTCTTCTGGTGGTACATTGGGCTTTTCTTTTCGGGGGTACACAGGGCCTTTTTTCTTTTAGAAGTACATTGCACTTTTCTTTGTATGAAGTTGTTTGCACATTATTTTGGGGGTAAATTGGAAATTTTATTTTAGGAGTTAATTTGCTTAAAGGTTTACACTTTTTGAAATACAATTGATATTGGTTGTAAAGGATACACATTCTGCATTTACTTTTTAATCGACTTAAAATGCATAAATCAATACTGCCAAATGCATTAAAGTGGAGGTTATATATATTTAAGTATCCAAAATTAAGTTTAAAAGTATTAATTTAAGTATCCAAAATCGGAATTTAAGTTTGGGGTACTTGTTTTTTCACTTTAAAACTAACGTTGGGCTTTTTCTATTAAAGGTACATTAAGATTTTACTTTTCGGGTGCATTGGACTTTTCCTTTAGCGATACAGTATTATTTTAAGCAGATACTTTTGGCTTTTTCGAAGGAGCTACTTTTGAACTTTGCTTTTTTGAGCCCATTGGGCTTTTACATATAGAGGTATATTAAATTTATGAGTACATTGGGTTTTCCTTTTATGTGTAGATTTGGCTATTAATTTTAGGGGTACATTAGGCTTTTTATTTTACAGGTACATCAGACTTTTTTTTATAAACGCACTGGGCATTTTTCATTAGGGGGGTATATTGATCTCACTTTTAATTGTTCTCTGGTGTTTTATTTTAAGGGTAGATTAGGCTTTTCTTTTAGTGTTACACTGGGATTTTTCTTTTTGGGATGCATTCTTTTACCTTAAAGTGTACCCTTTGGTTTTATTTTAAGTGTATTATGGGATATTCTTTTAAAGGTACATTGGACTTTTTTTTTTGTCTGGAGTTGGACTGAAAATGTTCTTTTACAAGTTTATTTGCTTAAAGGAGTACACTTTTGCTTTTTGTAATACAATGGGTATTTGTTGTAAAGGATACACATTGTGCAATTGCTTTTTAACCGATTTAAAGCGCACCTTGTTCGTAAAATTTAAAAATGGAGGCATTCTTCTTTTTTATGGAGACATTCTTCTTTCCTTCAAGGTATATTACATTTTTACTTTTAGAGGTACATTTATTCTAATTTCAATGTAACATTAAGCATTTGCTTTTAGGAGTCATCACATTTTTTTCTTCAAAATTGTGCATTTTCATTTTAGTTTTAGTGGTACAATGAAAACATTCGTGTTCACTGAAGTTTTTATAGTTAGGCTATGATCTAGAGGCTTTGGTTTTCTGGGGTTATATCAGTGGCTTATCGTGGATTACAGCAAGTACATCCGGCCTGCACCTAAATTTATTAGTGTATTTTAGAACTAAAATAAGATATTTTACTAATTTTCTTAAATGAAGATTATAATTGAAAATGAGATTTCTATGGTAAGTAAACAAAATCTGATAAATAGCAAGCCTGTTGCCGTAATGCACAATTCAAGGGGGGAAAAAAACTCCATTCAGTCAAAACTGCAGCCAAAAAGCGAAGTTCGAGATAATTTGCATCGTTGCAATTGCAACCTCGACGTAGTATAGATATTTCCACCTCTGCTAATGGACTGCATGTGTGGCGACATACAGCCCGAAATGAATTTTCTGATTTGGTCTGCACTTGGTAATCGATTAACTGATTGGCTTGTGCGTGAATCGCGGGTATGGGTGGGATAACGAGAATCTCTTCAAAACGGAAATAGTTTTCGTGATAAATTTGCTGTGTGCTGTTGTTACATTATTTAAGTTAATATTAAAATTGACCGATTCGCATGTTTAAAAGAAAGAAGGATTGCTTTAATTTTCAAAAAATAAGTATTCTATTTTTTCGTATGTTATCATTTCGTAAAAATGTAAAGGAAACTGATTTGAGTAGTAAATAATAAAGAATTTCCGTTCATGTTACGGTTGTGGAAAATAGGAAGGAGGGGGGGGGGGGGGGAATTCACATGATTTCTGCTGCATTAACATTTTCGACCACGGGCCGCCAATGAGTTGCATCTTAATGCATGGGGTACACAAGAGTTTTTAAATTTAGCTACACCCAAAATCTTTATTCTGCATTAAATTTTACTTTCATCTGCTCCGTAAAACCATTTTTAGCTCCTCTAATATTTCAATTTTAGCTTCACCAAACGCGTTTTTGCTGCTCCAAATTTTAATTTTACCTGCTCCAAAATACATTTTTGCTGCTCCAAATTTCAGTTTTACCTGCTCCGAACACTGCTCCAAAATGCATGAAGCCGGGCAACACCCCTGTATTTATTATTAGCCAACCAAATTGTTGATTTTAGCAAGAATCGATTTTTCTAAAATCGGGAAAATGGTCCATAAAGTTCCCTTTAAAAAAATGCCCTTTTTCTTTCAAAAGCGCCTTGCCTTTTTAATTTCTAGAGTAAACACTGGAATTATTTTTAAATTTATCCTGAGCAGAACATTTTGGCAACTATAGCAAATTACTTCCGATCTTACCGGAAATCGAACCTCAAATAGATTGGAATAAAGATAATTGAGTTAACTTTGTTTTTATTTCTGTTATTTTTTTTAATTTTCCCTGCCTTTATCGGGAAGTTCCAATTGCGGCCAATGGCAACCTTTTGTCTGGGCGATAAACAATTGTTTTCTTCTTTGAGAATATGGTAACCCGGCTCCCTTCGGCCGCAATTGGGCTATTGTCGTTTTTATTTCAGCAGTTGACAACAATCTTCTGAACAACTATTTTGAATTTGTCCGGTTTCATTAAGATTGCTTGAACAGAAGCTGAAATTAATCATATCAAATCACATTGCTACTTTTTAAGAAAGTACGGTTACTTAAATTTGAGTACGTCTTCACTCATTTACGATGGAGTTTACACTTAAGGAAAACGAGTAGGGTCAGATACTCATTTTTAAGTACCTTTTTTTTCTTTTACAGTGTGCGATAGATGATTTGCCATTTGTTCGCATATTCTGACTAATTATTTAAAATATTTTGTTTTGTTTAGATTGCTGGTTCAAAGAAAGTTCGCCAGGCACCGTAATGGACTTGTGTAGACATGGATGCGAAGCCAAGGCCATCGCGAAGCCCTCTCAGTGGACCCTTTGTCTTCACATCTCATTGGGGTGAGTGTTTGAATAAATAAATAGATCTTCAACGGATATCAAGGGTAAGTCGAATATATTTTATATCAAAGTTTTTGGTTTAATTTTTTCTTAATTTGTTCTGGAGATTAACCTTTGGCAGTCGAAGTACATGGTGGTAACATAACCTGGAAAACCGGGAAATCAAGGAATTATCATGGAAAGTTTTAATTCTGGAAATATCAGGGAAATGTCGAGGAATTTTTCAAAATTTCACAAAAAATCAGGGAATTTTTCAAATTTGGATCGTTAAAACGGCAATTATTGCCTATTATGCTCTCTATTCTGGGTAATTTAGTTGTCAATATTTCCTTTTAGTTCTGAAAAAGATTTTTTTAAAAAAACATGGTTATGCGCATTCTCATATTTTCAATTTTGTTTAATCTGAACCACAGCTGCAGGAGAGAAGCAAAAGCAAATTGCATTGCACCTTGAATTGTAAGAAAGATGTGAGAGACTAATGAATATGTGATTTATTGAACAATGGAATAGGAAATATGAAGCATATAAAACATTTAAAATTATCTTTAAAAGAAATAATTTGAAAATATTTGCTTTTTTTTGTATTATCTGCGTCTAGAAAACATGTTTAATTACTACTATGCCTCTTGCAATTGCATAATTTGTGTTGTATTCATAAATTATTCTTTTTAACTGTCAATAAGTATTGCTTATAATTTTTCATTTATAATGCAATATATTTATTGTATCAATGTAGCATGGATACTTTGTTTCTATACAAAGCAGTTATACGCAACTGTAATTATAAAATGTAATTATAAATGTGACACCGTCATGGAAATCGGAAATATCAGGGAACTTTTTTTCCAGAATGTTGTTGCCACCCTGAAGTACGTTCTTGATATTTAAGTTATTTTTAAGTAACAGTTATATCATTCCTATTTTTTTTAATGTAAATCTTTAATGTGTTCTTTTTACGTTTAGGGCGGTTAATTATATAAAAAAAAACTTTGGCTTGAAGCTGAATATTTATCTCAGTGCACCCAACATTTATTTATGAAATTCGTCATTTTTCATAAAACAGGAGTTGTGAGAAATTCAATCACCATACTTTAAGCTTCGAGATGACAAAATCAAATTCTATTGAAAGTTTTATGACAATAACTTTTTAAACTCTAAGAATCTTGGAAGAACAGGGTGACAACATAATCAGGGAATTTTTTTATTTTGTTAATATCAGGGAATTTTTTCAAAATTTCACACAAAAATTAGGGAATTTTTAAATTTAGATCATTAAAACGGCAATTATCGTCTATTATTCCATTTATTTTGTGTAGTTTAGTTGTTAATATTTCCTTTTAGTTCTGAAAAAGAAATTTTAAAGAAAGCATGGTTATACGCATTCCTATATTTTCATTTTTACATTTGTAAAAATGTGAACCACTGCTGGAGGGAGAAGCAAAAGCAAGTGTTGGACTTTAGTGTGTTATTAACCAACATGTGGGGGGGGGGGGCTAATGAATATGCGATTTATTGAAGATTAGAATAGGAAGCGAATAAAATATTTAAAATTATCTCCAAAATAAATATTTGGAAAAACTTGCTTTTTGTTGCATAATCTGCTTTCAGAGGACGTGTTTGATTACTATTACGCTTGTAGCAATTGCGTAATTTGCGTTGTATCCATAAATTATTATTTTAACTGTTAATAAGCAATGCTTAAAATTTTTCATTTATAATGCAATATACTTATTGGATCATCGTAGCGTGGATACTTTGTTTCTATACAAAGCATGTATTGCAACATTTCTTAATGTAATTGTAAAATCAGGGAAATTTTTGTGACACCATCATGGAAATCAGGGAAATATCAGGTAACTTTTTACCAGAATGCTGTTGCCACCCTGTAAAGTCCTTTTCCCCCCTTATTTTAGCTTAAATATTTGTTTCTCTTTATGCCTATGACAACGCATTTCTGGCCCTTTTCCCTCCGTTATATAACCAAATTTTTTTTTTCATTTTGTAATGGCCATTACAAAAATCACGATTCATCTTCGTATTTATGTTTTGACTGCTAGTTGGGTGTTGCAAACTAGGAGCAGGCTTGCTGTTTTTGTTCTTACAAATGTAATTAATCACAATGGTGTAGAATGTAGGCCTATGTGTAAACAATTTCTGTCCTTCCACAGGATCTCGTTTATGCATTGTATCAAAAACAAAATGTAAATGAAGACCTTGTTCAGGGGATGAATGATAAATAGCAGGTGCAAGTGTAAATTGTAAATATATATATTCCCATGAACTCATATTGTAATTCGAAAAATACTGTTCGATTTACATTTTATTTGTAAAACCGACATCTTCTGCAGTAAGTGGCATCCCTGCTAAATTTCAATTCGGACCATAATTTAAAAAGTTACAAAAAAAAAAAAGAGATTATTACAAAAATATTTAAGTATTTTTGCACCAATTAACCAACTTTTTTTTATTAATGCTTCGATTTTCTACAAAAATTTGGCAGGAATAATGCTTGAAATAGTAGAATATAATAAAATAGTGGAAATTGTAGAATAGTAGAAACTCGTTTTTTTTTTCCTTCAAATTTTTACTGGGGGTACTGTAAAAACGAGTGAAAGGAGTCGAAACGATTCAATGTGTGTTCTGAAACATAGTTTTATATTGCAACAAAACACATGTGCTGCCCCGTTATATGTTCATTCACTGATTTATATGATATGTCTATTTCTGCCAAAAGTAACAAACAGTTTATAATACATTCAATCATCAAAATAAATATGTACGCATTTATTTAAAACGACTTGTGAAGAGTTATAATCAATGCAAGACCATCTCGATATATTCAGCCTTCGAATAATTTCGAATGGAATTGATGTTATAAAACTGGAAATGAACCAATAGTTATTAAACTCTGGAATTTTGTAAGGGACTTGTGCCTGATGCAATCAAATATCTTATTATAAATTATTTGCCTGGCACAAGCAATAATTGCACTGAAACTTTTAATCAGCTGAGTGACTAAAAAATCACTCGGCAACTGTCCGGTGATTATTTTAATTGCATTCAACTCAGTGCTGCCACGTTTCAGATTTCGAAATCGTCATAATAGAGATGAAAAATCGCCCAAACTCTTTATTTTCACAATCCATACAAAACTGTCGATTAATTTACAAAGTTGTTAAAGCGTTGTCGAGCGAAAGGATATTTTGTTCAATAGGGTGCGATAATTGCTGAATGAGCAAATACAATTTGAGTTTTTCAATTGCGTGCAACTAGTTCAGTTGGATGTTTGATAGTTTCCAGTACGCGGCTAGCATTTATTGTTACATAAAAAATATAACTTTTTTTTTTATTTAAATTTTTTTTATTTTTTCTATAATTTTGTCACACTCACATTGATGACTTAAAATTTAATGCGGATTTATATTTTGTAGGTCTCTTTTTGTTCCTGTTTTTAAGATATTTGCTCCTTTTTTTTCCTAGGGCATATGTAAAAAGTGTTGATAGCCTTGTTATACTTAAAGCGCATTAAACAAAAAAAACAGGTCGTCATTTTAGTGACAGAAAATCATGTATCGACCTCTGGTTAAATTATAATTTTTTATATTAAAGTTCCACTAAAATAATACACAGTTTATAGAAAGATATAAACGAAATAAAACACATTTAGTAATATTTTAATATTACTGTGTCCCAAAATTTTTAAATATCTTATTTTAAATAATTTTCTCCAGATTATATTTGATACTTTTATGTTTTACAACATTCCTGTGTTATAATTAGTTAGTAAATTGTTAGGTGTTAATTATTAGATTTAAGATTTTTGAGGCACCAATTAAAGATGAAAATTAAGAAAATTTTACAGTGGCCAGTGGCCACTAGACTTGAAAAATGCAGTGGCCACTTAACGTTACATTGAGACATTACGAAGTTCATGCGGTACAAAAAAAAAATCTATAAAATGTATTCATTCACACTACGTTAACAAGCTGATGATTGTGAATTAATTAATTATTCAAAATAATCAAATTGCAGAAAAAAAATTAAATATTATAATTTTTAAAAAAAATTAAATATCTATTTTTTTTTTAAATTAAATATCTAATTTTTTAAAAAATACAAATTTGTATTTTTCGAATAATACATCCTTGCACGTAGGTATAGATTTTTAATGGGGGCGGTTGAGTAACTGAGCAACGGATTTTTTAAGTAGCTTATCCCCCCCCCACACACACAAAATAACAAACACTCCCCCCCCCCTCCCAATTTTTTTAAATAGAAATATGTTGGCATATAAATATCGAAACAGCAAAAGTTATCATTTATTTTTCATGAAATCGTTACCAATATCAGTCATTAAATATTTTTAAAATTAGTAAATATCACTTCTCAATTACGAAATGAATTTAGAAAACAAATGTAAATTCTAAGATTCCTTGTTTAGAATAATATATTACTTTGATTATAACTTGTTTTTACGGCACTGTTTCGCGATCTTTTCCCTTTGTCACCGAATTTTAAATGCTGTATAATGAAACACGATGACGTCATGTTAAGCTTAGTTTGAGATAAAAATGCCCTCAAATCGTATACCAGGTTTTCCCTCAGGCAACTCAACAAGAAGTATTATACTAGAAATTGAAATTTTTCTAGTTTTTTTAAAGTATTTTTATGATTCTTAGAGTAATTCGATTTTTAATTTTTTTTTCTTGACTTTCAATGGGAGGGGTTTGAACCCCCTGAACCACCCCCTTACCTACGTGCCTGAATACTTCTCTTTAATGAAATATAACAATATATATAAAATTCAGACTAATAAAAAAAAAGATACATAGTTGCATTGAGGATTTTTTTCTTCTTTTTTTTATTTTTTATTTTCTCAAAAGTCGTCTTGTAAACATTAATTAAGGATTAATCAAAATAGCACTAAATTCAGCAAATGTCCCCCAAAAAATAAATTAGAAAGAAAATTTCAACAAATATTGTAAATTTATCCATATATTACCGGGACCGCCGCGATCTCGGAATTTCTATATAAACAATTTCAAATAGTTATTTTGCAAATGTCCGATATTACTTATATATTGGAAAACTTCAATTAAAATCAGAGAATAAACTTTAAAAAAAGTTTAAATGTTTTATTTTAAAATTAATATTTAGACTAAAAATTTAATAATATTAAGAGATATAAAAGAAAAATGCTCTATGCTCTAAATTGGCAACGATTCATCATGCTTAAAACTATATACAGATGCCCATGTTAATTGTTAATGTCTCTTTCTAACCATCGATCGGACCTTTTGAGTCTCTAATATTATCTTACAATAAAATTTTATATTTCAATTATAAATATAAACCTTAATGTTCAATTTATTTTCCATAATGTTATTTAATTAAAAGATTTAGGGTTATAATTTGTTAATTGCCGTCGATGACGATTTATTTTGAAATAAATCGTAAAAAAAAAGTAACCTTTTATTTAAAATAATATTTTGAATGAAATGTGAAATGTTTAGTTCAACTTAGGATAATTTCTAAGTTGAGAATTTTGAAATCGCGGAGTAGCGATGTTCCGATTTATTGAGATCAAATTGATTATATCCAAAATTTCTAATAATACTAGTGTTAATATCTTTCCGTAATATTATCAAAAAATAAAGCCTTCATTGTAGGAAAAAAATTATTACTTATTTCAAATAAGTTGGAAAAAATTTTGACTTCAAAATGTTGCGTCGTTCGCTACCTACGATGTTTGTAAAAAAGTCTCAAGTCTTCCATCCAAAATTTTGTTAAAGTAATGTTACTATCTTCATAGATTTATAAACCAATTATTCATTAAAAAAACCTAGATTTTATTTATTATTTTTATATGGTTGCGAAATAACGTCAATTTTGGTTGCGTTTGCGACGCGATGTGTAGCAAGCTTATGGCGACCTCGGAGTTGGAAAATCGACGATCGGCGCGATTTAAGTTGCTCCGAGTCCGACCTTCCCTATCTTTATATTTTAGAGAATTTTATAACCTAGAGTAGTAGGGAGGCATAAAGAGGCAAATTCGTGCCATCGATTCCCAAAGTTGTTAAATTTCTGAGATTTTAAAAAATGTCGAAATCCGCAGTGGCGACCACAACAAAAAAGTTCGATCGCCACTTTTAAAAAGTTAGTCACACGTGGCGACTGGCGACTGTGTATTTTCACCTTTAGCACCAATCTATACTTAAATGAACTGCCTGAAATTACTTAAGTTTAATATATTTTTTATTATTTAAATAAGTAATTTTCGGTAGATTTTTTTTATCTAAGAAAAAAGAATATTTTGTTTCAAACAGTCCGGTTAAGAATTCCGAAAAGTTAAATACCGGATAACCGGATATTTTTTTTTTCAAATTACTCCCAAGTGAAACATCCCCTATCCAAAAAAAAAAAATTGAGCAAATATCTGAACTAGAACCAAAGTCCGGCGCAAACATACATAAAAAAAGTATTTAATACATTGCAGTCGAAATGATAACCTCTCGACTTGTCGCGCGATTTGGCTGTTTTAATTTAAAATTTCTGCCGGCAAAATTTTGAAGTATTGGTTGACGCGCTGTTCTGTCTTTTAAAAATTTATTACATATTGCGCGAGCATGGGACAGGGTAGTCACTCTTTATGGACCTTGGCGTTGTTCAGGGGTATTGCGCCTGCGCCAATTTGCGCCAAACTATTTGATTTTCCTTGTGGTTTCTGGTGCATTTATGTGAACGAAATGACATGGAGTTAAGTCTAACTCGGAGTGAAATATTAACTCGGAGTGAAATGACATGTCTATATATTTTTTCAAACTGCAACAAGGGTTATATTTAATTCTGATGGATGTTTTTAAAAGAGAATACGACACTTAATTATATTTTTAGAATTTACATTATCTTGTATAACTGGTTTTAAGGAAAATTAATTCACGAATTTTCATAATGAAAAACAAATTTATTAGCAAAGAAAATTTATTCGTATTAGCCAATTTTATTTTCATGTTAAAAAATGGTTATGTTTATGAATGCATTTTTAAAACCTTTAAAAATACTTCTTTTTCATCTAATATGTTGTTTCTTCATACCTGTAATATTATTTCTAGTTTTTTATTTATTATATATTTAATTTAGCTAGTAATTTGTTAGGTGTTAAGTTATTTTTATAAATCTGCAGATTTTAGTTGATATTTTTTATGTTTTACAATATTCCTGTTATAATACTATTTTCAATATATTGTAGCAAAAGCCACGAGAAAAATCAGTACAAACTTTTTATTATTTGGTTAATTAGATTGCAGCTTTTTCTTAATGGGATTATTTTATTCAATAAGACAAATATGTTTTCAATATTTTTTTGAGATTTTTATGGTAATGCCCAATAGTAGTTTTTGGATTTGTGGAATCTAATTTTTATTAAATTTGTGTAAGATTCGGGGAAAAATTGATTTATTGGAATATGTTAGTAATTTATTTTATGAGAATTTTTGTAGGATAGGGTTTTCTTTTAATTGATTTTATTTGTAATTATTGGAGAAGGTTTTATTTTGATTGAGGGCTAATTGTTTAGAAGGTAGCTGAGCCTGTGAGAAGAGGAGAAGGAATGAGAGCCTCCTGTTTACATCTTGCGCGGACATGGGACAGGGCAGTCACTTTTTATGGACCTTGGCGTTGGTTATAAATAGCAAGGATCTCTGGACCCGACACCGGTTCGTGAAAACCTGCCCTGTCTCTCCAATGACGATCCGACTTGGCGTTGGGTTTTTCTAGTTCCAGAGCTAGGCACCCCTCGGATCGTCCCCATTTTATGTCCGGCTTCTTCGATTCACGGGGGGACCCAAGCATTGCCAGTCACTTGGGCACTCGTCCTCACCTGTGCTCTGAAGAGGTCATCGAAGGGCCTGCTTCGCGTCTCCCTTTAGGTTTTTTTTTTTGGTAAGGTTAGTTGGCGGTAGTGTTTAGCATTTTCAGTAGTTGGGGTAGTACTTTTTAAGGAATGGTATTTACGTAGAAATGGGAAAGTGAGAAAAACAAAATTCTTAATATTCCATAATTTTTGTTTGCATACAATTTCCGGTATTCTTTTTATTTGATTTTCCTCGTGGTTTCTGGTGCATTTATGTGAGTGAAATGACATGGAGTTAAATCTAACTCGGATTGAAATATTAACTCGGAGTGAAATGACATGTCTATATATTTTTCTAAACTGCAACAAGGATTATAATAATTGTGATGGATGTTTTTAAAAGAGAATACGACACTTAATTTTATTTTTAGAATTTACATTATCTTGTATAACTGGTTTTAAGGAAAATTAATTCACGAATTTTCATAATGAAAAACTAATTTATTAGCAAAGAAAATTTATTCGTATTAGCCAATTTTATTTTCATGTTAAAAAATGGTTATGTTTATGAATGCATTTTTAAAACCTTTAAAAATACTTCTTTTTCATCTAATATGTTGTTTCTTCAAACCTGTAATATTATTTCTAGTTTTTTATTTATTATATATTTAATTTAGCTAGTAATTTGTTAGGTGTTAAGTTATTTTTATAAATCTGCAGATTTTAGTTGATATTTTTTATGTTTTACAATATTCCTGTTATAATACTATTTTCAATATATTGTAGCAAAAGCCACGAGGAAAATCAGTACACACTTTTTATTATTTGGTTAATTAGATTGCAGCTTTTTCTTAATGTGATTATTTTTTTCAATAAGACAAATATGTTTTCAATATTTTTTTGAGATTTTTATGGTAATGCCCAATAGTAGTTTTTGGATTTGTGGAATCTAATTTTTATTAAATTTGTGTAAGATTCGGGGAAAAATTGATTTATTGGAATATGTTAGTAATTTATTTTATGAGAATTTTTGTAGGATAGGGTTTTCTTTTAATTGATTTTATTTGTAATTATTGGAGAAGCTTTTTATTTTGATTGAGGGCTAATTGTTTAGAAGGGAGCTGAGCCTGTGAGAAGAGAAGAAGGAATGAGAGCCTCCTGTTTACATCTTGCGCGGACATGGGACAGGGCAGTCTTTTTTTATGGACCTTGGCGTTGGTTATAAATAGCAAGGATCTCTGGACACGACACCGGTTCGTGAAAACCTGCCCTGTCTCTCCAATGACGATCCGACTTGGCGTTGGGTTTCTCTAGTTCCAGAGCTAGGCACCCCTCGGATCGTCCCCATTTTATGTCCGGCTTCTTCGATTCACGGGGGGACCCAAGCATTGCCAGTCACTTGGGCACTCGTCCTCACCTGTGCTCTGAAGAGGTCATCGAAGGGCCTGCTTCGCGTCTCCCTTTAGGCTTTTTTTTTGTAAGGTTAGTTGGGGGTAGTGTTTAGCATTTTCAGTAGTTGGGGTAGTACTTTTTAAGGAATGGTATTTACGTAGAAATAGGAAAGTGAGAAAAACAAAATTCTTAATATTCCATAATTTTTGTTTGCATACAATTTCCGGTATTCTTTTTATTTGATTTTCCTCGTGGTTTCTGGTGCATTTATGTGAGTGAAATGACATGGAGTTAAATCTAACTCGGAGTGAAATATTAACTCGGAGTGAAATGACATGTCTATATATTTTTCTAAACTGCAACAAGGATTATATTAATTGTGATGGATGTTTTTAAAAGAGAATACGACACTTAATTTTATTTTTAGAATTTACATTATCTTGCATAACTGGTTTAAAGGAAAATTAATTCACGAATTTTCATAATGAAAAACTAATTTATTAGCAAAGAAAATTTATTCGTATTAGCCAATTTTATTTTCATGTTAAAAAATGGTTATGTTTATGAATGCATTTTTAAAACCTTTAAAAATACTTCTTTTTCATCTAATATGTTGTTTCTTCAAACCTGTAATATTATTTCTAGTTTTTTATTTATTATATATTTAATTTAGCTAGTAATTTGTTAGGTGTTAAGTTATTTTTATAAATCTGCAGATTTTAGTTGATATTTTTTATGTTTTACAATATTCCTGTTATAATACTATTTTCAATATATTGTAGCAAAAGCCACGAGGAAAATCAGTACACACTTTTTATTATTTGGTTAATTAGATTGCAGCTTTTTCTTAATGTGATTATTTTTTTCAATAAGACAAATATGTTTTCAATATTTTTTTGAGATTTTTATGGTAATGCCCAATAGTAGTTTTTGGATTTGTGGAATCTAATTTTTATTAAATTTGTGTAAGATTCGGGGAAAAATTGATTTATTGGAATATGTTAGTAATTTATTTTATGAGAATTTTTGTAGGATAGGGTTTTCTTTTAATTGATTTTATTTGTAATTATTGGAGAAGCTTTTTATTTTGATTGAGGGCTAATTGTTTAGAAGGGAGCTGAGCCTGTGAGAAGAGGAGAAGGAATGAGAGCCTCCTGTTTACATCTTGCGCGGACATGGGACAGGGCAGTCACTTTTTATGGACCTTGGCGTTGGTTATAAATAGCAAGGATCTCTGGACCCGACACCGGTTCGTGAAAACCTGCCCTGTCTCTCCAATGACGATACGACTTGGCGTTGGGTTTCTCTAGTTCCAGAGCTAGGCACCCCTCGGATCGTCCCCATTTTATGTCCGGCTTCTTCGATTCACGGGGGGACCCAAGCATTGCCAGTCACTTGGGCACTCGTCCTCACCTGTGCTCTGAAGAGGTCATCGAAGGGCCTGCTTCGCGTCTCCCTTTAGGCTTTTTTTTGTAAGGTTAGTTGGGGGTAGTGTTTAGCATTTTCAGTAGTTGGGGTAGTACTTTTTAAGGAATGGTATTTACGTAGAAATGGGAAAGTGAGAAAAACAAAATTCTTAATATTCCATAATTTTTGTTTGCATACAATTTCCGGTATTCTTTGTATTTAATTTTCTTCGTGGTTTCTAGTGCATTTATGTGAGTGAAATGACATGGAGTTAAACCTACCTCGGAGTGAAATATTAACTCGGAGTGAAATGACATGTCTATATATTTTTCTAAACTGCAACAAGGATTATATTAATTGTGATGGATGTTTTTAAAAGAGAATACGACACTTAATTTTATTTTTAGAATTTACATTATCTTGTATAACTGGTTTTAAGGAAAATTAATTCACGAATTTTCATAATGAAAAACTAATTTATTAGCAAAGAAAATTTATTCGTATTAGCCAATTTTATTTTCATGTTAAAAAATGGTTATGTTTATGAATGCATTTTTAAAACCTTTAAAAATACTTCTTTTTCATCTAATATGTTGTTTCTTCAAACCTGTAATATTATTTCTAGTTTTTTATTTATTATATATTTAATTTAGCTAGTAATTTGATAGGTGTTAAGTTATTTTTATAAATCTGCAGATTTTAGTTGATATTTTTTATGTTTTACAATATTCCTGTTATAATACTATTTTCAATATATTGTAGCAAAAGCCACGAGGAAAATCAGTACACACTTTTTATTATTTGGTTAATTAGATTGCAGCTTTTTCTTAATGGGATTATTTTTTTCAATAAGACAAATATGTTTTCAATATTTTTTTGAGATTTTTATGGTAATGCCCAATAGTAGTTTTTGGATTTGTGGAATCTAATTTTTATTAAATTTGTGTAAGATTCGGGGAAAAATTGATTTATTGGAATATGTTAGTAATTTATTTTATGAGAATTTTTGTAGGATAGGGTTTTCTTTTAATTTATTTTATTTGTAATTATTGGAGAAGCTTTTTATTTTGATTGAGGGCTAATTGTTTAGAAGGGAGCTGAGCCTGTGAGAAGAGGAGAAGGAATGAGAGCCTCCTGTTTACATCTTGCGCGGACATGGGACAGGGCAGTCACTTTTTATGGACCTTGGCGTTGGTTATAAATAGCAAGGATCTCTGGACCCGACACCGGTTCGTGAAAACCTGCCCTGTCTCTCCAATGACGATCCGACTTGGCGTTGGGTTTCTCTAGTTCCAGAGCTAGGCACCCCTCGGATCGTCCCCATTTTATGTCCGGCTTTTTCGATTCACGGGGGGACCCAAGCGTTGCCAGTCACTTGGGCACTCGTCCTCACCTGTGCTCTGAAGAGGTCATCGAAGGGCCTGCTTCGCGTCTCCCTTTAGGCTTTTTTTTTTGTAAGGTTAGTTGGGGGTAGTGTTTAGCATTTTCAGTAGTTGGGGTAGTACTTTTTAAGGAATGGTATTTACGTAGAAATGGGAAAGTGAGAAAAACAAAATTCTTAATATTCCATAATTTTTGTTTGCATACAATTTCCGGTATTCTTTTTATTTGATTTTCCTCGTGGTTTCTGGTGCATTTATGTGAGTGAAATGACATGGAGTTAAATCTAACTCGGAGTGAAATATTAACTCGGAGTGAAATGACATGTCTATATATTTTTCTAAACTGCAACAAGGATTATATTAATTGTGATGGATGTTTTTAAAAGAGAATACGACACTTAATTTTATTTTTAGAATTTACATTATCTTGCATAACTGGTTTAAAGGAAAATTAATTCACGAATTTTCATAATGAAAAACTAATTTATTAGCAAAGAAAATTTATTCGTATTAGCCAATTTTATTTTCATGTTAAAAAATGGTTATGTTTATGAATGCATTTTTAAAACCTTTAAAAATACTTCTTTTTCATCTAATATGTTGTTTCTTCAAACCTGTAATATTATTTCTAGTTTTTTATTTATTATATATTTAATTTAGCTAGTAATTTGTTAGGTGTTAAGTTATTTTTATAAATCTGCAGATTTTAGTTGATATTTTTTATGTTTTACAATATTCCTGTTATAATACTATTTTCAATATATTGTAGCAAAAGCCACGAGGAAAATCAGTACACACTTTTTATTATTTGGTTAATTAGATTGCAGCTTTTTCTTAATGTGATTATTTTTTTCAATAAGACAAATATGTTTTCAATATTTTTTTGAGATTTTTATGGTAATGCCCAATAGTAGTTTTTGGATTTGTGGAATCTAATTTTTATTAAATTTGTGTAAGATTCGGGGAAAAATTGATTTATTGGAATATGTTAGTAATTTATTTTATGAGAATTTTTGTAGGATAGGGTTTTCTTTTAATTGATTTTATTTGTAATTATTGGAGAAGCTTTTTATTTTGATTGAGGGCTAATTGTTTAGAAGGGAGCTGAGCCTGTGAGAAGAGAAGAAGGAATGAGAGCCTCCTGTTTACATCTTGCGCGGACATGGGACAGGGCAGTCACTTTTTATGGACCTTGGCGTTGGTTATAAATAGCAAGGATCTCTGGACACGACACCGGTTCGTGAAAACCTGCCCTGTCTCTCCAATAACGATCCGACTTGGCGTTGGGTTTCTCTAGTTCCAGAGCTAGGCACCCCTCGGATCGTCCCCATTTTATGTCCGGCTTCTTCGATTCACGGGGGGACCCAAGCATTGCCAGTCACTTGGGCACTCGTCCTCACCTGTGCTCTGAAGAGGTCACCGAAGGGCCTGCTTCGCGTCTCCCTTTAGGTTTTTTTTTTTTGTAAGGTTAGTTGGCGGTAGTGTTTAGCATTTTCAGTAGTTGTGGTAGTACTTTTTAAGGAATGGTATTTACGTAGAAATGGGAAAGTGAGAAAAACAAAATTCTTAATATTCCATAATTTTTGTTTGCATAAAATTTCCGGTATTCTTTGTATTTGATTTTCCTCGTGGTTTCTGGTGCATTTATGTGAGTGAAATGACATGGAGTTAAATCTAACTCTGAGTGAAATATTAACTCGGAGTGAAATGACATGTCTATATATTTTTCTAAACTGCAACAAGGATTATAATAATTGTGATGGATGTTTTTAAAAGAGAATACGACACTTAATTTTATTTTTAGAATTTACATTATCTTGTATAACTGGTTTTAAGGAAAATTAATTCACGAATTTTCATAATGAAAAACTAATTTATTAGCAAAGAAAATTTATTCGTATTAGCCAATTTTATTTTCATGTTAAAAAATGGTTATGTTTATGAATGCATTTTTAAAACCTTTAAAAATACTTCTTTTTCATCTAATATGTTGTTTCTGCAAACCTGTAATATTATTTCTAGTTTTTTATTTATTATATATTTAATTTAGCTAGTAATTTGTTAGGTGTTAAGTTATTTTTATAAATCTGCAGATTTTAGTTGATATTTTTTATGTTTTACAATATTCCTGTTATAATACTATTTTCAATATAATTGTAGCAAAAGCCACGAGAAAAATCAGTACAAATTTTTATTATTTGGTTAATTAGATTGCAGCTTTTTCTTAATGGGATTATTTTTTTCAATAAAACAAATATGTTTTCAATATTTTTTTGAGATTTTTATGGTAATGCCCAATAGTAGTTTTTGGATTTGTGGAATCTAATTTTTATTAAATTTGTGTAAGATTCGGGGAAAAATTGATTTATTGGAATATGTTAGTAATTTATTTTATGAGAATTTTTGTAGGATAGGGTTTTCTTTTAATTTATTTTATTTGTAATTATTGGAGAAGCTTTTTATTTTGATTGAGGGCTAATTGTTTAGAAGGGAGCTGAGCCTGTGAGAAGAGGAGAAGGAATGAGAGCCTCCTGTTTACATCTTGCGCGGACATGGGACAGGGCAGTCACTTTTTATGGACCTTGGCGTTGGTTATAAATAGCAAGGATCTCTGGACCCGACACCGGTTCGTGAAAACCTGCCCTGTCTCTCCAATGACGATCCGACTTGGCGTTGGGTTTCTCTAGTTCCAGAGCTAGGCACCCCTCGGATCGTCCCCATTTTATGTCCGGCTTTTTCGATTCACGGGGGGACCCAAGCGTTGCCAGTCACTTGGGCACTCGTCCTCACCTGTGCTCTGAAGAGGTCATCGAAGGGCCTGCTTCGCGTCTCCCTTTAGGCTTTTTTTTTTGTAAGGTTAGTTGGGGGTAGTGTTTAGCATTTTCAGTAGTTGGGGTAGTACTTTTTAAGGAATGGTATTTACGTAGAAATGGGAAAGTGAGAAAAACAAAATTCTTAATATTCCATAATTTTTGTTTGCATACAATTTCCGGTATTCTTTTTATTTGATTTTCCTCGTGGTTTCTGGTGCATTTATGTGAGTGAAATGACATGGAGTTAAATCTAACTCGGAGTGAAATATTAACTCGGAGTGAAATGACATGTCTATATATTTTTCTAAACTGCAACAAGGATTATATTAATTGTGATGGATGTTTTTAAAAGAGAATACGACACTTAATTTTATTTTTAGAATTTACATTATCTTGTATAACTGGTTTTAAGGAAAATTAATTCACGAATTTTCATAATGAAAACTAATTTATTAGCAAAGAAAATTTATTCGTATTAGCCAATTTTATTTTCATGTTAAAAAATGGTTATGTTTATGAATGCATTTTTAAAACCTTTAAAAATACTTCTTTTTCATCTAATATGTTGTTTCTGCAAACCTGTAATATTATTTCTAGTTTTTTATTTATTATATATTTAATTTAGCTAGTAATTTGTTAGGTGTTAAGTTATTTTTATAAATCTGCAGATTTTAGTTGATATTTTTTATGTTTTACAATATTCCTGTTATAATACTATTTTCAATATAATTGTAGCAAAAGCCACGAGAAAAATCAGTACAAACTTTTTATTATTTGGTTAATTAGATTGCAGCTTTTTCTTAATGGGATTATTTTTTTCAATAAAACAAATATGTTTTCAATATTTTTTTGAGATTTTTATGGTAATGCCCAATAGTAGTTTTTGGATTTGTGGAATCTAATTTTTATTAAATTTGTGTAAGATTCGGGGAAAAATTGATTTATTGGAATATGTTAGTAATTTATTTTATGAGAATTTTTGTAGGATAGGGTTTTCTTTTAATTTATTTTATTTGTAATTATTGGAGAAGCTTTTTATTTTGATTGAGGGCTAATTGTTTAGAAGGGAGCTGAGCCTGTGAGAAGAGGAGAAGGAATGAGAGCCTCCTGTTTACATCTTGCGCGGACATGGGACAGGGCAGTCACTTTTTATGGACCTTGGCGTTGGTTATAAATAGCAAGGATCTCTGGACCCGACACCGTTTCGTGAAAACCTGCCCTGTCTCTCCAATGACGATCCGACTTGGCGTTGGGTTTCTCTAGTTCCAGAGCTAGGCACCCCTCGGATCGTCCCCATTTTATGTCCGGCTTTTTCGATTCACGGGGGGACCCAAGCGTTGCCAGTCACTTGGGCACTCGTCCTCACCTGTGCTCTGAAGAGGTCATCGAAGGGCCTGCTTCGCGTCTCCCTTTAGGCTTTTTTTTTTGTAAGGTTAGTTGGGGGTAGTGTTTAGCATTTTCAGTAGTTGGGGTAGTACTTTTTAAGGAATGGTATTTACGTAGAAATGGGAAAGTGAGAAAAACAAAATTCTTAATATTCCATAATTTTTGTTTGCATACAATTTCCGGTATTCTTTTTATTTGATTTTCCTCGTGGTTTCTGGTGCATTTATGTGAGTGAAATGACATGGAGTTAAATCTAACTCGGAGTGAAATATTAACTCGGAGTGAAATGACATGTCTATATATTTTTCTAAACTGCAACAAGGATTATATTAATTGTGATGGATGTTTTTAAAAGAGAATACGACACTTAATTTTATTTTTAGAATTTACATTATCTTGTATAACTGGTTTTAAGGAAAATTAATTCACGAATTTTCATAATGAAAACTAATTTATTAGCAAAGAAAATTTATTCGTATTAGCCAATTTTATTTTCATGTTAAAAAATGGTTATGTTTATGAATGCATTTTTAAAACCTTTAAAAATACTTCTTTTTCATCTAATATGTTGTTTCTTCAAACCTGTAATATTATTTCTAGTTTTTTATTTATTATATATTTAATTTAGCTAGTAATTTGTTAGGTGTTAAGTTATTTTTATAAATCTGCAGATTTTAGTTGATATTTTTTATGTTTTACAATATTCCTGTTATAATACTATTTTCAATATATTGTAGCAAAAGCCACGAGGAAAATCAGTACACACTTTTTATTATTTGGTTAATTAGATTGCAGCTTTTTCTTAATGTGATTATTTTTTTCAATAAGACAAATATGTTTTCAATATTTTTTTGAGATTTTTATGGTAATGCCCAATAGTAGTTTTTGGATTTGTGGAATCTAATTTTTATTAAATTTGTGTAAGATTCGGGGAAAAATTGATTTATTGGAATATGTTAGTAATTTATTTTATGAGAATTTTTGTAGGATAGGGTTTTCTTTTAATTGATTTTATTTGTAATTATTGGAGAAGCTTTTTATTTTGATTGAGGGCTAATTGTTTAGAAGGGAGCTGAGCCTGTGAGAAGAGGAGAAGGAATGAGAGCCTCCTGTTTACATCTTGCGCGGACATGGGACAGGGCAGTCACTTTTTATGGACCTTGGCGTTGGTTATAAATAGCAAGGATCTCTGGACCCGACACCGGTTCGTGAAAACCTGCCCTGTCTCTCCAATGACGATCCGACTTGGCGTTGGGTTTCTCTAGTTCCAGAGCTAGGCACCCCTCGGATCGTCCCCATTTTATGTCCGGCTTTTTCGATTCACGGGGGGACCCAAGCATTGCCAGTCACTTGGGCACTCGTCCTCACCTGTGCTCTGAAGAGGTCACCGAAGGGCCTGCTTCGCGTCTCCCTTTAGGTTTTTTTTTTTTTGTAAGGTCAGTTGGCGGTAGTGTTTAGCATTTTCAGTAGTTGTGGTAGTACTTTTTAAGGAATGGTATTTACGTAGAAATGGGAAAGTGAGAAAAACAAAATTCTTAATATTCCATAATTTTTGTTTGCATAAAATTTCCGGTATTCTTTGTATTTGATTTTCCTCGTGGTTTCTGGTGCATTTATGTGAGTGAAATGACATGGAGTTAAATCTAACTCTGAGTGAAATATTAACTCGGAGTGAAATGACATGTCTATATATTTTTCTAAACTGCAACAAGGATTATAATAATTGTGATGGATGTTTTTAAAAGAGAATACGACACTTAATTTTATTTTTAGAATTTACATTATCTTGTATAACTGGTTTTAAGGAAAATTAATTCACGAATTTTCATAATGAAAAACTAATTTATTAGCAAAGAAAATTTATTCGTATTAGCCAATTTTATTTTCATGTTAAAAAATGGTTATGTTTATGAATGCATTTTTAAAACCTTTAAAAATACTTCTTTTTCATCTAATATGTTGTTTCTGCAAACCTGTAATATTATTTCTAGTTTTTTATTTATTATATATTTAATTTAGCTAGTAATTTGTTAGGTGTTAAGTTATTTTTATAAATCTGCAGATTTTAGTTGATATTTTTTATGTTTTACAATATTCCTGTTATAATACTATTTTCAATATAATTGTAGCAAAAGCCACGAGAAAAATCAGTACAAACTTTTTATTATTTGGTTAATTAGATTGCAGCTTTTTCTTAATGGGATTATTTTTTTCAATAAAACAAATATGTTTTCAATATTTTTTTGAGATTTTTATGGTAATGCCCAATAGTAGTTTTTGGATTTGTGGAATCTAATTTTTATTAAATTTGTGTAAGATTCGGGGAAAAATTGATTTATTGGAATATGTTAGTAATTTATTTTATGAGAATTTTTGTAGGATAGGGTTTTCTTTTAATTTATTTTATTTGTAATTATTGGAGAAGCTTTTTATTTTGATTGAGGGCTAATTGTTTAGAAGGGAGCTGAGCCTGTGAGAAGAGGAGAAGGAATGAGAGCCTCCTGTTTACATCTTGCGCGGACATGGGACAGGGCAGTCACTTTTTATGGACCTTGGCGTTGGTTATAAATAGCAAGGATCTCTGGACCCGACACCGTTTCGTGAAAACCTGCCCTGTCTCTCCAATGACGATCCGACTTGGCGTTGGGTTTCTCTAGTTCCAGAGCTAGGCACCCCTCGGATCGTCCCCATTTTATGTCCGGCTTTTTCGATTCACGGGGGGACCCAAGCGTTGCCAGTCACTTGGGCACTCGTCCTCACCTGTGCTCTGAAGAGGTCATCGAAGGGCCTGCTTCGCGTCTCCCTTTAGGCTTTTTTTTTTGTAAGGTTAGTTGGGGGTAGTGTTTAGCATTTTCAGTAGTTGGGGTAGTACTTTTTAAGGAATGGTATTTACGTAGAAATGGGAAAGTGAGAAAAACAAAATTCTTAATATTCCATAATTTTTGTTTGCATACAATTTCCGGTATTCTTTTTATTTGATTTTCCTCGTGGTTTCTGGTGCATTTATGTGAGTGAAATGACATGGAGTTAAATCTAACTCGGAGTGAAATATTAACTCGGAGTGAAATGACATGTCTATATATTTTTCTAAACTGCAACAAGGATTATATTAATTGTGATGGATGTTTTTAAAAGAGAATACGACACTTAATTTTATTTTTAGAATTTACATTATCTTGTATAACTGGTTTTAAGGAAAATTAATTCACGAATTTTCATAATGAAAACTAATTTATTAGCAAAGAAAATTTATTCGTATTAGCCAATTTTATTTTCATGTTAAAAAATGGTTATGTTTATGAATGCATTTTTAAAACCTTTAAAAATACTTCTTTTTCATCTAATATGTTGTTTCTTCAAACCTGTAATATTATTTCTAGTTTTTTATTTATTATATATTTAATTTAGCTAGTAATTTGTTAGGTGTTAAGTTATTTTTATAAATCTGCAGATTTTAGTTGATATTTTTTATGTTTTACAATATTCCTGTTATAATACTATTTTCAATATATTGTAGCAAAAGCCACGAGGAAAATCAGTACACACTTTTTATTATTTGGTTAATTAGATTGCAGCTTTTTCTTAATGTGATTATTTTTTTCAATAAGACAAATATGTTTTCAATATTTTTTTGAGATTTTTATGGTAATGCCCAATAGTAGTTTTTGGATTTGTGGAATCTAATTTTTATTAAATTTGTGTAAGATTCGGGGAAAAATTGATTTATTGGAATATGTTAGTAATTTATTTTATGAGAATTTTTGTAGGATAGGGTTTTCTTTTAATTGATTTTATTTGTAATTATTGGAGAAGCTTTTTATTTTGATTGAGGGCTAATTGTTTAGAAGGGAGCTGAGCCTGTGAGAAGAGAAGAAGGAATGAGAGCCTCCTGTTTACATCTTGCGCGGACATGGGACAGGGCAGTCACTTTTTATGGACCTTGGCGTTGGTTATAAATAGCAAGGATCTCTGGACACGACACCGGTTCGTGAAAACCTGCCCTGTCTCTCCAATGACGATCCGACTTGGCGTTGGGTTTCTCTAGTTCCAGAGCTAGGCACCCCTCGGATCATCCCCATTTTATGTCCGGCTTCTTCGATTCACGGGGGGACCCAAGCATTGCCAGTCACTTGGGCACTCGTCCTCACCTGTGCTCTGAAGAGGTCACCGAAGGGCCTGCTTCGCGTCTCCCTTTAGGTTTTTTTTTTTGTAAGGTTAGTTGGCGGTAGTGTTTAGCATTTTCAGTAGTTGGGGTAGTACTTTTTAAGGAATGGTATTTACGTAGAAATGGGAAAGTGAGAAAAACAAAATTCTTAATATTCCATAATTTTTGTTTGCATAAAATTTCCGGTATTCTTTGTATTTGATTTTCCTCGTGGTTTCTGGTGCATTTATGTGAGTGAAATGACATGGTGTTAAATCTAACTCTGAGTGAAATATTAACTCGGAGTGAAATGACATGTCTATATATTTTTCTAAACTGCAACAAGGATTATAATAATTGTGATGGATGTTTTTAAAAGAGAATACGACACTTAATTTTATTTTTAGAATTTACATTATCTTGTATAACTGGTTTTAAGGAAAATTAATTCACGAATTTTCATAATGAAAAACTAATTTATAAGCAAAGAAAATTTATTCGTATTAGCCAATTTTATTTTCATGTTAAAAAATGGTTATGTTTATGAATGCATTTTTAAAACCTTTAAAAATACTTCTTTTTCATCTAATATGTTGTTTCTGCAAACCTGTAATATTATTTCTAGTTTTTTATTTATTATATATTTAATTTAGCTAGTAATTTGTTAGGTGTTAAGTTATTTTTATAAATCTGCAGATTTTAGTTGATATTTTTTATGTTTTACAATATTCCTGTTATAATACTATTTTCAATATAATTGTAGCAAAAGCCACGAGAAAAATCAGTACAAACTTTTTATTATTTGGTTAATTAGATTGCAGCTTTTTCTTAATGGGATTATTTTTTTCAATAAAACAAATATGTTTTCAATATTTTTTTGAGATTTTTATGGTAATGCCCAATAGTAGTTTTTGGATTTGTGGAATCTAATTTTTATTAAATTTGTGTAAGATTCGGGGAAAAATTGATTTATTGGAATATGTTAGTAATTTATTTTATGAGAATTTTTGTAGGATAGGGTTTTCTTTTAATTTATTTTATTTGTAATTATTGGAGAAGCTTTTTATTTTGATTGAGGGCTAATTGTTTAGAAGGGAGCTGAGCCTGTGAGAAGAGGAGAAGGAATGAGAGCCTCCTGTTTACATCTTGCGCGGACATGGGACAGGGCAGTCACTTTTTATGGACCTTGGCGTTGGTTATAAATAGCAAGGATCTCTGGACCCGACACCGGTTCGTGAAAACCTGCCCTGTCTCTCCAATGACGATCCGACTTGGCGTTGGGTTTCTCTAGTTCCAGAGCTAGGCACCCCTCGGATCGTCCCCATTTTATGTCCGGCTTTCTCGATTCACGGGGGGACCCAAGCGTTGCCAGTCACTTGGGCACTCGTCCTCACCTGTGCTCTGAAGAGGTCATCGAAGGGCCTGCTTCGCGTCTCCCTTTAGGCTTTTTTTTTTGTAAGGTTAGTTGGGGGTAGTGTTTAGCATTTTCAGTAGTTGGGGTAGTACTTTTTAAGGAATGGTATTTACGTAGAAATAGGAAAGTGAGAAAAACAAAATTCTTAATATTCCATAATTTTTGTTTGCATACAATTTCCGGTATTCTTTTTATTTGATTTTCCTCGTGGTTTCTGGTGCATTTATGTGAGTGAAATGACATGGAGTTAAATCTAACTCGGAGTGAAATATTAACTCGGAGTGAAATGACATGTCTATATATTTTTCTAAACTGCAACAAGGATTATATTAATTGTGATGGATGTTTTTAAAAGAGAATACGACACTTAATTTTATTTTTAGAATTTACATTATCTTGCATAACTGGTTTAAAGGAAAATTAATTCACGAATTTTCATAACGAAAAACTAATTTATTAGCAAAGAAAATTTATTCGTATTAGCCAATTTTATTTTCATGTTAAAAAATGGTTATGTTTATGAATGCATTTTTAAAACCTTTAAAAATACTTCTTTTTCATCTAATATGTTGTTTCTTCAAACCTGTAATATTATTTCTAGTTTTTTATTTATTATATATTTAATTTAGCTAGTAATTTGTTAGGTGTTAAGTTATTTTTATAAATCTGCAGATTTTAGTTGATATTTTTTATGTTTTACAATATTCCAGTTATAATACTATTTTCAATATAATTGTAGCAAAAGCCACGAGAAAAATCAGTACAAACTTTTTATTATTTGGTTAATTAGATTGCAGCTTTTTCTTAATGGGATTATTTTTTTCAATAAAACAAATATGTTTTCAATATTTTTTTGAGATTTTTATGGTAATGCCCAATAGTAGTTTTTGGATTTGTGGAATCTAATTTTTATTTAAATTTGTGTAAGATTCGGGGAAAAATTGATTTATTGGAATATGTTAGTAATTTATTTTATGAGAATTTTTGTAGGATAGGGTTTTCTTTTAATTTATTTTATTTGTAATTATTGGAGAAGCTTTTTATTTTGATTGAGGGCTAATTGTTTAGAAGGGAGCTGAGCCTGTGAGAAGAGGAGAAGGAATGAGAGCCTCCTGTTTACATCTTGCGCGGACATGGGACAGGGCAGTCACTTTTTATGGACCTTGGCGTTGGTTATAAATAGCAAGGATCTCTGGACCCGACACCGGTTCGTGAAAACCTGCCCTGTCTCTCCAATGACGATCCGACTTGGCGTTGGGTTTCTCTAGTTCCAGAGCTAGGCACCCCTCGGATCGTCCCCATTTTATGTCCGGCTTTTTCGATTCACGGGGGGACCCAAGCGTTGCCAGTCACTTGGGCACTCGTCCTCACCTGTGCTCTGAAGAGGTCATCGAAGGGCCTGCTTCGCGTCTCCCTTTAGGCTTTTTTTTTTGTAAGGTTAGTTGGGGGTAGTGTTTAGCATTTTCAGTAGTTGGGGTAGTACTTTTTAAGGAATGGTATTTACGTAGAAATGGGAAAGTGAGAAAAACAAAATTCTTAATATTCCATAATTTTTGTTTGCATACAATTTCCGGTATTCTTTTTATTTGATTTTCCTCGTGGTTTCTGGTGCATTTATGTGAGTGAAATGACATGGAGTTAAATCTAACTCGGAGTGAAATATTAACTCGGAGTGAAATGACATGTCTATATATTTTTCTAAACTGCAACAAGGATTATATTAATTGTGATGGATGTTTTTAAAAGAGAATACGACACTTAATTTTATTTTTAGAATTTACATTATCTTGTATAACTGGTTTTAAGGAAAATTAATTCACGAATTTTCATAATGAAAAACTAATTTATTAGCAAAGAAAATTTATTCGTATTAGCCAATTTTATTTTCATGTTAAAAAATGGTTATGTTTATGAATGCATTTTTAAAACCTTTAAAAATACTTCTTTTTCATCTAATATGTTGTTTTTTCAAACCTGTAATATTATTTCTAGTTTTTTATTTATTATATATTTAATTTAGCTAGTAATTTGTTAGGTGTTAAGTTATTTTTATAAATCTGCAGATTTTAGTTGATATTTTTTATGTTTTACAATATTCCTGTTATAATACTATTTTCAATATAATTGTAGCAAAAGCCACGAGAAAAATCAGTACAAACTTTTTATTATTTGGTTAATTAGATTGCAGCTTTTTCTTAATGGGATTATTTTTTTCAATAAAACAAATATGTTTTCAATATTTTTTTGAGATTTTTATGGTAATGCCCAATAGTAGTTTTTGGATTTGTGGAATCTAATTTTTATTAAATTTGTGTAAGATTCGGGGAAAAATTGATTTATTGGAATATGTTAGTAATTTATTTTATGAGAATTTTTGTAGGATAGGGTTTTCTTTTAATTTATTTTATTTGTAATTATTGGAGAAGCTTTTTATTTTGATTGAGGGCTAATTGTTTAGAAGGGAGCTGAGCCTGTGAGAAGAGGAGAAGGAATGAGAGCCTCCTGTTTACATCTTGCGCGGACATGGGACAGGGCAGTCACTTTTTATGGACCTTGGCGTTGGTTATAAATAGCAAGGATCTCTGGACCCGACACCGGTTCGTGAAAACCTGCCCTGTCTCTCCAATGACGATCCGACTTGGCGTTGGGTTTCTCTAGTTCCAGAGCTAGGCACCCCTCGGATCGTCCCCATTTTATGTCCGGCTTTTTCGATTCACGGGGGGCCCCAAGCGTTGCCAGTCACTTGGGCACTCGTCCTCACCTGTGCTCTGAAGAGGTCATCGAAGGGCCTGCTTCGCGTCTCCCTTTAGGCTTTTTTTTTGTAAGGTTAGTTGGGGGTAGTGTTTAGCATTTTCAGTAGTTGGGGTAGTACTTTTTAAGGAATGGTATTTACGTAGAAATAGGAAAGTGAGAAAAACAAAATTCTTAATATTCCATAATTTTTGTTTGCATACAATTTCCGGTATTCTTTTTATTTGATTTTCCTCGTGGTTTCTGGTGCATTTATGTGAGTGAAATGACATGGAGTTAAATCTAACTCGGAGTGAAATATTAACTCGGAGTGAAATGACATGTCTATATATTTTTCTAAACTGCAACAAGGATTATATTAATTGTGATGGATGTTTTTAAAAGAGAATACGACACTTAATTTTATTTTTAGAATTTACATTATCTTGCATAACTGGTTTAAAGGAAAATTAATTCACGAATTTTCATAACGAAAAACTAATTTATTAGCAAAGAAAATTTATTCGTATTAGCCAATTTTATTTTCATGTTAAAAAATGGTTATGTTTATGAATGCATTTTTAAAACCTTTAAAAATACTTCTTTTTCATCTAATATGTTGTTTCTTCAAACCTGTAATATTATTTCTAGTTTTTTATTTATTATATATTTAATTTAGCTAGTAATTTGTTAGGTGTTAAGTTATTTTTATAAATCTGCAGATTTTAGTTGATATTTTTTATGTTTTACAATATTCCAGTTATAATACTATTTTCAATATAATTGTAGCAAAAGCCACGAGAAAAATCAGTACAAACTTTTTATTATTTGGTTAATTAGATTGCAGCTTTTTCTTAATGGGATTATTTTTTTCAATAAAACAAATATGTTTTCAATATTTTTTTGAGATTTTTATGGTAATGCCCAATAGTAGTTTTTGGATTTGTGGAATCTAATTTTTATTTAAATTTGTGTAAGATTCGGGGAAAAATTGATTTATTGGAATATGTTAGTAATTTATTTTATGAGAATTTTTGTAGGATAGGGTTTTCTTTTAATTTATTTTATTTGTAATTATTGGAGAAGCTTTTTATTTTGATTGAGGGCTAATTGTTTAGAAGGGAGCTGAGCCTGTGAGAAGAGGAGAAGGAATGAGAGCCTCCTGTTTACATCTTGCGCGGACATGGGACAGGGCAGTCACTTTTTATGGACCTTGGCGTTGGTTATAAATAGCAAGGATCTCTGGACCCGACACCGGTTCGTGAAAACCTGCCCTGTCTCTCCAATGACGATCCGACTTGGCGTTGGGTTTCTCTAGTTCCAGAGCTAGGCACCCCTCGGATCGTCCCCATTTTATGTCCGGCTTTTTCGATTCACGGGGGGCCCCAAGCGTTGCCAGTCACTTGGGCACTCGTTCTCACCTGTGCTCTGAAGAGGTCATCGAAGGGCCTGCTTCGCGTCTCCCTTTAGGCTTTTTTTTTGTAAGGTTAGTTGGGGGTAGTGTTTAGCATTTTCAGTAGTTGGGGTAGTACTTTTTAAGGAATGGTATTTACGTAGAAATAGAAAAGTGAGAAAAACAAAATTCTTAATATTCCATAATTTTTGTTTGCATACAATTTCCGGTATTCTTTTTATTTGATTTTCCTCGTGGTTTCTGGTGCATTTATGTGAGTGAAATGACATGGAGTTAAATCTAACTCGGAGTGAAATATTAACTCGGAGTGAAATGACATGTCTATATATTTCTAAACTGCAACAAGGATTATATTAATTGTGATGGATGTTTTTAAAAGAGAATACGACACTTAATTTTATTTTTAGAATTTACATTATCTTGTATAACTGGTTTTAAGGAAAATTAATTCACGAATTTTCATAATGAAAAACTAATTTATTAGCAAAGAAAATTTATTCGTATTAGCCAATTTTATTTTCATGTTAAAAAATGGTTATGTTTATGAATGCATTTTTAAAACCTTTAAAAATACTTCTTTTTCATCTAATATGTTGTTTCTTCAAACCTGTAATATTATTTCTAGTTTTTTATTTATTATATATTTAATTTAGCTAGTAATTTGTTAGGTGTTAAGTTATTTTTATAAATCTGCAGATTTTAGTTGATATTTTTTATGTTTTACAATATTCCTGTTATAATACTATTTTCAATATATTGTAGCAAAAGCCACGAGGAAAATCAGTACACACTTTTTATTATTTGGTTAATTAGATTGCAGCTTTTTCTTAATGTGATTATTTTTTTCAATAAGACAAATATGTTTTCAATATTTTTTTGAGATTTTTATGGTAATGCCCAATAGTAGTTTTTGGATTTGTGGAATCTAATTTTTATTAAATTTGTGTAAGATTCGGGGAAAAATTGATTTATTGGAATATGTTAGTAATTTATTTTATGAGAATTTTTGTAGGATAGGGTTTTCTTTTAATTGATTTTATTTGTAATTATTGGAGAAGCTTTTTATTTTGATTGAGGGCTAATTGTTTAGAAGGAAGCTGAGCCTGTGAGAAGAGGAGAAGGAATGAGAGCCTCCTGTTTACATCTTGCGCGGACATGGGACAGGGCAGTCACTTTTTATGGACCTTGGCGTTGGTTATAAATAGCAAGGATCTCTGGACCCGACACCGGTTCGTGAAAACCTGCCCTGTCTCTCCAATGACGATACGACTTGGCGTTGGGTTTCTCTAGTTCCAGAGCTAGGCACCCCTCGGATCGTCCCCATTTTATGTCCGGCTTCTTCGATTCACGGGGGGACCCAAGCATTGCCAGTCACTTGGGCACTCGTCCTCACCTGTGCTCTGAAGAGGTCATCGAAGGGCCTGCTTCGCGTCTCCCTTTAGGCTTTTTTTTTTTGTAAGGTTAGTTGGGGGTAGTGTTTAGCATTTTCAGTAGTTGGGGTAGTACTTTTTAAGGAATGGTATTTACGTAGAAATGGGAAAGTGAGAAAAACAAAATTCTTAATATTCCATAATTTTTGTTTGCATACAATTTCCGGTATTCTTTTTATTTGATTTTCCTCGTGGTTTCTGGTGCATTTATGTGAGTGAAATGACATGGAGTTAAATCTAACTCGGAGTGAAATATTAACTCGGAGTGAAATGACATGTCTATATATTTTTCTAAACTGCAACAAGGATTATATTAATTGTGATGGATGTTTTTAAAAGAGAATACGACACTTAATTTTATTTTTAGAATTTACATTATCTTGCATAACTGGTTTAAAGGAAAATTAATTCACGAATTTTCATAATGAAAAACTAATTTATTAGCAAAGAAAATTTATTCGTATTAGCCAATTTTATTTTCATGTTAAAAAATGGTTATGTTTATGAATGCATTTTTAAAACCTTTAAAAATACTTCTTTTTCATCTAATATGTTGTTTCTTCAAACCTGTAATATTATTTCTAGTTTTTTATTTATTATATATTTAATTTAGCTAGTAATTTGTTAGGTGTTAAGTTATTTTTATAAATCTGCAGATTTTAGTTGATATTTTTTATGTTTTACAATATTCCTGTTATAATACTATTTTCAATATATTGTAGCAAAAGCCACGAGAAAAATCAGTACAAACTTTTTATTATTTGGTTAATTAGATTGCAGCTTTTTCTTAATGGGATTATTTTTTTCAATAAAACAAATATGTTTTCAATATTTTTTTGAGATTTTTATGGTAATGCCCAATAGTAGTTTTTGGATTTGTGGAATCTAATTTTTATTAAATTTGTGTAAGATTCGGGGAAAAATTGATTTATTGGAATATGTTAGTAATTTATTTTATGAGAATTTTTGTAGGATAGGGTTTTCTTTTAATTGATTTTATTTGTAATTATTGGAGAAGCTTTTTATTTTGATTGAGGGCTAATTGTTTAGAAGGAAGCTGAGCCTGTGAGAAGAGGAGAAGGAATGAGAGCCTCCTGTTTACATCTTGCGCGGACATGGGACAGGGCAGTCACTTTTTATGGACCTTGGCGTTGGTTATAAATAGCAAGGATCTCTGGACCCGACACCGGTTCGTGAAAACCTGCCCTGTCTCTCCAATGACGATACGACTTGGCGTTGGGTTTCTCTAGTTCCAGAGCTAGGCACCCCTCGGATCGTCCCCATTTTATGTCCGGCTTCTTCGATTCACGGGGGGACCCAAGCATTGCCAGTCACTTGGGCACTCGTCCTCACCTGTGCTCTGAAGAGGTCATCGAAGGGCCTGCTTCGCGTCTCCCTTTAGGCTTTTTTTTTGTAAGGTTAGTTGGGGGTAGTGTTTAGCATTTTCAGTAGTTGGGGTAGTACTTTTTAAGGAATGGTATTTACGTAGAAATGGGAAAGTGAGAAAAACAAAATTCTTAATATTCCATAATTTTTGTTTGCATACAATTTCCGGTATTCTTTTTATTTGATTTTCCTCGTGGTTTCTGGTGCATTTATGTGAGTGAAATGACATGGAGTTAAATCTAACTCGGAGTGAAATATTAACTCGGAGTGAAATGACATGTCTATATATTTTTCTAAACTGCAACAAGGATTATATTAATTGTGATGGATGTTTTTAAAAGAGAATACGACACTTAATTTTATTTTTAGAATTTACATTATCTTGTATAACTGGTTTTAAGGAAAATTAATTCACGAATTTTCATAATGAAAAACTAATTTATTAGCAAAGAAAATTTATTCGTATTAGCCAATTTTATTTTCATGTTAAAAAATGGTTATGTTTATGAATGCATTTTTAAAACCTTTAAAAATACTTCTTTTTCATCTAATATGTTGTTTCTTCAAACCTGTAATATTTATTTCTAGTTTTTTATTTATTATATATTTAATTTAGCTAGTAATTTGATAGGTGTTAAGTTATTTTTATAAATCTGCAGATTTTAGTTGATATTTTTTATGTTTTACAATATTCCTGTTATAATACTATTTTCAATATATTGTAGCAAAAGCCACGAGGAAAATCAGTACACACTTTTTATTATTTGGTTAATTAGATTGCAGCTTTTTCTTAATGGGATTATTTTTTTCAATAAGACAAATATGTTTTCAATATTTTTTTGAGATTTTTATGGTAATGCCCAATAGTAGTTTTTGGATTTGTGGAATCTAATTTTTATTAAATTTGTGTAAGATTCGGGGAAAAATTGATTTATTGGAATATGTTAGTAATTTATTTTACGAGAATTTTTGTAGGATAGGGTTTTCTTTTAATTTATTTTATTTGTAATTATTGGAGAAGCTTTTTATTTTGATTGAGGGCTAATTGTTTAGAAGGGAGCTGAGCCTGTGAGAAGAGGAGAAGGAATGAGAGCCTCCTGTTTACATCTTGCGCGGACATGGGACAGGGCAGTCACTTTTTATGGACCTTGGCGTTGGTTATAAATAGCAAGGATCTCTGGACCCGACACCGGTTCGTGAAAACCTGCCCTGTCTCTCCAATGACGATCCGACTTGGCGTTGGGTTTCTCTAGTTCCAGAGCTAGGCACCCCTCGGATCGTCCCCATTTTATGTCCGGCTTTTTCGATTCACGGGGGGACCCAAGCATTGCCAGTCACTTGGGCACTCGTCCTCACCTGTGCTCTGAAGAGGTCATCGAAGGGCCTGCTTCGCGTCTCCCTTTAGGCTTTTTTTTTGTAAGGTTAGTTGGGGGTAGTGTTTAGCATTTTCAGTAGTTGGGGTAGTACTTTTTAAGGAATGGTATTTACGTAGAAATGGGAAAGTGAGAAAAACAAAATTCTTAATATTCCATAATTTTTGTTTGCATACAATTTCCGGTATTCTTTTTATTTGATTTTCCTCGTGGTTTCTGGTGCATTTATGTGAGTGAAATGACATGGAGTTAAATCTAACTCGGAGTGAAATATTAACTCGGAGTGAAATGACATGTCTATATATTTTTCTAAACTGCAACAAGGATTATATTAATTGTGATGGATGTTTTTAAAAGAGAATACGACACTTAATTTTATTTTTAGAATTTACATTATCTTGCATAACTGGTTTAAAGGAAAATTAATTCACGAATTTTCATAATGAAAAACTAATTTATTAGCAAAGAAAATTTATTCGTATTAGCCAACTTTATTTTCATGTTAAAAAATGGTTATGTTTATGAATGCATTTTTAAAACCTTTAAAAATACTTCTTTTTCATCTAATATGTTGTTTCTTCAAACCTGTAATATTATTTCTAGTTTTTTATTTATTATATATTTAATTTAGCTAGTAATTTGTTAGGTGTTAAGTTATTTTTATAAATCTGCAGATTTTAGTTGATATTTTTTATGTTTTACAATATTCCTGTTATAATACTATTTTCAATATATTGTAGCAAAAGCCACGAGGAAAATCAGTACACACTTTTTATTATTTGGTTAATTAGATTGCAGCTTTTTCTTAATGTGATTATTTTTTTCAATAAGACAAATATGTTTTCAATATTTTTTTGAGATTTTTATGGTAATGCCCAATAGTAGTTTTTGGATTTGTGGAATCTAATTTTTATTAAATTTGTGTAAGATTCGGGGAAAAATTGATTTATTGGAATATGTTAGTAATTTATTTTATGAGAATTTTTGTAGGATAGGGTTTTCTTTTAATTGATTTTATTTGTAATTATTGGAGAAGCTTTTTATTTTGATTGAGGGCTAATTGTTTAGAAGGGAGCTGAGCCTGTGAGAAGAGAAGAAGGAATGAGAGCCTCCTGTTTACATCTTGCGCGGACATGGGACAGGGCAGTCACTTTTTATGGACCTTGGCGTTGGTTATAAATAGCAAGGATCTCTGGACACGACACCGGTTCGTGAAAACCTGCCCTGTCTCTCCAATAACGATCCGATTTGGCGTTGGGTTTCTCTAGTTCCAGAGCTAGGCACCCCTCGGATCGTCCCCATTTTATGTCCGGCTTCTTCGATTCACGGGGGGACCCAAGCATTGCCAGTCACTTGGGCACTCGTCCTCACCTGTGCTCTGAAGAGGTCACCGAAGGGCCTGCTTCGCGTCTCCCTTTAGGTTTTTTTTTTTTGTAAGGTTAGTTGGCGGTAGTGTTTAGCATTTTCAGTAGTTGTGGTAGTACTTTTTAAGGAATGGTATTTACGTAGAAATGGGAAAGTGAGAAAAACAAAATTCTTAATATTCCATAATTTTTGTTTGCATAAAATTTCCGGTATTCTTTGTATATTTTATTTTCATGTTAAAAAATGGTTATGTTTATGAATGCATTTTTAAAACCTTTAAAAATACTTCTTTTTCATCTAATATGTTGTTTCTGCAAACCTGTAATATTATTTCTAGTTTTTTATTTATTATATATTTAATTTAGCTAGTAATTTGTTAGGTGTTAAGTTATTTTTATAAATCTGCAGATTTTAGTTGATATTTTTTATGTTTTACAATATTCCTGTTATAATACTATTTTCAATATAATTGTAGCAAAAGCCACGAGAAAAATCAGTACAAACTTTTTATTATTTGGTTAATTAGATTGCAGCTTTTTCTTAATGGGATTATTTTTTTCAATAAAACAAATATGTTTTCAATATTTTTTTGAGATTTTTATGGTAATGCCCAATAGTAGTTTTTGGATTTGTGGAATCTAATTTTTATTAAATTTGTGTAAGATTCGGGGAAAAATTGATTTATTGGAATATGTTAGTAATTTATTTTATGAGAATTTTTGTAGGATAGGGTTTTCTTTTAATTTATTTTATTTGTAATTATTGGAGAAGCTTTTTATTTTGATTGAGGGCTAATTGTTTAGAAGGGAGCTGAGCCTGTGAGAAGAGGAGAAGGAATGAGAGCCTCCTGTTTACATCTTGCGCGGACATGGGACAGGGCAGTCACTTTTTATGGACCTTGGCGTTGGTTATAAATAGCAAGGATCTCTGGACCCGACACCGGTTCGTGAAAACCTGCCCTGTCTCTCCAATGACGATACGACTTGGCGTTGGGTTTCTCTAGTTCCAGAGCTAGGCACCCCTCGGATCGTCCCCATTTTATGTCCGGCTTCTTCGATTCACGGGGGGACCCAAGCATTGCCAGTCACTTGGGCACTCGTCCTCACCTGTGCTCTGAAGAGGTCATCGAAGGGCCTGCTTCGCGTCTCCCTTTAGGCTTTTTTTTTGTAAGGTTAGTTGGGGGTAGTGTTTAGCATTTTCAGTAGTTGGGGTAGTACTTTTTAAGGAATGGTATTTACGTAGAAATGGGAAAGTGAGAAAAACAAAATTCTTAATATTCCATAATTTTTGTTTGCATACAATTTCCGGTATTCTTTTTATTTGATTTTCCTCGTGGTTTCTGGTGCATTTATGTGAGTGAAATGACATGGAGTTAAATCTAACTCGGAGTGAAATATTAACTCGGAGTGAAATGACATGTCTATATATTTTTCTAAACTGCAACAAGGATTATATTAATTGTGATGGATGTTTTTAAAAGAGAATACGACACTTAATTTTATTTTTAGAATTTACATTATCTTGTATAACTGGTTTTAAGGAAAATTAATTCACGAATTTTCATAATGAAAAACTAATTTATTAGCAAAGAAAATTTATTCGTATTAGCCAATTTTATTTTCATGTTAAAAAATGGTTATGTTTATGAATGCATTTTTAAAACCTTTAAAAATACTTCTTTTTCATCTAATATGTTGTTTCTTCAAACCTGTAATATTTATTTCTAGTTTTTTATTTATTATATATTTAATTTAGCTAGTAATTTGATAGGTGTTAAGTTATTTTTATAAATCTGCAGATTTTAGTTGATATTTTTTATGTTTTACAATATTCCTGTTATAATACTATTTTCAATATATTGTAGCAAAAGCCACGAGGAAAATCAGTACACACTTTTTATTATTTGGTTAATTAGATTGCAGCTTTTTCTTAATGGGATTATTTTTTTCAATAAGACAAATATGTTTTCAATATTTTTTTGAGATTTTTATGGTAATGCCCAATAGTAGTTTTTGGATTTGTGGAATCTAATTTTTATTAAATTTGTGTAAGATTCGGGGAAAAATTGATTTATTGGAATATGTTAGTAATTTATTTTACGAGAATTTTTGTAGGATAGGGTTTTCTTTTAATTTATTTTATTTGTAATTATTGGAGAAGCTTTTTATTTTGATTGAGGGCTAATTGTTTAGAAGGGAGCTGAGCCTGTGAGAAGAGGAGAAGGAATGAGAGCCTCCTGTTTACATCTTGCGCGGACATGGGACAGGGCAGTCACTTTTTATGGACCTTGGCGTTGGTTATAAATAGCAAGGATCTCTGGACCCGACACCGGTTCGTGAAAACCTGCCCTGTCTCTCCAATGACGATCCGACTTGGCGTTGGGTTTCTCTAGTTCCAGAGCTAGGCACCCCTCGGATCGTCCCCATTTTATGTCCGGCTTCTTCGATTCACGGGGGGACCCAAGCATTGCCAGTCACTTGGGCACTCGTCCTCACCTGTGCTCTGAAGAGGTCACCGAAGGGCCTGCTTCGCGTCTCCCTTTAGGTTTTTTTTTTTTGTAAGGTTAGTTGGCGGTAGTGTTTAGCATTTTCAGTAGTTGTGGTAGTACTTTTTAAGGAATGGTATTTACGTAGAAATGGGAAAGTGAGAAAAACAAAATTCTTAATATTCCATAATTTTTGTTTGCATAAAATTTCCGGTATTCTTTGTATTTGATTTTCCTCGTGGTTTCTGGTGCATTTATGTGAGTGAAATGACATGGAGTTAAATCTAACTCTGAGTGAAATATTAACTCGGAGTGAAATGACATGTCTATATATTTTTCTAAACTGCAACAAGGATTATAATAATTGTGATGGATGTTTTTAAAAGAGAATACGACACTTAATTTTATTTTTAGAATTTACATTATCTTGTATAACTGGTTTTAAGGAAAATTAATTCACGAATTTTCATAATGAAAAACTAATTTATTAGCAAAGAAAATTTATTCGTATTAGCCAATTTTATTTTCATGTTAAAAAATGGTTATGTTTATGAATGCATTTTTAAAACCTTTAAAAATACTTCTTTTTCATCTAATATGTTGTTTCTGCAAACCTGTAATATTATTTCTAGTTTTTTATTTATTATATATTTAATTTAGCTAGTAATTTGTTAGGTGTTAAGTTATTTTTATAAATCTGCAGATTTTAGTTGATATTTTTTATGTTTTTAAATATTCCTGTTATAATACTATTTTCAATATAATTGTAGCAAAAGCCACGAGAAAAATCAGTACAAACTTTTTATTATTTGGTTAATTAGATTGCAGCTTTTTCTTAATGGGATTATTTTTTTCAATAAAACAAATATGTTTTCAATATTTTTTTGAGATTTTTATGGTAATGCCCAATAGTAGTTTTTGGATTTGTGGAATCTAATTTTTATTAAATTTGTGTAAGATTCGGGGAAAAATTGATTTATTGGAATATGTTAGTAATTTATTTTATGAGAATTTTTGTAGGATAGGGTTTTCTTTTAATTTATTTTATTTGTAATTATTGGAGAAGCTTTTTATTTTGATTGAGGGCTAATTGTTTAGAAGGGAGCTGAGCCTGTGAGAAGAGGAGAAGGAATGAGAGCCTCCTGTTTACATCTTGCGCGGACATGGGACAGGGCAGTCACTTTTTATGGACCTTGGCGTTGGTTATAAATAGCAAGGATCTCTGGACCCGACACCGGTTCGTGAAAACCTGCCCTGTCTCTCCAATGACGATCCGACTTGGCGTTGGGTTTCTCTAGTTCCAGAGCTAGGCACCCCTCGGATCGTCCCCATTTTATGTCCGGCTTTTTCGATTCACGGGGGGACCCAAGCGTTGCCAGTCACTTGGGCACTCGTCCTCACCTGTGCTCTGAAGAGGTCATCGAAGGGCCTGCTTCGCGTCTCCCTTTAGGCTTTTTTTTTTGTAAGGTTAGTTGGGGGTAGTGTTTAGCATTTTCAGTAGTTGGGGTAGTACTTTTTAAGGAATGGTATTTACGTAGAAATGGGAAAGTGAGAAAAACAAAATTCTTAATATTCCATAATTTTTGTTTGCATACAATTTCCGGTATTCTTTTTATTTGATTTTCCTCGTGGTTTCTGGTGCATTTATGTGAGTGAAATGACATGGAGTTAAATCTAACTCGGAGTGAAATATTAACTCGGAGTGAAATGACATGTCTATATATTTTTCTAAACTGCAACAAGGATTATATTAATTGTGATGGATGTTTTTAAAAGAGAATACGACACTTAATTTTATTTTTAGAATTTACATTATCTTGTATAACTGGTTTTAAGGAAAATTAATTCACGAATTTTCATAATGAAAACTAATTTATTAGCAAAGAAAATTTATTCGTATTAGCCAATTTTATTTTCATGTTAAAAAATGGTTATGTTTATGAATGCATTTTTAAAACCTTTAAAAATACTTCTTTTTCATCTAATATGTTGTTTCTTCAAACCTGTAATATTATTTCTAGTTTTTTATTTATTATATATTTAATTTAGCTAGTAATTTGTTAGGTGTTAAGTTATTTTTATAAATCTGCAGATTTTAGTTGATATTTTTTATGTTTTACAATATTCCTGTTATAATACTATTTTCAATATATTGTAGCAAAAGCCACGAGGAAAATCAGTACACACTTTTTATTATTTGGTTAATTAGATTGCAGCTTTTTCTTAATGTGATTATTTTTTTCAATAAGACAAATATGTTTTCAATATTTTTTTGAGATTTTTATGGTAATGCCCAATAGTAGTTTTTGGATTTGTGGAATCTAATTTTTATTAAATTTGTGTAAGATTCGGGGAAAAATTGATTTATTGGAATATGTTAGTAATTTATTTTATGAGAATTTTTGTAGGATAGGGTTTTCTTTTAATTGATTTTATTTGTAATTATTGGAGAAGCTTTTTATTTTGATTGAGGGCTAATTGTTTAGAAGGGAGCTGAGCCTGTGAGAAGAGAAGAAGGAATGAGAGCCTCCTGTTTACATCTTGCGCGGACATGGGACAGGGCAGTCACTTTTTATGGACCTTGGCGTTGGTTATAAATAGCAAGGATCTCTGGACACGACACCGGTTCGTGAAAACCTGCCCTGTCTCTCCAATGACGATCCGACTTGGCGTTGGGTTTCTCTAGTTCCAGAGCTAGGCACCCCTCGGATCATCCCCATTTTATGTCCGGCTTCTTCGATTCACGGGGGGACCCAAGCATTGCCAGTCACTTGGGCACTCGTCCTCACCTGTGCTCTGAAGAGGTCACCGAAGGGCCTGCTTCGCGTCTCCCTTTAGGTTTTTTTTTTTTGTAAGGTTAGTTGGCGGTAGTGTTTAGCATTTTCAGTAGTTGTGGTAGTACTTTTTAAGGAATGGTATTTACGTAGAAATGGGAAAGTGAGAAAAACAAAATTCTTAATATTCCATAATTTTTGTTTGCATAAAATTTCCGGTATTCTTTGTATTTGATTTTCCTCGTGGTTTCTGGTGCATTTATGTGAGTGAAATGACATGGAGTTAAATCTAACTCTGAGTGAAATATTAACTCGGAGTGAAATGACATGTCTATATATTTTTCTAAACTGCAACAAGGATTATAATAATTGTGATGGATGTTTTTAAAAGAGAATACGACACTTAATTTTATTTTTAGAATTTACATTATCTTGTATAACTGGTTTTAAGGAAAATTAATTCACGAATTTTCATAATGAAAAACTAATTTATTAGCAAAGAAAATTTATTCGTATTAGCCAATTTTATTTTCATGTTAAAAAATGGTTATGTTTATGAATGCATTTTTAAAACCTTTAAAAATACTTCTTTTTCATCTAATATGTTGTTTCTGCAAACCTGTAATATTATTTCTAGTTTTTTATTTATTATATATTTAATTTAGCTAGTAATTTGTTAGGTGTTAAGTTATTTTTATAAATCTGCAGATTTTAGTTGATATTTTTTATGTTTTTAAATATTCCTGTTATAATACTATTTTCAATATAATTGTAGCAAAAGCCACGAGAAAAATCAGTACAAACTTTTTATTATTTGGTTAATTAGATTGCAGCTTTTTCTTAATGGGATTATTTTTTTCAATAAAACAAATATGTTTTCAATATTTTTTTGAGATTTTTATGGTAATGCCCAATAGTAGTTTTTGGATTTGTGGAATCTAATTTTTATTAAATTTGTGTAAGATTCGGGGAAAAATTGATTTATTGGAATATGTTAGTAATTTATTTTATGAGAATTTTTGTAGGATAGGGTTTTCTTTTAATTTATTTTATTTGTAATTATTGGAGAAGCTTTTTATTTTGATTGAGGGCTAATTGTTTAGAAGGGAGCTGAGCCTGTGAGAAGAGGAGAAGGAATGAGAGCCTCCTGTTTACATCTTGCGCGGACATGGGACAGGGCAGTCACTTTTTATGGACCTTGGCGTTGGTTATAAATAGCAAGGATCTCTGGACCCGACACCGGTTCGTGAAAACCTGCCCTGTCTCTCCAATGACGATCCGACTTGGCGTTGGGTTTCTCTAGTTCCAGAGCTAGGCACCCCTCGGATCGTCCCCATTTTATGTCCGGCTTTTTCGATTCACGGGGGGCCCCAAGCGTTGCCAGTCACTTGGGCACTCGTCCTCACCTGTGCTCTGAAGAGGTCATCGAAGGGCCTGCTTCGCGTCTCCCTTTAGGCTTTTTTTTTGTAAGGTTAGTTGGGGGTAGTGTTTAGCATTTTCAGTAGTTGGGGTAGTACTTTTTAAGGAATGGTATTTACGTAGAAATAGGAAAGTGAGAAAAACAAAATTCTTAATATTCCATAATTTTTGTTTGCATACAATTTCCGGTATTCTTTTTATTTGATTTTCCTCGTGGTTTCTGGTGCATTTATGTGAGTGAAATGACATGGAGTTAAATCTAACTCGGAGTGAAATATTAACTCGGAGTGAAATGACATGTCTATATATTTTTCTAAACTGCAACAAGGATTATAATAATTGTGATGGATGTTTTTAAAAGAGAATACGACACTTAATTTTATTTTTAGAATTTACATTATCTTGTATAACTGGTTTTATGGAAAATTAATTCACGAATTTTCATAATGAAAAACTAATTTATTAGCAAAGAAAATTTATTCGTATTAGCCAATTTTATTTTCATGTTAAAAAATGGTTATGTTTATGAATGCATTTTTAAAACCTTTAAAAATACTTCTTTTTCATCTAATATGTTGTTTCTGCAAACCTGTAATATTATTTCTAGTTTTTTATTTATTATATATTTAATTTAGCTAGTAATTTGTTAGGTGTTAAGTTATTTTTATAAATCTGCAGATTTTAGTTGATATTTTTTATGTTTTACAATATTCCTGTTATAATACTATTTTCAATATAATTGTAGCAAAAGCCACGAGAAAAATCAGTACAAACTTTTTATTATTTGGTTAATTAGATTGCAGCTTTTTCTTAATGGGATTATTTTTTTCAATAAAACAAATATGTTTTCAATATTTTTTTGAGATTTTTATGGTAATGCCCAATAGTAGTTTTTGGATTTGTGGAATCTAATTTTTATTAAATTTGTGTAAGATTCGGGGAAAAATTGATTTATTGGAATATGTTAGTAATTTATTTTATGAGAATTTTTGTAGGATAGGGTTTTCTTTTAATTTATTTTATTTGTAATTATTGGAGAAGCTTTTTATTTTGATTGAGGGCTAATTGTTTAGAAGGGAGCTGAGCCTGTGAGAAGAGGAGAAGGAATGAGAGCCTCCTGTTTACATCTTGCGCGGACATGGGACAGGGCAGTCACTTTTTATGGACCTTGGCGTTGGTTATAAATAGCAAGGATCTCTGGACCCGACACCGGTTCGTGAAAACCTGCCCTGTCTCTCCAATGACGATCCGACTTGGCGTTGGGTTTCTCTAGTTCCAGAGCTAGGCACCCCTCGGATCGTCCCCATTTTATGTCCGGCTTTTTCGATTCACGGGGGGCCCCAAGCGTTGCCAGTCACTTGGGCACTCGTCCTCACCTGTGCTCTGAAGAGGTCATCGAAGGGCCTGCTTCGCGTCTCCCTTTAGGCTTTTTTTTTGTAAGGTTAGTTGGGGGTAGTGTTTAGCATTTTCAGTAGTTGGGGTAGTACTTTTTAAGGAATGGTATTTACGTAGAAATAGGAAAGTGAGAAAAACAAAATTCTTAATATTCCATAATTTTTGTTTGCATACAATTTCCGGTATTCTTTTTATTTGATTTTCCTCGTGGTTTCTGGTGCATTTATGTGAGTGAAATGACATGGAGTTAAATCTAACTCGGAGTGAAATATTAACTCGGAGTGAAATGACATGTCTATATATTTTTCTAAACTGCAACAAGGATTATATTAATTGTGATGGATGTTTTTAAAAGAGAATACGACACTTAATTTTATTTTTAGAATTTACATTATCTTGCATAACTGGTTTAAAGGAAAATTAATTCACGAATTTTCATAACGAAAAACTAATTTATTAGCAAAGAAAATTTATTCGTATTAGCCAATTTTATTTGCATGTTAAAAAATGGTTATGTTTATGAATGCATTTTTAAAACCTTTAAAAATACTTCTTTTTCATCTAATATGTTGTTTCTTCAAACCTGTAATATTATTTCTAGTTTTTTATTTATTATATATTTAATTTAGCTAGTAATTTGTTAGGTGTTAAGTTATTTTTATAAATCTGCAGATTTTAGTTGATATTTTTTATGTTTTACAATATTCCAGTTATAATACTATTTTCAATATAATTGTAGCAAAAGCCACGAGAAAAATCAGTACAAACTTTTTATTATTTGGTTAATTAGATTGCAGCTTTTTCTTAATGGGATTATTTTTTTCAATAAAACAAATATGTTTTCAATATTTTTTTGAGATTTTTATGGTAATGCCCAATAGTAGTTTTTGGATTTGTGGAATCTAATTTTTATTTAAATTTGTGTAAGATTCGGGGAAAAATTGATTTATTGGAATATGTTAGTAATTTATTTTATGAGAATTTTTGTAGGATAGGGTTTTCTTTTAATTTATTTTATTTGTAATTATTGGAGAAGCTTTTTATTTTGATTGAGGGCTAATTGTTTAGAAGGGAGCTGAGCCTGTGAGAAGAGGAGAAGGAATGAGAGCCTCCTGTTTACATCTTGCGCGGACATGGGAAATGGGAAGTCACTTTTTATGGACCTTGGCGTTGGTTATAAATAGCAAGGATCTCTGGACCCGACACCGGTTCGTGAAAACCTGCCCTGTCTCTCCAATGACGATCCGACTTGGCGTTGGGTTTCTCTAGTTCCAGAGCTAGGCACCCCTCGGATCGTCCCCATTTTATGTCCGGCTTTTTCGATTCACGGGGGGCCCCAAGCGTTGCCAGTCACTTGGGCACTCGTTCTCACCTGTGCTCTGAAGAGGTCATCGAAGGGCCTGCTTCGCGTCTCCCTTTAGGCTTTTTTTTTGTAAGGTTAGTTGGGGGGTAGTGTTTAGCATTTTCAGTAGTTGGGGTAGTACTTTTTAAGGAATGGTATTTACGTAGAAATAGAAAAGTGAGAAAAACAAAATTCTTAATATTCCATAATTTTTGTTTGCATACAATTTCCGGTATTCTTTTTATTTGATTTTCCTCGTGGTTTCTGGTGCATTTATGTGAGTGAAATGACATGGAGTTAAATCTAACTCGGAGTGAAATATTAACTCGGAGTGAAATGACATGTCTATATATTTTTCTAAACTGCAACAAGGATTATATTAATTGTGATGGATGTTTTTAAAAGAGAATACGACACTTAATTTTATTTTTAGAATTTACATTATCTTGCATAACTGGTTTAAAGGAAAATTAATTCACGAATTTTCATAATGAAAAACTAATTTATTAGCAAAGAAAATTTATTCGTATTAGCCAATTTTATTTTCATGTTAAAAAATGGTTATGTTTATGAATGCATTTTTAAAACCTTTAAAAATACTTCTTTTTCATCTAATATGTTGTTTCTTCAAACCTGTAATATTATTTCTAGTTTTTTATTTATTATATATTTAATTTAGCTAGTAATTTGTTAGGTGTTAAGTTATTTTTATAAATCTGCAGATTTTAGTTGATATTTTTTATGTTTTACAATATTCCTGTTATAATACTATTTTCAATATAATTGTAGTAAAAGCCACGAGAAAAATTAGTACAAACTTTTTATTATTTGGTTAATTAGATTGCAGCTTTTTCTTAATGGGATTATTTTTTTCAATAAAACAAATATGTTTTCAATATTTTTTTGAGATTTTTATGGTAATGCCCAATAGTAGTTTTTGGATTTGTGGAATCTAATTTTTATTTAAATTTGTGTAAGATTCGGGGAAAAATTGATTTATTGGAATATGTTAGTAATTTATTTTATGAGAATTTTTGTAGGATAGGGTTTTCTTTTAATTTATTTTATTTGTAATTATTGGAGAAGCTTTTTATTTTGATTGAGGGCTAATTGTTTAGAAGGGAGCTGAGCCTGTGAGAAGAGGAGAAGGAATGAGAGCCTCCTGTTTACATCTTGCGCGGACATGGGACAGGGCAGTCACTTTTTATGGACCTTGGCGTTGGTTATAAATAGCAAGGATCTCTGGACCCGACACCGGTTCGTGAAAACCTGCCCTGTCTCTCCAATGACGATACGACTTGGCGTTGGGTTTCTCTAGTTCCAGAGCTAGGCACCCCTCGGATCGTCCCCATTTTACGTCCGGCTTTTTCGATTCACGGGGGGACCCAAGCGTTGCCAGTCACTTGGGCACTCGTCCTCACCTGTGCTCTGAAGAGGTCATCGAAGGGCCTGCTTCGCGTCTCCCTTTAGGCTTTTTTTTTTGTAAGGTTAGTTGGGGGTAGTGTATAGCATTTTCAGTAGTTGGGGTAGTACATTTTAAGGAATGGTATTTACGTAGAAATGGGAAAGTGAGAAAAACAAAATTCTTAATATTCCATAATTTTTGTTTGCATACAATTTCCGGTATTCTTTTTATTTGATTTTCCTCGTGGTTTCTGGTGCATTTATGTGAGTGAAATGACATGGAGTTAAATCTAACTCGGAGTGAAATATTAACTCGGAGTGAAATGACATGTCTATATATTTTTCTAAACTGCAACAAGGATTATATTAATTGTGATGGATGTTTTTAAAAGAGAATACGACACTTAATTTTATTTTTAGAATTTACATTATCTTGTATAACTGGTTTTAAGGAAAATTAATTCACGAATTTTCATAATGAAAAACTAATTTATTAGCAAAGAAAATTTATTCGTATTAGCCAATTTTATTTTCATGTTAAAAAATGGTTATGTTTATGAATGCATTTTTAAAACCTTTAAAAATACTTCTTTTTCATCTAATATGTTGTTTCTTCAAACCTGTAATATTATTTCTAGTTTTTTATTTATTATATATTTAATTTAGCTAGTAATTTGTTAGGTGTTAAGTTATTTTTATAAATCTGCAGATTTTAGTTGATATTTTTTATGTTTTACAATATTCCTGTTATAATACTATTTTCAATATATTGTAGCAAAAGCCACGAGGAAAATCAGTACACACTTTTTATTATTTGGTTAATTAGATTGCAGCTTTTTCTTAATGTGATTATTTTTTTCAATAAGACAAATATGTTTTCAATATTTTTTTGAGATTTTTATGGTAATGCCCAATAGTAGTTTTTGGATTTGTGGAATCTAATTTTTATTAAATTTGTGTAAGATTCGGGGAAAAATTGATTTATTGGAATATGTTAGTAATTTATTTTATGAGAATTTTTGTAGGATAGGGTTTTCTTTTAATTGATTTTATTTGTAATTATTGGAGAAGCTTTTTATTTTGATTGAGGGCTAATTGTTTAGAAGGAAGCTGAGCCTGTGAGAAGAGGAGAAGGAATGAGAGCCTCCTGTTTACATCTTGCGCGGACATGGGACAGGGCAGTCACTTTTTATGGACCTTGGCGTTGGTTATAAATAGCAAGGATCTCTGGACCCGACACCGGTTCGTGAAAACCTGCCCTGTCTCTCCAATGACGATACGACTTGGCGTTGGGTTTCTCTAGTTCCAGAGCTAGGCACCCCTCGGATCGTCCCCATTTTACGTCCGGCTTTTTCGATTCACGGGGGGACCCAAGCGTTGCCAGTCACTTGGGCACTCGTCCTCACCTGTGCTCTGAAGAGGTCATCGAAGGGCCTGCTTCGCGTCTCCCTTTAGGCTTTTTTTTTTGTAAGGTTAGTTGGGGGTAGTGTATAGCATTTTCAGTAGTTGGGGTAGTACATTTTAAGGAATGGTATTTACGTAGAAATGGGAAAGTGAGAAAAACAAAATTCTTAATATTCCATAATTTTTGTTTGCATACAATTTCCGGTATTCTTTTTATTTGATTTTCCTCGTGGTTTCTGGTGCATTTATGTGAGTGAAATGACATGGAGTTAAATCTAACTCGGAGTGAAATATTAACTCGGAGTGAAATGACATGTCTATATATTTTTCTAAACTGCAACAAGGATTATATTAATTGTGATGGATGTTTTTAAAAGAGAATACGACACTTAATTTTATTTTTAGAATTTACATTATCTTGCATAACTGGTTTAAAGGAAAATTAATTCACGAATTTTCATAATGAAAAACTAATTTATTAGCAAAGAAAATTTATTCGTATTAGCCAATTTTATTTTCATGTTAAAAAATGGTTATGTTTATGAATGCATTTTTAAAACCTTTAAAAATACTTCTTTTTCATCTAATATGTTGTTTCTTCAAACCTGTAATATTATTTCTAGTTTTTTATTTATTATATATTTAATTTAGCTAGTAATTTGTTAGGTGTTAAGTTATTTTTATAAATCTGCAGATTTTAGTTGATATTTTTTATGTTTTACAATATTCCTGTTATAATACTATTTTCAATATATTGTAGCAAAAGCCACGAGAAAAATCAGTACAAACTTTTTATTATTTGGTTAATTAGATTGCAGCTTTTTCTTAATGGGATTATTTTTTTCAATAAAACAAATATGTTTTCAATATTTTTTTGAGATTTTTATGGTAATGCCCAATAGTAGTTTTTGGATTTGTGGAATCTAATTTTTATTAAATTTGTGTAAGATTCGGGGAAAAATTGATTTATTGGAATATGTTAGTAATTTATTTTATGAGAATTTTTGTAGGATAGGGTTTTCTTTTAATTGATTTTATTTGTAATTATTGGAGAAGCTTTTTATTTTGATTGAGGGCTAATTGTTTAGAAGGAAGCTGAGCCTGTGAGAAGAGGAGAAGGAATGAGAGCCTCCTGTTTACATCTTGCGCGGACATGGGACAGGGCAGTCACTTTTTATGGACCTTGGCGTTGGTTATAAATAGCAAGGATCTCTGGACCCGACACCGGTTCGTGAAAACCTGCCCTGTCTCTCCAATGACGATACGACTTGGCGTTGGGTTTCTCTAGTTCCAGAGCTAGGCACCCCTCGGATCGTCCCCATTTTATGTCCGGCTTCTTCGATTCACGGGGGGACCCAAGCATTGCCAGTCACTTGGGCACTCGTCCTCACCTGTGCTCTGAAGAGGTCATCGAAGGGCCTGCTTCGCGTCTCCCTTTAGGCTTTTTTTTTTGTAAGGTTAGTTGGGGGTAGTGTTTAGCATTTTCAGTAGTTGGGGTAGTACTTTTTAAGGAATGGTATTTACGTAGAAATGGGAAAGTGAGAAAAACAAAATTCTTAATATTCCATAATTTTTGTTTGCATACAATTTCAGGTATTCTTTTTATTTGATTTTCCTCGTGGTTTCTGGTGCATTTATGTGAGTGAAATGACATGGAGTTAAATCTAACTCGGAGTGAAATATTAACTCGGAGTGAAATGACATGTCTATATATTTTTCTAAACTGCAACAAGGATTATATTAATTGTGATGGATGTTTTTAAAAGAGAATACGACACTTAATTTTATTTTTAGAATTTACATTATCTTGCATAACTGGTTTTAAGGAAAATTAATTCACGAATTTTCATAATGAAAAACTAATTTATTAGCAAAGAAAATTTATTCGTATTAGCCAATTTTATTTTCATGTTAAAAAATGGTTATGTTTATGAATGCATTTTTAAAACCTTTAAAAATACTTCTTTTTCATCTAATATGTTGTTTCTTCAAACCTGTAATATTATTTCTAGTTTTTTATTTATTATATATTTAATTTAGCTAGTAATTTGATAGGTGTTAAGTTATTTTTATAAATCTGCAGATTTTAGTTGATATTTTTTATGTTTTACAATATTCCTGTTATAATACTATTTTCAATATATTGTAGCAAAAGCCACGAGGAAAATCAGTACACACTTTTTATTATTTGGTTAATTAGATTGCAGCTTTTTCTTAATGGGATTATTTTTTTCAATAAGACAAATATGTTTTCAATATTTTTTTGAGATTTTTATGGTAATGCCCAATAGTAGTTTTTGGATTTGTGGAATCTAATTTTTATTAAATTTGTGTAAGATTCGGGGAAAAATTGATTTATTGGAATATGTTAGTAATTTATTTTATGAGAATTTTTGTAGGATAGGGTTTTCTTTTAATTTATTTTATTTGTAATTATTGGAGAAGCTTTTTATTTTGATTGAGGGCTAATTGTTTAGAAGGGAGCTGAGCCTGTGAGAAGAGGAGAAGGAATGAGAGCCTCCTGTTTACATCTTGCGCGGACATGGGACAGGGCAGTCACTTTTTATGGACCTTGGCGTTGGTTATAAATAGCAAGGATCTCTGGACCCGACACCGGTTCGTGAAAACCTGCCCTGTCTCTCCAATGACGATCCGACTTGGCGTTGGGTTTCTCTAGTTCCAGAGCTAGGCACCCCTCGGATCGTCCCCATTTTATGTCCGGCTTTTTCGATTCACGGGGGGACCCAAGCGTTGCCAGTCACTTGGGCACTCGTCCTCACCTGTGCTCTGAAGAGGTCATCGAAGGGCCTGCTTCGCGTCTCCCTTTAGGCTTTTTTTTTTGTAAGGTTAGTTGGGGGGTAGTGTTTAGCATTTTCAGTAGTTGGGGTAGTACTTTTTAAGGAATGGTATTTACGTAGAAATGGGAAAGTGAGAAAAACAAAATTCTTAATATTCCATAATTTTTGTTTGCATACAATTTCCGGTATTCTTTTTATTTGATTTTCCTCGTGGTTTCTGGTGCATTTATGTGAGTGAAATGACATGGAGTTAAATCTAACTCGGAGTGAAATATTAACTCGGAGTGAAATGACATGTCTATATATTTTTCTAAACTGCAACAAGGATTATATTAATTGTGATGGATGTTTTTAAAAGAGAATACGACACTTAATTTTATTTTTAGAATTTACATTATCTTGCATAACTGGTTTAAAGGAAAATTAATTCACGAATTTTCATAATGAAAAACTAATTTATTAGCAAAGAAAATTTATTCGTATTAGCCAATTTTATTTTCATGTTAAAAAATGGTTATGTTTATGAATGCATTTTTAAAACCTTTAAAAATACTTCTTTTTCATCTAATATGTTGTTTCTTCAAACCTGTAATATTATTTCTAGTTTTTTATTTATTATATATTTAATTTAGCTAGTAATTTGTTAGGTGTTAAGTTATTTTTATAAATCTGCAGATTTTAGTTGATATTTTTTATGTTTTACAATATTCCTGTTATAATACTATTTTCAATATATTGTAGCAAAAGCCACGAGAAAAATCAGTACAAACTTTTTATTATTTGGTTAATTAGATTGCAGCTTTTTCTTAATGGGATTATTTTTTTCAATAAAACAAATATGTTTTCAATATTTTTTTGAGATTTTTATGGTAATGCCCAATAGTAGTTTTTGGATTTGTGGAATCTAATTTTTATAAAATTTGTGTAAGATTCGGGGAAAAATTGATTTATTGGAATATGTTAGTAATTTATTTTATGAGAATTTTTGTAGGATAGGGTTTTCTTTTAATTGATTTTATTTGTAATTATTGGAGAAGCTTTTTATTTTGATTGAGGGCTAATTGTTTAGAAGGAAGCTGAGCCTGTGAGAAGAGGAGAAGGAATGAGAGACTCCTGTTTACATCTTGCGCGGACATGGGACAGGGCAGTCACTTTTTATGGACCTTGGCGTTGGTTATAAATAGCAAGGATCTCTGGACCCGACACCGGTTCGTGAAAACCTGCCCTGTCTCTCCAATGACGATACGACTTGGCGTTGGGTTTCTCTAGTTCCAGAGCTAGGCACCCCTCGGATCGTCCCCATTTTATGTCCGGCTTCTTCGATTCACGGGGGGACCCAAGCATTGCCAGTCACTTGGGCACTCGTCCTCACCTGTGCTCTGAAGAGGTCATCGAAGGGCCTGCTTCGCGTCTCCCTTTAGGCTTTTTTTTTTGTAAGGTTAGTTGGGGGTAGTGTTTAGCATTTTCAGTAGTTGGGGTAGTACTTTTTAAGGAATGGTATTTACGTAGAAATGGGAAAGTGAGAAAAACAAAATTCTTAATATTCCATAATTTTTGTTTGCATACAATTTCCGGTATTCTTTTTATTTGATTTTCCTCGTGGTTTCTGGTGCATTTATGTGAGTGAAATGACATGGAGTTAAATCTAACTCGGAGTGAAATATTAACTCGGAGTGAAATGACATGTCTATATATTTTTCTAAACTGCAACAAGGATTATATTAATTGTGATGGATGTTTTTAAAAGAGAATACGACACTTAATTTTATTTTTAGAATTTACATTATCTTGCATAACTGGTTTAAAGGAAAATTAATTCACGAATTTTCATAATGAAAAACTAATTTATTAGCAAAGAAAAGTTATTCGTATTAGCCAATTTTATTTTCATGTTAAAAAATGGTTATGTTTATGAATGCATTTTTAAAACCTTTAAAAATACTTCTTTTTCATCTAATATGTTGTTTCTTCAAACCTGTAATATTATTTCTAGTTTTTTATTTATTATATATTTAATTTAGCTAGTAATTTGTTAGGTGTTAAGTTATTTTTATAAATCTGCAGATTTTAGTTGATATTTTTTATGTTTTACAATATTCCTGTTATAATACTATTTTCAATATATTGTAGCAAAAGCCACGAGAAAAATCAGTACAAACTTTTTATTATTTGGTTAATTAGATTGCAGCTTTTTCTTAATGGGATTATTTTTTTCAATAAAACAAATATGTTTTCAATATTTTTTTGAGATTTTTATGGTAATGCCCAATAGTAGTTTTTGGATTTGTGGAATCTAATTTTTATTAAATTTGTGTAAGATTCGGGGAAAAATTGATTTATTGGAATATGTTAGTAATTTATTTTATGAGAATTTTTGTAGGATAGGGTTTTCTTTTAATTGATTTTATTTGTAATTATTGGAGAAGCTTTTTATTTTGATTGAGGGCTAATTGTTTAGAAGGGAGCTGAGCCTGTGAGAAGAGGAGAAGGAATGAGAGCCTCCTGTTTACATCTTGCGCGGACATGGGACAGGGCAGTCACTTTTTATGGACCTTGGCGTTGGTTATAAATAGCAAGGATCTCTGGACCCGACACCGGTTCGTGAAAACCTGCCCTGTCTCTCCAATGACGATCCGACTTGGCGTTGGGTTTCTCTAGTTCCAGAGCTAGGCACCCCTCGGATCGTCCACATTTTATGTCCGGCTTTTTCGATTCACGTGGGGACCCAAGCGTTGCCAGTCACTTGGGCACTCGTCCTCACCTGTGCTCTGAAGAGGTCATCGAAGGGCCTGCTTCGCGTCTCCCTTTAGGCTTTTTTTTTTGTAAGGTTAGTTGGGGGTAGTGTTTAGCATTTTCAGTAGTTGGGGTAGTACTTTTTAAGGAATGGTATTTACGTAGAAATGGGAAAGTGAGAAAAACAAAATTCTTAATATTCCATAATTTTTGTTTGCATACAATTTCCGGTATTCTTTTTATTTGATTTTCCTCGTGGTTTCTGGTGCATTTATGTGAGTGAAATGACATGGAGTTAAATCTAACTCGGAGTGAAATATTAACTCGGAGTGAAATGACATGTCTATATATTTTTCTAAACTGCAACAAGGATTATATTAATTGTGATGGATGTTTTTAAAAGAGAATACGACACTTAATTTTATTTTTAGAATTTACATTATCTTGCATAACTGGTTTAAAGGAAAATTAATTCACGAATTTTCATAATGAAAAACTAATTTATTAGCAAAGAAAATTTATTCGTATTAGCCAATTTTATTTTCATGTTAAAAAATGGTTATGTTTATGAATGCATTTTTAAAACCTTTAAAAATACTTCTTTTTCATCTAATATGTTGTTTCTTCAAACCTGTAATATTATTTCTAGTTTTTTATTTATTATATATTTAATTTAGCTAGTAATTTGTTAGGTGTTAAGTTATTTTTATAAATCTGCAGATTTTAGTTGATATTTTTTATGTTTTACAATATTCCTGTTATAATACTATTTTCAATATATTGTAGCAAAAGCCACGAGAAAAATCAGTACAAACTTTTTATTATTTGGTTAATTAGATTGCAGCTTTTTCTTAATGGGATTATTTTTTTCAATAAAACAAATATGTTTTCAATATTTTTTTGAGATTTTTATGGTAATGCCCAATAGTAGTTTTTGGATTTGTGGAATCTAATTTTTATAAAATTTGTGTAAGATTCGGGGAAAAATTGATTTATTGGAATATGTTAGTAATTTATTTTATGAGAATTTTTGTAGGATAGGGTTTTCTTTTAATTGATTTTATTTGTAATTATTGGAGAAGCTTTTTATTTTGATTGAGGGCTAATTGTTTAGAAGGAAGCTGAGCCTGTGAGAAGAGGAGAAGGAATGAGAGACTCCTGTTTACATCTTGCGCGGACATGGGACAGGGCAGTCACTTTTTATGGACCTTGGCGTTGGTTATAAATAGCAAGGATCTCTGGACCCGACACCGGTTCGTGAAAACCTGCCCTGTCTCTCCAATGACGATACGACTTGGCGTTGGGTTTCTCTAGTTCCAGAGCTAGGCACCCCTCGGATCGTCCCCATTTTATGTCCGGCTTCTTCGATTCACGGGGGGACCCAAGCATTGCCAGTCACTTGGGCACTCGTCCTCACCTGTGCTCTGAAGAGGTCATCGAAGGGCCTGCTTCGCGTCTCCCTTTAGGCTTTTTTTTTTGTAAGGTTAGTTGGGGGTAGTGTTTAGCATTTTCAGTAGTTGGGGTAGTACTTTTTAAGGAATGGTATTTACGTAGAAATGGGAAAGTGAGAAAAACAAAATTCTTAATATTCCATAATTTTTGTTTGCATACAATTTCCGGTATTCTTTTTATTTGATTTTCCTCGTGGTTTCTGGTGCATTTATGTGAGTGAAATGACATGGAGTTAAATCTAACTCGGAGTGAAATATTAACTCGGAGTGAAATGACATGTCTATATATTTTTCTAAACTGCAACAAGGATTATATTAATTGTGATGGATGTTTTTAAAAGAGAATACGACACTTAATTTTATTTTTAGAATTTACATTATCTTGCATAACTGGTTTAAAGGAAAATTAATTCACGAATTTTCATAATGAAAAACTAATTTATTAGCAAAGAAAAGTTATTCGTATTAGCCAATTTTATTTTCATGTTAAAAAATGGTTATGTTTATGAATGCATTTTTAAAACCTTTAAAAATACTTCTTTTTCATCTAATATGTTGTTTCTTCAAACCTGTAATATTATTTCTAGTTTTTTATTTATTATATATTTAATTTAGCTAGTAATTTGTTAGGTGTTAAGTTATTTTTATAAATCTGCAGATTTTAGTTGATATTTTTTATGTTTTACAATATTCCTGTTATAATACTATTTTCAATATATTGTAGCAAAAGCCACGAGGAAAATCAGTACAAACTTTTTATTATTTGGTTAATTAGATTGCAGCTTTTTCTTAATGGGATTATTTTTTTCAATAAGACAAATATGTTTTCAATATTTTTTTGAGATTTTTATGGTAATGCCCAATAGTAGTTTTTGGATTTGTGGAATCTAATTTTTATTAAATTTGTGTAAGATTCGGGGAAAAATTGATTTATTGGAATATGTTAGTAATTTATTTTATGAGAATTTTTGTAGGATAGGGTTTTCTTTTAATTGATTTTATTTGTAATTATTGGAGAAGCTTTTTATTTTGATTGAGGGCTAATTGTTTAGAAGGGAGCTGAGCCTGTCAGAAGAGGAGAAGGAATGAGAGCCTCCTGTTTACATCTTGCGCGGACATGGGACAGGGCAGTCACTTTTTATGGACCTTGGCGTTGGTTATAAATAGCAAGGATCTCTGGACCCGACACCGGTTCGTGAAAACCTGCCCTGTCTCTCCAATGACGATACGACTTGGCGTTGGGTTTCTCTAGTTCCAGAGCTAGGCACCCCTCGGATCGTCCCCATTTTATGTCCGGCTTCTTCGATTCACGGGGGGACCCAAGCATTGCCAGTCACTTGGGCACTCGTCCTCACCTGTGCTCTGAAGAGGTCATCGAAGGGCCTGCTTCGCGTCTCCCTTTAGGCTTTTTGTTTTGTAAGGTTAGTTGGGGGTAGTGTTTAGCATTTTCAGTAGTTGGGGTAGTACTTTTTAAGGAATGGTATTTACGTAGAAATGGGAAAGGGAGAAAAACAAAATTCTTAATATTCCATAATTTTTGTTTGCATACAATTTCCGGTATTCTTTTTATTTGATTTTCCTCGTGGTTTCTGGTGCATTTATGTGAGTGAAATGACATGGAGTTAAATCTAACTCGGAGTGAAATATTAACTCGGAGTGAAATGACATGTCTATATATTTTTCTAAACTGCAACAAGGATTATATTAATTGTGATGGATGTTTTTAAAAGAGAATACGACACTTAATTTTATTTTTAGAATTTACATTATCTTGTATAACTGGTTTTAAGGAAAATTAATTCACGAATTTTCATAATGAAAAACTAATTTATTAGCAAAGAAAATTTATTCGTATTAGCCAATTTTATTTTCATGTTAAAAAATGGTTATGTTTATGAATGCATTTTTAAAACCTTTAAAAATACTTCTTTTTCATCTAATATGTTGTTTCTTCAAACCTGTAATATTATTTCTAGTTTTTTATTTATTATATATTTAATTTAGCTAGTAATTTGATAGGTGTTAAGTTATTTTTATAAATCTGCAGATTTTAGTTGATATTTTTTATGTTTTACAATATTCCTGTTATAATACTATTTTCAATATATTGTAGCAAAAGCCACGAGGAAAATCAGTACACACTTTTTATTATTTGGTTAATTAGATTGCAGCTTTTTCTTAATGGGATTATTTTTTTCAATAAGACAAATATGTTTTCAATATTTTTTTGAGATTTTTATGGTAATGCCCAATAGTAGTTTTTGGATTTGTGGAATCTAATTTTTATTAAATTTGTGTAAGATTCGGGGAAAAATTGATTTATTGGAATATGTTAGTAATTTATTTTATGAGAATTTTTGTAGGATAGGGTTTTCTTTTAATTTATTTTATTTGTAATTATTGGAGAAGCTTTTTATTTTGATTGAGGGCTAATTGTTTAGAAGGGAGCTGAGCCTGTGAGAAGAGGAGAAGGAATGAGAGCCTCCTGTTTACATCTTGCGCGGACATGGGACAGGGCAGTCACTTTTTATGGACCTTGGCGTTGGTTATAAATAGCAAGGATCTCTGGACCCGACACCGGTTCGTGAAAACCTGCCCTGTCTCTCCAATGACGATCCGACTTGGCGTTGGGTTTCTCTAGTTCCAGAGCTAGGCACCCCTCGGATCGTCCCCATTTTATGTCCGGCTTCTTCGATTCACGGGGGGACCCAAGCGTTGCCAGTCACTTGGGCACTCGTCCTCACCTGTGCTCTGAAGAGGTCATCGAAGGGCCTGCTTCGCGTCTCCCTTTAGGCTTTTTTTTTTGTAAGGTTAGTTGGGGGTAGTGTTTAGCATTTTCAGTAGTTGGGGTAGTACTTTTTAAGGAATGGTATTTACGTAGAAATGGGAAAGTGAGAAAAACAAAATTCTTAATATTCCATAATTTTTGTTTGCATACAATTTCCGGTATTCTTTTTATTTGATTTTCCTCGTGGTTTCTGGTGCATTTATGTGAGTGAAATGACATGGAGTTAAATCTAACTCGGAGTGAAATATTAACTCGGAGTGAAATGACATGTCTATATATTTTTCTAAACTGCAACAAGGATTATATTAATTGTGATGGATGTTTTTAAAAGAGAATACGACACTTAATTTTATTTTTAGAATTTACATTATCTTGCATAACTGGTTTAAAGGAAAATTAATTCACGAATTTTCATAATGAAAAACTAATTTATTAGCAAAGAAAATTTATTCGTATTAGCCAATTTTATTTTCATGTTAAAAAATGGTTATGTTTATGAATGCATTTTTAAAACCTTTAAAAATACTTCTTTTTCATCTAATATGTTGTTTCTTCAAACCTGTAATATTATTTCTAGTTTTTTATTTATTATATATTTAATTTAGCTAGTAATTTGATAGGTGTTAAGTTATTTTTATAAATCTGCAGATTTTAGTTGATATTTTTTATGTTTTACAATATTCCTGTTATAATACTATTTTCAATATATTGTAGTAAAAGCCACGAGGAAAATCAGTACACACTTTTTATTATTTGGTTAATTAGATTGCAGCTTTTTCTTAATGGGATTATTTTTTTCAATAAGACAAATATGTTTTCAATATTTTTATGGTAATGCCCAATAGTAGTTTTTGGATTTGTGGAATCTAATTTTTATTAAATTTGTGTAAGATTCGGGGAAAAATTGATTTATTGGAATATGTTAGTAATTTATTTTATGAGAATTTTTGTAGGGTAGGGTTTTCTTTTAATTTATTTTATTTGTAATTATTGGAGAAGCTTTTTATTTTGATTGAGGGCTAATTGTTTAGAAGGGAGCTGAGCCTGTGAGAAGAGGAGAAGGAATGAGAGCCTCCTGTTTACATCTTGCGCGGACATGGGACAGGGCAGTCACTTTTTATGGACCTTGGCGTTGGTTATAAATAGCAAGGATCTCTGGACCCGACACCGGTTCGTGAAAACCTGCCCTGTCTCTCCAATGACGATCCGACTTGGCGTTGGGTTTCTCTAGTTCCAGAGCTAGGCACCCCTCGGATCGTCCCCATTTTATGTCCGGCTTCTTCGATTCACGGGGGGACCCAAGCGTTGCCAGTCACTTGGGCACTCGTCCTCACCTGTGCTCTGAAGAGGTCATCGAAGGGCCTGCTTCGCGTCTCCCTTTAGGCTTTTTTTTTTGTAAGGTTAGTTGGGGGTAGTGTTTAGCATTTTCAGTAGTTGGGGTAGTACTTTTTAAGGAATGGTATTTACGTAGAAATGGGAAAGTGAGAAAAACAAAATTCTTAATATTCCATAATTTTTGTTTGCATACAATTTCCGGTATTCTTTTTATTTGATTTTCCTCGTGGTTTCTGGTGCATTTATGTGAGTGAAATGACATGGAGTTAAATCTAACTCGGAGTGAAATATTAACTCGGAGTGAAATGACATGTCTATATATTTTTCTAAACTGCAACAAGGATTATATTAATTGTGATGGATGTTTTTAAAAGAGAATACGACACTTAATTTTATTTTTAGAATTTACATTATCTTGCATAACTGGTTTAAAGGAAAATTAATTCACGAATTTTCATAATGAAAAACTAATTTATTAGCAAAGAAAATTTATTCGTATTAGCCAATTTTATTTTCATGTTAAAAAATGGTTATGTTTATGAATGCATTTTTAAAACCTTTAAAAATACTTCTTTTTCATCTAATATGTTGTTTCTTCAAACCTGTAATATTATTTCTAGTTTTTTATTTATTATATATTTAATTTAGCTAGTAATTTGATAGGTGTTAAGTTATTTTTATAAATCTGCAGATTTTAGTTGATATTTTTTATGTTTTACAATATTCCTGTTATAATACTATTTTCAATATATTGTAGCAAAAGCCACGAGGAAAATCAGTACACACTTTTTATTATTTGGTTAATTAGATTGCAGCTTTTTCTTAATGGGATTATTTTTTTCAATAAGACAAATATGTTTTCAATATTTTTTTGAGATTTTTATGGTAATGCCCAATAGTAGTTTTTGGATTTGTGGAATCTAATTTTTATTAAATTTGTGTAAGATTCGGGGAAAAATTGATTTATTGGAATATGTTAGTAATTTATTTTATGAGAATTTTTGTAGGATAGGGTTTTCTTTTAATTTATTTTATTTGTAATTATTGGAGAAGCTTTTTATTTTGATTGAGGGCTAATTGTTTAGAAGGGAGCTGAGCCTGTGAGAAGAGGAGAAGGAATGAGAGCCTCCTGTTTACATCTTGCGCGGACATGGGACAGGGCAGTCACTTTTTATGGACCTTGGCGTTGGTTATAAATAGCAAGGATCTCTGGACCCGACACCGGTTCGTGAAAACCTGCCCTGTCTCTCCAATGACGATCCGACTTGGCGTTGGGTTTCTCTAGTTCCAGAGCTAGGCACCCCTCGGATCGTCCCCATTTTATGTCCGGCTTCTTCGATTCACGGGGGGACCCAAGCGTTGCCAGTCACTTGGGCACTCGTCCTCACCTGTGCTCTGAAGAGGTCATCGAAGGGCCTGCTTCGCGTCTCCCTTTAGGCTTTTTTTTTTGTAAGGTTAGTTGGGGGTAGTGTTTAGCATTTTCAGTAGTTGGGGTAGTACTTTTTAAGGAATGGTATTTACGTAGAAATGGGAAAGTGAGAAAAACAAAATTCTTAATATTCCATAATTTTTGTTTGCATACAATTTCCGGTATTCTTTTTATTTGATTTTCCTCGTGGTTTCTGGTGCATTTATGTGAGTGAAATGACATGGAGTTAAATCTAACTCGGAGTGAAATATTAACTCGGAGTGAAATGACATGTCTATATATTTTTCTAAACTGCAACAAGGATTATATTAATTGTGATGGATGTTTTTAAAAGAGAATACGACACTTAATTTTATTTTTAGAATTTACATTATCTTGCATAACTGGTTTAAAGGAAAATTAATTCACGAATTTTCATAATGAAAAACTAATTTATTAGCAAAGAAAATTTATTCGTATTAGCCAATTTTATTTTCATGTTAAAAAATGGTTATGTTTATGAATGCATTTTTAAAACCTTTAAAAATACTTCTTTTTCATCTAATATGTTGTTTCTTCAAACCTGTAATATTATTTCTAGTTTTTTATTTATTATATATTTAATTTAGCTAGTAATTTGTTAGGTGTTAAGTTATTTTTATAAATCTGCAGATTTTAGTTGATATTTTTTATGTTTTACAATATTCCTGTTATAATACTATTTTCAATATATTGTAGCAAAAGCCACGAGAAAAATCAGTACAAACTTTTTATTATTTGGTTAATTAGATTGCAGCTTTTTCTTAATGGGATTATTTTTTTCAATAAGACAAATATGTTTTCAATATTTTTATGGTAATGCCCAATAGTAGTTTTTGGATTTGTGGAATCTAATTTTTATTAAATTTGTGTAAGATTCGGGGAAAAATTGATTTATTGGAATATGTTAGTAATTTATTTTATGAGAATTTTTGTAGTTTAGGGTTTTCTTTTAATTGATTTTATTTGTAATTATTGGAGAAGCTTTTTATTTTGATTGAGGGCTAATTGTTTAGAAGGGAGCTGAGCCTGTGAGAAGAGGAGAAGGAATGAGAGCCTCCTGTTTACATCTTGCGCGGACATGGGACAGGGCAGTCACTTTTTATGGACCTTGGCGTTGGTTATAAATAGCAAGGATCTCTGGACCCGACACCGGTTCGTGAAAACCTGCCCTGTCTCTCCAATGACGATACGACTTGGCGTTGGGTTTCTCTAGTTCCAGAGCTAGGCACCCCTCGGATCGTCCCCATTTTATGTCCGGCTTCTTCGATTCACGGGGGGACCCAAGCATTGCCAGTCACTTGGGCACTCGTCCTCACCTGTGCTCTGAAGAGGTCATGGAAGGGCCTGCTTCGCGTCTCCCTTTAGGCTTTTTTTTGTAAGGTTAGTTGGGGGTAGTGTTTAGCATTTTCAGTAGTTGGGGTAGTACTTTTTAAGGAATGGTATTTACGTAGAAATGGGAAAGTGAGAAAAACAAAATTCTTAATATTCCATAATTTTTGTTTGCATACAATTTCCGGTATTCTTTGTATTTAATTTTCTTCGTGGTTTCTGGTGCATTTATGTGAGTGAAATGACATGGAGTTAAACCTAACTCGGAGTGAAATATTAACTCGGAGTGAAATGACATGTCTATATATTTTTCTAAACTGCAACAAGGATTATATTAATTGTGATGGATGTTTTTAAAAGAGAATACGACACTTAATTTTATTTTTAGAATTTACATTATCTTGTATAACTGGTTTTAAGGAAAATTAATTCACGAATTTTCATAATGAAAAACTAATTTATTAGCAAAGAAAATTTATTCGTATTAGCCAATTTTATTTTCATGTTAAAAAATGGTTATGTTTATGAATGCATTTTTAAAACCTTTAAAAATACTTCTTTTTCATCTAATATGTTGTTTCTTCAAACCTGTAATATTATTTCTAGTTTTTTATTTATTATATATTTAATTTAGCTAGTAATTTGATAGGTGTTAAGTTATTTTTATAAATCTGCAGATTTTAGTTGATATTTTTTATGTTTTACAATATTCCTGTTATAATACTATTTTCAATATATTGTAGCAAAAGCCACGAGGAAAATCAGTACACACTTTTTATTATTTGGTTAATTAGATTGCAGCTTTTTCTTAATGGGATTATTTTTTTCAATAAGACAAATATGTTTTCAATATTTTTTTGAGATTTTTATGGTAATGCCCAATAGTAGTTTTTGGATTTGTGGAATCTAATTTTTATTAAATTTGTGTAAGATTCGGGGAAAAATTGATTTATTGGAATATGTTAGCAATTTATTTTATGAGAATTTTTGTAGGATAGGGTTTTCTTTTAATTTATTTTATTTGTAATTATTGGAGAAGCTTTTTATTTTGATTGAGGGCAAATTGTTTAGAAGGGAGCTGAGCCTGTGAGAAGAGGAGAAGGAATGAGAGCCTCCTGTTTACATCTTGCGCGGACATGGGACAGGGCAGTCACTTTTTATGGACCTTGGCGTTGGTTATAAATAGCAAGGATCTCTGGACCCGACACCGGTTCGTGAAAACCTGCCCTGTCTCTCCAATGACGATCCGACTTGGCGTTGGGTTTCTCTAGTTCCAGAGCTAGGCACCCCTCGGATCGTCCCCATTTTATGTCCGGCTTTTTCGATTCACGGGGGGACCCAAGCGTTGCCAGTCACTTGGGCACTCGTCCTCACCTGTGCTCTGAAGAGGTCATCGAAGGGCCTGCTTCGCGTCTCCCTTTAGGCTTTTTTTTTTGTAAGGTTAGTTGGGGGTAGTGTTTAGCATTTTCAGTAGTTGGGGTAGTACTTTTTAAGGAATGGTATTTACGTAGAAATGGGAAAGTGAGAAAAACAAAATTCTTAATATTCCATAATTTTTGTTTGCATACAATTTCCGGTATTCTTTTTATTTGATTTTCCTCGTGGTTTCTGGTGCATTTATGTGAGTGAAATGACATGGAGTTAAATCTAACTCGGAGTGAAATATTAACTCGGAGTGAAATGACATGTCTATATATTTTTCTAAACTGCAACAAGGATTATATTAATTGTGATGGATGTTTTTAAAAGAGAATACGACACTTAATTTTATTTTTAGAATTTACATTATCTTGCATAACTGGTTTAAAGGAAAATTAATTCACGAATTTTCATAATGAAAAACTAATTTATTAGCAAAGAAAATTTATTCGTATTAGCCAATTTTATTTTCATGTTAAAAAATGGTTATGTTTATGAATGCATTTTTAAAACCTTTAAAAATACTTCTTTTTCATCTAATATGTTGTTTCTTCAAACCTGTAATATTATTTCTAGTTTTTTATTTATTATATATTTAATTTAGCTAGTAATTTGTTAGGTGTTAAGTTATTTTTATAAATCTGCAGATTTTAGTTGATATTTTTTATGTTTTACAATATTCCTGTTATAATACTATTTTCAATATATTGTAGCAAAAGCCACGAGGAAAATCAGTACACACTTTTTATTATTTGGTTAATTAGATTGCAGCTTTTTCTTAATGGGATTATTTTTTTCAATAAGACAAATATGTTTTCAATATTTTTTTGAGATTTTTATGGTAATGCCCAATAGTAGTTTTTGGATTTGTGGAATCTAATTTTTATTAAATTTGTGTAAGATTCGGGGAAAAATTGATTTATTGGAATATGTTAGTAATTTATTTTATGAGAATTTTTGTAGGATAGGGTTTTCTTTTAATTTATTTTATTTGTAATTATTGGAGAAGCTTTTTATTTTGATTGAGGGCTAATTGTTTAGAAGGGAGCTGAGCCTGTGAGAAGAGGAGAAGGAATGAGAGCCTCCTGTTTACATCTTGCGCGGACATGGGACAGGGCAGTCACTTTTTATGGACCTTGGCGTTGGTTATAAATAGCAAGGATCTCTGGACCCGACACCGGTTCGTGAAAACCTGCCCTGTCTCTCCAATGACGATCCGACTTGGCGTTGGGTTTCTCTAGTTCCAGAGCTAGGCACCCCTCGGATCGTCCCCATTTTATGTCCGGCTTCTTCGATTCACGGGGGGACCCAAGCGTTGCCAGTCACTTGGGCACTCGTCCTCACCTGTGCTCTGAAGAGGTCATCGAAGGGCCTGCTTCGCGTCTCCCTTTAGGCTTTTTTTTTGTAAGGTTAGTTGGGGGTAGTGTTTAGCATTTTCAGTAGTTGGGGTAGTACTTTTTAAGGAATGGTATTTACGTAGAAATGGGAAAGTGAGAAAAACAAAATTCTTAATATTCCATAATTTTTGTTTGCATACAATTTCCGGTATTCTTTTTATTTGATTTTCCTCGTGGTTTCTGGTGCATTTATGTGAGTGAAATGACATGGAGTTAAATCTAACTCGGAGTGAAATATTAACTCGGAGTGAAATGACATGTCTATATATTTTTCTAAACTGCAACAAGGATTATATTAATTGTGATGGATGTTTTTAAAAGAGAATACGACACTTAATTTTATTTTTAGAATTTACATTATCTTGCATAACTGGTTTAAAGGAAAATTAATTCACGAATTTTCATAATGAAAAACTAATTTATTAGCAAAGAAAATTTATTCGTATTAGCCAATTTTATTTTCATGTTAAAAAATGGTTATGTTTATGAATGCATTTTTAAAACCTTTAAAAATACTTCTTTTTCATCTAATATGTTGTTTCTTCAAACCTGTAATATTATTTCTAGTTTTTTATTTATTATATATTTAATTTAGCTAGTAATTTGTTAGGTGTTAAGTTATTTTTATAAATCTGCAGATTTTAGTTGATATTTTTTATGTTTTACAATATTCCTGTTATAATACTATTTTCAATATATTGTAGCAAAAGCCACGAGAAAAATCAGTACAAACTTTTTATTATTTGGTTAATTAGATTGCAGCTTTTTCTTAATGGGATTATTTTTTTCAATAAGACAAATATGTTTTCAATATTTTTATGGTAATGCCCAATAGTAGTTTTTGGATTTGTGGAATCTAATTTTTATTAAATTTGTGTAAGATTCGGGGAAAAATTGATTTATTGGAATATGTTAGTAATTTATTTTATGAGAATTTTTGTAGTTTAGGGTTTTCTTTTAATTGATTTTATTTGTAATTATTGGAGAAGCTTTTTATTTTGATTGAGGGCTAATTGTTTAGAAGGGAGCTGAGCCTGTGAGAAGAGGAGAAGGAATGAGAGCCTCCTGTTTACATCTTGCGCGGACATGGGACAGGGCAGTCACTTTTTATGGACCTTGGCGTTGGTTATAAATAGCAAGGATCTCTGGACCCGACACCGGTTCGTGAAAACCTGCCCTGTCTCTCCAATGACGATACGACTTGGCGTTGGGTTTCTCTAGTTCCAGAGCTAGGCACCCCTCGGATCGTCCCCATTTTATGTCCGGCTTCTTCGATTCACGGGGGGACCCAAGCATTGCCAGTCACTTGGGCACTCGTCCTCACCTGTGCTCTGAAGAGGTCATGGAAGGGCCTGCTTCGCGTCTCCCTTTAGGCTTTTTTTTGTAAGGTTAGTTGGGGGTAGTGTTTAGCATTTTCAGTAGTTGGGGTAGTACTTTTTAAGGAATGGTATTTACGTAGAAATGGGAAAGTGAGAAAAACAAAATTCTTAATATTCCATAATTTTTGTTTGCATACAATTTCCGGTATTCTTTGTATTTAATTTTCTTCGTGGTTTCTGGTGCATTTATGTGAGTGAAATGACATGGAGTTAAACCTAACTCGGAGTGAAATATTAACTCGGAGTGAAATGACATGTCTATATATTTTTCTAAACTGCAACAAGGATTATATTAATTGTGATGGATGTTTTTAAAAGAGAATACGACACTTAATTTTATTTTTAGAATTTACATTATCTTGTATAACTGGTTTTAAGGAAAATTAATTCACGAATTTTCATAATGAAAAACTAATTTATTAGCAAAGAAAATTTATTCGTATTAGCCAATTTTATTTTCATGTTAAAAAATGGTTATGTTTATGAATGCATTTTTAAAACCTTTAAAAATACTTCTTTTTCATCTAATATGTTGTTTCTTCAAACCTGTAATATTATTTCTAGTTTTTTATTTATTATATATTTAATTTAGCTAGTAATTTGATAGGTGTTAAGTTATTTTTATAAATCTGCAGATTTTAGTTGATATTTTTTATGTTTTACAATATTCCTGTTATAATACTATTTTCAATATATTGTAGCAAAAGCCACGAGGAAAATCAGTACACACTTTTTATTATTTGGTTAATTAGATTGCAGCTTTTTCTTAATGGGATTATTTTTTTCAATAAGACAAATATGTTTTCAATATTTTTTTGAGATTTTTATGGTAATGCCCAATAGTAGTTTTTGGATTTGTGGAATCTAATTTTTATTAAATTTGTGTAAGATTCGGGGAAAAATTGATTTATTGGAATATGTTAGCAATTTATTTTATGAGAATTTTTGTAGGATAGGGTTTTCTTTTAATTTATTTTATTTGTAATTATTGGAGAAGCTTTTTATTTTGATTGAGGGCAAATTGTTTAGAAGGGAGCTGAGCCTGTGAGAAGAGGAGAAGGAATGAGAGCCTCCTGTTTACATCTTGCGCGGACATGGGACAGGGCAGTCACTTTTTATGGACCTTGGCGTTGGTTATAAATAGCAAGGATCTCTGGACCCGACACCGGTTCGTGAAAACCTGCCCTGTCTCTCCAATGACGATCCGACTTGGCGTTGGGTTTCTCTAGTTCCAGAGCTAGGCACCCCTCGGATCGTCCCCATTTTATGTCCGGCTTTTTCGATTCACGGGGGGACCCAAGCGTTGCCAGTCACTTGGGCACTCGTCCTCACCTGTGCTCTGAAGAGGTCATCGAAGGGCCTGCTTCGCGTCTCCCTTTAGGCTTTTTTTTTTGTAAGGTTAGTTGGGGGTAGTGTTTAGCATTTTCAGTAGTTGGGGTAGTACTTTTTAAGGAATGGTATTTACGTAGAAATGGGAAAGTGAGAAAAACAAAATTCTTAATATTCCATAATTTTTGTTTGCATACAATTTCCGGTATTCTTTTTATTTGATTTTCCTCGTGGTTTCTGGTGCATTTATGTGAGTGAAATGACATGGAGTTAAATCTAACTCGGAGTGAAATATTAACTCGGAGTGAAATGACATGTCTATATATTTTTCTAAACTGCAACAAGGATTATATTAATTGTGATGGATGTTTTTAAAAGAGAATACGACACTTAATTTTATTTTTAGAATTTACATTATCTTGCATAACTGGTTTAAAGGAAAATTAATTCACGAATTTTCATAATGAAAAACTAATTTATTAGCAAAGAAAATTTATTCGTATTAGCCAATTTTATTTTCATGTTAAAAAATGGTTATGTTTATGAATGCATTTTTAAAACCTTTAAAAATACTTCTTTTTCATCTAATATGTTGTTTCTTCAAACCTGTAATATTATTTCTAGTTTTTTATTTATTATATATTTAATTTAGCTAGTAATTTGTTAGGTGTTAAGTTATTTTTATAAATCTGCAGATTTTAGTTGATATTTTTTATGTTTTACAATATTCCTGTTATAATACTATTTTCAATATATTGTAGCAAAAGCCACGAGGAAAATCAGTACACACTTTTTATTATTTGGTTAATTAGATTGCAGCTTTTTCTTAATGGGATTATTTTTTTCAATAAGACAAATATGTTTTCAATATTTTTTTGAGATTTTTATGGTAATGCCCAATAGTAGTTTTTGGATTTGTGGAATCTAATTTTTATTAAATTTGTGTAAGATTCGGGGAAAAATTGATTTATTGGAATATGTTAGTAATTTATTTTATGAGAATTTTTGTAGGATAGGGTTTTCTTTTAATTTATTTTATTTGTAATTATTGGAGAAGCTTTTTATTTTGATTGAGGGCTAATTGTTTAGAAGGGAGCTGAGCCTGTGAGAAGAGGAGAAGGAATGAGAGCCTCCTGTTTACATCTTGCGCGGACATGGGACAGGGCAGTCACTTTTTATGGACCTTGGCGTTGGTTATAAATAGCAAGGATCTCTGGACCCGACACCGGTTCGTGAAAACCTGCCCTGTCTCTCCAATGACGATCCGACTTGGCGTTGGGTTTCTCTAGTTCCAGAGCTAGGCACCCCTCGGATCGTCCCCATTTTATGTCCGGCTTCTTCGATTCACGGGGGGACCCAAGCGTTGCCAGTCACTTGGGCACTCGTCCTCACCTGTGCTCTGAAGAGGTCATCGAAGGGCCTGCTTCGCGTCTCCCTTTAGGCTTTTTTTTTGTAAGGTTAGTTGGGGGTAGTGTTTAGCATTTTCAGTAGTTGGGGTAGTACTTTTTAAGGAATGGTATTTACGTAGAAATGGGAAAGTGAGAAAAACAAAATTCTTAATATTCCATAATTTTTGTTTGCATACAATTTCCGGTATTCTTTTTATTTGATTTTCCTCGTGGTTTCTGGTGCATTTATGTGAGTGAAATGACATGGAGTTAAATCTAACTCGGAGTGAAATATTAACTCGGAGTGAAATGACATGTCTATATATTTTTCTAAACTGCAACAAGGATTATATTAATTGTGATGGATGTTTTTAAAAGAGAATACGACACTTAATTTTATTTTTAGAATTTACATTATCTTGCATAACTGGTTTAAAGGAAAATTAATTCACGAATTTTCATAATGAAAAACTAATTTATTAGCAAAGAAAATTTATTCGTATTAGCCAATTTTATTTTCATGTTAAAAAATGGTTATGTTTATGAATGCATTTTTAAAACCTTTAAAAATACTTCTTTTTCATCTAATATGTTGTTTCTTCAAACCTGTAATATTATTTCTAGTTTTTTATTTATTATATATTTAATTTAGCTAGTAATTTGATAGGTGTTAAGTTATTTTTATAAATCTGCAGATTTTAGTTGATATTTTTTATGTTTTACAATATTCCTGTTATAATACTATTTTCAATATATTGTAGTAAAAGCCACGAGGAAAATCAGTACACACTTTTTATTATTTGGTTAATTAGATTGCAGCTTTTTCTTAATGGGATTATTTTTTTCAATAAGACAAATATGTTTTCAATATTTTTATGGTAATGCCCAATAGTAGTTTTTGGATTTGTGGAATCTAATTTTTATTAAATTTGTGTAAGATTCGGGGAAAAATTGATTTATTGGAATATGTTAGTAATTTATTTTATGAGAATTTTTGTAGGATAGGGTTTTCTTTTAATTGATTTTATTTGTAATTATTGGAGAAGCTTTTTATTTTGATTGAGGGCTAATTGTTTAGAAGGGAGCTGAGCCTGTGAGAAGAGGAGAAGGAATGAGAGCCTCCTGTTTACATCTTGCGCGGACATGGGACAGGGCAGTCACTTTTTATGGACCTTGGCGTTGGTTATAAATAGCAAGGATCTCTGGACCCGACACCGGTTCGTGAAAACCTGCCCTGTCTCTCCAATGACGATCCGACTTGGCGTTGGGTTTCTCTAGTTCCAGAGCTAGGCACCCCTCGGATCGTCCCCATTTTATGTCCGGCTTCTTCGATTCACGGGGGGACCCAAGCGTTGCCAGTCACTTGGGCACTCGTCCTCACCTGTGCTCTGAAGAGGTCATCGAAGGGCCTGCTTCGCGTCTCCCTTTAGGCTTTTTTTTTTGTAAGGTTAGTTTGGGGGTAGTGTTTAGCATTTTCAGTAGTTGGGGTAGTACTTTTTAAGGAATGGTATTTACGTAGAAATGGGAAAGTGAGAAAAACAAAATTCTTAATATTCCATAATTTTTGTTTGCATACAATTTCCGGTATTCTTTTTATTTGATTTTCCTCGTGGTTTCTGGTGCATTTATGTGAGTGAAATGACATGGAGTTAAATCTAACTCGGAGTGAAATATTAACTCGGAGTGAAATGACATGTCTATATATTTTTCTAAACTGCAACAAGGATTATATTAATTGTGATGGATGTTTTTAAAAGAGAATACGACACTTAATTTTATTTTTAGAATTTACATTATCTTGCATAACTGGTTTAAAGGAAAATTAATTCACGAATTTTCATAATGAAAAACTAATTTATTAGCAAAGAAAATTTATTCGTATTAGCCAATTTTATTTTCATGTTAAAAAATGGTTATGTTTATGAATGCATTTTTAAAACCTTTAAAAATACTTCTTTTTCATCTAATATGTTGTTTCTTCAAACCTGTAATATTATTTCTAGTTTTTTATTTATTATATATTTAATTTAGCTAGTAATTTGTTAGGTGTTAAGTTATTTTTATAAATCTGCAGATTTTAGTTGATATTTTTTATGTTTTACAATATTCCTGTTATAATACTATTTTCAATATATTGTAGCAAAAGCCACGAGAAAAATCAGTACAAACTTTTTATTATTTGGTTAATTAGATTGCAGCTTTTTCTTAATGGGATTATTTTTTTCAATAAAACAAATATGTTTTCAATATTTTTTTGAGATTTTTATGGTAATGCCCAATAGTAGTTTTTGGATTTGTGGAATCTAATTTTTATTAAATTTGTGTAAGATTCGGGGAAAAATTGATTTATTGGAATATGTTAGTAATTTATTTTATGAGAATTTTTGTAGGATAGGGTTTTCTTTTAATTGATTTTATTTGTAATTATTGGAGAAGCTTTTTATTTTGATTGAGGGCTAATTGTTTAGAAGGGAGCTGAGCCTGTGAGAAGAGGAGAAGGAATGAGAGCCTCCTGTTTACATCTTGCGCGGACATGGGACAGGGCAGTCACTTTTTATGGACCTTGGCGTTGGTTATAAATAGCAAGGATCTCTGGACCCGACACCGGTTCGTGAAAACCTGCCCTGTCTCTCCAATGACGATACGACTTGGCGTTGGGTTTCTCTAGTTCCAGAGCTAGGCACCCCTCGGATCGTCCCCATTTTATGTCCGGCTTCTTCGATTCACGGGGGGCCCCAAGCGTTGCCAGTCACTTGGGCACTCGTCCTCACCTGTGCTCTGAAGAGGTCATCGAAGGGCCTGCTTCGCGTCTCCCTTTAGGCTTTTTTTTTTGTAAGGTTAGTTGGGGGTAGTGTTTAGCATTTTCAGTAGTTGGGGTAGTACTTTTTAAGGAATGGTATTTACGTAGAAATGGGAAAGTGAGAAAAACAAAATTCTTAATATTCCATAATTTTTGTTTGCATACAATTTCCGGTATTCTTTTTATTTGATTTTCCTCGTGGTTTCTGGTGCATTTATGTGAGTGAAATGACATGGAGTTAAATCTAACTCGGAGTGAAATATTAACTCGGAGTGAAATGACATGTCTATATATTTTTCTAAACTGCAACAAGGATTATATTAATTGTGATGGATGTTTTTAAAAGAGAATACGACACTTAATTTTATTTTTAGAATTTACATTATCTTGTATAACTGGTTTTAAGGAAAATTAATTCACGAATTTTCATAATGAAAAACTAATTTATTAGCAAAGAAAATTTATTCGTATTAGCCAATTTTATTTTCAAGTTAAAAAATGGTTATGTTTATGAATGCATTTTTAAAACCTTTAAAAATACTTCTTTTTCATCTAATATGTTGTTTCTTCAAACCTGTAATATTATTTCTAGTTTTTTATTTATTATATATTTAATTTAGCTAGTAATTTGATAGGTGTTAAGTTATTTTTATAAATCTGCAGATTTTAGTTGATATTTTTTATGTTTTACAATATTCCTGTTATAATACTATTTTCAATATATTGTAGTAAAAGCCACGAGGAAAATCAGTACACACTTTTTATTATTTGGTTAATTAGATTGCAGCTTTTTCTTAATGGGATTATTTTTTTCAATAAGACAAATATGTTTTCAATATTTTTATGGTAATGCCCAATAGTAGTTTTTGGATTTGTGGAATCTAATTTTTATTAAATTTGTGTAAGATTCGGGGAAAAATTGATTTATTGGAATATGTTAGTAATTTATTTTATGGGAATTTTTGTAGGATAGGGTTTTCTTTTAATTGATTTTATTTGTAATTATTGGAGAAGCTTTTTATTTTGATTGAGGGCTAATTGTTTAGAAGGGAGCTGAGCCTGTGAGAAGAGGAGAAGGAATGAGAGCCTCCTGTTTACATCTTGCGCGGACATGGGACAGGGCAGTCACTTTTTATGGACCTTGGCGTTGGTTATAAATAGCAAGGATCTCTGGACCCGACACCGGTTCGTGAAAACCTGCCCTGTCTCTCCAATGACGATACGACTTGGCGTTGGGTTTCTCTAGTTCCAGAGCTAGGCACCCCTCGGATCGTCCCCATTTTATGTCCGGCTTCTTCGATTCACGGGGGGACCCAAGCATTGCCAGTCACTTGGGCACTCGTCCTCACCTGTGCTCTGAAGAGGTCATGGAAGGGCCTGCTTCGCGTCTCCCTTTAGGCTTTTTTTTGTAAGGTTAGTTGGGGGTAGTGTTTAGCATTTTCAGTAGTTGGGGTAGTACTTTTTAAGGAATGGTATTTACGTAGAAATGGGAAAGTGAGAAAAACAAAATTCTTAATATTCCATAATTTTTGTTTGCATACAATTTCCGGTATTCTTTGTATTTAATTTTCTTCGTGGTTTCTGGTGCATTTATGTGAGTGAAATGACATGGAGTTAAACCTAACTCGGAGTGAAATATTAACTCGGAGTGAAATGACATGTCTATATATTTTTCTAAACTGCAACAAGGATTATATTAATTGTGATGGATGTTTTTAAAAGAGAATACGACACTTAATTTTATTTTTAGAATTTACATTATCTTGCATAACTGGTTTAAAGGAAAATTAATTCACGAATTTTCATAATGAAAAACTAATTTATTAGCAAAGAAAATTTATTCGTATTAGCCAATTTTATTTTCATGTTAAAAAATGGTTATGTTTATGAATGCATTTTTAAAACCTTTAAAAATACTTCTTTTTCATCTAATATGTTGTTTCTTCAAACCTGTAATATTATTTCTAGTTTTTTATTTATTATATATTTAATTTAGCTAGTAATTTGATAGGTGTTAAGTTATTTTTATAAATCTGCAGATTTTAGTTGATATTTTTTATGTTTTACAATATTCCTGTTATAATACTATTTTCAATATATTGTAGTAAAAGCCACGAGGAAAATCAGTACACACTTTTTATTATTTGGTTAATTAGATTGCAGCTTTTTCTTAATGGGATTATTTTTTTCAATAAGACAAATATGTTTTCAATATTTTTATGGTAATGCCCAATAGTAGTTTTTGGATTTGTGGAATCTAATTTTTATTAAATTTGTGTAAGATTCGGGGAAAAATTGATTTATTGGAATATGTTAGTAATTTATTTTATGAGAATTTTTGTAGGATAGGGTTTTCTTTTAATTGATTTTATTTGTAATTATTGGAGAAGCTTTTTATTTTGATTGAGGGCTAATTGTTTAGAAGGGAGCTGAGCCTGTGAGAAGAGGAGAAGGAATGAGAGCCTCCTGTTTACATCTTGCGCGGACATGGGACAGGGCAGTCACTTTTTATGGACCTTGGCGTTGGTTATAAATAGCAAGGATCTCTGGACCCGACACCGGTTCGTGAAAACCTGCCCTGTCTCTCCAATGACGATACGACTTGGCGTTGGGTTTCTCTAGTTCCAGAGCTAGGCACCCCTCGGATCGTCCCCATTTTATGTCCGGCTTCTTCGATTCACGGGGGGACCCAAGCATTGCCAGTCACTTGGGCACTCGTCCTCACCTGTGCTCTGAAGAGGTCATCGAAGGGCCTGCTTCGCGTCTCCCTTTAGGCTTTTTTTTTTGTAAGGTTAGTTGGGGGTAGTGTTTAGCATTTTCAGTAGTTGGGGTAGTACTTTTTAAGGAATGGTATTTACGTAGAAATGGGAAAGTGAGAAAAACAAAATTCTTAATATTCCATAATTTTTGTTTGCATACAATTTCCGGTATTCTTTTTATTTGATTTTCCTCGTGGTTTCTGGTGCATTTATGTGAGTGAAATGACATGGAGTTAAATCTAACTCGGAGTGAAATATTAACTCGGAGTGAAATGACATGTCTATATATTTTTCTAAACTGCAACAAGGATTATATTAATTGTGATGGATGTTTTTAAAAGAGAATACGACACTTAATTTTATTTTTAGAATTTACATTATCTTGTATAACTGGTTTTAAGGAAAATTAATTCACGAATTTTCATAATGAAAAACTAATTTATTAGCAAAGAAAATTTATTCGTATTAGCCAATTTTATTTTCATGTTAAAAAATGGTTATGTTTATGAATGCATTTTTAAAACCTTTAAAAATACTTCTTTTTCATCTAATATGTTGTTTCTTCAAACCTGTAATATTATTTCTAGTTTTTTATTTATTATATATTTAATTTAGCTAGTAATTTGATAGGTGTTAAGTTATTTTTATAAATCTGCAGATTTTAGTTGATATTTTTTATGTTTTACAATATTCCTGTTATAATACTATTTTCAATATATTGTAGCAAAAGCCACGAGGAAAATCAGTACACACTTTTTATTATTTGGTTAATTAGATTGCAGCTTTTTCTTAATGGGATTATTTTTTTCAATAAGACAAATATGTTTTCAATATTTTTTTGAGATTTTTATGGTAATGCCCAATAGTAGTTTTTGGATTTGTGGAATCTAATTTTTATTAAATTTGTGTAAGATTCGGGGAAAAATTGATTTATTGGAATATGTTAGTAATTTATTTTATGAGAATTTTTGTAGGATAGGGTTTTTTTTTAATTTATTTTATTTGTAATTATTGGAGAAGCTTTTTATTTTGATTGAGGGCTAATTGTTTAGAAGGGAGCTGAGCCTGTGAGAAGAGGAGAAGGAATGAGAGCCTCCTGTTTACATCTTGCGCGGACATGGGACAGGGCAGTCACTTTTTATGGACCTTGGCGTTGGTTATAAATAGCAAGGATCTCTGGACCCGACACCGGTTCGTGAAAAACTGCCCTGTCTCTCCAATGACGATACGACTTGGCGTTGGGTTTCTCTAGTTCCAGAGCTAGGCACCCCTCGGATCGTCCCCATTTTATGTCCGGCTTCTTCGATTCACGGGGGGCCCCAAGCGTTGCCAGTCACTTGGGCACTCGTCCTCACCTGTGCTCTGAAGAGGTCATCGAAGGGCCTGCTTCGCGTCTCCCTTTAGGCTTTTTTTTTTGTAAGGTTAGTTGGGGGTAGTGTTTAGCATTTTCAGTAGTTGGGGTAGTACTTTTTAAGGAATGGTATTTACGTAGAAATGGGAAAGTGAGAAAAACAAAATTCTTAATATTCCATAATTTTTGTTTGCATACAATTTCCGGTATTCTTTTTATTTGATTTTCCTCGTGGTTTCTGGTGCATTTATGTGAGTGAAATGACATGGAGTTAAATCTAACTCGGAGTGAAATATTAACTCGGAGTGAAATGACATGTCTATATATTTTTCTAAACTGCAACAAGGATTATATTAATTGTGATGGATGTTTTTAAAAGAGAATACGACACTTAATTTTATTTTTAGAATTTACATTATCTTGTATAACTGGTTTTAAGGAAAATTAATTCACGAATTTTCATAATGAAAAACTAATTTATTAGCAAAGAAAATTTATTCGTATTAGCCAATTTTATTTTCAAGTTAAAAAATGGTTATGTTTATGAATGCATTTTTAAAACCTTTAAAAATACTTCTTTTTCATCTAATATGTTGTTTCTTCAAACCTGTAATATTATTTCTAGTTTTTTATTTATTATATATTTAATTTAGCTAGTAATTTGATAGGTGTTAAGTTATTTTTATAAATCTGCAGATTTTAGTTGATATTTTTTATGTTTTACAATATTCCTGTTATAATACTATTTTCAATATATTGTAGTAAAAGCCACGAGGAAAATCAGTACACACTTTTTATTATTTGGTTAATTAGATTGCAGCTTTTTCTTAATGGGATTATTTTTTTCAATAAGACAAATATGTTTTCAATATTTTTATGGTAATGCCCAATAGTAGTTTTTGGATTTGTGGAATCTAATTTTTATTAAATTTGTGTAAGATTCGGGGAAAAATTGATTTATTGGAATATGTTAGTAATTTATTTTATGGGAATTTTTGTAGGATAGGGTTTTCTTTTAATTGATTTTATTTGTAATTATTGGAGAAGCTTTTTATTTTGATTGAGGGCTAATTGTTTAGAAGGGAGCTGAGCCTGTGAGAAGAGGAGAAGGAATGAGAGCCTCCTGTTTACATCTTGCGCGGACATGGGACAGGGCAGTCACTTTTTATGGACCTTGGCGTTGGTTATAAATAGCAAGGATCTCTGGACCCGACACCGGTTCGTGAAAACCTGCCCTGTCTCTCCAATGACGATACGACTTGGCGTTGGGTTTCTCTAGTTCCAGAGCTAGGCACCCCTCGGATCGTCCCCATTTTATGTCCGGCTTCTTCGATTCACGGGGGGACCCAAGCATTGCCAGTCACTTGGGCACTCGTCCTCACCTGTGCTCTGAAGAGGTCATGGAAGGGCCTGCTTCGCGTCTCCCTTTAGGCTTTTTTTTGTAAGGTTAGTTGGGGGTAGTGTTTAGCATTTTCAGTAGTTGGGGTAGTACTTTTTAAGGAATGGTATTTACGTAGAAATGGGAAAGTGAGAAAAACAAAATTCTTAATATTCCATAATTTTTGTTTGCATACAATTTCCGGTATTCTTTGTATTTAATTTTCTTCGTGGTTTCTGGTGCATTTATGTGAGTGAAATGACATGGAGTTAAACCTAACTCGGAGTGAAATATTAACTCGGAGTGAAATGACATGTCTATATATTTTTCTAAACTGCAACAAGGATTATATTAATTGTGATGGATGTTTTTAAAAGAGAATACGACACTTAATTTTATTTTTAGAATTTACATTATCTTGCATAACTGGTTTAAAGGAAAATTAATTCACGAATTTTCATAATGAAAAACTAATTTATTAGCAAAGAAAATTTATTCGTATTAGCCAATTTTATTTTCATGTTAAAAAATGGTTATGTTTATGAATGCATTTTTAAAACCTTTAAAAATACTTCTTTTTCATCTAATATGTTGTTTCTTCAAACCTGTAATATTATTTCTAGTTTTTTATTTATTATATATTTAATTTAGCTAGTAATTTGATAGGTGTTAAGTTATTTTTATAAATCTGCAGATTTTAGTTGATATTTTTTATGTTTTACAATATTCCTGTTATAATACTATTTTCAATATATTGTAGTAAAAGCCACGAGGAAAATCAGTACACACTTTTTATTATTTGGTTAATTAGATTGCAGCTTTTTCTTAATGGGATTATTTTTTTCAATAAGACAAATATGTTTTCAATATTTTTATGGTAATGCCCAATAGTAGTTTTTGGATTTGTGGAATCTAATTTTTATTAAATTTGTGTAAGATTCGGGGAAAAATTGATTTATTGGAATATGTTAGTAATTTATTTTATGAGAATTTTTGTAGGATAGGGTTTTCTTTTAATTGATTTTATTTGTAATTATTGGAGAAGCTTTTTATTTTGATTGAGGGCTAATTGTTTAGAAGGGAGCTGAGCCTGTGAGAAGAGGAGAAGGAATGAGAGCCTCCTGTTTACATCTTGCGCGGACATGGGACAGGGCAGTCACTTTTTATGGACCTTGGCGTTGGTTATAAATAGCAAGGATCTCTGGACCCGACACCGGTTCGTGAAAACCTGCCCTGTCTCTCCAATGACGATACGACTTGGCGTTGGGTTTCTCTAGTTCCAGAGCTAGGCACCCCTCGGATCGTCCCCATTTTATGTCCGGCTTCTTCGATTCACGGGGGGACCCAAGCATTGCCAGTCACTTGGGCACTCGTCCTCACCTGTGCTCTGAAGAGGTCATCGAAGGGCCTGCTTCGCGTCTCCCTTTAGGCTTTTTTTTTTGTAAGGTTAGTTGGGGGTAGTGTTTAGCATTTTCAGTAGTTGGGGTAGTACTTTTTAAGGAATGGTATTTACGTAGAAATGGGAAAGTGAGAAAAACAAAATTCTTAATATTCCATAATTTTTGTTTGCATACAATTTCCGGTATTCTTTTTATTTGATTTTCCTCGTGGTTTCTGGTGCATTTATGTGAGTGAAATGACATGGAGTTAAATCTAACTCGGAGTGAAATATTAACTCGGAGTGAAATGACATGTCTATATATTTTTCTAAACTGCAACAAGGATTATATTAATTGTGATGGATGTTTTTAAAAGAGAATACGACACTTAATTTTATTTTTAGAATTTACATTATCTTGTATAACTGGTTTTAAGGAAAATTAATTCACGAATTTTCATAATGAAAAACTAATTTATTAGCAAAGAAAATTTATTCGTATTAGCCAATTTTATTTTCATGTTAAAAAATGGTTATGTTTATGAATGCATTTTTAAAACCTTTAAAAATACTTCTTTTTCATCTAATATGTTGTTTCTTCAAACCTGTAATATTATTTCTAGTTTTTTATTTATTATATATTTAATTTAGCTAGTAATTTGATAGGTGTTAAGTTATTTTTATAAATCTGCAGATTTTAGTTGATATTTTTTATGTTTTACAATATTCCTGTTATAATACTATTTTCAATATATTGTAGCAAAAGCCACGAGGAAAATCAGTACACACTTTTTATTATTTGGTTAATTAGATTGCAGCTTTTTCTTAATGGGATTATTTTTTTCAATAAGACAAATATGTTTTCAATATTTTTTTGAGATTTTTATGGTAATGCCCAATAGTAGTTTTTGGATTTGTGGAATCTAATTTTTATTAAATTTGTGTAAGATTCGGGGAAAAATTGATTTATTGGAATATGTTAGTAATTTATTTTATGAGAATTTTTGTAGGATAGGGTTTTTTTTTAATTTATTTTATTTGTAATTATTGGAGAAGCTTTTTATTTTGATTGAGGGCTAATTGTTTAGAAGGGAGCTGAGCCTGTGAGAAGAGGAGAAGGAATGAGAGCCTCCTGTTTACATCTTGCGCGGACATGGGACAGGGCAGTCACTTTTTATGGACCTTGGCGTTGGTTATAAATAGCAAGGATCTCTGGACCCGACACCGGTTCGTGAAAAACTGCCCTGTCTCTCCAATGACGATACGACTTGGCGTTGGGTTTCTCTAGTTCCAGAGCTAGGCACCCCTCGGATCGTCCCCATTTTATGTCCGGCTTCTTCGATTCACGGGGGGCCCCAAGCGTTGCCAGTCACTTGGGCACTCGTCCTCACCTGTGCTCTGAAGAGGTCATCGAAGGGCCTGCTTCGCGTCTCCCTTTAGGCTTTTTTTTTTGTAAGGTTAGTTGGGGGTAGTGTTTAGCATTTTCAGTAGTTGGGGTAGTACTTTTTAAGGAATGGTATTTACGTAGAAATGGGAAAGTGAGAAAAACAAAATTCTTAATATTCCATAATTTTTGTTTGCATACAATTTCCGGTATTCTTTTTATTTGATTTTCCTCGTGGTTTCTGGTGCATTTATGTGAGTGAAATGACATGGAGTTAAATCTAACTCGGAGTGAAATATTAACTCGGAGTGAAATGACATGTCTATATATTTTTCTAAACTGCAACAAGGATTATATTAATTGTGATGGATGTTTTTAAAAGAGAATACGACACTTAATTTTATTTTTAGAATTTACATTATCTTGTATAACTGGTTTTAAGGAAAATTAATTCACGAATTTTCATAATGAAAAACTAATTTATTAGCAAAGAAAATTTATTCGTATTAGCCAATTTTATTTTCAAGTTAAAAAATGGTTATGTTTATGAATGCATTTTTAAAACCTTTAAAAATACTTCTTTTTCATCTAATATGTTGTTTCTTCAAACCTGTAATATTATTTCTAGTTTTTTATTTATTATATATTTAATTTAGCTAGTAATTTGATAGGTGTTAAGTTATTTTTATAAATCTGCAGATTTTAGTTGATATTTTTTATGTTTTACAATATTCCTGTTATAATACTATTTTCAATATATTGTAGTAAAAGCCACGAGGAAAATCAGTACACACTTTTTATTATTTGGTTAATTAGATTGCAGCTTTTTCTTAATGGGATTATTTTTTTCAATAAGACAAATATGTTTTCAATATTTTTATGGTAATGCCCAATAGTAGTTTTTGGATTTGTGGAATCTAATTTTTATTAAATTTGTGTAAGATTCGGGGAAAAATTGATTTATTGGAATATGTTAGTAATTTATTTTATGAGAATTTTTGTAGGATAGGGTTTTCTTTTAATTGATTTTATTTGTAATTATTGGAGAAGCTTTTTATTTTGATTGAGGGCTAATTGTTTAGAAGGGAGCTGAGCCTGTGAGAAGAGGAGAAGGAATGAGAGCCTCCTGTTTACATCTTGCGCGGACATGGGACAGGGCAGTCACTTTTTATGGACCTTGGCGTTGGTTATAAATAGCAAGGATCTCTGGACCCGACACCGGTTCGTGAAAACCTGCCCTGTCTCTCCAATGACGATACGACTTGGCGTTGGGTTTCTCTAGTTCCAGAGCTAGGCACCCCTCGGATCGTCCCCATTTTATGTCCGGCTTCTTCGATTCACGGGGGGACCCAAGCATTGCCAGTCACTTGGGCACTCGTCCTCACCTGTGCTCTGAAGAGGTCATGGAAGGGCCTGCTTCGCGTCTCCCTTTAGGCTTTTTTTTGTAAGGTTAGTTGGGGGTAGTGTTTAGCATTTTCAGTAGTTGGGGTAGTACTTTTTAAGGAATGGTATTTACGTAGAAATGGGAAAGTGAGAAAAACAAAATTCTTAATATTCCATAATTTTTGTTTGCATACAATTTCCGGTATTCTTTGTATTTAATTTTCTTCGTGGTTTCTGGTGCATTTATGTGAGTGAAATGACATGGAGTTAAACCTAACTCGGAGTGAAATATTAACTCGGAGTGAAATGACATGTCTATATATTTTTCTAAACTGCAACAAGGATTATATTAATTGTGATGGATGTTTTTAAAAGAGAATACGACACTTAATTTTATTTTTAGAATTTACAATATCTTGTATAACTGGTTTTAAGGAAAATTAATTCACGAATTTTCATAATGAAAAACTAATTTATTAGCAAAGAAAATTTATTCGTATTAGCCAATTTTATTTTCATGTTAAAAAATGGTTATGTTTATGAATGCATTTTTAAAACCTTTAAAAATACTTCTTTTTCATCTAATATGTTGTTTCTTCAAACCTGTAATATTATTTCTAGTTTTTTATTTATTATATATTTAATTTAGCTAGTAATTTGATAGGTGTTAAGTTATTTTTATAAATCTGCAGATTTTAGTTGATATTTTTTATGTTTTACAATATTCCTGTTATAATACTATTTTCAATATATTGTAGCAAAAGCCACGAGGAAAATCAGTACACACTTTTTATTATTTGGTTAATTAGATTGCAGCTTTTTCTTAATGGGATTATTTTTTTCAATAAGACAAATATGTTTTCAATATTTTTTTGAGATTTTTATGGTAATGCCCAATAGTAGTTTTTGGATTTGTGGAATCTAATTTTTATTAAATTTGTGTAAGATTCGGGGAAAAATTGATTTATTGGAATATGTTAGTAATTTAATTTATGAGAATTTTTGTAGGATAGGGTTTTCTTTTAATTTATTTTATTTGTAATTATTGGAGAAGCTTTTTATTTTGATTGAGGGCTAATTGTTTAGAAGGGAGCTGAGCCTGTGAGAAGAGGAGAAGGAATGAGAGCCTCCTGTTTACATCTTGCGCGGACATGGGACAGGGCAGTCACTTTTTATGGACCTTGGCGTTGGTTATAAATAGCAAGGATCTCTGGACCCGACACCGGTTCGTGAAAACCTGCCCTGTCTCTCCAATGACGATCCGACTTGGCGTTGGGTTTCTCTAGTTCCAGAGCTAGGCACCCCTCGGATCGTCCCCATTTTATGTCCGGCTTTTTCGATTCACGGGGGGACCCAAGCGTTGCCAGTCACTTGGGCACTCGTCCTCACCTGTGCTCTGAAGAGGTCATCGAAGGGCCTGCTTCGCGTCTCCCTTTAGGCTTTTTTTTTTGTAAGGTTAGTTGGGGGTAGTGTTTAGCATTTTCAGTAGTTGGGGTAGTACTTTTTAAGGAATGGTATTTACGTAGAAATGGGAAAGTGAGAAAAACAAAATTCTTAATATTCCATAATTTTTGTTTGCATACAATTTCCGGTATTCTTTTTATTTGATTTTCCTCGTGGTTTCTGGTGCATTTATGTGAGTGAAATGACATGGAGTTAAATCTAACTCGGAGTGAAATATTAACTCGGAGTGAAATGACATGTCTATATATTTTTCTAAACTGCAACAAGGATTATATTAATTGTGATGGATGTTTTTAAAAGAGAATACGACACTTAATTTTATTTTTAGAATTTACATTATCTTGCATAACTGGTTTAAAGGAAAATTAATTCACGAATTTTCATAATGAAAAACTAATTTATTAGCAAAGAAAATTTATTCGTATTAGCCAATTTTATTTTCATGTTAAAAAATGGTTATGTTTATGAATGCATTTTTAAAACCTTTAAAAATACTTCTTTTTCATCTAATATGTTGTTTCTTCAAACCTGTAATATTATTTCTAGTTTTTTATTTATTATATATTTAATTTAGCTAGTAATTTGTTAGGTGTTAAGTTATTTTTATAAATCTGCAGATTTTAGTTGATATTTTTTATGTTTTACAATATTCCTGTTATAATACTATTTTCAATATATTGTAGCAAAAGCCACGAGGAAAATCAGTACACACTTTTTATTATTTGGTTAATTAGATTGCAGCTTTTTCTTAATGGGATTATTTTTTTCAATAAGACAAATATGTTTTCAATATTTTTTTGAGATTTTTATGGTAATGCCCAATAGTAGTTTTTGGATTTGTGGAATCTAATTTTTATTAAATTTGTGTAAGATTCGGGGAAAAATTGATTTATTGGAATATGTTAGTAATTTATTTTATGAGAATTTTTGTAGGATAGGGTTTTCTTTTAATTTATTTTATTTGTAATTATTGGAGAAGCTTTTTATTTTGATTGAGGGCTAATTGTTTAGAAGGGAGCTGAGCCTGTGAGAAGAGGAGAAGGAATGAGAGCCTCCTGTTTACATCTTGCGCGGACATGGGACAGGGCAGTCACTTTTTATGGACCTTGGCGTTGGTTATAAATAGCAAGGATCTCTGGACCCGACACCGGTTCGTGAAAACCTGCCCTGTCTCTCCAATGACGATCCGACTTGGCGTTGGGTTTCTCTAGTTCCAGAGCTAGGCACCCCTCGGATCGTCCCCATTTTATGTCCGGCTTTTTCGATTCACGTGGGGACCCAAGCGTTGCCAGTCACTTGGGCACTCGTCCTCACCTGTGCTCTGAAGAGGTCATCGAAGGGCCTGCTTCGCGTCTCCCTTTAGGCTTTTTTTTTTGTAAGGTTAGTTGGGGGTAGTGTTTAGCATTTTCAGTAGTTGGGGTAGTACTTTTTAAGGAATGGTATTTACGTAGAAATGGGAAAGTGAGAAAAACAAAATTCTTAATATTCCATAATTTTTGTTTGCATACAATTTCCGGTATTCTTTTTATTTGATTTTCCTCGTGGTTTCTGGTGCATTTATGTGAGTGAAATGACATGGAGTTAAATCTAACTCGGAGTGAAATATTAACTCGGAGTGAAATGACATGTCTATATATTTTTCTAAACTGCAACAAGGATTATATTAATTGTGATGGATGTTTTTAAAAGAGAATACGACACTTAATTTTATTTTTAGAATTTACATTATCTTGCATAACTGGTTTAAAGGAAAATTAATTCACGAATTTTCATAATGAAAAACTAATTTATTAGCAAAGAAAATTTATTCGTATTAGCCAATTTTATTTTCATGTTAAAAAATGGTTATGTTTATGAATGCATTTTTAAAACCTTTAAAAATACTTCTTTTTCATCTAATATGTTGTTTCTTCAAACCTGTAATATTATTTCTAGTTTTTTATTTATTATATATTTAATTTAGCTAGTAATTTGTTAGGTGTTAAGTTATTTTTATAAATCTGCAGATTTTAGTTGATATTTTTTATGTTTTACAATATTCCTGTTATAATACTATTTTCAATATATTGTAGCAAAAGCCACGAGAAAAATCAGTACAAACTTTTTATTATTTGGTTAATTAGATTGCAGCTTTTTCTTAATGGGATTATTTTTTTCAATAAAACAAATATGTTTTCAATATTTTTTTGAGATTTTTATGGTAATGCCCAATAGTAGTTTTTGGATTTGTGGAATCTAATTTTTATTAAATTTGTGTAAGATTCGGGGAAAAATTGATTTATTGGAATATGTTAGTAATTTATTTTATGAGAATTTTTGTAGGATAGGGTTTTCTTTTAATTGATTTTATTTGTAATTATTGGAGAAGCTTTTTATTTTGATTGAGGGCTAATTGTTTAGAAGGGAGCTGAGCCTGTGAGAAGAGGAGAAGGAATGAGAGCCTCCTGTTTACATCTTGCGCGGACATGGGACAGGGCAGTCACTTTTTATGGACCTTGGCGTTGGTTATAAATAGCAAGGATCTCTGGACCCGACACCGGTTCGTGAAAACCTGCCCTGTCTCTCCAATGACGATACGACTTGGCGTTGGGTTTCTCTAGTTCCAGAGCTAGGCACCCCTCGGATCGTCCCCATTTTATGTCCGGCTTCTTCGATTCACGGGGGGACCCAAGCATTGCCAGTCACTTGGGCACTCGTCCTCACCTGTGCTCTGAAGAGGTCATCGAAGGGCCTGCTTCGCGTCTCCCTTTAGGCTTTTTTTTGTAAGGTTAGTTGGGGGTAGTGTTTAGCATTTTCAGTAGTTGGGGTAGTACTTTTTAAGGAATGGTATTTACGTAGAAATGGGAAAGTGAGAAAAACAAAATTCTTAATATTCCATAATTTTTGTTTGCATACAATTTCCGGTATTCTTTGTATTTAATTTTCTTCGTGGTTTCTGGTGCATTTATGTGAGTGAAATGACATGGAGTTAAATCTAACTCGGAGTGAAATATTAACTCGGAGTGAAATGACATGTCTATATATTTTTCTAAACTGCAACAAGGATTATATTAATTGTGATGGATGTTTTTAAAAGAGAATACGACACTTAATTTTATTTTTAGAATTTACATTATCTTGTATAACTGGTTTTAAGGAAAATTAATTCACGAATTTTCATAATGAAAAACTAATTTATTAGCAAAGAAAATTTATTCGTATTAGCCAATTTTATTTTCAAGTTAAAAAATGGTTATGTTTATGAATGCATTTTTAAAACCTTTAAAAATACTTCTTTTTCATCTAATATGTTGTTTCTTCAAACCTGTAATATTATTTCTAGTTTTTTATTTATTATATATTTAATTTAGCTAGTAATTTGATAGGTGTTAAGTTATTTTTATAAATCTGCAGATTTTAGTTGATATTTTTTATGTTTTACAATATTCCTGTTATAATACTATTTTCAATATATTGTAGTAAAAGCCACGAGGAAAATCAGTACACACTTTTTATTATTTGGTTAATTAGATTGCAGCTTTTTCTTAATGGGATTATTTTTTTCAATAAAACAAATATGTTTTCAATATTTTTTTGAGATTTTTATGGTAATGCCCAATAGTAGTTTTTGGATTTGTGGAATCTAATTTTTATTAAATTTGTGTAAGATTCGGGGAAAAATTGATTTATTGGAATATGTTAGTAATTTATTTTATGAGAATTTTTGTAGGATAGGGTTTTCTTTTAATTGATTTTATTTGTAATTATTGGAGAAGCTTTTTATTTTGATTGAGGGCTAATTGTTTAGAAGGGAGCTGAGCCTGTGAGAAGAGGAGAAGGAATGAGAGCCTCCTGTTTACATCTTGCGCGGACATGGGACAGGGCAGTCACTTTTTATGGACCTTGGCGTTGGTTATAAATAGCAAGGATCTCTGGACCCGACACCGGTTCGTAAAAACCTGCCCTGTCTCTCCAATGACGATACGACTTGGCGTTGGGTTTCTCTAGTTCCAGAGCTAGGCACCCCTCGGATCGTCCCCATTTTATGTCCGGCTTCTTCGATTCACGGGGGTACCCAAGCATTGCCAGTCACTTGGGCACTCGTCCTCACCTGTGCTCTGAAGAGGTCATCGAAGGGCCTGCTTCGCGTCTCCCTTTAGGCTTTTTTTTGTAAGGTTAGTTGGGGGTAGTGTTTAGCATTTTCAGTAGTTGGGGTAGTACTTTTTAAGGAATGGTATTTACGTAGAAATGGGAAAGTGAGAAAAACAAAATTCTTAATATTCCATAATTTTTGTTTGCATACAATTTCCGGTATTCTTTGTATTTAATTTTCTTCGTGGTTTCTGGTGCATTTATGTGAGTGAAATGACATGGAGTTAAATCTAACTCGGAGTGAAATATTAACTCGGAGTGAAATGACATGTCTATATATTTTTCTAAACTGCAACAAGGATTATATTAATTGTGATGGATGTTTTTAAAAGAGAATACGACACTTAATTTTATTTTTAGAATTTACATTATCTTGTATAACTGGTTTTAAGGAAAATTAATTCACGAATTTTCATAATGAAAAACTAATTTATTAGCAAAGAAAATTTATTCGTATTAGCCAATTTTATTTTCAAGTTAAAAAATGGTTATGTTTATGAATGCATTTTTAAAACTTTAAAAATACTTCTTTTTCATCTAATATGTTGTTTCTTCAAACCTGTAATATTATTTCTAGTTTTTTATTTATTATATATTTAATTTAGCTAGTAATTTGATAGGTGTTAAGTTATTTTTATAAATCTGCAGATTTTAGTTGATATTTTTTATGTTTTACAATATTCCTGTTATAATACTATTTTCAATATATTGTAGCAAAAGCCACGAGGAAAATCAGTACAAACTTTTTATTATTTGGTTAGATTGCAGCTTTTTCTTGTTCTTAATGGGATTATTTTTTTCAATAAGGCAAATATGTTTTCAATATTTTTTTGAGATTTTTTTGGTAATCCCAATAGTAGTTTTTGGATTTATGGAATCTAATTTTTATTAAATTTGTGTATGATTCGGGGAAAAATTGATTTGTAGGAATATGTTAGTAATTTATTTAATGAGAATTTTTGTAGGATATGGTTTTCTTTTAATTGATTTTATTTGTAATTATTGGAGAAGCTTTTTATTTTGATTGAGGGCTAATTGTTTAGAAGAGAGCTGAGCCTGTGAGAATTTTGTTAGATGTTTTTAAAAGTGAATACAAAAATAAATTTTATTTTCAGAAATTAAATTGTGTGTGACCTGATAAGTTTATCGGAATGTAACTAGAGATCTCCCTATAAACGGGTTGTATCTGTGTGTGTGGGATCGCCCTATAAACGGGTTGTATCCGTGTGTGTGTGGGATCGCCCTATAAACGGCTAGTATCCGAATGAGTGCGATAACTTTGAAGTTTTATATTTTTTCTATAGCGATAAGTCTCTTTAGATATAAGATATTCTAATAAATAGTGTGTGTCCTGAAAAGTTTATCGGAATGTATCTAGAGATCACCCTATAAACGGGTTGTATCTGTGTATGTGGGATCGCCCTATGAACGGGTTGTATCCTTGTGTGTGTAGGATCGCCCTATAAACGGGTTGTATCCGTGTGTGTGTGGGATCGCCCTATATACGGGTCGTATCCGAATGAGTGCGATAACTTTGAAGGTTTATTTTTTTTATGTGTGTGTGACCTGAAAAGTTTATCGGAATTGTATCTAGAGACCACTCAATAATTGGGATTTTTCCGTGTGTGTGTTTCCCTCAGGGGGCTCATAACTTGTGAGTACGGGCTTGGCAACCCCGATGTACCCTAGCCGGGCCTTATTTTTTTTCTGTTCTTTTCTTTTTTGCAAAGCTCCTATTATGTGTACGATTTTTAGTTATATATTTTTCTACCGTTGAAATCTATAAACGGGTCTTAGCCGAATGTGTGTTGCGATACATTTGAAAGTTTATTTGTTTTCTATTGCGATAAGTCTCTTTAGATATAAGATATTCTATAAATAGTGTTTGTACTGAAAAGTTTATCGGAATGTATCTAGAGATCACCCTATAAACGGGTTGTATCTGTGTATGTGGGATCGCCCTATAAACGGGTTGTATCCGTGTGTGTGTGTGGGATCGCCCTATAAACGGGTCGTATCCGAATGAGTGCGATAACTTTAGATATAAGATATTCTATAAATAGTGTGTGTCCTGAAAAGTTTATCGGAATGTATCTAGAGATCTCCCTATAAACGGGTTGTATCTGTGTGTGTGGGATCGCCCTATAAACGGGTTGTATCCGTGTGTGTGTGGGATCGCCCTATAAACGGCTAGTATCCGAATGAGTGCGATAACTTTGAAGGTTTATTTTTTTCTATAGCGATAAGTCTCTTTAGATATAAGATATTCTAATAAATAGTGTGTGTCCTGAAAAGTTTATCGGAATGTATCTAGAGATCACCCTATAAACGGGTTGTATCTGTGTATGTGGGATCGCCCTATAAACGGGTTGTGTCCGTGTGTGTGTGGGATCGCCCTATAAACGGGTCGTATCCGAATGAGTGCGATAACTTTGAAGGTTTATTTTTTGTAATATAGCGATAAGTCTCTTTAGATATAAGATATTCTATAAATAGTGTGTGTCCTGAAAAGTTTATCGGAATGTATCTAGAGATCACCCTATAAAAGGGTTGTATCTGTGTGTGTGGGATCGCCCTATAAACGGGTTGTATCCGTGTGTGTGTGGGATCGCCCTATAAACGGGTCGTATCCGAATGAGTGCGATAACTTTGAAGGTTTATTTTTTTAATATATGATAAGTCTCTTTAGATATAAGATATTCTATTAATAGTGTATGTCCTGAAAAGTTTATCGGAATGTATCTAGAGATCACCCTATAAACGGGTTGTATCTGTGTATGTGGGATCGCTCTATAAACGGGTTGTATCCGTGTGTGTGTGGGATCGCCCTATAAACATGTCGTATCCGAATGAGTGCGATAACTTTGAAGGTTTATTTTTTTTATGTGTGTGTGACCTGAAAAGTTTATCGGAATTGTATCTAGAGACCACTCAATAAATGGGTCGTATCCCTGTGTGTGTTTCCCTCATAGGGCTCATATCTTGTGAGTACGGGCTTGGCAACCCCGAGGTACCCTAGCCGGGCCTTTTTTCTTCTGTTATTTTCTTTTTTGTAAAGCTCTTACCATGTGTACGATTTTTAGTTATATATTTTTCTACCGTTGAAATCTATAAACGGGTCTTAGCCGAATGTGTGTGTGGCGATACATTTGAAAGTTTATTTGTTTTCTATTGCGATAAGTCTCTTTAGATATAAGATATTCTATAAATAGTGTTTGTACTGAAAAGTTTATCGGAATGTATCTAGAGATCACCCTATAAACGGGTTGTATCTGTGTATGTGGGATCGCCCTATAAACGGGTTGTATCCGTGTGTGTGTGTGGGATCGCCCTATAAACGAGTCGTATCCGAATGAGTGCGATAACTTTAGATATAAGATATTCTATAGATAGTGTGTGTCCTGAAAAGTTTATCGGAATGTATCTAGAGATCTCCCTATAAACGGGTTGTATCTGTGTGTGTGGGATCGCCCTATAAACGGGTTGTATCCGTGTGTGTGTGGTATCGCCCTATAAACGGGTCGTATCCGAATGATTGCGATAACTTTGAAGGTTTATTTTTTTAATATAGCGATAAGTCTCTTTAGATATAAGATATTCTATAAATAGTGTGTGTCCTGAAAAGTTTATCGGAATGTATCTAGAGATCACCCTATAAACGGGTTGTATCTGTGTGTGTGGGATCGCCCTATAAACGGATTGTATCCGTGTGTGTTTGGGATCGCCCTATAAACGGGTCGTATCCGAATGAGTGCGATAACTTTGAAGGTTTATTTTTTTAATATACGATAAGTCTCTTTAGATATAAGATATTCTATAAATAGTGTGTGTCCTGAAAAGTTTATCGGAATGTATCTAGAGATCACCCTATAAACGGGTTGTATCTGTGTGTGTGGGATCGCCCTATAAACGGGTTGTATCCGTGTGTGTGGGGGATCGCCCTATAAACGGGTCGTATCCGAATGAGTGCGATAACTTTGAAGGTTTATTTTTTTAATATACGATAAGTCTCTTTAGATATAAGATATTCCATAAATAGTGTGTGTCCTGAAAAGTTTATCGGAATGTATCTAGAGATCACCCTATAAACGGGTTGTATCTGTGTGTGTGGGATCGCCCTATAAACGGGTTGTATCCGTGTGTGTGTGGGATCGCCCTATAAACGGCTAGTATCCGAATGAGTGCGATAACTTTGAAGGTTTATTTTTTTCTATAGCGATAAGTCTCTTTAGATATAAGATATTCTAATAAATAGTGTGTGTCCTGAAAAGTTTATCGGAATGTATCTAGAGATCACCTTATAAACGGGTTGTATCTGTGTATGTGGGATCGCCCTATAAACGGGTTGTGTCCGTGTGTGTGTGGGATCGCCCTATAAACGGGTCGTATCCGAATGAGTGCGATAACTTTGAAGGTTTATTTTTTGTAATATAGCGATAAGTCTCTTTAGATATAAGATATTCTATAAATAGTGTGTGTCCTGAAAAGTTTATCGGAATGTATCTAGAGATCACCCTATAAAAGGGTTGTATCTGTGTGTGTGGGATCGCCCTATAAACGGGTTGTATCCGTGTGTGTGTGGGATCGCCCTATAAACGGGTCGTATCCGAATGAGTGCGATAACTTTGAAGGTTTATTTTTTTAATATATGATAAGTCTCTTTAGATATAAGATATTCTATTAATAGTGTGTGTCCTGAAAAGTTTATCGGAATGTATCTAGAGATCACCCTATAAACGGGTTGTATCTGTGTATGTGGGATCGCTCTATAAACGGGTTGTATCCGTGTGTGTGTGTGGATCGCCCTATAAACATGTCGTATCCGAATGAGTGCGATAACTTTGAAGGTTTATTTTTTTTATGTGTGTGTGACCTGAAAAGTTTATCGGAATTGTATCTAGAGACCACTCAATAAATGGGTCGTATCCCTGTGTGTGTTTCCCTCATAGGGCTCATATCTTGTGAGTACGGGCTTGGCAACCCCGAGGTACCCTAGCCGGGCCTTTTTTCTTCTGTTATTTTCTTTTTTGTAAAGCTCTTACCATGTGTACGATTTTTAGTTATATATTTTTCTACCGTTGAAATCTATAAACGGGTCTTAGCCGAATGTGTGTGTGGCGATACATTTGAAAGTTTATTTGTTTTCTATTGCGATAAGTCTCTTTAGATATAAGATATTCTATAAATAGTGTTTGTACTGAAAAGTTTATCGGAATGTATCTAGAGATCACCCTATAAACGGGTTGTATCTGTGTATGTGGGATCGCCCTATAAACGGGTTGTATCCGTGTGTGTGTGTGGGATCGCCCTATAAACGAGTCGTATCCGAATGAGTGCGATAACTTTAGATATAAGATATTCTATAAATAGTGTGTGTCCTGAAAAGTTTATCGGAATGTATCTAGAGATCTCCCTATAAACGGGTTGTATCTGTGTGTGTGGGATCGCCCTATAAACGGGTTGTATCCGTGTGTGTGTGGGATCGCCCTATAAACGGGTCGTATCCGAATGAGTGCGATAACTTTAAAGGTTTATTTTTTTAATATAGCGATAAGTCTCTTTAGATATAAGATATTCTATAAATAGTGTGTGTCCTGAAAAGTTTATCGGAATGTATCTAGAGATCTCCCTATAAACGGGTTGTATCTGTGTGTGTGGGATCGCCCTATAAACGGGTTGTATCCGTGTGTGTGTGGGATCGCCCTATAAACGGCTAGTATCCGAATGAGTGCGATAACTTTGAAGGTTTATTTTTTTTCTATAGCGATAAATCTCTTTAGATATAAGATATTCTAATAAATAGTGTGTGTCCTGAAAAGTTTATCGGAATGTATCTAGAGATCACCCTATAAACGGGTTGTATCTGTGTATGTGGGATCGCCCTATAAACGGGTTGTGTCCGTGTGTGTGTGGGATCGCCCTATAAACGGGTCGTATCCGAATGAGTGCGATAACTTTGAAGGTTTATTTTTTTAATATAGCGATAAGTCTCTTTAGATATAAGATATTCTATAAATAGTGTGTGTCCTGAAAAGTTTATCGGAATGTATCTAGAGATCACCCTATAAACGGGTTGTATCTGTGTGTGTGGGATCGCCCTATAAACGGATTGTATCCGTGTGTGTTTGGGATCGCCCTATAAACGGGTCGTATCCGAATGAGTGCGATAACTTTGAAGGTTTATTTTTTTAATATACGATAAGTCTCTTTAGATATAAGATATTCTATAAATAGTGTGTGTCCTGAAAAGTTTATCGGAATGTATCTAGAGATCACCCTATAAACGGGTTGTATCTGTGTGTGTGGGATCGCCCTATAAACGGGTTGTATCCGTGTGTGTGGGGGATCGCCCTATAAACGGGTCGTATCCGAATGAGTGCGATAACTTTGAAGGTTTATTTTTTTAATATACGATAAGTCTCTTTAGATATAAGATATTCCATAAATAGTGTGTGTCCTGAAAAGTTTATCGGAATGTATCTAGAGATCACCCTATAAACGGGTTGTATCTGTGTGTGTGGGATCGCCCTATAAACGGGTTGTATCCGTGTGTGTGTGGGATCGCCCTATAAACGGCTAGTATCCGAATGAGTGCGATAACTTTGAAGGTTTATTTTTTTCTATAGCGATAAGTCTCTTTAGATATAAGATATTCTAATAAATAGTGTGTGTCCTGAAAAGTTTATCGGAATGTATCTAGAGATCACCTTATAAACGGGTTGTATCTGTGTATGTGGGATCGCCCTATAAACGGGTTGTGTCCGTGTGTGTGTGGGATCGCCCTATAAACGGGTCGTATCCGAATGAGTGCGATAACTTTGAAGGTTTATTTTTTGTAATATAGCGATAAGTCTCTTTAGATATAAGATATTCTATAAATAGTGTGTGTCCTGAAAAGTTTATCGGAATGTATCTAGAGATCACCCTATAAAAGGGTTGTATCTGTGTGTGTGGGATCGCCCTATAAACGGGTTGTATCCGTGTGTGTGTGGGATCGCCCTATAAACGGGTCGTATCCGAATGAGTGCGATAACTTTGAAGGTTTATTTTTTTAATATATGATAAGTCTCTTTAGATATAAGATATTCTATTAATAGTGTGTGTCCTGAAAAGTTTATCGGAATGTATCTAGAGATCACCCTATAAACGGGTTGTATCTGTGTATGTGGGATCGCTCTATAAACGGGTTGTATCCGTGTGTGTGTGTGGATCGCCCTATAAACATGTCGTATCCGAATGAGTGCGATAACTTTGAAGGTTTATTTTTTTTATGTGTGTGTGACCTGAAAAGTTTATCGGAATTGTATCTAGAGACCACTCAATAAATGGGTCGTATCCCTGTGTGTGTTTCCCTCATAGGGCTCATATCTTGTGAGTACGGGCTTGGCAACCCCGAGGTACCCTAGCCGGGCCTTTTTTCTTCTGTTATTTTCTTTTTTGTAAAGCTCTTACCATGTGTACGATTTTTAGTTATATATTTTTCTACCGTTGAAATCTATAAACGGGTCTTAGCCGAATGTGTGTGTGGCGATACATTTGAAAGTTTATTTGTTTTCTATTGCGATAAGTCTCTTTAGATATAAGATATTCTATAAATAGTGTTTGTACTGAAAAGTTTATCGGAATGTATCTAGAGATCACCCTATAAACGGGTTGTATCTGTGTATGTGGGATCGCCCTATAAACGGGTTGTATCCGTGTGTGTGTGTGGGATCGCCCTATAAACGAGTCGTATCCGAATGAGTGCGATAACTTTAGATATAAGATATTCTATAAATAGTGTGTGTCCTGAAAAGTTTATCGGAATGTATCTAGAGATCTCCCTATAAACGGGTTGTATCTGTGTGTGTGGGATCGCCCTATAAACGGGTTGTATCCGTGTGTGTGTGGGATCGCCCTATAAACGGGTCGTATCCGAATGAGTGCGATAACTTTAAAGGTTTATTTTTTTAATATAGCGATAAGTCTCTTTAGATATAAGATATTCTATAAATAGTGTGTGTCCTGAAAAGTTTATCGGAATGTATCTAGAGATCTCCCTATAAACGGGTTGTATCTGTGTGTGTGGGATCGCCCTATAAACGGGTTGTATCCGTGTGTGTGTGGGATCGCCCTATAAACGGCTAGTATCCGAATGAGTGCGATAACTTTGAAGGTTTATTTTTTTTCTATAGCGATAAATCTCTTTAGATATAAGATATTCTAATAAATAGTGTGTGTCCTGAAAAGTTTATCGGAATGTATCTAGAGATCACCCTATAAACGGGTTGTATCTGTGTATGTGGGATCGCCCTATAAACGGGTTGTGTCCGTGTGTGTGTGGGATCGCCCTATAAACGGGTCGTATCCGAATGAGTGCGATAACTTTGAAGGTTTATTTTTTTAATATAGCGATAAGTCTCTTTAGATATAAGATATTCTATAAATAGTGTGTGTCCTGAAAAGTTTATCGGAATGTATCTAGAGATCACCCTATAAACGGGTTGTATCTGTGTGTGTGGGATCGCCCTATAAACGGGTTGTATCCGTGTGTGTTTGGGATCGCCCTATAGACGGGTCGTATCCGAATGAGTGCGATAACTTTGAAGGTTTATTTTTTTAATATACGATAAGTCTCTTTAGATATAAGATATTCTATAAATAGTGTGTGTCCTGAAAAGTTTATCGGAATGTATCTAGAGATCACCCTATAAACGGGTTGTATCTGTGTGTGTGGGATCGCCCTATAAACGGGTTGTATCCGTGTGTGTGGGGGATCGCCCTATAAACGGGTCGTATCCGAATGAGTGCGATAACTTTGAAGGTTTATTTTTTTTATGTGTGTGTGACCAGAAAAGTTTATCGGAATTGTATCTAGAGACCACTCAATAAATGGGTCGTATCCCTGTGTGTGTTTCCCTCATGGGGCTCATATCTTGTGAGTACGGGCTTGGCAACCCCCGGGTACCCTAGCCGGGCCTTATTTTTTTTCTGTTCTTTTCTATTTTGCAAAGCTCTTATCATGTGTACGATTTTTAGTTATATATTTTTCTACCGTTGAAATCTATAAACGGGTCTTAGCCGAATAAGTGTTGCGATACATTTGAAATTTTATTTGTTTTCTATTGTGATAAGTCTCTTTAGATATAAGATATTCTAATAAATAGTGTGTGTCCTGAAAAGTTTATCGGAATGTATCTAGAGATCACCCTATAAACGGGTTGTATCTGTGTGTGTGGGATCGCCCTATAAACGGGTTGTATCCGTGTGTGTGTGGGATCGCCCTATAAACGGGTCGTATCCGAATGAGTGCGATAACTTTTGATATAAGATATTCTATAAATAGTGTGTGTCCTGAAAAGTTTATCGGAATGTATCTAGAGATCTCCCTATAAACGGGTTGTATCCATGTGTGTGTGGGATCGCCCTATAAACGGGTCGTATCCGAATGAGTGCGATAACTTTAAAGGTTTATTTTTTTAATATAGCGATAAGTCTCTTTAGATATAAGATATTCTATAAATAGTGTGTGTCCTGAAAAGTTTATCGGAATGTATCTAGAGATCTCCCTATAAACGGGTTGTATCCGTGTGTGTGTGGGATCGCCCTATAAACGGGTCGTATCCGAATGAGTGCGATAACTTTGAAGGTTTATTTTTTTAATATACGATAAGTCTCTTTAGATATAAGATATTCTATAAATAGTGTGTGTCCTGAAAAGTTTATCGGAATGTATCTAGAGATCACCCTATAAACGGGTTGTATCTGTGTGTGTGGGATCGCCCTATAAACGGGTTGCATCCGTGTGTGTGTGGGATCGCCCTATAAACGGGTCGTATCCGAATGAGTGTGATAACTTTGAAGGTTTATTTTTTTTATGTGTGTGTGACCTGAAAAGTTTATCGGAATTGTATCTAGAGACCACTCAATAAATGGGTCGTATCCCTGTGTGTGTTTCCCTCATGGGGCTCATATCTTGTGAGTACGGGCTTGGCAACCCCGGGGTACCCTAGCCGGGCCTTATTTTTTTTCTGTTCTTTTCTTTTTTGCAAAGCTCTTATCATGTCTACGATTTTTAGTTATATATTTTTCTACCGTTGAAATCTATAAACGGGTCTTAGCCGAATGTGTGTTGCGATACATTTGAAATTTTATTTGTTTTCTATTCTGATAAGTCTCTTTAGATATAAGATATTCTATAATTAGTGTTTGTACTGAAAAGTTTATCGGAATGTATCTAGAGATCACTCTATAAACGGGTTGTATCCGTGTGTGTGTGTGTGGGATCGCCCTATAAACGGGTCGTATCCGAATGAGTGCGATAACTTTAGATATAAGATATTCTATAAATAGTGTGTGTCCTGAAAAGTTTATCGGAATGTATCTACAGATTACCCCCCCCCCCCCACAAACAACTGTAGTATCTAATATTACCTTGCCAGGGCAGCACTGCGTCTGACAGGCTCAAAGCATTTGGAAAGTTGCACTAAGTATGGAATGTTTAAATAAAATACAACTTATTTTGTACTTTCGGGTTTATGTGATTTGTTAATTATTGAGAGGGGGCGAACGTTCAGAACGTTCGAGGCACCGTTGGAATACGTCATGTGAGAAACGAAATTCTTGGATCTTTGAAATGGAGGTGCCCCTCCTCAAGCGATTCTAAAATTGAATAATACTAGGATATATGTTTTATTAGGAATTTATACGGCTTCGACGTTTCTTTATAAATCACTTACAAATATATGTATGAATGTTTTAGACGACAATATACGGCCCCATAAGCATATATTGAATATATCTCCACAAATATTAATGAAGTAAGTCTAAACCGTTTATGTAGCCCTCTTCTGTCATTAAAGTATGTATTGATAAAATGAACGTCATTCTAATACTTTTCAGTTTCTAATTTTATTAATTGGTTTTATAGTTTAGAATTTATTTAGAAGAGCTGCATTAAAAAAATACAAAATATAAAGAATTTCACAAGAAATATCGGTACAAATACTTTATGCATTTGACTAAAGGACAGTTTGAGAGGTCTTCGTAATAAAATGCAAATAAACCATAGACCAAATATAAACCAAAATTTGCTTAACAAACTTTTAGGAAGAAATCATACATGGCATATACACATGGCATGGAGTTATAATATAAAATTAGTAACCAGTTAGCAATTGCTGAAAAACTTTCAATTTGCGTGTCTGCGACTCCCTTGTTCAGAGTTTAGGGAAGGGGCTGGTACCTGGGTTACCAAATAAACCCCTAAACATTTCGAACAAGGGATGAGACTCCAGGTATCAGGCAATTCTATTGCCGGCAAAAGCCCATTTAATTAAACAAGAAGTTTCTTCGTCTGAATTTCTATTACGTAAGGATTTATTCTTTCATGGATAGGTGGTCTCTGGTCTTCTATTGAAATAATATATTTTCAAGCAATGCCTAATTTTTTTTTGTTAAGAAACGTAACATTTTGATTGAAAAAATCATTTATGGACCACTTCAGACCCTGTCGCGGACCACCAGTGGTCCGCGGACCACAGATTGAGAGCCAAATAGCAAGCGAAGAAACTGAGCTGGGAAGGAGAAATTCGTCACTCTATCGATGACGTCACAAATCAGAGAGTCAGTGTTGAGTATTGGCGACGGTTCGGGGCCTATCACGAAGGAAAGACTCGAGAACAATGCCTCGTATTTTTTAACCACGGTCAGATGCCGAGGATAACACTTGAGCTAGCACCCACACCTTCAATAGGCGTTAGGACTCCGGGCCACGATCAGATTTATCCTGCACCAGTCCCGTATACACGCCGTTATAATTTGTAGGATGTTTCGGACGACTTTCTAGTATTTTTGTAGCGAAGCTGGCAACTCTCCAATCACTAGATCGGTACATTTTTTACTTTTCTTTTCCAAGCCCTTCGTACGGGCTCGAACTAGCAATCCTCTGATTACTAACTGAACGCCTTTATCCACTGTGCTACCGGGGCAACTGATTTCCGCCAAGGAAAATGTGTGCGTGTGGCGAAAGGTTACATATTCAACCTTATCACGGCAAAAGTGACTAATGGCGGCTGAGATCTAGAAATAATTATAATTGGCTATTCGAAAAAATAGCGCACTAGATCTACGTAATGAGTTATCGGCCATATGACCAGAAAAACATCTCGGTTGGAACTCCGCTCCACAAAATTTAAAATAATTAAGAGGTTAGCAAATATGATCTAATATTTCAAAGCAAGCCCCCGCTGTAGCCGAATAGTTAGAATAGCAAACTTATAATCTGAGGATTGTGAGTTCAAACAAGTAAACAGGTAGTGATCATGTGATCTTGCCATCCTCGCTACAAAAATATTAGAAAGTCGTTCAGAACATCCAACAAATTATACCGGCATGTATACTGGACTGGTGCACGATAAATTTGTTCGTTGTCCAAAGTCCTGACCATAGAGTAATGATACAAATAGAGAAATAAAAATGCTGATTTCCGTGTGTCCATCATTGAAATCACGTGATATGTGGAAATGCCAATTCATTCATTCGCCAATATTACTTTTCAGGCCTTGGCGACATTAAGAACTAAACGAGATCGAAGTATTGTAATATGGTTTTGTGTTTAATTTTTTATTTAAATATAGTTTTTTTTGAACGAGTGGCACAATTTAAGGGAGTTTAACAGAAATATTAAGGAGATTTTTCTTACTTTGTAGTTTTGAAATAATTGCATTACGTTTTTATGTAAAAAATTTACCGTAAGCGAAGTTCTTTCAATTGTTATTTTGTATACTTCAATAAGAAAATATGAACAATAAAACCTGAGAAATATAAAGAGTTTCGCTTCTTCGAGTATTGAACACAAATAAAATATTTTCGTTTCGTTAATGAAGCGGAAATATTTAGCGCATATTGTTTGAAAATAAGTAAATACGTACATATATGTTAAAAAGTTGAATACGGACAGAACTCCTTATCACCAAAAGAGAAGAAAGTGCGCCAAATTTGAAACTCCTGCAGATGTCTGAACGCCAAATGTGGCAGCGCTATAACCACGTGATGTGAGTTTTTCTTTTATATGTTGACACCGCAGCCTTACGAGAGTCTGGTATTGAAGGCGCTCTCTATTTAATATAACAACTCTCTGGTCCTGACGCCTATTGAAGCAGCGGGTGCCAGCTCAGGTGTTGTTCTCGTCATCTGACCATGATTCAAAAATACGAGGCATTGTTCCCGGGTCTTTCCTTCGGGATACGCTCTTAACCTTCCCGAATGTGCATCTCTAGTGCGACGTTAATTAACCAAACCAATTTTTGTTTGGTTGGTTTGTGAATTATTGTCGCAAAGAGCAGTGGGCTATTGGTGTCGATTCGGGATCTATCACAAAAAAAAGACTGGAACATTGCTTCGTAATTTTGAACCATGGTTATATCACAAGGACAGCATCTGAACTATTATCTCACGCAACCTAAATAGGCGCGAGGATGTATGTACCACAGCGGATTTTCTCTCAACACAGCGGATTATTTTTGGCCTGCGATGTTTTCGCGCCCTATTAGATCGCTACACTCATGCTAAGGGCTAAGGGTCGAACACCCATTAATCTGGACACGGGTCCGATGGTTTATATGTTAACGGCTTTCCACGCTCACTCCAACTTTTTTTTTTAGAAGTGCCGTTTTTAAAACAAGAAGTGCCCTTTTAAAAAGGGTGTGTCTTTTTCCTGTCACCCCTTTTTATTTCTAGAATGAACACTGACCACTCTGTTGGTCATTTCATATATACAATTTTATTATATCATTTTCCATGGTAAAATCTGTAGCTATTAAAATATTTTTAAATAAAAACATTTTACAAGCAACATATAAAATTTCAATATTTAAGAAAAAATGTCTTTAATGAAAAATATGCTTTTTCACCCAGACACAGTGGCACGTACCGTTTCCAGGTTTTGCAACAGGTCCCTTTTTTCCCTAAAAGTCCTTTTTGTCACTTAAAGTACTTAAAAGTCCTTTTTTTTAGAATATGGTTCCTTTTTCCCTTATTTCAACAAAAAATATTTTCTCACCCTTTATGACTACTATAACGGGGTGGTAACATAACCTGGAAACCAGTAAATTATAATGAAAATTTTTAATTCTGAAAATATCAGGGAAATTTTCAAAATTTCACAAAAAATCAGGGAATTTTTCAAATTTGGATCATTAAAACGGCATTATCGTCTGTTATGCCCTACATTCGGGGTAATTTATTTGCCAATATTTCCTTTTAGTTCTGAAAAAGAATTTAAAAAAAGGAGCATGGTTATGTGCATTTTCGTATTTTCAGTTTTACTTTTGTAAAACGTGAACCGCTGCTGGAGGGAGAAGCAAAAACAGAGTGTGTTCGACCTGAATTGTAAGCAACATGCGAGGGACTAATGAATTTACTGAATATTGGAATAAGAAATATGAATCATATAAAACATTTAAAATTATCTACAATTTTTTTTTTTTTTTGCATTACCTTCTTTCAGAGAACATGTTTAATTATTATTATGCCTGTCGCAATTGCATAATTTGTGTTGTATCCATAAATTATTATTTTCACTGTCAATAAGTATTGCTTATAATTTTTCATTTATATTGCAATATATTTATTGGATCATTGTACCGTTGATACTTTGTTTCTATACAAAGCATATAATTGCACTATTTCTTAATATAATTGTAAAATCAGGGAAATTTTTGTGACACCTTCATAGAAATCAGGGAAATATCAGGGAACTTTTTTTCCAGAATGATGTTGCCACCCTGTATAATAACACATTTATAGCCCTTTATCTTCCTTATTTAACAATTTTTTTTATTATGTACTGGTCATTACATTCATGTTTGTATATGTGTTAAATCTGCTGCTAGGATGTTACAACTCTCGAATGTTATTAAACCAGAAATATGGTTGCTGTTTTGTGTTAACAAATGTAATTAATCACATTAGTGTGGAATGTGGGCCTAAGTGTAAACTGTCCTTCCAAGACCACTTCATCTTGTTTATACATTGCATCAAAAACAAATGTAAATGATGAAAATGGAATTAATCTTGAAGACTAAAAAATAACAGGTGAAAGTGTAAATTGGAATTACATTATTTCCCAGTACCTCATATTCTAATTAACCAAATACTGCTCGATTTACTTTCGATTTGAAAAATAGACTTTTCCCGTAGTATCTAGGATTCCTGCTAAATTTCAAGAAATTTGGTCAAAATTTAAAAAGTTACAAATAACTTGAGATTATTACGAAATAAATTTTAAAAAAAACATTTTCGCACAAATTTACTAATTTTTTTAATAATGCTCCGATTTTCTTCAAATTTAGTTAGAATAATGCTTAAAATAGTAGAATGCTATGCATTTTTTTTAACTGACTTAAATTATTTTTTCCAGATTTTTACTAGGGGTACTGGAAAAAAGAGTGAAAGGAAGTCAAAACACAAGTGTGTTCTTAAACATAGTTTTGTTGCTGCAACAAAACGCATGCATTCATTCACTGATTTTTCTTATACTAGATATTACCCGCGGTTTCGCACACGTTAAAAATGGTCCCTCATCGGTTTTACCCCACCACCGTTGTAATCCTTCTCTTTTTTTTCGCTCAACGGCAAAAAAAAAAAAATAAGTAGGCACCCCACTGTACCCTAAGAATTCATTCGTGGAAACGTTTGGGCCCCACACGGTACACATTTCAGAAAGGGAGTGGGTAAATAGCAAACTTTGTTGGTGGACCTACTCCCCGTGGGTGTAAAGGGGGGCTGAAGCATAAAACTGCAGCCAAGGGCGGACCCCCCCCCCTCCCACGCGATACACAGGTAGGTCAAAGGAGGGAATGAGTTAACAATCGTCCTGGTCGACGTATTACACCTTCCTCTACAGGACGGTATGACATTTATGCACATAAGCTGATTGCACATGGAGTTATGGGGATTGCATCGTATATTGCAACAATTACGTGCAACACCCCTCACCAACGCGGTACAAAGATCAGAGGGGGAATAGGTTTAAATTGACCGGCTCGAAAAGTCACTGTCCTGCACACGATGGTACATTATTTATCCCCATAGGCTGATTCTAAGTGAAGTTATATTAATTTTACACATGTCACTTTTTAGGTTGCGACTCTGACTCTGACCGAAAGCGTAGACGGTATAGTCAAATGCTGGTATAGTGTTAAAAATAGCTTAACATCTATCAAACGTACCATTTCGAGCTTTCTTTCAAACGGATAGAAAATATTTTTATTTTTTTTAATTTACATCTCTCTTTACTCAGTTGCTTTTTTCTATAATTTTGTCAACGTAAGGTTTATTCATGAGATTTAACAAATTGTTTTAATAATTTTAATAGTTTTACGGTGCGATATTTATAATGTTGTTAACAAAAACTTAATGCGGGCTTAAATTTTGTTGGTCCGTTTTTTAAAGATATTTGGTCCCTTTTTCCATAGGGACAAATGTAAAAAGTGTTGCAAGCCCTGCGGTTCTGATTGTAGCTTTTTCAGGGTGGTAACATAACCTGGAAAACCGGGAAATCAGGGAATTATCATGGACATTTTTTATTCTGGAAATATCAGGGAAAAGTCAGGGAAATTTTTTAAACTTCACAAAAAATCAGGGAAATTTTCAAATTTGGGTCATTAAAACGGCAATTATCGTCAATTATGCCCTCTATTACGGGTAATTTAGTTGTCAATATTTCCTTTTAGTTCTGAAAACGAATTTTTTTTAAAAAGTATGGTTATGCGCGTTTTCGTATTTTCAGTTTTATTTTTTTTTAAACGTGAACCACTGCTGGAGGGAGCAGCAAAAGCAAAGTGCATTGGACCTTGAATTGTAAGCAACATGTGAGGGCTAATGAATATGTGATTTATTGAAAATTGGAATAGGAAATATGAAGCATATAAAACATTTAAAATTATTTACAAAAGAAATAATTTGAAAAAACTTGCTATTTTTGCATTATCTGCTTCCAGAGAACATGTTTAATTACTATTATTCCTCTTGCAATTGCGTAATTTGTGTTGTATCCATAAATTATTCTTGGTTATCATAAATTTAATTATGGTATCCATAAATTAAATTGCAACCAAAAGTTGGTTGCAGCTACATGGGTACCAAAGTTTGGTAAGCAGAAGATAGCCGCAGAAAATTGTCAGCTATAGTCATAAAACTGGTGTCTAAATATAATAAAGTGAAAATACGCTATACTATAAGACGCATAAAGCGTTCTTTAGCAGAAATTGTTCATGGAAATTGTTCATAACCACACGCAGTGGCGGCGATTGGGTGCTAAAAGTGAAGGGGCAAGTTTCAAAGGGAAGAACATATATTACTAGGAGAATTTTTTTTTTTTTTTAATTTCTATGCGTAATTAGCAATCAAGGTTGCAAACTTTATTTCTAAATATTCGAGGGTCAATTTTTTTTTTCGCTGATTCCATTTTTGAAAAAAAATAATAATGGATACAATCATTTAAAGTTTAAAAAAAAATCCCGCAATTTTGTTTTTATTGTTAAATTTTGTAATAAAATTGACTTATTTACTCTAAATCTTTATAAAAAAAAATAAGAAAAATCTGGATAAATAAGAAAATCTGGAAGTGATACTCAACTTACTACTGCCTTGTTTTGCGTAGTTTGGGTCCACAGCTAAACCTTCAATTTCAAACTATCCTCGGTTTCCTCAGAAATTGTACTGAATTGTCTAAATCAAATTCAATGTTTTTTTTTCAATTCAGTGACAGTGTCAGAAATGTTTCCATGTTTTGGCAATGCAGTAAAAAATTTTACTTATAATTACTTTTAAAAAAGTGCGGGGGCAACCGCCCCCCTTGCCCCCCCCCCCCCCCCCGAATCGCCGCCACTGACCACACTAACTCCTTAAAGTATATGGCATACATTAAATACAGTAGCGTACACAGAAAATGTGTATGGGAGGGGTTATGGGGGGAAAGTCATTACACCTCACCCACCTTTATTATTATAAATTGAAAAAAAATTATCAAATATATCTAATATACCCACAGTTCCTTATTTCCTGGTCCATTCCTAAATCACTTCTTTTTCAATAGTGATCTTATAAATTACTATTCAGTTTTCAACTGTGCATCAGTCTCACGTATTTGTGTTTAAATTTATTTGTATTTAAGTCCTATTGTATTTAAGTTTTATTATTCCTTATTACTCCTTACTTAGTCTTCAAAACCATGGTTTCATATCCATATATGGTCACTAGAGTCAATAAGAACTTAAACTTTCTCTCTCAATGGCAACCTCTCTTCGGCAGTCCATCGAAGTCATAGCATTCCTAACCCAACCAGCATTTATATAGGACGTGTTTCTGCGTATTTTTTTTCAAGCCCAAGGCTGACCCAACTTTGTTCCCCTCAAAGAAAACATGCCCCTCCGAAAGGAACTCATCAAAAGACGTGAGCATACAGGTCAGCCCGGGGAAAGACATTACAGCATTCCAGAGACTCAAGCACCATTATACAAGTTCAAAGTTGTAACAGTAACAATCCCAAAATTACAAAGTTTAAAATACATAAGTTACGAGTTTGAAATTACACAATACAAGTTTACAATTACATAAGTTAAAATTTTAAAATTAAAAAAAAAGAGCACAAACGCCCCTCGCCACACTGGCGGGAAAACATTATAAAGTAACGCAACAAAAATTAAAAAAAAAAAAAAAAAAAAATTATGACAAGAGAACAATACGAAAAAACAAATACAAAACATAATATCGGGGTATAGATGAACTCAATGGGCTGCTGGATGGTTAATTTTAAGCGATTATGACAGTTTTAAAGGAGGTGTTGGATTAAGGAGAGTTACAAATTTGTTGAGAAATCTTTATACAATTCGTTATACGGTTCAAGGATTTCTTTATATTATTGCTGAGCATTAAATGATTACTTCACAAAATATCTGTTATCTATAAAAAAATTCTTATTTACTTACACGCAGTTCCTGGCGGCTAAATCTCGATGGAGGAATCTCTTTCTTTCAAGGTACGCCATTCCAGCTGTGATGTCAACGGCGAATTTCAGTAGCTCGGCTTTAGAAATTTTCTGGAGCGCCAAAAATAAAATTTAAATTATTCAGAACAAATATAAACTGCATATTTTGTTAAGCCTGAACAATTACGTTTTTTTATTATTACATTTGGAAGCTTGATCATTCATTTTCATTAGGGGAAGGAGTTGTAAATTTCACCCGTGTTTCTAACCGAATTTCTCGGAAGTTAATACAATTTCTTTCTTTTTTTTATGTCCTGTGCTGTCCTTTAAAGTTTTTAGTCTTAATTTTGAGACACTCAATATATACGTATATAGAGTATAGTACCTCTAAATTTTATAAAAAGAATTGTTGCGCCATTAGCGTGGCAAACTTTTTACATATCTGAGATTTTTTTAGCTTCCTCTTCGCGGCTCGGCCGACAATTATTTGCATGTACTTTGTTTTGTTCAGGCTAATAAATATAATACAATTGAGCTAGTGTCATGTTTTTCTATTTTAAAAACATTCGCTATTTAATTGTGTTCATTCGTAGATAGCAGATTACATTTAATTTTGTATAAGCCAAGAAAATGTAAAGCAACGTTTATTACAAGCATAAATTTATGATAACGAGATCAGAGAGCCCACCAATTCCATCTCCTGGCTGATTAACGTTATATGAATTATATAAAATAAATATTAGTACTTTACACACGTAAAATATTCCATGATTTGACAATGTAGGAAGGATAACAGGAGACGTTGAGAAACGAGGTTTGAATCAAATCAAATGACGTAAACCATAGAGTAATGATACAAATAGAGGAATAAAAATGCTGATTTCCGTGTGTCCATCATTGAAACCACGTGATATGTGGCAATGCCAATTCATTCATGCGCCAATATTACTTGGCAGGTCTTGGCGACTTTAAGAACTAAACGATATCGAAGTATTATAATATGGTTTTGTGTTTAATTGTGTATTTAAATATCGTTTTTTTTAACGAGTGGCACAATTTAAGGGAGTTTTACAGATATATTAAGTAGATTTTTCTTAGTAGTTTTGAAATAATTGCATTACGTTTTTATGTAAAAAATTTACCATAAGCGAAGTTCTTTCAATTGTTATTTTGTATACTTCAATAATAAAATATGAACAATAAAACCTGAGAAATATAAAGAGTTTCGCTTTTTCGAGTATTGAACACAAATAAAATATTTTCGTCTCGTTAATGAAGAGGAAATATGTAGCGCATTGAATACGGACAGAACTCCTTATCACCAAAAAAGAAGAAAAGGCGCCAAATTTGAAACTCCTGCAGATGTCCAAACGCCAAATGTTGCAGCGCTATAACCACGTGATGTTGGTTTTTCTTTTCAATGTTGACACAGCGGCCTTACGAGAGTCTGGTATTGAAGGCGCTCTCTATTTAATATTACAACTCTCTGACGTAAACTGCATAGAATATCTAAAGCATTGAGTGTATGCACAAGTAGCGCAACCCAGTACTAATCAAGATGGTAACTGCATCAATTTCGTTAGGAGCCGTGTATTGACCGTTTTGTTTGATTATGACGTTTCTGAAAGAACCAAAATTTGTAGCTGGTCCCTCTTATTTTCGACTACTTGTAGAGAAAGTGTAAATTCGGTGTTACGATTTTAGCTTTTCTGAATGCAGTCTTTTTTTTCCCTTCATGCGTATTACAAATAATTAAATAAAACAGGGCGTTTCATAATTTCCTCAATGATTTGTAAAGGGTATAACTAAAACACCATAACGAACACCAGAAGAAATATCATATCATTATATAAAGATTCAATCTTAAAATTTTAAATAAAAATTATTAATTAATTATCCCCCCACTCTCAAACAAATTATAAGGCCTCAACACTCATTCGACTTAACCATATGTGATTTTTATGATGTTATTTAAAAAATGATGTGTTCGTTCCCCTTTTGCCAAATTAGTTAACCTAATTTCGAGGAAGGTTTCACACGTGCTGTCGTTAGCATTGATGATGACATGTTGATACGAATATAGCAAACATAGATTTTAGAATTAAAGTCTGTCACGTCACCAGGATGCACATATTTAACAATCTGTATACAGTGTACCCAACTCGAAGTGATTATCAATAGTAATTTGAAACTTTTTTTCCCATATTCATCAAATTTTTTTAATTATAACCCTCCCAAATATCTGAGGAATTGTGAAATACAGTTCTTTTTTTCTGAAAATCAGTGTTCTATTTATTTTGAACAGGCCGTATTTGGAACAATGGCTTAAAAAATGTTCGTCTAGAGACGACACAAATTTTGCCGCCCTTTTCTAGAAATAAGAGTAAGGGTCAAAATGCGACAAATGAGTTTTTTTTAATATATGGTTTAAATTTCTGTTGTAATTAAACCTATTTTTATGAGAAAACATATCAAACTTTTAATATATATGTTTCTTACCATAGATATCAAACTAATAAAAAATAAAATAATACTTTTAAATTCAAAAGAAAAAACAAAATATTTTCGAACTTGATTGATACTCTGTAGAATATCAATATTTAAACAAAATGTGGTACTCTTCTATTATGTCATTCGGCGCATCAGCCAGGGACCTTGCTGATGATAAGATACCTTTAAGGAGGCCCGTAGACTTCGCAAAATTATAAACCTAATTGGCAAACTTGTGAAACATTTTTAGCCTTTTTTTTTTTAAATGAAACTTAGAAGTTTCACTACAGAAAAAGCCAAATTTTCGAAAGTTTCCAAACTAAGTTGATGATTTTGCACGTCTGAGGGAATTTTCCAGCATTTATACAGCTCACGTAGGCAAGAAAAATGTTGGGCAGTAAATCAACGAGTGTGTCACTTCTATCGCTTACTACTTCGTCTTGACCAAGTGATACACTAAAAATAATAGGAGTTCCATGAATGAACAGATCATTCATGGAATGTAGTTTTACTCATTGAATGTAATAGCGATGAGGCATTACTAAAAATGAATAAAATTATATACATAAATGAATGCGCATTCGTATCACTGATTGTGACAAAGAGCCTAGGTGAACAATTGTAAAGAAATCTGCAAAATTTTAATACATTTTACTTTTAGTCAGGTTGGCTTTCCCATCCAAACATATTTTTTTCCCATTCAAGCGGTAGAAAACTGGTAAATTACCAGACTCTAAAAACAGTTCTTAATTGTTGGTAATTTGACTCTAGAAAAATTGGTCATGTGGTAATTTGGCTTAAGAAAAGTTGGTCATTGTTGGCAATTTTACTCTAGAAAAGTTGGTAAAACCCAAGGATAGTAGAGACTATATAAACGGTGTGCTCGTTCTCGCGCTTTCTGACGGAGGGCGGGGAAAAGTATATTTTTGACGTCATAGTGACGCCTTCCTCCGCCTTCTGTGGGCGTGTCTAATGCTCTCGTTTGTACAGTCGTTTTAGGAGTCTACTTAATTTAACAAGAATTGTTGTTTTTAACTAATCATGAATTTATTTAAAAGAAAACAGTTAAAATTTGCTTAAAAAAAACAATTTTAATCGATTTGCAGAAGTTAGTTATTAAAATATTAAGTTAGTTATTAAAATATTCCGAAAACCATTTGAACCAATGGTTCGTGACGTGCTGCCATCTATTCGTTTTTTTTTTGTAAACTATTTAAAAGTGATTTTCGCTAATTTTATTTAGAATTTGCTAAATTTTAAGAGTTTAAATTATATTTTAAGGATTGTATTTAGTATGTAAAAATTGCAATAGAGTTGCTTAATAAATTAAGCGTATTAACTGAACACAATTATTTACAGATATTTCCATTATTTTGCTAATTAACAATTAAATCACCAGTTGTTACCCAACCAGGGATCGAACCTCAGTAGCAATGCTTGAAACACACAGCCAATGAGAATGATCAAAAACCCATAGTAAGGCGGAGCAAAAATGACGTCAAAAATATACTTTCCTTGCCCCTTTCAAAAAGCGAAAAACGAGTACACCTTTTATATATATATATATATATATATATATATATATATATATATATATAGTCTTCACTATCCTTGGGTATATATATATATATATATATATATATATATATAGTCTTCACTATCCTTGGGTAAAATCGATATTTGAATTGACAATTTTAAGGCTTGATCCTGACATCAGCCATTCTGTAAATACGCCAATGGAATCATTGCGATGTTTTTACCCTGTCCTCGTTTATCATATACTTGTAAAGATCTTTATTCTCCATGAACGGTAACACAATGGATGGTCCGCTCCCTTCCAAGCACACTCCCAGAAGACCGAGGACATTGAGATGATCGAAGTCTTTCATGATGAGCGCTTCTCTCAAGAAATCATTAACAGTGTCAGCGTCACTCCAGGAATCTGTCGCAATCAAAGAACACAGAAATGTGATCCAATATAATGTAACGCATATAAAACACATAATATACATATGTGATATATATAAAAACGCATTTGAAAGCACGAAATTTCTGTACTTATTCATTTACTACCTCTTATCTGGGGTTTCAAACAACTGATCTCTAACTATAACTTCTGGATTGAGCAAAGCAGTTTGTTGACTTGAAGCCAATTGTAAGCTAAAAACCTGTGTCCCATTTTCGTTTCTATTTTTATATTGCGTATATTGTTAGTGCTAAAATATGCCAAATTATACTGCTTTTGGCTATTTTTTTAATGAAACCCACTTTGAATGCATATTCTTTAAAATCCGTTTTAATCAATAATATGATAAGCAGCAAAAAGAAAAACTACATTTTTGGCAATATACACATTGATTCTACATGTAGAAAAAATTAAATATCTAAACATATTTAACATTTCTATAATGCTTCGAGAAGAAAAAAACCCACAAAATCACTTTTAAAATTTAGCTGGGGTAGAGAATGGCCGCTTACAGTATGGCTTTGACTGATTATGATCGTTTCAGAAGTTACGGTTAGAGATCAGTGTTTCAAGCACATTCGAAAAAAAGTATTTTAGTAAATGAAGAGATAAGTAAAGGAAGCATGTAACAAAAAGTCAGTTTTGTTTGTGGTCAGTTACCTCCTTCATGACACTGTATCTATATTAATAAGACTTCTACAGTGGGGCTGTCAGTGTCAAAAAATAGAACAAATATACCACCTTCGTCCATGACAATATCACCATTTTTTTAATGCTACATTCCTCCTTTATCCACTTGCCCCTTCAAATATTAACGAAAATTATATACGTAAGTACATTGAAATTAATATCATTACATATTTTTTTTACTTGCGAAGCCTTGGTGTCGCAGCTAAATCGCAATTTTTAATTTACTTACAATTATTAAAAGTTTATTTCATTCTTACAAATGTTAAGATGCTTAAACGAAAAAATAACAGTTCCATTCATATAAATATTAACAGAATTATAAGTAATGCGTATACTTTCTTAAGTGAAAAATGAACGTTCAAGAGAAATGTTTTGTATATGGAAAAACACAAATTAACTAAAACGCATTTTGACTCGTGTGTAGATTTCAATCTTTGAAAGTTAATTAAATGGAATAAAACGTATTTTGAACTAATAAAACAGTTTACTTGGGTAGAAATTTGAAGGCGAATTCAGATATATGATAATTTAATTTTATGACATTTTTGAACAAAACATGCTTTAATTGTTTGATTTTCAAGTACATATTTCTATTCCTGCCATTTAGTTGAAGTTTTGAGAATACTTCTTTGTAGAATATAAATAACTTGTAGAAACTAATAGATATTTTTTTTAAGCTCCTTTTTTGAAAAATTGTTCATTCTTTTTAAAATTTGGTTTAAATAAAATAATCAGAGCTAATTAAAAAACTTCTATAACGGAAAAAGATATATTTTAAACATTAATTAACACTAACTATTATCTAACTTACGCTCTTTTAGGGTCTTCACTGCAACTTTGGTCATTTCCTTTTGGTTAGACTGTTGTAGGTGCCCTTCAAACACACAACCAAAGTGTCCTGAAAAGAAAATACAAATATCTTTATGCAGGAAAAAGTTTCCAAATACCTAAAACTCAATTTCTAAATTTTAAAGTAGAAAAAAACTTACCAATACTCTTGTTAACTATTTTTTTAAGTTATGGTAAATAGACGACATGTCTATAAGTTTTTAAATTTCAGATACAAATATTGTCGACCAAATAATGTTTGTACACCCAGAAAGGTTGATTCTGTTTATCTACCATCTGCTCACGATCCAATTGCTTTTGAAAGCTACCCACTCCTGAAGAATTAACAACATAATCAGGCAAACTATTCCATTTGTCTATTACTACTATATTAAAACATGCTTTTCAAGCTGTGATTTGTATAATTTGAATCCATGATCTCTTACAGTGGCGGCTCCTATTAAAAAATGTTAGTGCATAGCTGAAATCATGTGAATCCCCCCTCCCCCTCTATTTTCCACAACCATACATGAACGGAAACTCTTTATTATTTACTACTCAAATCAAAGTTTCCTTTCAATTTTTACGAAATGATAACATGCAAAAAAAAATAGAAAACACTTACTTATTTTTTGAAAATTAAAACAATCCTCCTACATGCGACTCGGTCAATTTTAATATTAACTTAAGGGGACTCGGTACCCCAAAATCGATGAAAATGTTAAAAAAAAAAAATATTGGTTTAAAATAACGCTTCAACCTTCTAGCATGTTTTCCCAAAGTTTCAAAACGATTGCATAAATATTAATCATGTTATGAACGTTTTCTTCACTCCACTTATCCAATGTGTTACATAGTGAAAGTCATAAACCGAATGTAAAAATGGGTACATCTAAGCAAAATAATGTCGATATATCAAAGGATTACTTCTACAGGACTGTTGTAAAGATGTGTTACCTGCCAAACGCAAAATGCTAACGAAATTGTACACATCATTAACTAGTTCAGGTATCCCAAAGATACATTTGTAAAAAAGCGTGTCAGTGTTTTTTTTGTCAAATTTTGTATGTGTATACAACTAAGAATTATACATGCTATGTAAAAGTCTTCAAAATCTTTAGGGTCAGGCGAGAAATTAATTTACTGAAACTCTGTGTGTGAATTGATTTGCCCAAAAGACAATAGAGGAAAATGCGGCGCACTGCAAAATCTCTTATTTTGCAATACGCCGCCTTATCAGGGATTTTGCACTCAAACTTGTAAATATTGCAATGCATAAAGAGAAAAAGTAATTTAAGAATAAATAAGGAGTAACTTATGCTGTAGGGTGCTTTAATGTTACAGTGAGTGTCATGTATAAAACCACTAAAAATATTTTAGTTTTCCCTGCATTACACTCAACATTAAAGCAAATTATATAAATATCTGCAGTCAATTTTTGTTTCATAATGTTCAGTAGTTAGTGATTTGCCAAAAAAGTATTACAAGAATGAAAATTTGCTTGACAGTGAGTGATTTTATTGTGTTTTTAGAAATTTTACATGCATTGAATACTGAAAGTGACATTTTTATTTAAAGTTGTAGCAAAATAAAATAATTATTATTTGTCATTAATTTTGAATAATTTGTAGGATATATATACGTTATTTATGTGAAAAAATATTTGAGTTAATTGGGACATTTATAATAAATTATTTTCAATACTGAAATCTTTAAATGCGTTTATCTCAGCTTGCTGTTTTCGTGAACATACACCTACTTAAAATACTAAAACTCAAACAAATATGTATGAATTATTGTGAAATATTTTAAACCTGTACACAAAAGTGTATTGAATAGAATTAGGGATGGAATTAGAAAAATATTAAAAACAATTTATTTAAAAAAATAAAATGTTTAAGAATTAGAGTTTTTTGGAAAAAAATGACCGATTTTTCACTAATTTTTTTTTTCTCCTAAACTAAAATACTTCTGCGAAATCCGATCCTTAAAGTTATTAAGCATAAATCAATACAGCTTACAAAAAAAATTCGATGCAAAAAAATTAAAATCTGAAGAAGAAGGTAAGTGGGTTAAGTACCGTTTTTAATCTATTTTGGTGAGTATAATTTTAAAATTACAACAAAAATTACTAAATCATTTTAGAGACTACTAGATACTAGGGTTTGGGAACGGGTAAGACCCAGTAACCCCAAATTATTAAGTTAATGTAATCTGAGTTTTGGGCAAAATGGTGAAAAATTACGTTCGGAAAACTGCAAAAGGAGCTGATGTGCACAGGTACACAAAAGAAATTTGAAAAATACAGTGGTTTCCGAGAAAAATGGAAACAATGAAATGGTCCATTGTGAAATGGAATGGATATGTGTAAAAAATGTTTGAAATGGCCAGCTAGAGTAGAAATCTGTTTGTATAATTATTCTGAAATAGTTAAGATTATCCTACTTCCTAAACAGATTAATAACCATGGGACGTATAAGGTTCCCAATTTACCTTTATAAAATATTACTAATTTCTTAATAGTTTTGTTATTGTTTCCAGCAGTTTATATCTCTTTCACACACACTCACACGCTCATACAATAATTGAAAAATAATTATTTATTAAATAACTGCCTCATTGCAAGTCAGTTGAGACAATCTTATTCGTTCTCAATGTGCTACTTACGTAGGGGTCAGTACGCCTCCCAATTACAACTACAATAAAAATATTAAACTTCGAAACATGAAACTAGAACTTAAACATTAGTAAATATCAAAAGAAAATCTTGGTCTAAAAACCAAAAAAAATCTCTACACTATTTTTAAATTTTACGGGGAGTGGGGGGGGGGCACTAAACCCGACGATATGGGTATCTGGATACCTCGACTACATATTAAAAAACTTGTTTTACTCTCAAAGAAGTCATTAGTTTCGTGAAGTTTTATGCATCACTTTAAAAAGTGGTGTTGTAAAATCGATACCCAGTTACCACGCCTCACCTAAATATTGTCAGGTAAACAGGTTGTCGCATTACTGTAACTGATTGATATATGAATGAAGAATAAATTGTCAAACCTGAGCCGATTTTAGCGACAATAAACAGGAATCTCTTCGAAATAATGAGGTTCTTGTCCGCCAGAAGAAATAGGGTATCATTGTCCACAAGTGCCATCACAGTATCCGGGCTCTGTGCATTAGCCTCCGGGGTCTGTGCACCAGTCAATGGGCTCAAAACACCAACCACTGGACTGTGTGCACCATACCCTGGGTTCTGTGCACCAGCCACTATGCTCTGTACACCAGTCACTGGGCTCTGTGCACCAGCCACTGGGCTCAGTTCACCAACCTTCGAGCTCAGAGCACCATCCACTGGGTTCTGTGCACCAGCCACTAGGCTCTGTACTCCAGTCACTGGGCTCTGTGCACCAGCCATTGGGTTCTGTACTCCAGTCACTGGGCTCTGCACAACAGCCACTGGGCTATGTACAACAGCCACTGGGCTTAGTGCGTCAGCCTTCGGGCTCAGAGCACCAGCCACTGGGCTGTGTACTCCAGCCGCTGGGCTCAGTACACCAGTCACTGGGCTCTGTGCACCAGCCATTGGGTTCTGTGCACCATCCCCTGGGCTCAGTGCATCAGCCACTGGGCTCTGTTCAACAGCCACTGTGCTCTGTACAACAGCCACTGGGATCTTTGCGCCAGCATCCGGAGATGGATATTCCGAGCAACTCGACGTGGCAATTACAGTAGTGGGCACGGAGCGGTAATCTGGAAAGAGACATTTGTTGAACTGTAGTAGTATTCATTTAAAAAATGCACATTTTACAAATACTTCTTCTCTGAAACTTACGGATAGCCAAGCACAAACAACAGTTGTATTGCAATGTATATCATATGAAGAATGCAATGAGTTGTATGTGGAGTACCGCTGTATGCTGATTTTTGGTTTCGGAAATTAAAATAATCAGACGTCCACTGCAGGTTATTTTTTATTGCATTTAACTCCGGACTCCTAGGTCACGAATTTCATAATTGTATGCAATTACTTAAGAACTACAGTTTTTCTAATCTTTCAAGCTATTCGCAAATGATTAAAATCTAACAATGGCTAACAGCCTTTTCCAGTTTTCCAATGATATCATTGCTGTTATGTTGCATGTATACTTAAGGAGCAAACACTCGAAATGTGTTTTACCCAACATTTCTAAAAATCAGATTATTACATCACATTGACCTACCCAAGTTTTTTATCGAACTAAACTATGTATTTTATTTCTCCAAAAACACTTTTTCTTAAGTACAAGCCATAAAGACATATCTAAATGTTCAAAGAATATTATTTTGCAGAAAACTCAAATTGCCGTTTTGTCAGTTACGTCTCTGCTTCTTGTGAACAACAAAAATAGGTCCCCTTGTACATTAAAAAAATTATTGGAACCATGCCAAAGAACTAATGACAAATTTTGAACTTCATGTAAACCATGTCTCTTCTGAAAATGATGGCATGATTATTTACCATTGCTGTAATGTCTATAGATAAATGAATCAGTTTTTATTCAAAGAGCAAATGTCAATTTATTTTTAAATTGAGTTTATTTTTTTCATGTTTGCAATAGATAGACACATTGATTTGTGTTAGAAGGGCGTTTTTAAATCAACCCATAGTGACACAAAAAAATAATTTTAAAGTTCTTGGTTTGATTTAAACAGAGCTAAAAGACTAGATATTTTTAAGATGAGTGATTACTTTGCTGATCACTGATCAGTACCAACAGTACACTGAAATCATCTAGAACTGACCCACAAGAGAAGTTGAAGTTGCTGCATTGAAATCTTGTTTTTCTTGTGTTTTTATATTAAAATATTTTTATGCTGACAAGCAAAATCTCATTTTGTGCGTATAAATTTTTTTTATCTTGTATATTTGATTTTTTTTTAATTCTTTTGAATGAATTTCTCTCTATTCAGCTTTAGATTTTTGTTAAAAGGGTGATTTTTTCAAAATTTTTAAATTCAATTACATGAAATATAGTTTCCCAAGGCATGTAAAATTTTTACTGTTTATTAAATACTATTTTTACTATCATTATCATGACTTTTTTTGGAATATGTTGTAATTAAGTAAATAAAATAGGAAGTTTTTCTTAATTTTCCAGAAGTTTTACATTTCAGACTTGCACCCTTTTAACAAAATCCGGTTCAAATGTCTTACCATATGAAATATGAATTCTTACATGAGTTTGAAAGATTGACTTTGTTGGTCTTATGCGTCGGATTTCTTCTCCGGCGTACAAAGCATTTGTAAGCCACGAACACCACACATAAAAATATAGCAATAAGAGCAATCACTAAAAGGCTTGTCCAAATCACTTCATTATCTTCATTAGGTCGCTCAAACTGTATGTAGCCCAGGTGATGTATGGCAGACCCTGTGATCACCTAAAAATGGAACATCAATAAAAAATACAATAAAGTATTTTAGTTTAAAATTATTTACGAGGTGTTTTGAGACGAAATGCAATATGACCACGCAAAAAATAAATGACGTACTTTAGTTAAAACGATGTCAATGCAGAAGAGCCAATTGCTAACTGATGATTAACCAAATAAAAAATCAGCAAAAATAAAACCGATATTTATTACTGATACTGCAATAATTTTTTTAATATTTTATATATAATTAGCATATGGCTCACCGGTGCTCGTGGTCAATTTGTGAAGTACGAGCTGTGCGACTTATTTAGTTAGCCTAGCCAGTCAAATATCGCTTTTTAACTAATTACTTTTTAATGTTTTTGTTCACGACTTTACATGCTATCGCCAGTAAACTGATGTTTTTGTAAAATGTTTTTTTTTTTTTTTTTTGCAACATAAAAATCCCTGAACACTAATAAAATCTTTACTAATATTATCCTGTAATAAGTCGATGAAAATAACCCATTTTGCAGAAATTAAAATAAAACACTTGGTGATGTTGCTTGAAAGCTTATATTATTTTAAGAGTTTAACTATAATGTTTAGAAGGAAAGATCTACAATATAAATATCCAATAGAAATAATAAATAGAAAAAAATTCTATAACTTTAGAACGGATGAAAATATGAAACAAAGTGCAGACGTTAAGTTGAGAAAATATTGTTAAAATAGTACAAGTTTTATGATATAAATCTGTTCAGTCGTTTTTCAGTTAAAACCGGACAAACAGACTGACAGACAAAACAAAAATAATATAATTTTCTGAATCAGTGTATCCTAATTCATGCAGAAACTCAAAATGATGGGTTTTATTCGAATCCACGGACAGACACTCCATTTTTATATATTTGTATTAATGTAACATATTAAAGGCTAATTGAATTGGCAACAAAAAAAACACCTTTAACTGGAAATTTTAAAGTTGCTTTAGCAGTTTCCTTAAGCAGCGACTAACGATGGGTTTATTTCTTTTTTAAAAAAATCTTGCAAAAATACCACACAAAAAAAACGACCAGAATTTAACCGACCTAAGTTTTCTTACCTCCACTGAGATGTCTGTACCTCTTATGGATGAGTTTGAGAAAAGGCTTGGCGGTAGGTCACAGATTAGAACGTCCAATGAAACTCTCGTGATTTTGCAGGATTCGTTACTTCCAATTTTCACATACAGGTTGTCAGCTAACAGCAACAGTTCCAAATTAATACCCTAAAAGAAAGGTAAAGGTCGCATGTGATTGATAAGGAGAAATCGGCTATAGGGGATATTTCAAAGATGAGGAGAAAAATCCTCTTATTGGCGAAAGAAATCACTAGCATAGTGAAAGAACGCCGTGGCTCACAAAAGAATACATTTCATTTTGACAAAAATCATTTAAAACCCTTTCTCGAAGGCAGGATTTGAAATTAGGAGATAAAAGTTAGACATCATTGGCATCTAGCAATATTTTTTAGTTGACAAAATGTTCTAATTAGGCGTAATTTTAAAATAATTCAAAATTGCTTAAGCCAAGTGGCCAACTATTGCAATATTTTTGTAATCGTTAAAGTTTCTTTTGCATAAAATTAGAAGCATGTTTCCATTTGTACTCTAAAAATATCACAGTCTTATTAACAAAATTAATGAAAAGTTCAGAGCAACTATTGAAAATCAACGTTAGACGTCAAAAATGACGACTGGGTGTAAAAATACGGTCGTCAAACTGAAATTTTTATAAAAAGTTAATCGTCAAAAAAAACGAATGGATGTAAAATTACGGTCGTAAACATTAAATGTTTCAGTGCAAAATACGACTAACGACTACTAATTTTGAACCCTTTCTCAAAGCTAAATTGGGGAACTTAGGGAATTCGATGGGACGTTTCAGGGAAAATACCTTCGAGCATGGATCTTTCATAGTAGAGAAAACATAATGTTATAATCTCGCTAACATCAAAGTGAGGACAACATGTATGGCCTCAGACACGTGGTTAATTACGTCATTCCATTCATAAATTTTCACTGTTACATCTTTCCCAATTCATCAGCCAATCACGAGTACTTTTTAATTCATAATTTTGAAAAGAAGTCACGTGTCTGAGGCCATTCGGTCTGAGATGTTGGTTTCACGATGATGACGTCATATTCGCTCTACTACAGTCCATTCATGCTCGAAGGAAAATACCGTGTTTCAAATGGATTTCGGCATCACGAATTCCCGCTCAACTGCTATACAATTTAAAGGACCAAAAAAAAAGAGACCCTTCACATTTAAAAACCCCCATCTTCTGGAATTATTTTATATGTCTTCAACTAAATATATAGACCTTACGCGCCACAAAATTGCCTACCCACATCCACGGGCGATATTTGACACAAGCGCCTCGATTATCCGAACTATCTATGTGGCACACGTTGCCACAGCCCCCTAAAAGGTGACAATTATCTATAATAATAAAAAAGTTTGTTGGGTTTACAGAAAAATGCATGTGTTTGATTATTTAAAAAATTACATTGAATGTTAACTCCTCTAAGATTTCAGTAACTTTAAATTGTAAAAAATGTATAGAAAGGAATGAAGAGAGAGTGCGAGAGGGAAAAGAATAGAAATTACAATGCTATTATCCTTCTATTCTAGCAGACTCTTTGGCTTTTTGCAACGCCCCTGATCTATTTGAGATGCCCTAGGGCTGTAGTCGGCAAACCGCGGCTCGCGAGCCAGATACGGCTCTCTGGCCTCTTGAGTGTGGCTCTTCCAAAAAATATTGAACAATATCCAAAATATCCACTATTTTGAAGAAGTGGCGTTATACAGGGGTGTAGGTGGAATTACCTAAGACTTAAAACTTTAAGTAACGTTTATTAAGTTAATTTTAGGGAGCGTGGTGGAGTGAAAGAAGTTGTAGTGTCAAGGATTGAGAAAGGTATGTTGAGATGGTTTGGACATATATAGAAGATGAACGAAAGGAGATAGACGAAACATGTATACAAGACGAGTGTGGATGGGAGAGTTGGAAGGGGTCGACCTTAGCAAACGCACCTCAATCAGATTGACGACGTTTTTAGTAAAGACAAACTTAGGAGTACCCTAATTAAGTTAATAACAATGTACTTGCCTATATAGTTTAAGTTTTAAAAAAATTAGGCTCTCAAAAGAAATTTCAATCGTTGTACTGTTGATATTTGGCTCTGTGGACTAATGAGTTTGCTGACCACTGCCCTAGGGCGTTTATTATTTCTTTTAAGGAAGGGCATAAAGGGACGCCTTTGACTTAAATGCATCTCATCACTCTGTTATCCAATCTAATATATTCTAGCAATGCCCGTCAAGGAAGGAAGTTGTCCTTTCACACAGGGCCCCGCGTCTTCTAAGGGCGGCCCTGTTTTCCCCTGTCGCACCCCGTTCGTTGGTGCCGCTACTGAATATTTGATAAAGAAGTCAATGGTGATGCGTTATCTTACCTCATCCACCTTGATTTCCAAACCGGTTTGATCCTCCTTAATAATATCCGTCTCCTGGAAGACTCTAAAAACCGGATCCGGATAGTAGAGCAGACGAGACAAATCTTCTCGGTATTTGGGTAGATCCCTCAGTCGCAAGACCCCGTCCATGACGAAGGACAATTGCGTCACCAAAGGATGGGTTCGAGTAGGGGTAGGGAAAATCACTTTATTCTTGAGGGATGGGGTGCGGCACGTCATCATGGTTCCGTTTGATTTTGGGTCGATCCAGCAGTCCTAAATTATATATAGCATAATTTAGGTTTTTGTCTATATGGGTATTGACAACGTGGGTTTTATAATCCTGACACAAACAAGTATCGAGCACTACAATAAATTTTGAACAGATGTATACAGAATAGTTTAACATTATTTATACTTGAAGTCTGTCGTCACAAAACGTGTCTTTTGTATTTTAGCTATTTTGAAATCGACCGACAGTCTCGGTATACACTGAGTGGCCAAAATATTATGACCCCCCCGAACTGGTCCGCGGCTTCTATATCCCAAATGCCGAAGCGTGCTGTGAATAGTTCGTTTAGAGATCCTTTGAGAAGTTCATTGATTAAAATATTCTGTAATTTGCTGCACTGTTGCTAATCAGTTGTCCGTTGCAAACCTGGACACGATTCTTTCTGCTAGAGCATTCTGCGGACGCTAATGACAACAGAAGGCATGTTGAGATCCGGCTTTTTAGTTAACAGTCCAGTCTCTAAACCTTTTCACTACACCTACTATTGAACATTTCACAAATGCAGAGGTTTTTCTAAAGCTCACTACGAGCACCCACAATCATCACACGTTGAAAGTCCGTTAAATCGTGTTTTTTACACATACCTGTTCTTGCACAATGTCTTTACTAGCGTCAAATAATTTATAATCAGAGATTTGATTTCACATCAGTCACAAGTCCGTCACTTTTCCCTTACCAAATCAAAAGTTTAATAACTATTGGTTAAGTAGTGTACACGTTAGGCATTAAACATCCCTATTCCTAAATCATAGTAACATAAACACCAGCTGACTGCAAAAATGTATCATTTCATTACCAGTTTTATAACATTCTTCGAAGGCTGCATATATTGAGATGATCTTGCATTGAGTATACCTCTTCACAAGTCGTTTTAAGTAAATGCGTACATATTTTTTTTGCCATGATTGAATGTATTATAAGCTTTTGGTACTTTTAGCAAAAATAGATATATCATATAAATCAGTGAATGAACATATAATGGGCAGCACCTGCGTTTTGTTGCATAAATAAAACTATGTTTAAGAACACACACTGAATCTTTTTGACTCCTTTCACTCGTTTTTCCAGTACCCCTAGGTTTTTTTAACCGTAGCATTCAACTATTTCAAGCATTTTTCCAACCAAATTTTTGAAGAAAATCGGAGCATTAATAAAAAAGTTAATAAATTTGTGCGAAAATACTTTAATATTTTTATATTAATATCACGGTTTTTTGTAATTTAAAATTATGGTCCAAATTGAAATTTAGCAGGGATGCTCCACATATCCTCTTACTGCAGAAGATGTCTATTTTACAAATAAAATGTAAAACAAACAGTATTTTTCTAACTATAATATGAGACACTGGGAATATATATAATTACAATTTGCACTTGCTATTTATCATTCTTCCCTTGAACATGGTCTTTATTTCCATTTTGTTTTTGATATAATACATAAACGACATCCAGACAAAAACAGCAAGCTTGCTCCAAGTTTAATGATATTTCGAGAATTGCAACACCCTATTAGCAGACTCAACGTAAATACGAATATGAATGGGGATTTCTGTAATGGCCATTACAAAAAAAAAGTAATCTTTTGTTAAATAGGGGAGGGAAAAGGGCCAGAAATGTATTATCATAGGCATAAAGGGGAAAAAAATATTTTTGCTAAAATAAGAGAAAAGGGATCATATTCTAAAAAAAAGGACCTTTAAGTATTCATGTAACAAAAAGGACTTTTAGGGAAAAAAGGGACCTGTTGCGAGGCCTGTTGTCGCAGTAATATATATTTAGTATAGACGTACGTACCTCTACAAATTGTGAATCTCCTATAATTTCATTTTTGGCGACCTTCACTACTAGTTTCGGAAATTGTACACTGTCCAGGTGATGTCCAACAACTGTCAAGTTCATTACACCACTGGGGATTGGAAAACACAAAATCTGTAAAGGAAGATAGAGTCCGAAGCGGCGTAATAGAAAGGCAGTACATTTTGCTAAAGTATTCAATTAAAAAGAACATGGAATAATTTTTAGATTGAATTATAAAAACTTATTTTAAAAGTTAACGTTTTTTTGCGGTTTCGTTAATTAATGAATTTTATTTATCTCATAAGAATAATAATATATAATTTGAACGATTTTATATTAGATAGATAGAGATAGATACGTTTATTGTAGTGGACCGTTGCCCATTTACAAAGGTTGGCAACATAATTTGACAAAGGCGTATGCAAAATTAGATAACACAAAATGCAAGATAATACATTTAAAAAAAATTTAAAACACAATATGAACAAATACACAAAAAAAAAAGATAAAAATAAATCACATGAGCAATTAGAATTAGGGTTTTAATCTGTTATTCCTTCACAAGTTTACTTGTAAAGTCCTCCCGGAATTTTAAAACAGAGATTGCGTAGTTATAAAAACAAAAATATTCTTGTTTGTAAAATTTTAGGATGGTTGAAATGTTACTGGATTCAATTGATGATAAGTATTTTCGTCTGAATGCATCGTAAATTGGACAGACTAAAAAATGCATGATACCAGGTTTCATTTTCTGCTGTGTTACAAAATTTACAGGAATTATTAGGAAAAATTTGGAAAACAACTCCTTTAAAAAATATACGTGATTGATTGCAAAGAATTTGTACAATAATTCTTTTTATAGTGATATCTATATTTGAAATTAAGTAGTCTTCGATTAAATGTGAGTTTTTGATATATTTATACTGTGAGTGATTAATACTGCTAGTCATTGAAGCAAGATCATTTTGGGTGTATTGGTCATGGTATACTTGTACAATCGTTGAAATGTAATGTTCAGCGACTTTATAGTTTTGCGATTGCCAAAGAAAATAAAAACCTGCGTTTTGTAAAATATTTCTACTTGAGATGGCCCAATTAAATTTATTGTTTGTACAGTTAAAGGAGAACTATTTTATATTTTTTCTCATAAAAAAATATTGAATTACAACACAACTTTGAATACAGTCAAAAAGTAACGACATTATTTTTACTTTCAACCTACGTTCTTGGAAAAATGTAGAGGGCAAAATGTATGCAGTGCTTATGGCCTTTCTAAACAGATACTATTTACGAGCGTTAGCTCTTGCAGATGGCAAAATAACTAATCGCAGAGCCACCTGCAGTAGCTAACACGCATTAATAACGTCTGTCTAGAATGAGTCTTAGGCGTTAAATATATAAATCTGCCGCTGTATGAAAGTGTATACCGCTGTACAGTAGTATATATTTCCATACATTGTTGTCGAATATAAAATTATACTCTTATAAATATTCGATTACTTTATAAATCTGAAAATCAAAAAACGAAACTAGATTGCCCTAAGGTTTTAAGTTAAGCAAATGTGAAATATTTGGGACTTTTTCTCGACGATTACAACCCTCATTCAAAAATATTCCAGTATGTTATGCAATGCATTTCTTACCTCAAAGTGGTTATTCCCGGACGTATATGAATAATATCTGGATCTGGAGTGTATTCAAAAGATTGTGAGAAACCAGTGAGGTTGAGAGTTGATGGCGGATTCTTGTCAACTACGTACGCCACGCCATCAATGTGAATAGCTGTCGCAGTGGGAAACTTTGTACTCGATGTGTTTCCAGTTGTGCAAAAGGCCGTATTTTCATCGAATCTGGAATTAAAGAAAAAGTTATAAAAATAAACTTAAAGTTTAAAATGGCAATAACGTGACAATAACACTGCCACATTGTTATAAAAAATAACAAGCAATCAAGTGATTTCCACTCAAAACCCTATGTACGAGTTTTTATTAAAGACTAAGTATCTCCATTTTAAAATTCTGACTGGCTTCGCATATCATTGTCAAACAGTGAGTCAGAGAGTGATCAGCGTCGTACGACATACTACGAAGAGTAAAATTGAGTAGGCGCAGTCCCACTTTACCGTTAGGTTAATACCTAGGAATAATAGCATCTAGTCATACATTTATAATCATTGATTTGAAAGAAAATAATAATTTTCATCATTTTTAAATGAAAAGTAAAATCGTGCAAGCACGGTCACCGCTGTACAGTGTAAGTTTTGATTCGTAAATATTTTGTACACACACCTGCTATACCAGCCTTTCTTACGTTTTCGGTAAGCTACAGATCTTTCCGCATTTGTCATAATGTTAGACTTCTAGATATCTAGTCTTGAACTGCTCTTTCAACCTGTTTTTTACGCCCAAATGAACTTCAATGTGATAATTTGGTTTCATAAACAAATCATGAATGTTTCCACTACATGCAATTCGCACACAAATGGTTTAAACTGCAAAACAATTGTAAAACTCCTACCTCTAGAGTTGCAGGGATTTTTACTTTTTATATCGCTCAATGACCACTAGGCCGATTTAAAGAATTATTTACGTCGCAAATGCTTTAAAACAGTTATTTTCGTCGTACACATATGGTCATTCACAATTTACTACAATAAGATAATTTCAGTATGATGCCCTAAGAAAGCAGGCCCGTCGCACCCAATAATCTGGAAACCTTGAAAGTTGGGAATTTCAACTTAAAAAAGCCCTATTTGGGAAAATTTATACCTGAAGAAAATTAGTATTATTTACAAATGAAAACTAGGGAAGATTTAAAATTGCCCTACTTGTAAGATTACATATAAATTAGACATCAGAACGGACCCTGCAGTGGAATATGGGTGCAACAAATCAATGCTTGCGAGAGAACTGTTTAACATTACCTAAAATATATATAAAAAAAGATGAAAAATGACGATAAGTTAGAACTGAGAATTTTAATCACTGTTGAGTTGGGAATGCCGAATAGTTGAGTTGAGAATTTCGTATCGTTAAGTTGGAATTTTTTTTGTTTCAACCCCCTAAAATATTTTTTTTGCGTAACGGCACTGCAAGAAGTATGTAACTATTGCAAGCAACTGTGTATGTAGAATTTTTTATATGAATCTTGAATTATTCCGGTGTAAAAACCAATACTTACCGTTTTATAGCACAAAGTCGCCCACTCACGATAATAGAACGATTTTTGGTTTTGAGAAAGTCGAAGTTCTCTCCGAACAGCGAGACAATAGTTCCTCCAGAAGTGGGTCCCCTGCCAGGAAACAAACCGTATATCCTGGGTCCCTACGACAGAGAAATGCAGATACTTTTACTGAAATAACACACATTTTGCTGTTTCATGACACATGTGAAACTGGCAATGTGAACACGCATGCTCCGAATGTGCTGAAGTAACAGTCACTCGGATTTTTGAGTTTTCATGTTTAATTTTTCAAAAATGATAATAAATATGTTAAAACAGGGTGGCAACAAAATTCTGGAAAAAAAGTTCCCTGATATTTCCCTGACTTACATGATGGTGTCAAAAAATTTCCCTGATATTTCCCTGACTTACATGATGGTGTCAAAAAATTTCCCTGACTTTAAAATTACATTAAGAAACGTTGAAATATATGCTTTGTATAAAAACAAAGTATCCACGCTACAATACAATAAATTTACTGCATTATAAATAACAATTTATAAGCAATACTTATTGTCAGTTAAAATAATAATTTATGGATAAACAAATTATACAATTCTGGCAGGCATAATAGTAATTAATCATGTTCTCTGTGAGCAGAGAATGCAAATTTTTCCAACTATTTCTTTTGGAGATAATTTTAAATGTTTCATATGCTTAATATTTCCTATTCCAATCTTAAATAAATCACATTCATTAGCCCCTCACATGTTGCTCACAATTTCAAGGTCCAATGCACTTTGCTTTGCTGCTCCCTCAGCAGTGGTTCACGTTTTTACAAAAATAACTGAAAATGTGCATAACCATACTTAAAAAAAAAAAATCTTTTTCAGAACTAAAAGGAAATATTGACAACTAAATTACCCAGAATAGAGTGCATAATGGAGGATAATTGCCGTTTTAAACATCCAAATTTGAAAATTCCCTGACTTTTTGTGAAATTTCGAAAAATTCCCTGACTTTTCCCTGATATTTCCAGAATAAAAAAATTCCATGACAATTCCCTGATTTCCCGGTTTTCCAGGTTATGTTACCACCCTGTAAAATACTTTCGAAAATAAGACTTATATTTTACTTATTATCATTTATGCTAGCCCTGTATAATAAAAGTTGAGGTCCGGTCGTACCATCGCGCCTAGCATGCCACGACCTATCAGATATTAAACAAAGTTATAAAACGGTTTAATTATTATTATTATTATTAATATTTTAGAATTAAAGTTACGTGTACTATAACGGGAATATACACTGTTAAAAATAGGTACTCAAAAATAAGTTAAATGCATTCATTTTTAAGTACTGATTATTATAGCTCCGAATACATAAGTTTCATTTTTGAAAAAAATATGTACTCAACAATGAGTACAATGAATAAAAATAGCAGCTGCTTGCCTACCTAGGCTTCCTTTATAAATCACTCAATAAATATCAACAATTACAACCAAGACTTGCCGGGAATCGAACTCATATCCTAGGGCACCGCAGTGCAGTGTCTTATCCATTGCACCACCAAGGCGATGTAAAGAAGTTATAAACAGAAGACATTTTCAAAATGTGTGCCAAAAGAATGGGAAGTAAGATAATTGATTTGTAATAACTAAGTTTCCATTTAAGCAATTGACATCAAATGATGTGGAACACCATTTTCTTCTGAACAATTATTTTAAGTTTATCACGTCGCCTTGTTAAGATGGCTTGAACAGTAGCTGAGATTAGCAATATTAAAGCACACTGCTCATTTTGAAAAAGTACGATTACTTAATTTGGAGTGCGTCTTCACTCACTTACGATACAATTATGATCAAAGAAAAACGAGTATGTTAAGGTACTAATTTTTAAGTACCTATTATTTTTACAATATAGCAACGTGCGACTAAGCATTAGTAAAAAGTACTTGCCACAAAATAGGAAAAATTACTGGGACCAATAGCCGAGCCTGCTACAGTGTGACCCAAATTCGAAGAGGTGTTGAAGACACGCAATTGAACAGGACCGGATAATACTTCTTTTGTCGATCCCAATGAACATTTCACCCTTGAGAAGGAAATTCAATATATAAGTAAAAGAAATAAGCAAAAACTATAAAGATGCTCTTTTTTTTTTTAAAGTTCACTCTATTCTGCGATAAGATGAAAATACGTGATTTTAAATTAATGTTCTTTTCACTCACTGCAAACTCCTGTATTAAAAATAATACACATTTGTGACAAAGGGTGGAATAAATTTAAGACAATAAATCTTCACATTTTCCAAGCAATACACATAATTTCTAAATTTATAAAAACGCTATATTTTACCATGTATTTGCAAATTTTATGCATTGGCATACAATTCAAAAGATATCTATATAAAAATATTTAAAAATATGATTTTCACAAAAAATAATAATTTTTATTATATATAAGATCATCCATAACATTTATAATTCACCATCAAGAAATGTGTATTTCATCATCAGGAAATGTATATTTTCAAAGGCGAATATAATAAAATACCGTATCAAAAGTAGGTGTGGTTATTCGAAATTTTAAAATTGGTGCGGATTCGAGTATGAAGATAGTCCCCTATGCAATTTTTTTTGTATATCAATGTGTAGTAGACTTTATACCCTACAAAATGGTATATTAAGTTTATTCCTACAATAAATAGTGGCCGAGAAACCAGGGGTTGTTCGTTTTTTTTCCCCGGCTGTACCACCAAATGAAAAGCCTAATTTATCTTTAAAATAAAACCCTAGAGAACAATTAAAAGCTTAATGTATTGTAAAAAAAAAATCCACAGTGTATCCCTAAAATAGAAAAAAAAACGTGTGTGTTTGGGTCTGCTTCGGACGGTACTTGCTTTTCCTATGTATTACAGCCATTCATAGCGCTACGACCTCCGTGAATACACATCACGCATTGCCCTTTGTACGCTGCATTTTGGGCCGTCTGGGCAGCCCAGATAGCTTTTGATTTATGTTAATTTAGTTAACATTATTTTAAGAGACTGCTGTTCGCAGTCTCAGCAGGGCTGAGTGCGGTAATGTCCCGCTCAAGTATCTCCGAGTATATGTAATTCTAATAGGTCTTAATTTATCAGTTTAATTTAATTATTCTTTTAAAAATAAATTTTGTTGTCGATTTTAATCTAGTCCGTCTCATTTTAATTATCGCTTCAACCGAGGGATTACGTTAGCTAAATCATTGGTCAACCCTGGAACATATGTTATTTTACTCTTGCCTCATTGTGGAAGGATTACTAATTCGTAGACGAAGCTTTACCTTTAATCAATTCAGAATAAGGAAAAGCTCCCAACCCTCAAGACAATTACTAGTTTCATGGTATCCGCGCTCGTGCTATGCATCGGTTCCAACTGTTTCTCAGACAAAGCAACCTTAAATTGTATGTGTTTGTGTCAGTCATAGTTACTCCCATTAGTCATAATCCCATTAGAGTCATAGTTACTCCCATTAGTCATAGTTACTCCCGTTAGTCACAGTTACTCTAATTAGTCATAGTTAATCCTATTAGAGTCATAGTTACCCCCCTAAGTCATAGTTACTTCCCTTAGTCATAGTTACTCCCATTAGAGTCATAGTTACTCCCATTAGAGTCATAGTTACTCCAATTAGTCATAGTTACACCCATTAATCATAGTTACCCACATTAGAGTCATAGTTACTCTCATTAGTCATAGTTACTACCATTAGTCATAGTTACTCCCATTAATCATAGTTACTCCCATTAGAGTCATAGTTACTCCCATTAGTCATAGTTACTACCATTAGTCATTCCATTAGAGTCATGGTTACTCCCATTAGAGTCATAGTTACTCCTATTATAGTCCTAGTTACTCTCATTAGTCATAGTTAGTTGACTAAATGTTGTTGTTAATGTTAGTTAAAATGTTGTTTGACTAAATGCGTGCGTGCGTGCGTGTGTGTGTTTTCCTTAGCAATTGTCAATAGGTATATATAAAATTTATAGATTATCTTATGACATTAAATTTCCAAATATTGTTGAAGTTCAATTAAATATAAATACTCACTGAGTATTAATCCAAGAAGATACATTGCATGGAATGCCTACAACAGAAATTGAAATATGCGCGCCATTTACATCGGTTCCGAAATTGTCCCCTGTGATCTTAATTGTGTTGCTTCCTTGAATGGGTCCTTTTTGGGGAAACACCTGAAACGGAAAATATATTTTGTACTAAAATAAAGAAATTTGAAATTGTATTCCGAAGCGAATTGATAGCAATAGACCTGGGACTCGGGGCTATTCTCTCCGAGAAGGATTACGGAGACTTAAGGATTTTATCACACAGCCGTAGCTCTCTGCATTATCTTAATAACTGGCTGCTTGCTAGTGACAAGACCAGTACATCTATTTTACTTAAACTAAAATTGATTTCTTTGGACCATGATATCCATTTTCAGTGGATTCCTTCTCATGTAGACTTACACGGCAATGAATTAGCGGTTGGCGGATAAACTTGCCAAGGAGGGTTGCAGACTCTCCACCCCCTCTTCTTGCGCCTTGACTTTCTTAGAACTTTATTCCGAGGGGAAATCTAAATCTTCGACTGAGTGGAGAAAGCCCCCTACCCGTCAGTGGTATATATGTAAAAAGCCAGGCCTGACTCTAGACCTCCCGTGCGACAGAGGCTCCCAGTCTGCTCTTTCTATGCTTGCTAGCGGACACATCTAGTGCCTCTCATTTTTTGAGGGCAGGAAGGTCTTCACCACCTGCACTAAGTGCCTCGACCAACAGGCTTCCTGCAGAGCACGTAATGGAATGCATTGGCCTTTCCAGGGAAGATATATACTGCGATCTCCTCCTAGTGCTCGACTTCCTGAGAATCACTGGTCTCGTAGATCTTGTCTGACTCTGTCAAACTATGGAGGATATGAAACAACAACAACAAAATGAAATTGTTCATCACGTTTTACAAATAATCTAACAACTTTTTTATTTTCTCTTAGACAAAAGTTATGATGCCCGATGTTGGTCACAAAATAAGAAATCGATAATCGAAAAGGAGATAAACACAAAATTAATTCAATTGTGTAATTTTTTCTACCTGCAAGTTGTAAAATTTCACGAAAGCCCATTTTAAATTTACGACTGTGTTATTAAACCACGACTGCTCGTTAGAATAGGCCCGGAACACCTGATACTTCAAAAGTTTTTATTTTTAAATATTCCCAACTGTTTTTTTTTAACTTGCATCAAATCTTCAAGAACTTTCTTTCGATTCCAAGGTAAATTTTTATTTTGAGTATCATAAATCGTCATACCTCATAAATAGTCGGAGTGCAAGTGTCAAGACTGAAAGAATCTGGATCGGCGCACTCTTCGAGCTGCGCGCATCGTCCTGCGCACCATCCACACTTCAGGGAGTCTTTCCTCCCCCCTTCGAAGCAATCGTGGCAAGTTTCGTGGGCGCCGCAGCTGGCGACAGGATACTTGATGAGCTGTCAACATTGAAATCAAGTTGAACATCGCGGAATTAAGTGGAATGAGTACAGAAATCGCGCTGCCCAACAAATTGGATGCAGGCCCGTCGCCCCCTTCCCCCCTCAATAATCTGGAAACCCTGAAAGTTGGGAATTTCAACTTCTACAAACTCCGAGATGGGAAAATTTATGTCTGCAGAAAATGAATTAACATATGAAATCTATGGGGAAGATTATAAATTGCCCAACTTGTAAGATTACATTTAAATTAGACCTCAGAAAGGACACTGCATTGGAATATGGGTGCAACAAATCAATGCTTGGGAGAAAACTGTTTAATATTACCTAAAATATATATTAAAAAAAAGATGAAAATTGTCGACAAGTTGGAGCTGGGAATTTTCAGCACTGTTGAGTTGGGAATTTCGAATAGTTGAGTATAGAATTTCGAATCGTTAAGTTGAGAAATTTCTTGTTTCACCCCCCCCCCCTGGAATGACGTCACTTCCTGGAATGACGTCAATTAATAGGGATTGTTTCCTATTGCGTCCGAGAGGTTCGCAAGAACTAACAAATGATCCATTCTACCAAGCGATTTCGCTCGTAAGGAGAAAAGGATGACCCGAGGTTCGAGTGGTTGTTTGTTAAAATTTCCTTTAAGGATTACCGTATTATATTACATTATAAGAGGGTGGAGGCTAACAAAGATAGGATTTAGGTTTTATGCTTTTTTTATTAAGATTTGCATAACAATTAACAATATACAATTCATCAACAATTTGTACATTTAGTTATGTTACAAATTGTTTTCCAAATCTATTAAAATGTATACAGGGCGTTAGTAAAAGAGTTGGAAGATAGGTATAAAAAAATTAAACTGTTCTAAGAGGAACACTACAGCACCGTACAACCGCCGAAACTTATAGGCATTGAGATCCCCATTACGGTCCTTGGCAGGGTTTGACAAAAATCCAAAAGCGCATCAAATCGCGAGTTTTCAAAAATGAAACTTATGTAATCGGAGCTATGATAAGCATCGAATGTAGTTACAAATGAGTACATTTTACTTATTTTTGAGTATCTATTTTTAACAGTGTTGAAATTGTTGCAATAGACGAAAATTTAATTGTTGTAATAGTCATACCATTGAAAATAATGACGTCTTTAAATGGTAGATCTGCATCAAGATCTCTCCTCACACCGCGAGTCAGTGATGTGAATGTTCCAATTCCCTTCTTCGAGCTATAAGGCCGCTTTTACATTTAACGACACGATACCGATAAATCGTGAACGATTGCAAAGGGACGACACAACGTTTTATCGTATCGCCTGATGGTCAGTTTTTCATTGCACCGATATCGTTCACCGAAAACGACAATTTTTATATTCAGTTCGTGTTCGTCTGTTGTAGAGAGCACATCTATTCTCGATATGGCGCATCGCAACAAATTACATTATAACAAACTGCGAATGTTGTATTTGCTGTATTTAAGGAAAATGAAGAGATCAATAACAAAACGCTTCTGGGTGCATGATATCATCAAAGCAAGACATGTTGAAGGAGATTTTTATGTTTTATGTGAACGTCTACAAAAAGCTAGAGCTAGAGCTGCACAGTGGGCTATTGGCGACGGTTGGACTAAATATTGCCTCCCATGCCTTTTCTGGAATAATCTTGTTCTTGTAAAATTTATCTTGCTTATCCCAAATACAGGTCTTTACTTCCACTAATTCACACAAGTTCCACAATATCGAACTTAAAAGCCATATTGATAATATAAATTAAAAAAACCACAGTAGATTATAGCAGACGGCAACAAGTTTTTCGGAAACAAACTCAAAATGTCGTCACGATGAAGTAGGGAAGGCGCGTGCCCACGATAAAACGTTACGATAAATTGTACCTTCTGATCGGCAACGACAATATCGTTATCGTATCGGCTAGTGAAAAAGCGCCCGGCTTCGTATGTATATTTTGCGTACCCCGATATCGTGCCACTGAAATCGTATACGATTTATCAGTGTCGTGCCGTTAAATGTAAAAGCGGCCTAATTCAACTTATCTATCTACAAATAACCGAAATCGTTTGTCAAAAAAAAAATTACCAACGTTTTAACTTATTTACTGAAAGGCGTCCTCTTAAAATTACGCTTAATTTGCATATTTCTTGAGAGTAAATTCTGATTTGACACATCATTTTTTATTTGCATATCACAGTGACTTTCCATTAATATAATTGAACCCCCCATTTATAAACTCGGAATTTTTTTTAAGGCGCTTAACTGTTGAAAAACAGTGTACCTTCAATATTCAGTGAAAATATGTTGTTACCTTGTTCCGGTTGATGAGGTAAATATGTTTATATTCTTTGTCGAAAACAAGGTACCCAACAAAAGTCTTTATCCTTCTGTCGGACGTATATTTGTGATAGATTACTTCGCCTGCCTTCATACTAATCTGTAAATAAAAATATTGTTAAAGAAATCCACCATGCAGTTAAAAAGTTAAAAATTTAAAACTTCTCTAACAAAAAGTTGGTTTTTCGATTTTTGTCCACTACAGGCCGCACTTTTGACACCAGCGCCCCATGAAAATGATAAAATTAAAGAGTTTTACAGGGAAATCAATTGTTATTTTTAATCTCTACATTGTTAAAAATTTCAGTTCAACGATGTACCATATCTTGGTGCGAAAAAGAGGTCTACAGCTAATTTCACCATAATATGGTGGAATCTAGGTTAAACCAAACATTCTTTATCGATAAAAGCGGAGGTTTCACTGACAATTGGTTCAACTCCTTTAACTGCAACTGAAGTTTTCGCTGTCTATATCAACAAGCCGAGGAATCCCCTCCAAGAAAGACAAAGACTAACAAGGGCCTCCATGGCCCAGTGGATAAAGACGTTCAACTATGAATCAGAGGATTCCTAGTTCGATCTCGATCGGTGGACTTGACAAAGAAAAGTAAAAAAGTTGCCATCTTGGAATCGAAGGGTTGTCAGCTTCGCTGCAAAAATACTACTACTAAAATACTAAGAAAACTCGAATTTTGTATTATACGCAACGTTGTGAGTTTGGTGCAACGTTTCACCACTAAATGGTATCCGTGGTAGCACCGTAAAATGGTGAAACTAAGCACCAACTGTTGTTTGCACCAAATGGGTTCCAAATTTTGGTGAAAAGTCTTAATAATTTTTAACACTGTATTTGGATTATTTTAAATTTGAGGTTATACGGATATCTATGATATTTTGTTCGACGATTATAAGCAAGGGTGTAAGTTAATAATCGATTTTATTAACCGTAAATATAAAGAAAGATTCTGCATTAACATTTAGCTCGTTCTTAACTTTGCGTGAATTAGAAAAATTAACGCTCCTGACTAAAGAGACGTACTCGGCCGCACGATAGGGGGGCTAGGCTGCAAAAACCAAATACATCGGTGAAGCCCGGCTGACGTTTTAGATTTTTAAGAAGCCCTTAAATCACTCATGCCATAAAATACTTTACATCCCGATTTATTTTTTACTATTAATTTTTAAAAAAAAACAAAAAAAACTTTTACTTAAACGAACTTTAGTAAAAAAAATATTATCAATTCAATTACGATTTAATCTGTTGGGAAATTAGGAAAAAGAAAATTTAGTGCATACAAATGATTAGGTATACTTAATTGACTTTAATATGTTTCAATGCATTTTTTGTGGCAGTAAACGTTTGATTTCACGTTCCATGTTCTATTAACAAAGTGCCCAATTTGAAAGTCGGATTAAATTGGTATCTTAATCGGGCCTGAAGGGGCCCTTCCGGGATATCTGATCAACTTAATTCGAACGGTTAATGGATATGTTAACTTACCTTTAAAAGTTCACCAGTGTCTGCTCCACCAAAAACAACTAGTTCGCCATTTTGCTTCACTACTGTAGAAACTCTGATTGTGAGCTTTGGAACAAACAGAAAGTGTTCAACTTGAAGAGTTTGGCTCACAATATATAGACTGACATCCGATCCACAAAAGTCATCGATTTTTGTTTTCTTCTGAAAATATAAAAACTTGTTAAAGAAGCATAAACCTCAACGTGTAAAAGTTAACAAAGAAGAAGAACAGTACAGTTTTGAAATGAGTAAATACGAGCATTGGACTTTCTTACGTGGACGTTATTAACGCGCGTTAACTGCAGATGGCTCTGTGATTTGTAGATACAAACCACGTGGTTTATATCCACAAATCACAGAGGCATCTACAAAAGTTTAATAGTGTCCGTGTAGAAAGGCCCTTAGTGTTACGACAGATTATGTTATGAGTCAGCTAAAAAACGAACATCACTTTTTTTTACAACCCAAGCTTCTTTTATAATAATTATTCTGTTTAGACAACAAAATAATTATTATAAAAGAAGCTTGGGATGTACAAAAAAAGTGACCTAAATGAACTTGACTTTTATTTACATTTTAAATTAATTTAAACGTTTATTGAAAATAAGCTATTAAGAACTCAACAAAGGTTTGATGTTCATTGTAATTTTTTTTTTTTTAAATATTCTACTTAGAAATTGATTTTGTAGGAAATGATTAAGAAAATTTAAATAGTGATACTAATTGACAAAGTATGTTTTGTAAAACGATTGACTACATTTGAAACATTATTTAAGAATTTTTTAAGCAATCTTTCAACATGTCGTGGATATTCAAATGTAGAGATGTATCTTTAATTGCTCTACTTTAGGTAGAGAGAAAATGTCCTTAAAATTGCTTATGAGTTTTGTGTTTTCCTTTAAAATTTGAATCACCTATTGAATATAAGTTATCATGTACTTGATAAAGATGTACTGTTTATTATAAAGTGGTTTTATATATTTCTTATAGTGGCTCTAATTAAAAAATTTCTCTGGTCACTTTTGAGTGCCAGTCCGCACTTTACCTTCGGTATAGTCAAGGGAGTTCTCAACTTTCGGCATAGTTATAGTCCAGTAGTTCCCAATTAGTGGTCCGTGGACCCCCGAGGGTCCGCAAGTTGATGTTAAAAGGTCCGCGGGGTTACAAAGAAAAAATAGTAAAATGCATTGAGCGGTCACCCTTGACGACTTTTCTGAAAAAGTGATATTCGAAAGTTCAATACGTGACTATTACAATGTTTTCAGACTTTAAATGAGTTTCAAACAAGTAAGAGACTAAAAGAAATTAAACATCTTATTATGGCGTTATCTTGTCTGTGAATTTGTTGGGTGAATTTCTACCCATATTCTGAGCGGAAAGTTCCAATTGCGGCCCATGGCAACCTTTTGTCTGGGCGATAAACAATTATGTTCTTCTTTGAGAATATGGTTACCCGGCTCCCTTCGGCCGCAATTGGGCCATTCTGAATAAAAGCTGTTTAAAATTAAAAGTAATTTTATAATTTTTCTTCGCTTCATTTTCATGTTCAAACAAAACTTAAATATATATGCCCAGAAATTGGTGGAGGGGGGATTTCCATGCGCATGCTATATGAAAAATGATATCCCCGGTCCAGGTTAGTTTTAGCTAGGAGTTCGTGGCTTAATTCTATTTGGGGACCGCTGGTCTAGTCCATGACTGCAGTAACCTGTAAGGTTTGCTTTATAAAGTTCCGGCTGCCTATTTCTGTGTCCTCGTATTGAAATCACATCCACATACACATTCATACATGCACCTTGTTATTTTAGAACCAAGGTCAGATGACGAGGAAATACCTGAGCTGGCACCCAACGCCTTCAATAGACGTCTGAACTTTCGAGACCCAGACTTCCCGTCCCAGTCCCGTATACACGCCGGTAATTTTTTTTATGTTATGGAAGACCTTTTTAGTATTTTGTAGTGAACCTGGCAACCCTCCGATCACGAGATCGCTACTTTTTTTACTTTTCTTTATCAAGTCTGTCGCACAGGATCGAACTAGGAATCCTCTGATTCCCAGGTGACGCCTTTTATCCACTGGCTATCCGGCACCCCATCTGTAAGTTGTATTCACGACGCCGACAAAGGAGAACTATAATAAAATAGGGGTTTTCCAATTACTTTGTTCTGGCATCTTTCTCCAATGATATCCGGGTTGCAATGCCTGGGCCAGGTTGTGAAAGCCTTGACAATCGAGGACATTTCGAAGACGCACATGGCCGATCCTGTTTTGAGGTCATTGGAGAACGTATACAGCGCCTTCCCCGTGGAAGTGGGCGATTCGCCGAGTTGTGCCGTCATAATCCTGGCTTTTTTTCCATTGCAGTTGCAATTGATGGGAAGTTCAGCATAGGACTGTAAAGTCGGATCTGTTTTGCAGAAGCGCACCAGTTTGCTCTCCAAATTGTTGGAAAAAATGCCTGGAGACTCATATAGGACTGGAAAGTATATGAAATTATCATGCACAAACCCATCGTCCACTGTATATCTCTGCAAAATTAATTAAATGAGTTACAATTTCAATCAAGTAAAATACGGGGACATAACAAAACATGGACAGATTAGTAGTGAAGCTACCTCAACACAATTATTTACAGATATTTACATTATTTTGCTAATTAAGAATTAAATCACCAGTTGTTACCCAACCGGGGATCGAACCTAAGTAGCAATGCTTGAGCCAATGAGAATGATCAAAAACCCATAGTAAGGCGGAGCAAAAATGACGTCAAAAATGTGCTTTCCTTGCCCACTTTCAAAAGCGCGAGAACGAGCACACCTTCTATTATTATATATCCACTATCCTTGCGTGTATACTGTTTAGTTTGACGTTACACGCCTTAATCCCTGCGGCCGTATCGACAGACTCGACCTGCCTGTTATTACAATAGAGAGACAATGCGTAAATAGGATATGACTATTCCGTGAGGACGCTTTTTGACACTTACAGATTTGAGACCACTTTTTACTTACCGATTTGAACTTAACAAATCTGATGCCGTCCCGGCATTCGATTTGTCGGCTTCAATGTTTGCTTATGTGCAATTTTTCACGTAGGTCTATATTTATCGGTGTCGATGAGGTGTTTGTGTTTTCTTTACATTTTTTTTTACAAGACCATATAATTTGCTTTCATTGTTTTCGAGTATTTCTGTCATTTCGAAAAACTAGCAAATTGATCAAGAACAATGTTATGACATTAATAGAACAAGGAATAGAATAAGGAAAGTAAATCCTGTTTATGGGAAAAACAACCGATTGTTTAAAATAAAATCGAAAAACAAAAAGTTTGAAAAATAAGTTTTACATTTTACAAGATTTTCAATAAAAAAACAGCAAAGTAATGTTATTGCCAAGTATTTATTAGCAGTTGCGTAAACATTTTGATGGTCACCTAAACTCCGAATTTTAAAAGGCCCGTGTACACGAGCGAGAAAAATTGCACGAGTTTCATGCTAGATGCAATTTTGCACGTGTACACGCCCCCCCTGCAAACCCAATCACGGAAATGGTTTTTGTGATAAATTTACTGTTTTTCTGTTGTTTCAGGACCATTATGGTCCTGATGTTGTTTCGTTATTTAAGTTAATATTAAAATTGACCGATTCGCATGTTTAAAAGAAAGGAGGATTGCTTTAATTTTCAAAAAATAAAAGTAAGTGTTTTCTATTTTTTTTGCATGTTTTCCTTTTGTAAAAATTGAAAGGAAACTTTGATTTGAGTAGTAAATAATAAAGAATTTCCGTTCATGTATGGTTTGTGGAAAATAGGAGGGGGGGGGGAAGGGTTGAATTCACATGATTTCGGCTGCACTAACATTTTCGAACATTCATCAGGGAGCTTGGTTTTCATAGGATCTTGGCGGCAAGAGCAAGGAAATCCATTGAACTCCGCAAATTTACAATTCCAGATTTTAACTTCGAAGCTGAAGATTACCATTAACTCATATATTAGCAGAGTTTGGAAACAACGGAACCTAAATGGAAATTTCAGATGCAGCTTTGAAACAAATGTTGCTTTGATTTCGCAAACTATCCATGTCATACTCAATCGGTGAAACGATGCGTTACAAATGCATCAGCTGCGGTTTGTGGTGCAAGCAAGAGAGATGGGTTTATTAGAGTCAGATTGCAGTCTAGAAAACTTATGCCACAATAAAACACCAAAGAAGAATATCGTCAATAATCAAGTCAAATCACTCTATAAACTGTGTTCAGTTGTTTGCATTGTGGTTACAGTTTTAGTCCTGAAGGCAGATAATTTTTTTACTAACATCTTTAGATTTAAGTGATACCCTTGTGAGCTATGCTAAGCTGGATTCATAATTTCATACTTACTTCACCTTTGTTGCTTTGTTGTGTAGTGTATGGAAACTTAACATTTGTGGTAAAGTGCTTTTATGTTAAAAAAATGAACCTATATTAAAGCTAAAATTTCCACAGTATTAAATTCTAATACATTTTTCTCATCCTATTGTACGTTACAACATTATTCAATTTTTACCTATTATTGGTAAATTTCACGGCCTGAGGGGAACCTCTAGATATTATTAGCTATCAAAATCCTTTTACATGGCAAATAATGTATACGAAAGGCAATATTTCCGCACTATTACATTACATTAATCAAATTTTGATTTTTTTTCGCTCCACCCTAGTACACATAGCAAGCCTCCTCTTACAAAATTACAGAATAAAATTTTCACCTGCTCCGGTTTTGGCTGGTGTGTGAAAAAAAAAAGTCACAAACATCGGCGGTGGCACAAGCACGGACACCTGTTTTGCCGGTGTTTGAAAAAAACGGGCTAACAATACATAGAAAAAATGGTATTGATAGGAATTTTTTTAAAAAAATTACCCCGCTCCTTCCTTTGGTTTCTACGGTGCTGGTAGCTGATTCGTTTTGGAACAAGTACCGAAAGTAGTAGCGATCTCCTTCTTTTTCGAGCACTTTGCTAGACAAGTAAGGGGCCGATTGCTTTTTTCGTGTATCCTTATCGTCCTCTGCAGCAGCGAACAGTGTCATCTGGCCATCGTATCCGTGTTCAAAGAATGCGTGGTTGTGGTCTCCATTAGTCGTGTATCCAATGGTTTCATTGAAAGGGTGCACCCAGTGATGTTCCTCTAGGTTGTCTGTTGGTCTGATTTGGCACAAACTATTGGAGAAAAGTATTGTTCAGTTAGTAGATCGAAATACGTAAACTATTAGTTTGGTTGGTTGAATTAACATAGGCTTTAGAACAGAACAGTGGGCTATTGGCGACTAGTCCGCAGTCTATTTCGAAGGAAAAACCCAGGAACACAAATAATAAAATGTTTGCCCTAAGCATTTGCCAACTTATGATTGGTTGGTTAAAAAACGTCGCACTAGAGCTGCACAGTGAGGTATAGTCCCGTATACACAACGATGATAATTGAGGGTAATTTCAGACGACTTTTTTATAATTTAGTGGCGAATTTGGCAACCTTCCGATCACGAGATCATTACATCTCGATTTTTTGTTAAGCCCTAATACCGATTCGAACTCTTAATCCTCTAAGCTTGCCGAAATCCGTATCTGCCAGCCACGGACGGTTTTCAACTTTGGGGGAGTGGGTACATCTATATTTTTTTTCAGAACCCGATATCTTAATCGAGATAGTATTATTTCTGAGAGTGCACCCAGTCACCCCTCTAGCATTTATACCACCTTGTTTCATGGTATTTTAAAGTTTAGGTATATTGTACTATTTAAAGCCTATTTTACACGGAAGTTAAAACCGCAAATAGTAAAGATAATAAGTTTTTTTTTATTTAGTGGCTCTTACAAGAGCAATGTGATAGCTTTCAATAAAAGAAATCACGCGTTTATTAGCATCCATATATGAGCTGCTTGGCTGCTAAGTGGTAGGGTAAATGTCCCAAACATTGCACCTGTGCCTAATATAGAATACTAGTGTTTTAAAGCTACTATGCGTGCCGTCTATGAGTTTATGCAGTTACCTTGACGTTCTGGAGTGTTACCACGTGCAGATCCAGCAGCAAACTTGCTAAGAGGAATAGGGGCCTTCAGTAGCCCAGTGGATAAAGGCGTTCAGATGGTAATCAGAGGATTGCTTGTTCGAGCCCGCGCGATGGACTAAACAAAGAAAAGTAAAAAAGTAACGATGTTGCGATCGGAGGGTTGCCAGCTTCTCTATAAAAATACTATAAAGTCGTCCTAGAACATCCAACAAATTATACTGGCGTATACACGGGGCTGGTGCACGATAAATCTGATTGGGGTCGAATGTCCTGACGCTTATTGAGTTTGCGCCGGATGCATCTTAGGTGTTGTCCTCGTCATCTGACCAAGGTTTAAAAATACAAGGCATTGTTCCTGGGTCTTTCCCTTGAGATAGGCCCCGAATAGTAGATAGGACAATAGACCAATGTGAAGCTACCAAACCAAACCTATGAGTAATAGCAACAACAATATGGCGTCCGAAGTGTTTGAGGTTATGATTAACGTATTTTTTTGTTTAATCAATCCAGGGAATGAACAAATGAGTATTTTCAAATCACACTTTCGTTTATGTCACTTTAAAGGGGGATTCTAAAGGTGTTATTACTTCGAAAAAAGCCTGTTTTTAATATCCGACGTGTAGATGTTTGTGTTGACTGACCTGTGTTCGTAATATCGCTTGCTAACTCGATCCTAATATCTCCTATGTGAGATATTTGGAGCACCTATGGATTACTGCATGCAAATGGAAAAAATATATATTTTTTAGTTTGACTCGAAATATATATAATATATATATATATATATTATTTTAGTAAAACAACTAAACTTTAGGTAAAACGAAACTAATGGTACATAAAATATCGTTTTGATTGAAAATATACTTTTTGAGAAAAATGTACCAAAAATTGGAAATAGACCATTTCTTGAAAAACTGTCAAACGTAAAATCACTGATAATTTCTAAATTCAATTTTCGGTCATTCCGTGCAATTTTTTTTCAGTGCACGAAATATAGGCTTTTTTTTAAGCAATTAAACTTAAAAATTTTCAACTCTCGACTGCTTCCAAAAGGGGACTTGTCCACTTTTGTTTTAATTTTAAATTCTAATTTTATGTAAATTTTTTTTTAAACTTTGTATCAAACTATAGGTAAGGACATCATAAACCTCATAAGCTACAGACTGAAATTCCGATTGTTTGTAACTACCACTGTCCTCTTAAATCTACGACTCGAGTATTTGTTCAGTCATGAATAAATTTCACATACTTATTATACACAGATCCACACAGAAGCAAGCTGGGAATTTTCCCGAAGTAATACACTAATTTGAGAAGCTCCACGTGATTTTTACTTGGCACTCTGGGTTTACTGCAGGGATAAGGGGGAATGAGGCAACCGGGATAGTCTTTCAGGGGTCCTGTGCGCACACTCTGTTTCAGTTCCAGATCGGAAGAGAAGTGAAAGAGAAAGTTGGCAGCTCCGACAAACACGTCCCCGGTGTTGTGGTCGACGACCACTCTCTGAAAAGTGCCGTTGTCAGGATGATAGAAAGTTGGTAAAGTGTCAACCCACTTGCGTGGAGTGGGCATGGCGAATTGGACATGAAGAAGTAGAGTCCAATGAGCAAGGAAAACAAAGCCCAGTCCCCTTGTCTGGCGCATCTGAAAATCACAAAAAGTTTATTAATGAACTTGACGCTAGAAATCTCTCTTAAGTCTCTTATTAATATTTCATGTATCTTGATGAATATAGGCGGATCTAGAAAAAAGTTCTGGCAGGTGCGCGAAAGACAGAGAGGGGGGGGGGGGGGGGAGTACATGTGGACGTGAACCGGACCCCTCTCGAAATAAATGGAAGGGGTCGTATATTGAATAAATGTTAGGCCGATAATAAATGTTCAATTCACACCTGTAAATATTAGGTCCGTAACTATGTAATTAAGTCCCCAATATTCATAATTAATTACCTAATTATCATTAATTTCGTAAAATTAACAAAATTTTTAACTTTAATTTTTAATAAATAATAGTTTCATTACATTTTTCCCGCCTGCACAACCCTTTGAAATAAATTTAAACTTTACCGAGAATTTGCCTTTGTGTATGGCTAACATTACCGATGAAATACAGAATTCAATGTCAATTTAGAAAGTCATTAGTCAAACAAAGGAGACCACCAGGGAAATACAAGGTGGACATTTATCCTATTATAAAAACGTGACTGACGCACGCCGGTCTATCTACCCCAAAACTTGATGAGCATTGCTACTGTGTATGGGGGAGGAGCATTTATATAAAGACTTTGTGTTTATTTTAGAGGAGAGAGAAAGAGAAATAATTACATGATAGATGGCAGTGGTTGTTGTCTAAAGGTTGCTAATGCTTGACTTCCCGATTTTGTAGAACAGGACAAAAACGGTGCTATTTTTTTAACTACATAAGTCTTCCAGAATTAAATAGGGAACAAAAGAAAGTAGACCGGTCTGAGGGGGGGGGCGGGGGCGATAATATTGCATGTGCCTTATTACTTCTAAACCCATGGCTGACATAAACTTTTCTCCTTCCAGACGAAAGTGGAAGAAACGCGACCAAGAAACCCATGAGTTTTTCTAACACCTTATTATTTATATCTCTTCACAATTTCATGTTTGTTATTGCATTGCGTCTTTGCTTATTATAACAATTTACGTCTGTCTCTGCTTATGCGCCTGCCAAACCCTTAACCCGTTCTACGCACAATTATTAAATAAGTTTTAATACTCACAGATTAAAAATTGAAAATATGCTGTCCCATAAATATACGGACAACCAATTATATAAGTCTTTTCTAGTGCTGAGATAAAAAAAAATCGCATATTCCAGGGCAAGGTATATGTGACGCAGTCGTTTTAGTTTATAAAGCGAAGCACGTTTTTTTTGTCTTTGCTACTAACGAAACGTGCAGTTTTCTCAAAAGAAGATTATTCATGTAGGCCATTTTAAAGCACCGTTAAATGAAAGTGGCGAATATATATTTTTTAAAAAATGGGACACAGTAGGTCTGCAAATAAGTATTTTCTAGTGTTGAGATTAAAACAAAAATCGCACATTCCAGCGCAGGGTATACGTGACGCAATCGTTTTAGTTGATAAAGCGAAGCAAGCACGGTTTTTTTTCTTCGCTACTAACGTAACGTGCGATTTTCTCAAATAAAGTAAGTCACGTCTACAAAATCTTATCGAAAGATGACAAATTGTGAACGAAAAACGCGTTCCGGACGACCAAAGAAAACGACGGTACGGCAAGACAGAGAGATTTCGCGATTAGCTTCCACTCAAAACAAGTCTCTACGTGTAATTTCTAACAAAGTAACCGTTCCTGTATCAAAATCTACGGATGCATAGACTCCTGCAGGCAATTTATTTAATGTTTTCCGCAAAATGCATCATTCTCCAAAGACATAAAGACGTGTGTCTTTTGTGGTCGGGAAAATACATGCATTGGAAGGACGAATGGCTACGTGTTCTTTTAGGTAATGTAAACGAATTTAATTTAGATGGCCCGATGGTTGGGTATCGGCACGATCTTCGCAAAGAGCCACGCACATTCTTCAGCCGGCAACAAGGAGATAGTTCTCTCGTGTTCAGTGCCGCCACACAAAAAATATTTTTGGGGGGTTGAAACAAGAAATTTCCCAACTTAACGATTCGAAATTCCCAACTTAACTATTAGAATTTCCCAACTCAACAGTTCTGAAAATTCTCATTTCCAATTCATGGACATTTTTTATCCTTTTTTTATATATTTTACAGGGTGGCAACAACATTCTAGAAAAAAAGTTTCCTGATATTTCCCTGATTTCCATGATGGTGTCACAAAAATTTCCCTGATTTTACAATTACATTAAGAAATGTTGCAGTACATGCTTTATATAGAAACAAAGTATCCACGCTACAATAATACCATAAATGTATTGCATTCATTATAAATGAAAAATTATTAGCAAGACTTATTGATAGTTAAAATAATAATTTATGGATACAACACAAATTATACAATTGCAGTTTTTTAAAATTATTTCTTTTGTAGATAATTTTAAATGTTTTATATGCTTAATATTTCCTGCAGTGGCGGCCCGTGGTCAAAAATGTCAGTGCAACCGAAAACATGTAAGCTGCAATTTTGATTGAATGGAAGTTTTTCTTCTCCTGAATTTGTGCATTACGGAAACACGCTTGCTATTTATCGGAGATTTTTTTTACTTAGAGTTGAAATTTAATCTCCATTTCCAATTTTAATCTTCATTTAAGAAATTAGTAAAATATATCATTTTAGTTTTTAAATATAATAAAATTAGGTGCAGCCCGGCTGTACTTGTTGTAGTGGGCGAGCCGCCACTGATTTCCTATTCCAATCTTCAATAAATCACATATTCATTAGCCCCTCACATGTTGCTTACAATTCAAGGTCCAATGCACTTTGCTTTTGCTTCTCCCTCAGCAGTGGTTCACGTTTTTACAAAAATAAAACTTAAAATATAAACTTGCGCATAACCATACTTTTTAAAAAAATTCTTTTTCAGAACTAAAAGGAAATATTGACAACTAAATTACCCTACAGGATAATTGCCTATTTAATGATCCAAATTTGAAAATGTCCCTGATTTTTTATGAAATTTTGAAAATTTTCCTGACTGATATTTCCAGAATAAAAATTTCCATGGTAATTCTCTGATTTCCAGGTTTCTCGGTATTCCCTATTTTAGGTAATATTAAACAGTCCTGTCACAAGCATTGATTTGTTGCACCCATATTCCAATTTAGTGTGCGTTCTGAGGTTGTCCAATTTAAATGTAATCTCTTACAAGTTGGGCGATTTCTCATCTTCCCCAGCCTTCATTTGCTAAAAATATTAATTTTCTTCATGCGCATAAATTTTTACAACCAACCCGGGGATTTTTAGAAGCTTTTAGCAACTTTCAAGATTTCTAGATTATTGGGAAGGTCGGGCTCCCCCTCTCGTTGAAACGGGCCTGCTCGTGATGCGGGTGGCATTCTCTTTCGATGGCACAACCGATATTGCCTTTTTTCAAAATCGTCAATGCTCAGATGATTATCAGAATGGGCTTGAACTTCATTTATTTCCATCTGGAAAGTTGTTAGGAGGGGACAATATTAACAAGCTAATTCCTCAAAATTCACACCTCTAACTCAACTCAACTATGGTTTTGACAAAATTAAGTGACTTATGGGATGGCCAGACATCAGTCTCTATGGAAAACCTCTGGCAGAGAACAGCACGCGATGTGAATGCAAATGGTCATCAATTTGCAACGGTGCAAGAATTAAATCTGCAAATCCAACAAAGTTGATTTACTTTGAAGACAGAATTTCTCCAAGCTCTAATTTTGAGAATGCCTAACGAGTTTTCGAAATTTTTAAAGGGAATGGCTTCAAGATTTGTAAATTAAAAACAAAAATATGAGTAATCCATATACTTTTGGGACATCATAATTTCAATTAAAAAAAATTTCACATAAAATCTTTTGAGTATTAAATATTATTTGAACATTGGATTATTTTTCTCTTGTGGCTATTTGCATATAAAATTAATTTTGTGCCTCTTGAGTTTTAAAAAAAAACATCTTTCTTCTCTTATCTTGCTTTCTATCACTAACATACCAAAACAGATTATTATTTTTAAACATCTAGAAGCAACAAAGTTTTTATCAAAAAAAAATTCGAATAAATTTAATATTTCTGTAAAAATGTCAAATGTATTAGTTCTGTAAAAATAACTAATAGATATGATCTTAAAATGAATTAGAACTGAAAACCAATTTGCAAATCATCACCATAAGTGCTATAAAAAAAACGTATCTTAATAAACCAACGTTGTGATCTTAAGATGAAACAGAACTTAAAAAGAAGTTCATGAACGTTATTTAGTAGCACACGAACGAATCCAGAGGAACTTAAATAAAGGAGATTTCCGTTGTAAAGGAGACCAATGATTAAGGTTAATTTCCTGCTAGCGAGTCACATGCTGGGCTCTTTTTAGTTTTATATTATTTTAGTTTTATACATTCTATCACTCTGTAAAATCAGTGGTTCCCAACCCGTGGTAAGCGAAAGATTGCAAGATGATCCATAGAACTGAGTCTAATCACGGTTAGTGACGGATTTTTAAATTATCCATCTAGCGGGGCTACACATTTTTTGCCGTCCTTCTTTTTCAGGCCAATAGAATAATATTCATAATGTGACCATTATATTAATTTAGAGTTGTTCTGTAATTAAACCTACTGAATATAAAATAATTTCGGTTTATTTAGTGTTAACTCATTCAAAACGGAAACAAAACATATTCTAAGAGATCTCTTAACTTCTTTGGAATTCGAAAGAAAAATATTTTTTAATACTATTTCGACTGTAAATATTTAACAAAAAATAATATTTTAGAATGAAATCAATATTCTAACAAAATTTGAATATTTAAAAAATAATTAATATTCAAATAATTTCATATTTTTTAGAATTTTGTTTAATATTTAATTTTCCGCCGTGCTATTTTATCACTTTTCGGGCTATAAACCGCTGAGACCCTTCATCTGGAACCTGGTGGGGTAAAAAACATGCTTTTATAAATGTACTAAACAGTTAAAAATTAAAAACTATTCTTAATTGATTAAAAATAAAGCGCATGGCGCTGAACGGAAAGTTCCAATTGCGGCCCATGGCAACCTTTTGTCTGGGCGATAAACAATTGTTTTCTTCTTTGAGAATATGGTAAACATGGCTCCCTTCGGCCGCAATTGGGCTATTTGTTCAATTAACAAATTAAGCGTACTGATCCGTATTTGCACTAAGTCTTTAATCAGAAAGTCTGTGACTATATAATTCTCAATTATCTAAATGGTACATTTTAAGGCAGAAAATTTACTAACTCATTGGAATATGAACCTTAACACTTTCATTTCCACACGAAATATTCTGATTGTCAGTCAAGCCGACGTTTGCCGATAAGATTTTAAAGTTAAAGAACACATTACGCACCAGATGCGTGGCCAGCCTCCGCGCAATAACCAACACCACCCGGGGCAGTTCAAGGAACTTTTGTAACACAAGCGACTATGATTTTGGCGCCTTTATTTAAACACATATTTTTTAATGCAATTTTGCTATTTTGTTCATGTTTTTTAACATTTGAATTTTAGGACTTGGACAACAAAAAAAACTGACTAAGGTATTGGTTTCACTAAGGTACAAAATTTAAGGTAAATCACTTGTCTGCAGGGTCAATAGTGTGTTTTCATATAATACAATAGAATACAAGCTGTATAACATCTATAAGTAATATACACGTAAAAAAATTTATTAATAAAAAACTAAATATTTAATTTAATTGTAAATTAATTAAAAATATAATTCTAAAAAAAATTTGACAACCAATTACCAACTCAAGTTATTTATATATTTCCCTTTTTTTACTAAAATTTGGCTCCCTCATTAGTCCGACGCCCCAAGCGGCTGCTTGTGTCGCTTGAGCCTTAAACCGCCCCTAAACACCACACAAACGGTGCGTGGTCGGCATTGAATGTGTTAATTATCAATTTTATGAAATGTTAAAAGAAAAAAAGTGTTGTAGTTTTTATCATGTACAATACAGGTTACTTGTACAGTTTCAATAGAAAAATTGCGTTTACAAGTGTCGTAATTGTAGTATTAAACGCAAAAGAAACTTACCACACATAAATACGATTGTTAAATGCAACTGAAACACCAAAGATAATACAAGTTTTTATGGTTATTGTTTTATAATTTATGTTTTTCATTCACAAGCAGCGGCAGTTGTTTAATCCTTTTGTTCCTCTCTTTCAGATTTTTATAATAATTGTATATTTATATACCGGAAAGTTTCAATTGCGGCCCACGACAACCTTTTGTCTGGGCTATAACAATTGTGTTCTTCTTTGAGAATATGGTAACCCGGCTCCCTTCGGCCCGAATTGGGCCATTACCTTATGTACTTCAGACGCTACTTGGTTTAGTAATGTAACTATTCAGCGGAGCCTCTTTTAATCATCTACACAGACTTGCGAATAACTTTAAATAAAATTTATGAACAATATAAAACATAAGAATAAGTTTCAGAGTTTTAAAAATCTAATCGGTATTTTTTATCGACTAATACAAATAGAGTTGACAATCAACCACAAATATTTGATGCCGCTACATTTTATTTGCATATAATATTTATTATATGACTTTATTACACAAAAAAGTCGATATTAATTTGTTCTTTGTAATGAAAATTAAAAAATAAGCCTTATTCGCTATTGAACGTGACCAGATATATGTCCATAGGGCTATTTATCAAGGAGTTACAATGTTAGAATAGTGGTGTTTCTGTCCCGATACTAAATGTATCTGTTTTAAAAACATTTTACTTCGAAAGATATAACACACAAAATTCATTTTATCTGTATAATTTTCATTTTGCGCATTTTTCTTTGATGAGCGCGGGACCCTGTGCGGTGACATGCGTCGCACTCCCCTAGAGATTTCCTGTTTGTGTACTTCATTGTAAATATTGTGAATTACAAGAGCTTGTAGACTCCCGAATTATCAGTTCAGAATCTGCAGTCAATAAAGTGAGTCACAGCTGATAAGGTTCAGTAGGAAAGGATAGGATAGTTTAACGATAAACCCCTTTAAAAAAATACACTCGATAAATCGGGAAATTCCAATAAAAAATCAAGGCCACTCTTTTGCCACGAGTGCAACCGCCGTGGGAACGCTTTTTTGTATGGGTCCCGCGCTCATTGGAGATAATGTTTAAAAATGTGAGTTAAGGGCTTAAGACACAAACGGCTACTTGGGGCGCCGAACTAAGGTGGGCGCCAAGTTTTAATGTAAATTCAAAATATAAATGATTTCAGTTAGAAATTTGTTGGCAACTTTGGACAAGGTTTATATTTATAGTTATATATATGGTACAGATGTAGTATAGGACATTTGGCATATATATATATATATATATATATATATATATATAGTTTGAATTTAATTTTGCTGTTATCTGAAAAAGATCTTCTTGATCCTGAAGTCTAGTGGTCTAGTGATTTCTCACCAAATTTTGCACTAAGTGAAATTGAAGACATGTTTTTATAATTGACTAAATTTGAAAATTCATGTACTAAAAAATATGATTCAAGTGGCTAAATGTCCTTAAAAACTATTTAGGGAGTCAAAATCCTGTTCGCTTATGGCAAAAAAAAATATTTGGGCCGTCTTTGTTGGAAAGATGCAGTGAACTTCTTACTATGATAATTTTCAAAGACAACAAAATATTCTAATTAGATTTTTAAAAATCTGTTAACAAAGTTATTTACAAGCTTGGGTGGAAGAATAAAGTACCCCCACAACCACTGGGTTCGGCTACTAAGAACAGTCATATAAAGAATGTCTTAAATGAGCATTTAACCCTGCCGAGGTCGCCCTTCCATGCTTAATTCGATTTTTTCATTGCATTGAGCCAACTAGGCCCAGTGCAATCCTGCAGGCTTTACTTACTTCGAATATTGCATTTAAATAATAATTTTAACATATAAATGCTTAATCGATTCCCTCGGTTATTCCAATCTGCCCACAAATCCAAAATTGTATCACTTTGAAGAAATATTTAGCATGCTCCTTTATTTATTTTATAATATACAAAAAAAATGAAACTCCAGTTCTACTTGTTCTTAGACCCAGGGCCGCCTTTAGGAGGGTGCCACGCGGGCCACCGCACAAAATCCCGCGCTTTTTGGGGACCCCTCGAACAGTAGAGAAAAATACATAAAAGAAGAATGTTTGAGATATGAATTTTTATTTTTATTTTTAATACGTATTTCGACAAATATTAAACATGCAAGCCTCATTATGACTATAATTGATATCGAAAAATCTTTAAGGTTTATTTTTAATCTAAATGGAGGGAAAAAAAGTCTAAAAAAAAAATATTGCAGACTTCTTAATTCGGAATTACATACCTACTGTAAATTTAGCAAATAATTTTTGCTCGGTAATTATTTTGATAAGTTTTAAAAAATTCCGATTGACTTTTCAAAAACCTTGGTATTTTATAAGTTTGTGAATAGAATTGAAATGGGCCTCGCTTACTAATTCTATAAGAAGTGGAAATCAATGTACAATTTCAAATAAATTTTTTCTCAAGATAACACGCAAGACACGCGATATATCTAAATAGTATAACTACACATGCAGATTATACAACAAATTATAACTTACTATTTTTGACATCTCGTATCGGCTTTCCGCCAATGAGATTATTCCTACGTTGCTGTCATGTACACCACAATGCGAAGGACATAGAAATATCTGATTCACACCATATTCAAATACTATACACTAAGTTCAATTACTGACTCATATTACGCAATTATTAACTCACATTATGCGATTTGTATCGAGCATAAAACCGCCACTGTATAACGATCACATCAACAAACCATCTTAATAACGAAACTGGGCAAGGCAAGACTTCTCCAACCATAGCTCCAACTAGATTTGTTAATCACGTGCTAGGTCAAGGACAGTGAAAGCATGGGGCATTCTAGACAACATTCATTCATTCTCGGATGCGTCACATCGGACCACTTTATAAAAAAAAAACTTATCGTAGAATTGTACTTAAATAAATCCCCATTAATTTTTTATACTCAATTTAGATCGTTTTTGTGTTCTTTAATTATTGGAATAGCATCCTTAATTTTGCACAAGAATATTATTTTGAATTTTTTTAAAAAAATGTGGTGCTAACAAATCCCCATAGATGGCACCACGATATCAAATCCAAGATGCTACTGAACGCTGTTGGTTCTTGTAAGACCGAAATGGTATATGAATGGGGGAAGGGGTACAAGGATTTTTAACATTTGCATTGACGTTGACTTAAACTTTGTTAAGTTTCATTGAAATCGATAAAACATATGTTGAGATTCAATTTATAGTTTTAAATAGAGTTATAGTTTTAACTTAGCTTATACTTATTATAAAAATATCGAAAAGAACTCGATGCTAAAAGGTTTTTCCGAGCGCAAACTACGATTTTACCAAATCTCATTCAAGCGATTTAACTTCTAAATGTGGAACTGTTTAAAAACAAGAACTCATCGAGATACCTGAGCTTGGATTTCGTTGCCAAGCATGCTTTAGCTACAGCTGATGAAACCGTAGTTTAAAATTACGTGGTTAGCGAAATATGCCGACAAAATTTTAATTTGCATTTATTGCAATCTGTTTTAAAGTCAATTTTAATCATAAAGGAGGAATGTGCGGGTAAAACCAAACATGTAAAAAAATTATAAGTTAAACAATTTTTAAAAAAATCTCTATCCGTTTTTCAATTTTTTTTTAACATTTCCAAAAATATCCCTTTCATTTTAATAACTTGAATATCCGGAGGTCTATGGAAATACATGCATCTTTGTTTTCGCATGCCCGCTCCTCAAATAAAGTATAGTTTCGCAAATTTGAAATTATGTCTATTTGAAGAATATAAAAGAAAGTGAAAATAATGGTAATTTTGGTAATATCTCGAAACACCCTACATGAAATTAAAGAGCCATGTACAAAAGTCCTGGCCTCCAAGAGAAAAACTGCGAATTGCTATATTAGAAGTCTGGAATTTTTCTTAAAAATGCACGAATGGTTTTATAGATGATTATGTTCATCGAGAAATAAGGCGAATACTCACAGAAAATATTCAATAATTTTACATCCCGTTACTTGAAACCCCCCCCCCCCCCCCCCCCTTGGGGGTTTACTTGAACACAAAAAGAAATTAAATCCCTCCTGGGGTCTACCTACAGTCATGAAAACAACAATAATTTAGACGTGATTGTCGGAGCGATGTTGAATCGTGTCTCTAGTTTCATGACCACAGACCCAGTGATTTAAAATATTTTTTTGCTTTGGGTTAAAATCCCCTCTCCCCCCCCACCTCCTCCTTTATTCCCCCAAAAGTTCAAGTAACCGCAAGATATTGTATTCACTTTCAACAAGTACTTCGATAAAGCTTAAAATTTAAATATTTTCTTCATGATGTTGTGAAACTACAATATTCAATGATAGGACATTGCTACCAATTTGAGCAGCACATGGGTCGTATATCAAAGGAATATGTGGCATTGACATGTCAACTATTTATGAAGTAATGTCATTTTATTTTAATTTAAAGCTACAACATATTAAAATATTAAAGTTATCTGTTTGTCGCCGAACAATGTAAGTGGTAACGTACTGGGCTGCACCGAAATGGGTATGGGTTCGAATATAGGCTAAAACATGGATGTAAAATGTAATAAAATTAGACGAAAATCTGTTTGGCATTATGTAAATATAATGTGATTATTAATATCAAATAAAGTTATTATTATTATCTATTTTTAATGACATATCGTTATTAACTTTTATGTTTGCAGTTCATTAAAAGAAAGGAAATAAAACACCATATTCAAACTTGAAAACATTAAATATGAAAAGTCCAACGTCAAAATTTCAAAAAATTCCACATTTTCAAAATAAAAATCTTTGATAATTTCCTGAATTTTATGTTTTGCACTTTACAATTTTATTATTTATTAAACTGGTAGCCTGAGAACATATTATAAGTACACTTATGCCAATTTTTGTATAGGTGCGAAAGAAACTAATCGAAAAAACTTGAGCCCTATCACTAAATTATGGAAGCCAATAATTCCATTGGAAGAATATAATCAGAAAGATTTCAACGGAAATAAAATAAAGATTGAAAGCTTGATTGATGACGACAATGACAAACCGATCGAGGAAGGAAGGAGCCAGGCAGTCCTTGACAACACTTCAAAGCAAAGTACAGCTTTGTAAGAGGGTCAATAAGAGCCCTTTAAAATAAAAATAATTAAATTTTTACTTAAGATGTTGCTAGATTTAATATTTAAAAAGATTTAATAATTAAAAGTATTAAGATTTAATATTTAAAAAGTTGAAATTCTGTTTAAAAAAAATGTGAACTACATTTTTTTTTATGTCCAATTTTTGGGTGGTTGATTACCGTTGCAGTAAAATATTTAATGTATGTAATGACTCTTAATAACTTTTTTCAATCGAAAGATCCAGGTGAATAGGGGCGTACGCAAGAGGAAGTTGAGGAGGTTCAGAACCCCACCATTTGTCAATAGATGTTAACTTAATAACATACAGGCAAATAAGTTTCCCTGTAGTCAAATCTAATGAACGGAATGACATCAAAATTTCATAGTATAGACACAGAAGGCGTGGTGAAAATATTTCAGTAAAAAAATATTAATTACAAAATTCGCGATTTTGGCGTTGTCCAATATGAAAACATATAAAAAAAATTGAGATACGACACACAAATTAATTAAACTCAAAGAAAATAATTCTTTATTCATCAGAATATGGATGCCCATCGTATGCAAATTATTACACATAAGAAAAATCAGCACACTGAAAATAGTCTATGTGGTTCAGGAGAACTTGATTCTGATGAATATGACTAAAGGATTATTTGTTTCAAGTCTAATCACTAAATTCATTGGTGTGCCAATCGTAATTTTTTTACGCATATTATACTCGTTTTCGACTCGGACACCATCAAAATTCCACTATCGGTTATTTAAGGAACTAAAAAAAATTACATAAAAACATTCTCTCCTTGCCTTCAATATCCTTACTATGAAATTTCGTATAATTATGTTCATTAGTTTTAGCTACAGATACTCCTAAACAGGATAACTTATTTTATGGCCACTCTGTAAACAAATGTGTCTAAGGAGATATGCAAGATAATGAATGACTCTACATAACCCATTCCATACACACACCTTTGTAGCACAGTGATTTTTGGCTGCCACTCGGAATCGAACCTGGGATGTTGTGCATAGTGCATACTACGCCAATACTCTACCGATCGGGCTAAAGTAATTACTCGAACCCAGTATCGGTTATATGAAGTGACCACCACACCTTTTCTGTGTAAACTACTTCAGAGGGATATCGATAAGGGAGAATTCATTCGGAGTAATTTTGCAGAAAATGACAAAAAATACTTTAATGTTCTATTGTTTTTACGCAAGCATTCTGATAATCATATTTTATGGGCTATCACCATTTCTTTTGTTTTACAATGAAAGTACAACCTTGTAGCTAATAATATAAAGTGTTTAGATATCAATTTCAACAAAAAATGGACCCATGTTATTCCCTGGATTTTTCAATTGCTCTGATCCCTATTTCGCAACATACAACCAAGAAATAAAATAAAGATTTTATGTATATATAATACTTTAATAATTCTCTTCTATAACAGACATTTGTTTAAAACAAGCTTATCTATAGACAAAAACTTACATTGAATCTCTCATCACATAAACTACAATAAAAGCACTAAAAGTGTCAAAATAAATCATAATAAAAATTGTCTCTTGTTCACTATGTGCAAAATAAAAACTTTCTAAACTTATAAATATGCAACAAATACTGAAAGCACTGTTTACATTGTCATTCATATAATCAATTATTTATATCACAGCTGTTGAGAATAAAAAAAATCAGTAGGGGCCTTCTTGAGAAAGAACGGCATTTTTTTTGGCCACAAAGAGAATAAATTGTGCAAAACTACAGTGCAATAGAAAATAGAAGTTCATGAAATAATTATACGAGTAATGCCATTGAAATTTTAGGTGTTTAAAACACTAATAAACAATTTCTTAATAAAATATTTTTATTTCACATTTATTGCTGGCATCTATTATTGCTGAAAATTAATAAATCTATTTGGTATTCATAACTTGAAAGTTAGTAAAACAAACATTAGATCCTTCACTTGGAAGAAGACTGCCATAATGCAAGAGGAGAGTTGGAAGTTTTGCAATTCAGGTTTATCCGTGCTCCTCACCCGATTGATCACTATCAAGTCGACCTTTTCTTAATCGACAAGCTAAAAGGGAGTCACAAGCATGTCGAGTGAGATGACGAGCCAAAAAAAAAAAGGAAAATGTCATACTGTGGTATTCTTCTTACAAGATAACATTATGGAGTGTCCCATTAAGCTTGCATAAACTTACTCTCTTAGCCAAAATCTTTATTCAAGACCTTCTTATTATCCTTCTTAAAAGACCAAACAACCATAACGCTTTATCCAAAAATTCCAGCAAAAAAAATTAATGTCATATTCTGGAAATCAGCTTTATTGCAAACATGTGATGGTGAAGTTTACTAAAACCATACCGAAAAAAACTCAAAATAACCTTTAAGGCGGCGTCCCAGAAAATGTAATCGGTTCGGGCATTAGCTTTGATACCTAGGGTCCGTGTTTCGATTCCTGGGTAAGACATGGTTGTGTTGTCTGTGTGTATGTGAAGATAATAAAAATAGATCATAGTGATAAAGCAAATTATCCAGTTGAGCAAAGAGTTAAATAGAAAAGCTTCCACTACCTTTTATACAAATGAAACAACAAAAAAATTTAATTGCAGGCATGCACCTACATTAGTCTCTAATTATAGAATCCTTTTGCAACTAAAATTATTTAGAACAATTTTAATTATTATTCACATATTTGCAATAATGCTTTTTCTTGCACATTGTGGCATCATACGATTTCGTTTGCATTTTTCTCCAAAAAGCAGGGGCATGTTGAAGTTTTTTATCATGTTTTATGTACTTCGAGCTCTGTAGAATTTATAAAATATTTAAAGAACACCCTATATAACTTATTGAAATGCTTATCTTAAATCTAAAAGCTGAGTATTATAATTATTTGTAAGTAAACAATAAATAGCATAAAAACATTACATAAAGTTACAATTAGTCCTGTAATATAAAAGCAAGGAATTATCCAAGTGTCACCGGTTTATCCTATTAATGCATAAAGAACTTGGTTGTCCTTGGTGTTGGAACTTGGTTGTTGGTTGTTTTTTACTGCAAAAATTAAAAACCATTTTTTCATAATATTCACATACTGATACTAAAATCGAAGAGATTAATAGGTAAAAAGTAAAAATATTGTCAAAGTCAATATTTGGTCACTGTAAGATACTGGGCAGATTTTCTGTGTTATACTTTTAACTATACAGACATTTCCATTTATTAGGCAAAAATAATAATAATAGGCTTAAAAGATGAACCATGAGATGAAAGATGCTATACTTTGAATTGGCTTCAGGCAAAAGATGGAGAAAATAGTTTTTTACAATAATAATTAAAAATGAAAACTATAACTCAATTATAGAAAGGCAGAACCTAATTTTGGAATTTAACGAAGGTACTTCGTCGATTCAAAAACGAGATTAAAGATATTTAAAAGTTATATTTACTATGGGGATTTGGCTGCCTATAATATTGAATAACTATAATATCGAAATGATATATTAAAGTGAATATCCATAAGGGTAATTACAAGTAAAACATTTAAACAAAATATGGAGAACTATATTAACTCTAATGGAGGATTTTACTTATTTCTGATATTTGGTAGGTAATAGAATTGACTCCCCTTTGAGCATTTATTTCAATTAAATGAATAAAAATTAACAAAGAACTTTTGAAGTTTTCAAGTTTTGGCAACTTTAAATAGTGTTTAGTTTATTTTCTTTAGCTTCCTGGTTGAATCCAAGCAATCAAATAAAAGTACATTAATTTATAAAATAAGAGTGACATTTAAATCCATAGCAATTTACTTGGTCTTGAGAAAAACCGAATAAGAGTATAAAAATACGATTTCGCAAGAGAAATCTTTCGAAAATATATACTTTAACAAAGCTAACGTGCTTGACTTTGAGAATTTAGTTGCATGATTTGCAGTTAAAAGATGCCAAACGTTTTAGAACATTTCTTACTTCATGAAGAAAAAAAACTAGATTTTTTAAAGGGATTTTAAACGATTTTTTACATTAAAGTAAATATCCATAATAGCATATATGGTTTCAAATTATAAAACAAAAGAAAAATCTAAAATTTTGAAAAACTAATTTTCATAAATAACAACAAAAAATCAAGAAAATATCAGATTCTTTAAATAAATCAATCCTTTGTAAGTATTGTGGACAACTTTTACAGTTTAAATTTTTAAAGATTTTGTAATAAGATAAATTCTTAGAGATCCTTACATTGGTAAAGCAAACAAAGATTTCCTATAATCCATCTATTAAGTATAAATCTTACCCCTATGTTAATGTAATATATAAAGACCATATTATTTTTAAACTTGGCTAAGAGATAATAATTATAATATTTTGAACAAAAAAGTTTGATAAAACAATTCAAATACTATTTAAAATATTATATTATATATAATAAAATGACCATTGGAGAAAATATTTAAATGTATCTGCTAAAAAACTGTGCTTCTCTACTGAATATCAAAACTTATAGCACATCTATTAAACAATTTGAAATTTAAAACTAAAAATATATTGTGATAATGATTCACTTATATTCATTCTGATTCACTGATATGATTCATTGCGTCATTTCTTTAGAAAAATTATGTACACAAATACACCAATATTTGTGTTCAAATCCATACAATGTGTTCAATGCAAATAATTAATTTAACAGTTATATTTTTTTAAAATAAGGTTAACACCTTAGAAAAGTTTGAGTGGTATCAACTCCAAAAATTGATTATGAATGCTTTTCGAAACAGAATACAATACAAAATTCGGACATGAAACTCAACTTTCATAATTTATAAAAGCATTTTTATCAAATAATAATGCTTTTATTATTTTTTCAATTTTGTATTCAATTTTGCAGGTAAGCAACGTAAATTTGTAAAGTTTAACTATAAAACTTAGTTTTTCCATACCTTACGTTTTTAATACTCTGTATAATACCAATTTATTTATAGATTTATTTTCAACTTTAAACATTATCATTAATGTCAGCTTTTTGAATAAAAATTCATTTGAGCTTTGTTTACTGATCTATGCATAAAAAGTGCAACCAAACCGATACAATTTCGTAAGCCATCAGTACAACTTCACACAAAAGAATTAAAAACCATATGTCGCAAAGGTCATCAAAACAAATTGGCAGCTATGGATATGACAGACACACTATTAAGACATAATAAATTAGCTATACACACTTTTTACACAGAAATGCAACACTAAAAACTATTAGCTAGGGGTATGTGATTGTGTGTGGTCGGAAGAGCTCGGCAATGGCTCTTCAATGCACTCTATTTCGTGTGGGCCAGTCCGAGCATCATTTTTGGACTCAGAAGACTCCAAGATTGAAGTGTTCAGGGACTTTCTTGTAGATGAGTATTCTTCAGAGGATAGGGTGGCAGTTCTTTCGCATAATGAAGACATGAGGGTGGGTTGACTGACTGACGTAGGAATTTCTTTAGTTCTGGATAATTCTGTACCCTGTTGCGCAGAACTAAAGTACTTTTCGCCCCTGAGCGACACTTTGTTACTTTGAATTTGAGATTGCGAGAGAGACGGATTCGGGAAGTTGGATGACTTTGCACTTTGCAGGTTTGCCAACTCTTTGACGGATGACGTGCTTGAGCTTTGGGTGATGACACTTTTATTATCTGGAAGGAACGGAAATATTTTTCAGTTGTCTCTTCTGGAAGAGTATGACATCAATACGAATAATGCTGACAGTCAAAACAACAAACAGAAATTTTAAAATTAAAAACCATTAAACAAAATTTCTTTACTAATGCATTTTGGCACTTAAATTAAATATATAAAAAACAGTCGAGCATTAGAATAAGTGAGCCTTAAAAGGGTTTTTGTGCTTTTTGACTCCTTACCTAAAAATAATAAAATTATGTTAAATGGTAGGTCCTTACTAAATGAAAATTATTTTAACAAACCAATAGGAAATAGGTGAAAAGGCTTGGAAATTTATTCATTACTTTGCTTTGACAAGCACTTAATCATCTACTACACTATTATAAAGTAACATATGGACTAAAAGTTGTAGACATAATGGTAGTAGCATAAGCAAACAAACAATAAATTATTAAGGAAATAATAGTAGATATTCTGTGCTTGTTTTCCTATTTAATAGTATTACACAATATACTATTTATCTGTCCAAATCATTAGTTTGTTAAAATGTTTGTCCATTTAGCAATTTGTAAATAATTTCAATCAATTAATTGCTAGTTTTGGTATAGAAGGACAGAGAATAACCATTTCTCCACTCAATAACTTTCGAAAAGTTGAGATGTGTCGAATAGTGATTTGGCCAAATACTGAATATTCGGTTGACTTTGTGGCCGAACAACAAGTTCTTGTAAAATTCTTTATACAGGTAAATAACCCAAGTATGCAAGATAAAGGTTTAGGACAGTAAACTTTCCATAATATATATGTAGTATGGTATTTGTATTTAATATAAAATAGTAATATTATTAAATCTATTAATAGTAATATTATTAAATAGTTAAACTTAATAATAAATATTAAATCTAATAATAATAAATATTAAATCTATTAATAGTAATATTATTAAATAGTTAAACTTAATAATAAATATTAAATCTATTAATAGTAATATTATTAAATAGTTAAACTTAATAATAAATATTAAATCTATTAATAGTTAAACTTAATAATAAATATTAAATCTATTAATAGTAATATTATTAAATAGTTAAACTTAATAATAAATATTAAATCTATTAATAGTAATATTATTAAATAGTTAAACTTAATAATAAATATTAAATCTAATAATAAATATTAAATCTCATAGTAATAAATATTAAATCTAATAATAATAAATATTAAATCTATTAATAGTAATATTATTAAATAGTTAAACTTAATAATAAATATTAAATCTATTAATAGTAATATTATTAAATAGTTAAACTTAATAATAAATATTAAATCTATTAATAGTAATATTATTAAATAGTTAAACTTAATAATAAATATTAAATCTATTAATAGTAATATTATTAAATAGTTAAACTTAATAATAAATATTAAATCTAATAATAAATATTAAATCTCATAGTAATAAATATTAAATCTAATAATAATAAATATTAAATCTAATAATAATAAATATTAAATCTAATAATAATAAATATTAAATCTAATAATAATAAATATTACATCTAATAATAATAAAAATTAAATCTATAATCAATTCAATTTGAACTTAAAATGTACAAAAGCTTTTGTCTGTAAAAATCTTAAAACTTTTAGAGGTGGTGTGCAAAAAAGTTTTTATCTTCTTACCATTATCAACCCATGTGTTGTCATTATTAAAATAAAAATATATATTGTTTAGGTTATAAAGGTTTTGTAATTTTTTAAAGATATTTTAAAGTGTAATCATGGATTATATTTCTGAAAGTGATTAAAAAATAGTATATTTAAAAAAATGTATTTTAACTCTGTTAAGATTTTTTTTACTAATTACAAACAACCAATTTTTAAAATCTGATTTTGTTTCCTTTTAAATCCTGTTTCTACGTCAGCATTTCGGCTCATGATTGACTGAATATCAAAAGTATTTAGCGTTACCAAATATTCACATATGGGCCGAATACCGATTATTTGTCCCATCTATACCAAAAAGGAGTTTTTTCCTAAATATGAACATTTAATAATATCCCAAAATTATTACATGCAAATAGATCTTACTTCGAAAGGGGTCCACCCCAGGGAGCTCAACCGAGGGTGACACTTCATTTGCCTCCCCTAAACCCCTGCTGAGCAGACAGGACAGATAGGACGGATCATCTGCCAGGTAATCCAGCAGATCCTCCTGTTCCAGCTCCATCTTGGCCTTCTGCCACTCTTTTTCAATCTGCTCCCACTCCACCTGCGAACACAAAAAATAAGAATTTACATTAGAAAGACTAAAGAGAAATATTTACGAAATCGACATGCTACAAAAAAAAAAATTGTCTTGTTCAAAAACATGTAAAATTTTATTGGTATGCTTATACATTTCATAACTTTTGGCTCAAATAAATTTATATGTCAAAATTGTTAATCTCCAAAGTCAAAAATAAAAAAAAACTCCGTACCCCAGAAATCAAGAATAATATATTCATTATTTACTATTTTATAGGTAAGCTGATTAAAGCGTCATATGCTTCAAGACTATTTGGATAAAGTACTTTTTAAAAAATATCTTTATTACTAAGCCAAAAGATTGTGATGTATACTTTTGTGAAAATTGTGGAAAACATAATATTGCAATTAAAAAGCAACACAAATGGAGTTTACCTTTGGGAGGCACAAGTGATAAGGAATATATATAAAAAAAAACATTAATTATAAAGATAAATATACATTTTAAATATTTATTAAATGTAAAATATATGTTTTTTAACTCCCCTGATAGGTATGGGCATGATATCACAACCCAAGATCTTCAGATTTTGGAACAATGTACCTAATTTTTAAATTCATAAAAATACTCCATTTTACGATATTTAATTAAAAGGTTGAGGTACAACTTATAAGCTATCTTTTTTCAATAAAAAAAAAGTAAATAACATAATAAGCATACCCAGGATATTAGGATTAATTCCAGTGTTTGAAGCAGAACTTGTAAAGTGATTACACTAATTATTACAAAAATTGTGCGAGTGTCAGTGGGTTAAGTATTGTATTTTAATTACTTAAAGTAAATTTTAATTAAGTAACTAACAAAATATTAGTTTTAGTTAATGTCAATTCAAGCAAAAAAATATATAAAATTGTATTAATGCTTTTAATTCTACACGATTAAGTTGCATTTGAAAATATTAAAGACCTGATCAACACTACCAAGATGTTAATATGAGCAAATCAAACAATAGAAATTTTCATTATTTGTTCTTAATGACATCATTTAACCTTTACATGACAGATAGTTGATGTTTCAATCAGAATCCATGTTAAAACCAAACAATCATTCTCTAAAAGTTAATACATTGTGAAAAGAACAAATCGATGACTTAGTACACAGATGTGGTGACGATTCATAAACAGTCATTTGAAAGACTGTAGGGTTATTAGAATGGAAACCAGCAATCTCCAACAGTTTCCATCAATTAAGGTAACTATTTTCTCCCTACTGCAATTAGGTACTATATATATTACAATTTGGGGGTTGAAATAAGCTCTTAACTTCAAATACATGACAAATGCACTTAACACATCTGAGCACTAATATATATTAACCTGTGGAGTCCCAACAGAGGCTCTGGGCTTCTGCACATCTCTCCTCAGCAGAGCTTTAGTCTCTTGCTCAAAATTCTTGATCTTCTCCTGAGCCATAGCACTCAACTGGTTGTACCGATGTCCAAAAGCCTCGTCTTGAGCCAGCTCAGAGCTTCCAGAAACTTCAGTGGGACTCGGACCATTCTGTGGCTGGGGAGAAGGAGGATCTTTGGACAAAGAGGATCTCTGCTTCGACTTTGAGGACCCGGAGATTAGACTAGAGCAGCTTCCGAAATTTTCGGACAAATTTTCGGTGGCACCGACTGTGGGATCATAATTTTCAAGGATCGGAAGGCCATCTGGGTTGCCAAGAATATCTGTGTCATCAGCTATTATGCCAGATCTCTTTTTGGAGTAACTGGCAGGGTCTTTCTTTTTTGCTCGGTTCCGGAGTTGACAGGTAGCTGCATTTAAACAAAAGCAACATCTTAATAATATATAGTTGTGGTTATTTGACAAAAATTCTGCTTAAAATGCATATCCTGAAGAAAGAAAATTTAATAAGAAATTTCTCTGACAATTTCAAAATTATCTATTAAAAACTTTTACTGTACGACTGCACAAGGAAGAATATTTATTTAACCTGTATGTTGCATGTATATGGAATGTTTTTTATTATCACATAGCTTCAAAACTATTTGACAAAATGTTTGTTTGAAGATATGTGATTTTGAAAAATTAGACATCAAGTAAATTGTCACAGATCTTCAAGTACTATAGACTATATACTTGTGATAAATCCAATAATGGTTATCATTGATCATTTTGTTTAACATGAAGAAATGTTTATATCCAAATAATAAAATGATTGGTATAAAATAAAAAGACAAACATTTTAAATACGTATGTATCTTACGAGCACACACATACACACAAAAAAAAACTTTACAAAAACACAGCAGTGTCTTACATGTATTGAAAGGTACCAAATATAAAAAATAAAGTATGTTTATCAAAATAATTCAAATATCAAATAAACAAATGTAAAAAGCTTTAAAATACACTAAAATACAAAGTTGAAAATAAAAATGATTATTAAAGAAACTAAATTCCTGACTGTAACTAAAAAGAAGAAACTAAATTACAAATTTTAAGAGGAAGTAGAGATAACTACTGTATTTCAGTATATTGGTCATAGTTGCATTTCAATTAAATGCAAATATTAAAAAAACATACTTGACAAATATATTACTGAATAATATGCAAAGCAATAGACAGAATAACAAAGTAAACTTAAACATAAAATATTTTTAAATTATCTCCAATGTCTTTAGGTTACAATTTAAAATGTAAGCAGTTCTCATATTTGATTCAACTTCAATAAATTATTTAAATAGTTATTTTTCATTAAATTCTACATGTCCCAATCATTTTCTATGCTCTATTTGTTGACTTTAGACACATGTTTAATCGAACAAGTAAATAAAACATAAAAATACAAACCTTCAAGCTTATTAATATTTCTTAGAAGAGCAGTTGATTGGATGTTAGAAGGAGGATGAGTTTTACGTTTATCTTGAGCATTTATTTCAAGTGGCAACATGTCCCCGCAATCTTCAAACAGCCACTCAACCTAAAAGAGCAAAATATTAAATTCAAATAATTAATTTAAAATGGAGTAATAATAAAAATATATACAGATTATTTAAAAAATTAACAGTACAAATTACTATAATATAGAAAATAATAAACATACGTACAAGTACTGCAAATAGACAATTTAAAAAAGTTTCTCAACTGAACAGCAAGTCAACATGTTAGGAAAAGACAAAGCACTTTAGAAAAGTTATACTGGAATAATATGGCTATCTTTGTCAAATTACATAATAAACATACAAGCTTTCCCAGACTTCAAAAACTCACTCATAACCAGGAAAAGCATAAGAAAATATTTGCAGCTACATGAAATTAATATGTGATGTGTTTAGCATTTACTTATTAAAACATCTTCGAATTTACACATTGCAGACCAGCAAAATCAATTTTAAGCTACTTTTGTTAATTTTATTTATACAATGTAACTTAGCCTCAGCACACAGTCGACTGAACTGCTGGTGAATTTTGAAGAAAACTCTCCAAGCATTAGATAATACAAAATGAAGAATAATGGTATAAAGCTCATATACAAATACTTCAAAGATAAGATACTTTACTAAAAAATTACAATTAAAATATTTATACAAAAGCTTAAGAAATTTAATTCATTTCAAATTTAAAAAATATACTAAAATAATAAAATATTTATAGTGACTTACATAAACTATCATAGATTCGATTAGATAGCACTGTTGCGGCATGTCTGTAACCATAGCGACCATATTATTGTCAGTTGAACGGACAAGAGTCGGACCAAATACTATGGCTAAATTTCTTGCTTCCATCTAAAAGTCCATATCAAATAAATTTATGAAACAAGTGCAATTTCGTTAAAATACAGTAACTTTATATTGTTTGCTTAAACTTTCACAGCTTACTTTTTGACTAAAATTTTATATCAGCATTATATAATATTGGAGAAAAATTTCAAAAGAAATCTGCATCTCCATTTTTTATAAAAGTACTAATGAAAATATATTTAAATGTAGAAGGAAAATATTTGCGTTCTCCTGGAGAATTTTTAATTAAATTATAAACTTCACAGAAATATACACAAAACAGTTTAAATTCAAATAAAATGATTTAAACAGTAGTTGATTTTACAATAGAAATTCTCAACTTAATTTTCCTCTTTCCAGAGTAATGGCTTAATTTTTAATGCAAATGACTCAATCATATATAAACTTTTTAGATATATTAATCTTTTGCGGTTGAGGCCCTTTTCGCATGAGCAAACCAGCAACTCGAGATGATTTTCTGCATATTAGCGAATTTCTCACAGTGGCGCTCGAGAGTCACCTTTCGAATTGATGTATCAAACCAAGTGGTGCCTGTGACTCACGTCATGCATAAAACTTTATTTGATAAAAAGTTTACCAATATAAATGCTTAAATTTAAAATACAGTATTGAGTTTATAAAAATCGATTCGTTTTAATAAAATAAGTAATAATCCACTATTTAAGAGTCATTTATCTATAAAAATACCCATTTAATAGGAAATATTTATACATATGTAAAAGCAAGAATTAATAGAATGTAAACAGTATTTTATAAAAAATAAGGTATGTTATTAGCATGCCTGTTCAATAATTACCACATGAACAACCCATACCCGACACACACTAAGATATTAGCAAAGTTTTGATAGCCAAAATATTAAAAAGGGTTTAGTCATATGTGGCAGACTGCAGCACTACCTACAGCTCATTTAAAACCTACTTGGAAACAAATTATTTTTAAACGTATTTCTTTAAAAAAAATTAATATTTATCAGACGAAAGTACAATTCATCACTCATATAATATATGTGATGACTAGAAAAATAAAATATCAACATTATTACATACCTTGTTTGTTGCCGAATGCTCAACAACTCTTTTCAAGTGATACATGAGGTAACGTAAAGTGGCAAAATAATGTACAGGCAAATGATACAGCTACAAATACAAATATATATAAATTATAACCTCGATTTATTTTTAAATTTATATTCCAATAATAGAAATATCTATTTATAAAGGATACAGTTTTCAACTAAGTTTACTTAGCAGCAGTATTTTAACAATATTTTATAGGAATATAGATACATTGCCAAAATGAATTTTAGATTTTTCAAAAACATTTTAGCATATAAAATAAGTCAATTTTTAATTTTAGTTTTATCAACTATAACTGCATTTCTAATAAATCTTAATTGATTTATTCTGCATATATGTTTTCTACGGATACTACTTTTTTTTAACTGTACAATTTCTTAGTGTGCCTACAATTTTATAATTGATAAATTATTCAGAAAACATGTCCACCAGCAAAAGAAAAGATCAAATTAAAATTATATTGCTTTAAACATTTATCTAAATTAACAAAAAGCTACAACTGCTTAAACACTTCTTAGAAGTCGGTAGCATGCTTCTGTGTGCATGTAAAAAGGTTGAACTTTATTGATATCCCATTAATGGCTATAAGCAAAGGTAAATCTATCATTAAAAATTCTCAGAATAAGTATGTGTGTTCACTTAAAAAAGATGTTAGAATTAAAAAACCTCCAACTAGATGTAAAAAAATGGATATGCATAATTCCAAATTTACAGCTCAAATACTAATAAACTTCATTTGAACCATAACCAGATTTTAAAGTCAAGACCTGGTTATAGTATTTTTTTTTTTTTTAAGATTAAAGTGTGTTGGGTTATTAGTCTATTAGTTACCTCTCTATGGTAATTAAATTCACCTAGAAAATTTATTACTGTTATGTACAACGTAGAAACTTTAAACTATATAAAACTTTTATGACTACCGTATATACTCGCGTATAAGCTGACCCCCTAATTTTAGACCGATTTTTTGTCCAAAATCGGAAACTCGCGTATAAGCCGAGTTGTATTTTCGTACATGAAAAATTCCGATTAAAATCGGCAAATCCTCGACAAAAGAGTGAAATTTTAATTAGAAAAATAAATATTTAAGCCTAGAAATTAAAAGTTTAAAGAAAGTGGCTGGAGAAACGGCCTTCCTCGAAGTTCGTGACGATTAATCGGACTTAAAAGTATGTACAGCTCGCGATGTTCTGGTGTCTTTCAAACCTCCATCGGACTTCTTAAATTAAATCTCCCTTATTATCAAATAAAATATTTTAAACCACAAACTTAAATACCAAAATGTGCAATTTCTAATCCTTAACATCGTTTTGTAAAGATTTAAATACTTAGAAAACGTTAACTATTTTCAGTCAACATCGTTGACTACTGTCGCTATTAAATACGGATGAGCATTTTTTTTATCCATCTCGGAAGGAAATACTACTACTTTATGGATGAATATATACATCTTATTAAAATATTTATTTTTTAATTACGAGATAAATGACTTGAAAGTAGAACTTGAATTCGCCGATTAGCAATCCCGATTTTACCGCTTTAAAACCAATTCCATCCAAAATACTAATGAAACAACTATTAATATCTGTACGTAATATTATCAAGGAATAAAATCTGCATTGGGGAAATAAATTTTGTTTAATTATTGCAATCGAGCAAGAAAGACATTGACTTTAAAGTGGTATCATTCGCTACGCATGATGTCAACTTCTTAGTCTTCCATCCGAAATTCTATTAAAGTAGCGTTTACTAGCTTCATAAATTCTACAAACCAATTAAATATTTATCAAAATATATACTTTTTAATAAGTTACACTGATTATTTATGCGAGTAGTTAAATTTTGCATTACGATTACGCCGTGATGCTCAGAACGGTCTTCAGTCAGCACGTGACGCACAATCTCGATCTTGGAAACGTGTCAGGGCGATTTCAGAAGAATCCGCTAATTTCAACTTCTCTCCTTTTCCCATTTTAGGCAAATTATATTAGAAATTTTAATGACCCGCGTATAAGCCGACCCCCTACTTTTTGATGAAAATTTTGACTTAAATTTCTCGGCTTATACACGAGTATATACGGTATTATAAAAGCAAAGTTGTATGCTTTTGGTGTAAAAGAACATCTTTTGTTATGACGATTAAGGAGGAAAAGATTTTTGATCATGAAATGAAATATAGATTACTAAAATACATAAACTACATGCGAGATAAACAGAAAGTAAAAAACAGTGACTGAATTCTTACCACATGCTTGATAGATTTTAGTCTTTTAACAGGGTCATCAGTTTCACTGGCTTGTATGAATTTTGGGTACAAATATGATGTAAGTAGTGGCTCCGGCAACTTACGAAAAAATGCCTTCAAAAGACTAGAGACGATATTGACGTCATTCCAACGAGGATCTTTGATGAGATCATCATCTATGCCTTGATTGACCAAATCGGTGAGTACGCTAACAGAAGCGTTGTTTCCTGGAACCCGGTATATTCCCACTGAATCCAAACCTCTGCTCTCTACAATTTGAATGCATAGTTCAACCAGTAATGGGATATGCTAAAAAATAATAATCATGATTATAATTTCACTACTTACATAAGATTACAACTAAGGAAATACCACACATAGGTATTTTGTAAAGCTGAAACTTGAGGATTATGAGGCAATTATGCAATAATAAATACAGTCTATTACTTACAGCATCCACAGTTTAACAAAATAAATTCCTATAAGAAATCTTGCAATACGTTCTTTCGATTAATGAATGTTATGATTTGCAATCTCAAAATATTTTAAACCAATGAAATTATTAAGTATTTTAAGAAAAACTTTTTTTAAATATTAAAATTATTTTACAAAGTATTTTTTTTAATAAACAACTTTTAATATGTATTATATTATAATTAAAATATTTTCTTTTATAATTACAAAAAAAATTCCAATGCATGCAATTTTGTTGCTATTTGAACACAAGTTAAGAATTTGTAAAAACTCATTTTCAAATTATAATTTAAAAAGTACTTTTAAAATAAGTATTATTTTGTTTTATGGCCATATATTATAATAAAAAAAAACTTCATCATTAATTTCCTAATATTTTCTTAGGTTTATCAATGCTACTCAATCATTCCGAAACATAAAAAATTTATAACTATTTACTTCTATTGAAACAATTTTTTCACTTATTAAAAAATTTAAATTGAAACGTAGCAGAAAGAAACAGACAGCTCCACTTTTTTTTATTACGTTTTTTGTTTACTTATTCCTATAAAGAAAAAGATCCTCTATCGATTTGTACAAGATCCAGACGGCTATAAGCAATGGCTATAAAGATAGAAAGGAAAAAGTGCTTGTACTTTTGTATTATAAAATGCAAGAAATGTACATTGTTTTTCACTCGTCCTGAACGATTTTGAAAACTGGAGCTGCCTTGTTCTTTCACCCACGTCTTTAATTGTTATAAAAAAAGTTCATGTTGAGTTTCAAGTTTACAAAGAGCATATTATATGAACCAATGTATTTAGTAGGTATGCAACATGATGTTATGTACCAAGGCATTATAATATAAAATAATAAGCATGACAGAGGAAGAAAGTAAAAAAATTTCCAGAATAAAATTTATAACTGTCACAAGACAAAAACTAAATTAAATCTTTAAAGAATCAACAGTAAATTTATGTAATTAAAATTTATTAAAGAAGATTCAATAAGTTACCATAAGATACAGACACAAAAAATAACTAACTTCATTTGTAACTCCAGGAGGTGCATTTTCTAATTTGACTCCAAACGATGCACCTTTTGGTATATGAGAATTCATACCATGGACTTTCTTCCAGCCTTGAACCATACGATCTCGCCAGAGAACACCAATTTTCGTTAAAGCCAACTCGTCTAAAAGACAACATTTTAACTAATATTATTATAAACACACAAAAAGATTAAAAATAAGCCTAATAAAGTAAAAGTTATAACCAAAATGAACTTTGAATTATTTGTTTGAACTTAAGATGCAAAACAAACTTTCTCCAATTTTTTTTAATTGAGATATAAATTGAATATAGATTTCTATGTTGAGACGCATCTAAAACATCGAACAGAATCATAAAAACAATCTACATCCATTAAAAATAAGTGTTCAAAAAGTAGAGGTTGGAGAAAAACAAACTTTATCCACCAGACCAATCAAAATACGGCCAACAGGTCTTCCAGACCAATCAGAATACGGCCAACAGGTCTTTCAGACCAATCAGAATGCAGGCAACAGCCATTTCATGATGATTACTGGTTCTCGTCATATGACCGAAGTCAAGTATCAGGAGGCGCTGTCAATATTAGGGAGGGTGACCACCCCAGAACACGACGTGCTATTGGCATAAAAAGGGTCCCGGTTTGAAGAATAGTATCCGGCTAGCAATCAGAGGATTGTCAGTTTCAATCAAAGTGGACTTGACAAAAGACTGGGAAGTTTGTTTCAGACTGTAATAGAAACTTTAAAAAGGGGTGCATTGATGAAATATGTCTAAGTTTTCATTGTTTGGTGCAAAACCAACTTTATCCTGTCATGTTCAAAACAAAATAACTTCAATTGCATAGAAATTTATTGGTTAAAACTGACAATAATTTTTAAAAAACTAATGAAAATATTTGTTCAAGTTTTATATGCTTGTCCTAGTTAAAGTTAACAAAGATTGAATTACTATTAATCACTTCCCGAGTCCAACTATTAGTTATAAAAATACTAGAAACTTTTTTATTTAAACCAGATGATTAAACAGAAATGTCATCACTCACCACCTTGTGAAGCTCTACGTGTTTTCACGTTGGGGGAATGCTCAGATGGGTGTCGGTGACGAAACACAAGTTTTCTCACATTGTGATGCTGCCCATGAGACTTCCCTTTCTGAATCTGCTGTTCATATGCAGCCGCTTTCTCCAAAACAGATGTGTTCTTCAACCATTCAGGAAGCTATTGTTTTAAATACAAGTTGGATAGGTTTGAAAATTGAAGGGTCTAAGTGACAAAATGCCAAATTTTAAAATATGCAATGCAAATTCTGCTAGCAAGACAACACATCTAAGATATAAAAAACACTATATTTTCAATTGTAATATTTCTATAAAAAGCTCCAGGTATGAGTATTAAAAAGTTTATAATATAATAGTCATTTCAAGTAATAATTTTAGAACTTTTAATTTAAATATTTATAAATGCTTTTGCAAAAAAAAGTATTTTTAAATACAAACGTTATCTTTTTTTAGTTCATATTAGCCTGATAATTGAGAAATACTTATGCAAAGTTTTAAGCTTTATAAAAAAAATGTGGTATAAACTGGATGTTAATTACCATATTTCAATAAGTTTTATAAGTTTGGGAATTAACTTGTACCGTTCGGATGGTTAATATTCCAACCAGAATTCCTTATTAAAACCATAGCCCCACCTTCTAAAGGTTAAGTTAAGAATTTTCAAAACAATATTTTAACAATAATATAAAAATTTCAAAAATATATTCAGTAAAACTAAAAAAAATTTAATATTTTTTATTAAAAAAAAATTTTGAATGTTTTTTATTAAATAGCATATATTATTTTTAAACCTACGATAAATAAATAATACAAAAATAAGATTTTTAAACTAAAACCCAAGAGTAAATTAATAAGAAAATATTCTTATATAAGGTGATATATATAAAAGCTTACATCGGATATTTCTTTGGTGAATATCTGCAATGCTTGCAACCATTCCATCAAGTTAGTATGGCTTTCCGTTTGAACTAAGTATTCAGTACCATTCAGAAGCATTAGGCGTAAAACATGTTTTCTTTTTACATAATCATTTGCAGCTTTTGCTATACTATACTTTACATTTATCACATGCTCATCACCGGTTAATGTTCCCTAAAATACAGAAATACTTCTTCAATTGTAATGGGATAAACTAAAAAATATTTTAATTTCAGTTACAAAATTAAATTAAAAAATTGCTCCCTTAAATATTATATAAAATAATTTATTGCAATATAAATGACAATATGTTTTATAAAATAAAGTTAATTCTAAGTAACACATTTAATTTCAAACAATTGAATATTTTTTATTCAGTAAATGCTTTTGTATGTGTGTTTTATAACTATAAATGCAAATATTATCCTACTGAAGCACATGCAATTTCGAAAATAGTAAAATTGTTCCTGCTGCTTAGATTTTTAAATAATTTTTCCTATGCATGCTATGTAATATATATTATTTAATTATAAAGAGATAGGTTGTAAGATATACTTCAAACCTATGAAATAAAAAAAAGTGCAAAATTGAGTATTTTTATGAACTTAAAAATTGGATGTATTGCTCGAAATCCTTGGACATGATACCATTCACTAATCCATGACCGTCAGAGGGTTAATAAGAATTCATTGCTATACTGTAAGTAAAACCGAGTACATTCATAGAAGTCAATATTGTTAATTTTATTATTAATGGAAAAACTACATGTATATATAAATGTTATGAGCAATATAATGAAACAAGAGATATACGACAGAGAAGTGGAAGAAGTCTTTAACACAATCATTGCTCTTTACTGACAGAAAAGATTTTAAGCCATTAATAAAGGCTCTTATGCAACTTTAGAGTGTAGCATTATTAAAATAAATTATCCTATCTTTAGTCTTAAAAATAATTAACTGTTTGAATTTGATTAATTTTATGCCAAACATTTAATTTTGGCAAGGTTATTCATCCTTTAATAAAAGTATTACAAAAATCATTACAAACAAATTGTCACAGCTCTTACTAAACTGTATTACTTTTTTCAACAATACATGGACTTTTTTTTAAATTAAAAACAGGAAAATAAACTAATGAATCTGAGCATATTACTTGTAGAAATAACAGACATGCACAAAAGTTAACAAAATCTTATTTAAAAAATATTGACTTGATTTTTTTGCCGATAAAAATTTGCTCATCTGGAAGAGCATTTCACCAACACAAAATTGCAATGAAAATAGTATTCACTTTTTAGAAAAATGTTTATACAAGTCTTCACCAGTATTTGTATAACATAAATTGTAAAAACAATCATTTTATAAATATAGTACCTTTGAGGGTTCACGCCTATCTTTCAATAAGTAAAGAATATTGTGCCTCAGAATAGCCCATAAATGTCTCCAAGATCTATCACTTGAACGCTGTAATTCAATATACATGTATATTAATACTTTATAAAGGTTAAAATATAAACAGTATTATTTCTAGAAAAATTAAAATTACTTACATTATGATTTTAATGAAGTATAAAATGTCTAAATACAAAATCAAATTTTGTACACTGCATATAGTTAAAGTTGTTTGCAGTTTTAAATTATGCTAAGCACATAAAGAACATTTTGTTTCAATTACTTTAACATTTAAATATTATCAACATGCATTAATGTTTTTGTAAGAGTTAAAAATTAAACTTGTAAGTGTAGCTTACTTTGCCTTCCAATGAAACCACCTTACAGATAACCCATCCATACACAGATTTAGGCTCTTCGTTAACTTCTTGGCCTTCTTGATTAGAACAGCCATTCGTGTCCGAAATTTCAATAGGAACCAAAGCCTGTTTCACTTTAGGAGTCTACAAGAGAAAGGGAAGTTCTAGTACATTCCATAAATCATAACAAGCACATTGCTCACAGACAAACACTACAATTCTTAGAATAAATTCAAAACTTAAATAAACACTATGTTAATTGTATTTCCCAATTTTGCCAAGTAATCATTCCTGTTAAAGTGTATCACAAAAGCCTCAGAATGATTTTTTACTTTTGCGAAGCAGCTTCGTACATCTCAGCACAATATGGATTGTACTTGTAACATTTTCCATATCTTACTACTGTCTGTGGGAATTTTATCCCAATCTGCAATTTACACAGTATAACTTTAACCCTTAAGCAACAACAACCACCAACGGCCAATATTATATCAGCCTTTACGATCTTCTAATTACAAACTTGTATGATTTGAATGTAAAAAGAGCACAAAAATTTCATTGAAAGAAAGTTGTTTATTTTTTTAAATATGTTAATTTGAGAAAAGAAATTTAAATTCAAATGGAACTTTGGTATTGTTTGTGGAAAAATTTAGAACACACGGCTCACTCTACTGAAGCAAAAACTGACTTTACCCTTAAGCTTATAGCTGAAAGTAACTTGTTGATATAATATAAACATAAGAACAGACATAAAAAAAAATATTTCAGGTATTTAGGTACAAATTGGGTCGTATTAACTAAAATTAAAGCTCGAAATTTAAACAATTTTTTATACTAAGAAAAGTTACTCAACTGCTAATTTCTAACTATTTCAAATTTTGTTAATTCAGTTATTGTTTAACAAAGGCCACCTCTTTTCTATGAAACTATAGAACAAATGCATAACACTTTATTGACATAAACATATTGAAACAGACAAGATTGATTCATTGAGTTTGCTTCCCACAGTCAGATTAGTATGGTAATAAACCTATTTGATCAAAAAATATATTATTTGATACAGACTTTGTTTTTAGCAACGTAAATCATTATTTTAGCTCCATTAAATTTTTATCAAACGAAATTAAGTCTGTTTGAAAAACATACCTTAAGTTTTCACAAAATGTCTTAAAGACAAGATTACAAATGTAAGAGTGGAAAACATAATACCTTTTCACCAAAAAAGGACTTCAACTTCTGTATGCGGTAATCTTTATTAGGACTAAAATGGAAATAATTTTTGTATTACTTATTTTTTTAATTCAAAATTCAATACAAATTTTATAAACCTAAAGGAATATGTACCTAGATGCATCACAAGTTTCATCTTCTTCACTCAGATCTGATTCGACGTTCATTCGTTCACCAGCTGTAGCTCGTAGGTATGATATGCGTCGCACAATGTGGCACTCATCTGGGTCAGAAGAAACTAATGAAAATACATGAAATTAATATGATAAATAATTATAAAAATATAAACTTTCACAAAAACAGCAAAGTTCTGGATTAGAATAATAGATTGAAAAAAAGCCAAAGGGGAATATTTTTCACATTTACTAAAAATGATTTTAAAAAATTGCTTTCACATTGGTACATACTTTATGAGATATTCAACCAAAAGTTATTTTGTCTATCAAGCTTCCAGGGTTCCCACTCATTTTTAAAAATAAAAAATAAGGAGTTTTTAAGGGCTTTCTAAGTACAAAAACAAGTTTTTAAGAAGGTTAATAAGTTTATGAATACAAGATGTTTGAAAATTCAAACTTTAATTTATTTTTACCAAATAATTTTTTTATAAAAAGCTTTTAAACACATTTGTACTTACTATTTATTTATGTTCTTGAAACATTAATAATCTTTTAAGAATTTTATTTAAGTTTTTAGACCAATTTACATAACAAAGATATATATATATTAAACAATATCAATAACTAAAATAAAATTTAATAAATAATGTTACCTGGAACAGTTTTTCTTCGATGAACAACTGCAGCAACCTCAGAGTTATAGTCAGGATGGTCTAAAGCAAAATTATAAGATTAATATTATGTAAAATAACAAATCTATTGAAGGAAAGATAAAATTTGTTTAAGAAATTAAAATAAGAAGGGTAAAATACTCTAATCACTAAACATATTGCAAATGTGGCATTTTAACTATTTTGATAAAGTAGAAAAACAATAAAGACAAATAATGCATAAAACTTTTTTTTTAATATTTTTTTCACACATCTTAGCCTTTTGAAGATTAAGTTTAATTGAATTGAATTACTAATATTTTTTAAGTAATAAAATAAATAAAAGTACGTAACATAAATTACAATTTTGGCTAATAAAAAAATTATAATAGAATATAAATTTACACGAAAATTTTTAATAACAAAAATGGTCTATTTTAGAACAGTCTTTTAGTTTTCAAATAACTAAATAAACAGTTTCCAATGGTAGAAATATTACAATTAAATATCTGAATATCATATATTTAAACATGGATATCATATATTTAAACATGGATATCATATATTTAAGCCTAAATGAAAGTAACAAAAAACAAATGTATAAAGACTTTCTTCTAATTTAATAAATAAAAATTCAATTACATTTTTTTTATAAAGAAACATTTACCTGCTTCCAACTCAAGTTTTTCAGAATCATTAACACAAGTCAATGGATCTTCTGTTGGGGTTCTATTACGATTTTGATGGTCCAAGGAAGAATCATAATCGAAGCTAACAGACTGTGGATCTTCATGGATATATTGTGAATGATTCAGAGCACTGTTTTCTTTCTGATCAGAGAACCCACCCATCCTCTGCCCACTGGAATCCACAGCAGACTTATTTTCAAACTCTGCAGCGCGAGAAGACACCATGTGAACATGATTCGGCTTTGACATGCGAGACAACTCACTTCTGTACAAGTTCATCCGTTCCATGGACTCTGCTAAGAGATTACCGGACTCAAACTGGTGACGTCTTTGAGCAACAAGGTTAATAGAGGGAATATTTGGATTCTCACTAAAATCATAATCGGATGACAACGAGTTCCTTTCACCAGGGTACATCGCACCAGAAGAGCTCATGTCCTGTACATTGGTGTAACCTGAACCAACCTCTTCGACATTCACCAGCCTGTTGTTTGAGTAATAACCAGTTGGGTTGCTACACAAATAATCAGAGTCCCTATCACAGGAATGGTTACCACTACCATACCGCGGTCTCTCGCAAGGGTAGGCGGACGGAACGGCACCGGGCATCATAGCACCGCCTATCCCATGCAATGCCTCTGTAATACTAGATTCAGCCATGTTATCACAGTGTACTATGTCATCAAAATCAGACATATAGATTGGGTAGTTCAAGTTCTCCTCCGAGGAAAATGCAAAGTTAGATCCTTGCTGGTCATGGCACAAGCTGTAAAAGAGATTCGCAACCGTGTCTTTAGGAGGACCCAGCAGGTCATCATTTTCTATTTCTTTGGTATGGTGGAACAGGCCTTCGTCATCGCTGAAGCAGCCGCTTTCAAAGATGCATTTTTCCGGGGAAGGTGGATGGTATTGCTTGGTTTCGTACCCACAAGCTAAATGCGACGGACTGGACAGGTTCAGTTCTTTATTTACATCTCCAGGACCAGATTCCATGAATGCTCTCTTGGCCTCGCTTCTCTTGTCTGCCTCCTTCTCCAGGGAAGTTTTGGCTTTTCTGTGTATTCGACCTGGATAGGTGCCATAAGCCGATTGTCTGTACAGTTGGTTCGATTGCTCGGTGTCGGAACGAAATGAGGGAACAAGGTACTTGTGTTGCTTGTGCTCACGATGCACTGGTTGATATGCTGATGAGGCAAAATACTGCAAAAAAAATTATATAATATGAGAAACACCTAAAAAAATTAATTTTAAAACTGAACAAAAAAAAAATAATATAAGTTATCATTTTAACAACATTTAAATGAACGTTTAAAAAGAGCTGTTGTGTTGCCACTAAATCTTATTTTGGTTAATTGCATATTATATACCTGATTTATTTAAAAAATCAAAAAGCTATATTTTTGAAAATGAAAAAAAAAATTTGAAAGTACATTTTTAAAACTTTTGCCTTTTCTATTGTAATTTAAATACGTTTTTAACAAAAGACTACCCAACACAATTAATCTTTCCAAATACTTATGGCTTACCCTCAATGTAAACTTCATTTTAAACAGCTATTTTACAAATATATGAACTATAAATAAACAATTATGCCCCATTATGCAAAAAAAATCCATGAAAAAGTGGAAAAAATTATTTATTTCTACATAATTTATCAAAGTACAGACAACTCTCGTTATCTCGAACTCGAAGGGAAGTGTATAAAAATTCGAGATATCGAAAATTCAAGTTATCGAAAATCCTATAAAAAAGCTGTTTTGGTAAAAATAAATACTAATATACTTACACGTCTTTATTTAACATATCTTTCCAAAATAGTTTGGTGATTATTTCTATTTTTTTCGAAATCAATTATATTTTCCAAATGCACGATTGCTTGAAATGTCTCTGATGTTTTCATTTCCGGCCTCGATTCAATGAATGCACACATAGATTTTATGGAAGATAGAGCCTCTTACAAAGTTATCTTTGGAGGAGGTTAGCATTCTTCATTATCATTCTTCTTCTGAGAGTGATCTCTCATCAAATGCTGCTATAGAGAGTGCATTGCCTAAACAAAAATGAGAAGGGGTCGAGTGTCGTCTTCATATTTTAAGTGAGTTCCTTTCTGGACGGTCGGTAATGTTCCAAGAAAGTGACTCGCACTTTACCGAAAACGCCAGCTGGCTTGAGGGACAATAAATCATTAATTTTCCTTGTTGGACTGACTTTGTGTTAAAGAGGAGGGGGTACAGCTCAGGGTTATCCAGTCTGGAGACATTCAAACAAAAGGGTGAGTCACAGGTAGGAATCCAGTGTACGTATACGCTTTCAATAACGCACAATAAGAAAGAGAACCGATGAAGAAGAACGTGGCAATTACATATATGTTAAAGGTTCTTTAAAATCCGTAGTTTTGAGAGGAAAACAGAATTTTGAGTTGTGAGGAAACTTCGAGTTATCAAAAATAACGACGAAAAACTTCGAATTAAAGAGATAAAATTACATTAAATAAGTAATGAAGGTGCAAGGAAATCGATTTTTTTCGAGATATCGAAAAATTTGAGTTATCGAAGTTCGAGTTATCGAGAGTCTACTGTAATATGTTTATGTAAAAATAAGTAGAAAATATAAAGCAACAAAATTGTAAATAAATAGAATAAATTTCTAATTTCTTAAATTTATAATATATAAAAATAAGGCTATATAACATATAAAAGTCTTTAAATATATTAAACTTACTAGCTGTAAGATATCATCTTCTTTAGGAACAACTAAAAGCCTCAGAGTCTGACCACTATAAAAAGAAATAGTTCTTTAAATATGCAAACAATATTTGTAATAACACTTTAAAACAAAACTTTTTGGTTTCATTTTAATCTATTCATTGTAATTTTTTCAGTTTGATAAAGTTATTGACACTTGAAGTATCTTTAGAATATAGTTATAAAATGTTTGCTCGCAATGGCAGCACTTTTAATTTATTATGAAATACTAGATATAGATAATAAAACATAATTTATCCTTTATGGCATGAAGTAAAAATGCAAATGAAAGCAAAAATCATGTCAATTGGAAAACCAAAAAAATATAAGCATAACAACAAAAAATTATAACCTCTAAAAAAAAAATACTGCTTTACTGTCAGGAGTTAAGACTCCAAGAAGGGTTGGTAGTAAGGAAAGCTACAAATGAATTGGAGATTTCCTTTTATCAGCCAACTGAAATTATATCCGCCTAAAAGGCCACCCACCACATCTACTTCCCCCCCCCCCCCCCCCCCCCCCAGAATTTAGTAAAATCATCTGCTTTTACAGCAGCCGCCATACAACAAAATTCTGTGGGAGAATATTCTCATTACAGTAGGACAGTAGTTTTATAGTTAAAAAGAATTTTTAGAAATGTAAAAACAATTATAGAAAAACTTAAATAGTGAATAAGATTATTTAACAGATCACAATATTGTGTTAGATATGCGATATGTTCTAAAATCTGTTAACACATCACAATATGTTATTTGTTAACAGATTTTAAACATAAAATGTATAAAATAATATTAAAACTACACATGAAACCCTTAATTTAACTCTCTCTTGTTGAATATATGTAGAGTTTTACCTTTCAAATGTTAACTATATAACATTAGTGTTAAATTATAACAAGTTTTAAATATATAACAAATGTTATCTATATAACTAATGTTAAATATATAACATTAATTTTAATGTTAAATATATAACACTAAAAACGTAAATATTTCGGTAAGAGAGTGAAAAGGTTGCAACACATATTTAATATATATATATATGTGTGTGTGTGTCTATTGTAACACATACATTATATTACATTATTTTACATTATTTTATACATTTATTTTTTTTAATCCAAAATCACAGAACACTCAGAAAGTTAATAAACATGTCAATAATCAATACCATACAATCTTATTCCTCAATATATTTTACAATATGTACCAACAAAAGAAGCTAATAACATTTTGTATTTACAGTTTTTTAATTACCTTTTTAGAATCAAGTGTATAATATCCGAATATGATTTCCCTGATAGAGGATGGTTGTTAATTGCAATGATTCGGTCCCCTTTATTCAACCCGGCATTGTGAGCTGGACTATCCTCCTTCACTTCTCTTATAAATATAGTGTCCATGGGCTTGTTTTTGTATTCGGCTTTCCATTGTGCTGAAAACGAATTGTTAACATAAAGGTATCAATAACATACCTGCCAACATGTCAAAAATCACTTGTGTACATTTTCCCTCACCCCCCTCAACAAATCTGCATAAATTAATCGGTTACAATTGAAAAAGTGGTAGTTTAATTGATGTCAAATATGAAAATTAACTATCTGTTATACAAATCAACTAACCAACTTTACTCAAAAAACAAATAACATTTTAGCAGAAAAAGTGAAAAAGCATTGTGAGGAGACAACATTTATAACACAATACAGTATAAAAACTAAATAACATATTACTCGAAAATATTTGTGATTTTCACAATTCTAGAGACTATTTTGATTGTCAAAATAGTACAGGTTTAAAAAAAATACAGAATCCCTTGAAAACCTTACATGCAATATAGTTAAAATCTGTATACTGTAATAGGTACTATGCAATGATAAAAAATGAACATTCATACACTTTGAAGCATTTAAAAAATATATAGTAAAAAGGTCGTCTAAATATCGAGATTAGTAGAAAATGAATATTTACCTTCGATGGAAGTGTCTTCCTTAGACCCTTGCTTTTTCTGAAAATAATTCACAGTAAGATTAAAGAAATTATAGCTTACATAATTGCAACTTACTTGAACTGATATAGACAAAAATAGTTTCATTACTTAATTTAGTTTTCAAACAAAGGCTACATTTCCTGACATTCCAGTATTTCTATAGTGTTACAAGTTTGTATATTTTTGGCAATACTTTATTACTTTTTACTACATTTTAGACTTTATTATTATTACACCAGAACATAAAAACAAAATCAAAATTTTCTGGAAAAAAATATTTTTAATTATATTTATTATTTTTTAATGTATTTTTATTGTATTATCTATAATTTTAGTAATAAGTTATAATTAACATTAATAAAAGTTGTTAAATTGCCATTTCATACATAAAGACACTTTTAGTTGAACCACTTTTAACTGTATTAACATTTAAATATGAAAAATATTTCATTTGACCTTAAACACAAGTAATATGCAAGATTGTGGAAAAATTATCAATAATATAATACATGGTGGCAACAAAATTCTAGAAAAAAAGTTCCCTGATATTTCCCTGATGGTTTATTATTAGACTTTGAGGCTCACAAAAATGTCCCTGATTTTACAATTACAATAAGAAATGTTGTGAAACATGCTTTGTGTAGAAACAAAGTATCCATGCCACAGTAAATATATTGCATTATACATGAAAAGTTATAAGCAACACTTATTGTTAGTTAAAATAATAATTTATGATACAATACAAATTATACAATTGCGACAGGCATAATAGTAATTAAACATGTTCTCTGGAAGCAGTGAATGCAAAAAAGCAAGTTTTCTAATTATTTCTTTTGGAGATAATTTTAAATGTTGTATATGTTTCATATTTCCTATTCCAATCTTCAATCAATTGCATATTCATTCATTAGCCCCTCACATGTTGCTTACAATTTAAAGTCCAACACACTTTGCTTTTGCTTCTCCCTCCAGCAGTAGTTCACATTTTTACAAAAATAAAACATGAAAACATGCATAACTATGCTTTTTTCTAAATTCTTTTTCAGAACTAGAAGGAAATATTGACAACTAAACTACCCACAATAAAAGGCATAAAAGATGATAATTGCCATTTTAATGATCCAAATTTGAAAAACTCCCTGATTATTTTGTGAAATTTTGAAAAATTCCGACACATCACTGATATTTCCAGAATAAAAAAATTCCATGATAATTCCCTGATTTCCCAGGTTATATGACCACCCTGTAATAATGCACAGGTAACTCACTTTTCCTGAGCTTAAACTGGTAGGCGGATAAACGATGAAATGACGTAATGTGAAACCAAATCCACTCTTATCCTTCACTAAGGTAACAGATCGAGGATGAGACTTATCATCAGTCTCTGGAGTAAATCTTCTGCAGCCAACAATAGCATTTGAAGGGTCCTTGAAAGCAACAGTTTTTATTAGCAAAACATACAGAAGACAAGAGATACAGAAATTTACATAAATACACAAAAGTTTTTCAAATTCAGATCAAATTTTTAAATATGGAAAATCTTTCAATTAATTAAAAGTTTCATTTTTAATCCTCCAAAAAATTAAACAATATTTTTTTAATTATCTTTTAATTAAAATTTTATAAACTTGAGAAATTAAAATTTTCAAAGTTTAAATTCATATTTGAAATGCTAAGAACAAGAATTAAAAAATTAATTTCATTTATAATTCCCGTCTAATTCTAATTTTTGTCAATTTTTTTAATTATTATTTCTAAAACAATTTTTTTTTTGGTATAACTTGACATTTTAAAAGAGTAAAATTAAATTTCAATTATATTTTTTAATACAAAACATTATATACTTCTGTAAATAAATATTCAAATATCATTAATTAAAGAAAATTATAGGTGGTTTTATCTACAGTAAGAAATTATTAAGGAGAAGGTCTCTACTGAACCGTGACAGAGCTAGCAGTAGTCAATGTCAAGAATGAAGTTTCTCCCATCAAGCCACTCTTAACAGTCTACTCCAGATAAGTTATAAATATAGCAAGCTATTTTTAAAAATACATCAATAACTCACTGGCTTTTAAAGCTTTCTTTATGGCATTTAAGAAAACAAATTCCCCCCACTTGGTACTAACCTTAAAGTAAAACCAAACATTTTCAGATATGTGGAATCAAACATTCATGTTGTTTGTGCAACTTAGATCTTAAAATTTAAACTACCTAAGTTATAATTTCTTAGCAAATTTGAATTTAAAAAATAGTGTTAAGTATACTTTTAAGTTCTAAGTTGTTGTTTTTTTAATAAAAATATTTTAGAATTTAGTAAGTAATAAAAATTACAAGTTAAAATAATAAAAGTATAATAATTTTTTTATAAAGTTAAGTTTTATATATATGTTTTTAAACAGTATTTAAAATAAATTTATCCGCGAAAACAATCTTGACATTGATTAATTGGTATTTAAATTAACAATCACTATATGATGATTCAAAAGACAGTATAATTGTAAAATAAAAAATGACAATTGCCAAGTACTTAGCAACTTAAAGTATATATTTAGAAATTTTATATATAAATAGAATACACATACCATGAAAATTCATTGAACAGAGTTCGTCAATAACCTCTGAATATCAGTAAAAATATAACTGTTTCACTCTTATTCCAAAACATAAATGGAAGCATGATTTAAAACCTTTACACTTTTAACCTATAAATATAAAATTTATAAGAGCAAACATTTATTGGCATTCAACAATATTAAAAAATAACAAAATATAGTACTACTATCTTTAAGCTATGACAGTTTTTTTATTTTTGAGAAATGCAATTAGAACCATAATAAGAATCAGTATTATCACTAAAATGAAAAAATCGAATTTAAAGGAAACCAACTTTCAAAATTAAATTTCAATGAAAAATGATTGAATTTTGTTTAAACAGAAATTATTTTAAGAAAATTCATAGTAAATGGTTACCTCCTATACAAGGACAATTTAGAAAAATTAAGGGATCGTGTTAATTGTACAGTATTAGGAAGAAGGAAACCCACAAATTAATCAAATTTTATCATGAAATAAAAAATATATAATTTCAACAAATATATTTAAAATTTGTACTATAAAAAAAAAATTTAGATTACTAAAAAAAATTTAAAGTCAGAAGCACACAAGTATAATAAAATACAAATAATTACTTTTATTCTCAATGTTAGAAAAATAACCCACAATCATTTATAAAACTTTGCATTTTATTTAGACAACAATTGAATAGCCCTCAATGCAACTAAATAAATTTAGAGCGTTTGTGTTGTCTTGAAGAAAATTGAAGTAGGTTATTGACTTTTTTTTAATACAACAGTGTTTATTCATGTCTTATTTCAGGTGCTACTACAAATTGAAATTTTTGGAAATGGAGTCATTTTAATAACTAAAATGTGAACCACGGATATATGAAAATTTCAGTTCTCTTATTGTTTTCTTTGTGCTTCTGCTTTCAAAACGAGTTAAAACAGGTTTTTCTGCATTTTGCATGGTAATGATTTTTCTGAGCAAGAAGTTTCTCACTTATTTATGAATGTAGTGTAATTTTTATCTTATTTGAATGTCTCTTTCAAACTTGGATTGCATTTGTCATGTACTTGTTTAACAGCAGAAGTAAATGTTGTTAAAATTTTACCAAAATCAGTATTATTTTGATAGAGAAGAAGGAATATCTACAACGTTTATTTACTACTTGTGTTGAATAAATAGCAATTTACTTTTCACTAAAAATTGTTTAGAGGATATAAGCAGTAAGCTTTGCTGATGGTAAAATACAATTTTAAAATTTAATCTTTAATTTCAATAAAAATATTCTAAAATAACTTTATTATTAAAAACAAAATAATTGTTATGCCTTTAATAATATGAAATTAAAATATCATTAAATGAAATATTTTTATGATAAGACAAAGGCACAATGGATTGTCATGATTAAATTAAAAAAATTGCTTATAGTGGTAATGGTTATGTGTTAACTAAGATTACAAATTCTATTTGAGAAGAATTTAAATTTTCAGTAATAGTAATAACCAAAATGAAGTAAATATCATATATAAATTCAGTTAGTATATATATTCGATTGTTCTTGTATCTTTTATGACTATTCGTTCAGTCATTTAAGTTAGACAAACACAGACAAAAAGCATCACATTGATTACTGAATGAATGGGACATAAAACAGTAAAAGAAGTTGTTTAAAGTATTTATAGAATTATGCGTTAAGTGAATCCGATTTGTTAACTTAGAATTAAGAAGGTAAGGGTAAAAAGTAAGAAACATGTTCTTAGGGAAAGGTGGGGTGAAATGGATATATTGCAAATTAAATATAAATTACACATTGTTAAACTTATGATCTCGTTCTTTTTTTTTTAAACAACACTTCGCTTATGTAATAAATTTCAGCAAAATATTTAAATTTCTGGGTAATTTAAATCCATTCTAAAATTTTATTTATTTGAGTTTACAAAACAACTTGTAATAGAGTGAAAACTTCTATATATAAACTAGAAAAGACGAATTATTTAACAATATTTCTGGATGATTTTGTATAAAAACGAATCCTTTTAAAACGTTATGATGAAAAAATTAGGGGAAAAAATTTAACTTATTTAGTTTGTTTCAATGGTTTACAAGGTGGGGTAAAATTGACAATTGCATTATTAATACTAAAAAAATAGATAATTTGAAAAAACATAATAAATTTTTTAAAAAATGCAATATTTTACAAAAATATTATTTCGAAGCTTATAAATGACAAGAATTATCTACAATATATTTAACACTGTTTATATGTCAATATATACATTTGATTCTACTGACTTTAAAGAAAGCTACAAGTTGTAAAATGGGTAAAAAGGAAAGAATATATTTATTACATGCCACTACTGTTCCCTATTTAAAGTCGTATATATTATTTTCCTAATTATTTATGATTTAACATACTTTTGTATTGTCCAAAATATGCTATTGCAGTCTCCCTCTTTCTAAGTTTAACATACAACGAGTACAGAAGAAATTTTACAGATTTTGCCACTACTGTCGGCTTTGAGATTTGCTTTTTGAGGAACAGACTTATAAATTTAATCACTCACTACCCTGTAGTTAATTATTTCCAAAACACTTAAATATTTTTTAAATATGGTAAAATAAGTATGTAAGAAAATTTGTTTGATGTTGAAATGTCTAAAATTAATATTTTAAAGTATTGTCACATCTGTTCCTATAGCAGTCACTCCTATCCCTTTATTCTCGAAAAATATTGAAGTTTAGCACATGCGAGAGATTAAAAAGTATTTTATTTTCTTATTTAAAAGACCATTTAAGCAAATAAATAATTCCCTTAACATATTTTATCTTAAAACCTTTACCCAGGAGGACAATTGTGACATGATTTTACAAAATACTTTATAAAATCAGGTTTTTAAAAAATACCACTGTTGAAAGTTCATGCAGGAATGTTGTATGATATTTTGAACATAATCGTATCTCTCCATAGAAAAAAAATATTAAAAATTCATCTTTTCTAAGACCCCAAATCATAGAGTGTAAATTTACACTTCAGGGAGAATAACTCACATATTTTGTGATAAATAGCACTAAAAAATTTACAGGTTATGGTTTAGTGTGCAAAAAAACTACTAAGGATGGTCCAGGTTGTGACATATTTCTAAAACTGGAATGTGTCTAATCAGTAAAGTGACCAAAAATAACATTTAGCCAAATATATTAAAGAGGTGATTGCGTGAAATAAAAGTAACACATTTTCCTTCTGAAAAAATATTATATTTTATAAGCAGACAGTGAAAGTAATCTTTAAGTAATAGTGGTATAAATAAATGTAAAAAAAAATTTAACGAAATAATTTATTGGAGGTTTAACCATAATTTCCTCCTTTGATCAGTCCCCGACATATTTATGCGATCGAGAATGGTCTTATTTTTTGTTATTTTCAGCATGTAAAGGAACTGATTTTCCAGAAATTTGGGTTGTGGCAGGTCCGATTTTCCTGAATTTTAATTTGTGAAGGTGGCGAAAATGGTTCTAAATTTAAGTTGGATGTACCCCTTCCTTTAAACTCCAATGTCACATCTCAGGTGACAAAGTAATGTAATGTTCATTCATTTAACTGTTCTTCAAAATAAACAAGACCAACGAGTTTTTCAGTTAAAAAAAATTTCTCTAGTTTGCAATTTGTTCTCTCCCAAACTACAAAACATTACTTTTGTCATCTAGGAACACTAAAGATTTAAGGGTAAAAACCGAAAATGAAGGCAATTGTTCAGTAAAAAGAATAGAAATGTCAAAGCATTCTCGTAGTAAATTGTTAAAATGAATTTAATCTCAAGGTCTAGGGTGGGGCTCGGCACTCCCACCCTGGCAATGTCACTGTATCTAAAATATGGACTTATAAGCATAAATTCTTTGTTGTAAATATATTCATAGAAATATATGACTAAACAAAGCCTCCCCAATGCAAAGTTTAGATCTAAATAAATTACTAACTATATATTTAATTAACAAAAACATGAACAAATTTGAATTGAAAAAAATAGTATAAATTGTCCTGCCTATTGACTGTCAATAGAAATTTTTGTAATCGTTAAAAAATGCATTTTGCATGAATCATATGGAACTCCATCTTCAAAACAATCTATCAAGGAGTGCCAATACATTAATCGCCATTAAGTTAACCAATAAGATCCTTCACTGAATGACACAGCGATCTATAAATTTCAATACAATAATAGTATTTTGGCTTGGAAAGCAAAATGTAAATAATTTTAACGCAAACGTTAAAGAAAATTTTCAAGTTCATACGTAATGACATTTGTATATGAGCAAATTTTTTGCAACATTGCAAAAGCTGATGTTTAACACTGCCTTTGTTAAGCGAAGTCATCATATTTTAAGCATATAAAAATCACAAAACATGTAAACAATAAGAAATAATACAATGACAAAAAGATTTTTATAGAAATCAACGGATACATACGCACGGAAAAGGTAGAGCTTATATCAGATTTATACTACGATCGGAATATACGCCTTTTAAGAAGTTATAATATTAGGCTTCAAGAATCCAACAAAATAATCAGACACTTTAAAGTAGATTTTAATCGTCACGCTTACATAAACATTAATTAAAATCTCTGGTTTAGCAAAAAACAGATAGGCGACATTTAAATGATACGATCACAGTTAATGCAGACTCTACAGGTTTTAGAAACTTTGACATTTCTTGAATTGATTCGAGTTCGACGAGAAATAAAACTTGAATGTATCTGAAATAGGAAATGTAATATATTGACTGAAACCATTTTGCATTATTTTTTCTAGTCAGGAGCCATTTCCAAGTACACGGAACTTGGCGTAGAGAGATAACATATGACGTCATTTCGTGTTATTTAACATTTGTTAGATATATGATTAGTTAGGAGTGATCACGTGATTTTTGTTCCCCAATCATAAAGGCTAATTGATCATTTACTATTATTTATTTCACAAACTTTTAGCCTCAAACACAGAGCTTGTTAATAACGTTCAACAAAAACGTTAACAAAACCAAACCAAACTGTTCCTTTCGTAACGTTATTATACCTTGAATTTAGATCAAATAAGTTGGCAACCCTAACGACACAACAAAGTAATGGTTGGTAAATGAATCGGCGAATTTTAGGCGTTTGTTCTAACATCTTTTAAACTGTCAGTATATAATCGGTTAATTCAAGACCTATCTATCTGTCAAAATGGTTTGTTCATTTCTTTGTTTTAAAACTTGCATTTTATCTCTAATCTCGTGTGTACTGGAAATATTTGAAAAATAGTGTTTGCAAATGTCTGAAAACTCATACTTTTTATTCACGTTCAATTAAATATTCATTGTTAAATTTTACTGATAAAATATGCATTTAATTTTTGTTTCCATTTCTTTGATGAAGAATATTCAATCTTTTCATATTCCATATTCAAATGTTAATTCTTGTTCGATTAGTATGATTGATCATCAAGGATACCGTAAATCATTTGCTCACCAATCTGTATTCGTCACGGATTTTTCCGCATTAAAAATACTTTTCATTAAAATTTTTTATTCATCTGGAAATTTGGAGAGTATGGTTTTTGACAATGAATACTACTTAACTTTCATAAGTGTTGTTTTTTTCCTGTGACTAAATATACTGGCATTATTGTATCGATTTAATGTTATGATCCGATAAATCTCAACTTCACACAATTTTGAACAGGTGCTTTATGTGCCAAAGTGTCGCCAAGCAGGCAGGCACACTTACGGTAACCATCCCAAATTGGGAAGCAGATGTAGTATTGCACTGCATTTGGCGCACAAGTTGTTGGGAGGATAGAAGCGATAAATTTATAGTATGGCAAATAGTTTGGAAAATACCTGACATTATTGGTATTTTCGAAAGATAATGGAGGAGGGAAGATCAGGCAATGGTGCATTAACGCAAAAAGAGGTATTCGGCGCAATGCATTTTGGGAAGCAGATAAAAGTTTAATTTTCAGTGATAACAGGTTTAGAGAGAGAGGGGGCGAAAAGCTGTCTGCAAATACAACCAGTTTGTGTTTTCAGACGCCTCACTCCCATTGGACGTCGTTCTCTGTGTTGTTATCTACGTCCCACAATGCCTAGAACTTTGTTAAGCGCAGACTTTGAAAACCGGTCGTCAATACTTCATATTCAGGCTGGAAGGAAGTCTTCTTCTTCCCCCTTCCTGGTATTTTCCGATTCTTGTGGCGGCTTTCAATCTGCCAACCCTATGACGTAATCGTGCTGCGTTACCGGAACTATTTTTAACGGTAATTTCGAATGAAAGTGGAATAATACAACAAAATAGTTAAAAACAGTTGCATAAAACTTCATAATAAATTCTACAATTTAGCGACACAAATCGAAAAAAACATTTTGGCGACTTTTTTGTCGACAAACGCGTCAAATGTCCTATACTACATCTGTTTCAAAATTTAAATGTGAACACACATGGAGATGCTATTCACATTACCTAAAACAAGGATACAAAATAAAGTGGTTGAGAGGCACTCTTGGCAAAGCAATTTTGGGTTAATTCCTAGTGTAATGTTATTTCACGACAATTAGTGAGCAATAAATTTTGGCAACCCTATTTCTAGCAGTATCATGATGTATGGCAACCCTACTATTTTTTTTTCCTCGAACTGTTTTACATTGTTTGCCAATGCCTTGGCGCCAATTTTCAGAATTGCGCAAAGGCTCTGTACACTAGGAATTTACCCAATTTTGGATTGCCGTCTTAGTTGACAAAATGTCTAGGGCTACAATATCAAAATCCATATGTGTGCTACATAAAGAGTTGAACCAGTTTCAAGCCCTAAATGAGATTATAAGACCAAAAAAGAGATCATATACAACTTATTGTACACTTATGTCAAAATTTAGACCTAAAACTGTTATCTCTGTCATTTTAGAGAATATTTTTGAATTATTGCTTAATATTAAAACTTATAAACTATTTAGATGCTTAGACGGAATGTCCCTTATACATAAATTTGGATTAACTTGTTTATACGACTCTGTGTGGCGATGTTTTCATTTGGCTTCAGAAATGTGCTATCAAAAGCAAACTACTTGAAGAAGAATTATTTAGAAAAATATGAATGAAAGTCTTCACACAATTTTATGAATATCAAATTTACAATTTATAAGCTTCGTGGTGAATGTCAAACATCGAGTTTTGTTTATAAATTAACATTTTTCTATGCAAAATGGAATATTCTATAAATTTTTAGTTTAAAAATAAATGGGGGAGCTCCTTCCCTATTTATAAACAAATAAAAGCCTTAAATTCGTTATAATTTAAAGATTTATTTTTGATAACAGTTGCATATTGGGGGATTACAGTTGTGTATGAACAGATTGGCCGTGGGCCACTTGCCTGGAGCCCCGACGACAGTAATAGACGAGTTGCCATACTTTCGCACTGAGTGTGTGCAATATCTGTATTTTTTACATTGTTCGGGAAGTTCATGTCTCTAGAGTACCAACTCACATATTGAAGTGACCAATTACTTTTGCAGTCAAGTTATTTTTGAATTAAATCACAATAAAATTAAACACAGAGGAAAACTAATTAAAGTTCCAAAATTTTATGTTCTATGTGCCATCAGGAACAGCCCTTTCATACAACTTTAGTTTGACTCAATTAAATTAAACTTTATATATTTTTCTCATATTTGATTTTTAATTTAATTATTAACATAGTGTAAAAGTTCACAGTAGAAAATATTTTAAATTAAATTTCTGTTAAATCATGCTAATGCTCAGCCTAATGTGACATCATGGAAATTTAGCCATCTCCGTATTACTTTTGGTGATCAACAGAAAAGATCACAAAGCAAGGTGATATAAACAAGCTGCTCCCTCAAGTTCAACCAAAGTTGTTGGAAAAATTGAAATTTTTTTTAATTGCAGAAATATTTCCTACTCATAAGTAACAATTGATTCTAACCTTAAAATATGAAGATACAAAAACAAAAAATACAGACATCAAAATTTTAACTTAATTGCAATACTTTAATTACCCTAGACTAACTGTATGTTCTTGTTTAGCTGGGCCCTCGAGAGCCAAGCTTGAGTAAAACAAAACACCGATTATGTCAGTATGTATTATATCCCCCAAAAAAACTTTAGAAAAGTAAAAAACGCTAAGCCCCCCCCCCCCCCCCCCCCAAAAAAATCTTCGAAACTGTGGCTAAAAAAGTTGTGATATGAAAAACAAACAAGCCAAGAGCTCAAGCGTGCACACCCGCTCACTAGCCTTTTCCCGGAAAAAAACTGCGCTTTCTTTTCTTAGCTCGATTAAAATTTTATACACACATAAATTTAATTTTTAATCGAGCTAAGAAAAGAAAGCGCAGTTTTTTTCCGGGAAAAGGCTAGTGAGCGGGTGTGCACGCTTGAGCTCTTGGCTTGTTTGTTTTTCATATCACAACTTTTTTAGCCACAGTTTCGAAGATTTTTTTTTGGGGGGGGGGGCTTAGCGTTTTTTACTTTTCTAAAGTTTTTTTGGGGGATATCAGTCCTTTTTTTCAACCCACCATTTGGAGGATGTCAGACCAATCACCATTTAAACTTTTTAAAAATTACTATTTGTTTTCCCATGTCATTAGTAAAATCCGATTATTCAAGGAATAATTAATCACACGCGAAGTATTAAAAGATAAATATGACCTCGCTTCCTCCTCCCCGAGCCCCACATGCACACTACTTCTTTCAGCTTGAAATGGTTACTGTTGAGATGTTTCACCCTTCTCCCGCGGAAGAACGATAGGGGAAATTTTTCAATGTTCTTATTTATTTCAAATGCTTCCATCTTCATTAATAATTGTCCAAGTTACATGACAATTGATCGATCGATTAAAAGGATTTTTAATCTATCGGGTGGTATAATTTTTATTTTGTAGAGCGTATTATTTAACGATAATTTTAACTTTTATTAAGCCGCTCTAAAACATAATCTTCTTTGGCGCCCGCCTAGTGAAGGGATTTCATATTTAGATAAAAATCGCCTGACGGCGTAAAAATTTGGCTTAAATTATTTAATAACTTTTTTAGCTAATTAAATATATTAATAATTAATATTATAAAATAAAAGTAACATGTGACCTTAGTGATGCCATAAAGCTATCATATAAGCTATTAATCAGAAAAATCGGTTGAAAATTGTAGTGTCTAGGGCGTTTGACAAATTTGGGCTTCATAATTTGAAAAAGTGACAAATCGACTAACTTTACGCAAATTAAAAAACTCCGTATCTCCGTTAATTTTCAATTAAAAAAAAATATTCTTGTATTAAATTAAAGGTTTTACAGATACGGTTTCACCAATACTGGTTTTATTTTTTTACGAAATGTAGTGTGGCTTCTGGAATATATTTTACGGACGCACTTTAACATTATAAGTTGTGCGGAGTAGAGATAAGCTCTACCGGTCGGGCGTTCGTTTCTTGTTGGCTGCTTTGACGAGTTGGCGTTATTTCTTCTTTTTTTGGCTTAGCTTTGCGAACCCGACCGGGTCGCTTGATAGATAATATCTAAAATTTGGAAAGGTCTTACTTGGAAGTTATAGCCTCAGAATCCAAATTATGCATATGCATATAAAGTTATTGGACAGATTTATTGTATTTTCCGAATAGCGTTTTTTACTTTTCTAAAGTTTTTTTGGGGGATATCAGTCCTTTTTTTCAACCCACCATTTGGAGGATGTCAGACCAATCACCATTTAAACTTTTTAAAAATTACTATTTGTTTTCCCATGTCATTAGTAAAATCCGATTATTCAAGGAATAATTAATCACACGCGAAGTATTAAAAGATAAATATGACCTCGCTTCCTCCTCCCCGAGCCCCACATGCACACTACTTCTTTCAGCTTGAAATGGTTACTGTTGAGATGTTTCACCCTTCTCCCGCGGAAGAACGATAGGGGAAATTTTTCAATGTTCTTATTTATTTCAAATGCTTCCATCTTCATTAATAATTGTCCAAGTTACATGACAATTGATCGATCGATTAAAAGGATTTTTAATCTATCGGGTGGTATAATTTTTATTTTGTAGAGCGTATTATTTAACGATAATTTTAACTTTTATTAAGCCGCTCTAAAACATAATCTTCTTTGGCGCCCGCCTAGTGAAGGGATTTCATATTTAGATAAAAATCGCCTGACGGCGTAAAAATTTGGCTTAAATTATTTAATAACTTTTTTAGCTAATTAAATATATTAATAATTAATATTATAAAATAAAAGTAACATGTGACCTTAGTGATGCCATAAAGCTATCATATAAGCTATTAATCAGAAAAATCGGTTGAAAATTGTAGTGTCTAGGGCGTTTGACAAATTTGGGCTTCATAATTTGAAAAAGTGACAAATCGACTAACTTTACGCAAATTAAAAAACTCCGTATCTCCGTTAATTTTCAATTAAAAAAAAATATTCTTGTATTAAATTAAAGGTTTTACAGATACGGTTTCACCAATACTGGTTTTATTTTTTTACGAAATGTAGTGTGGCTTCTGGAATATATTTTACGGACGCACTTTAACATTATAAGTTGTGCGGAGTAGAGATAAGCTCTACCGGTCGGGCGTTCGTTTCTTGTTGGCTGCTTTGACGAGTTGGCGTTATTTCTTCTTTTTTTGGCTTAGCTTTGCGAACCCGACCGGGTCGCTTGATAGATAATATCTAAAATTTGGAAAGGTCTTACTTGGAAGTTATAGCCTCAGAATCCAAATTATGCATATGCATATAAAGTTATTGGACAGATTTATTGTATTTCCCGAATAGCGTTTTTTACTTTTCTAAAGTTTTTTTGGGGGATATCAGTCCTTTTTTTCAACCCACCATTTGGAGGATGTCAGACCAATCACCATTTAAACTTTTTAAAAATTACTATTTGTTTTCCCATGTCATTAGTAAAATCCGATTATTCAAGGAATAATTAATCACACGCGAAGTATTAAAAGATAAATATGACCTCGCTTCCTCCTCCCCGAGCCCCACATGCACACTACTTCTTTCAGCTTGAAATGGTTACTGTTGAGATGTTTCACCCTTCTCCCGCGGAAGAACGATAGGGGAAATTTTTCAATGTTCTTATTTATTTCAAATGCTTCCATCTTCATTAATAATTGTCCAAGTTACATGACAATTGATCGATCGATTAAAAGGATTTTTAATCTATCGGGTGGTATAATTTTTATTTTGTAGAGCGTATTATTTAACGATAATTTTAACTTTTATTAAGCCGCTCTAAAACATAATCTTCTTTGGCGCCCGCCTAGTGAAGGGATTTCATATTTAGATAAAAATCGCCTGACGGCGTAAAAATTTGGCTTAAATTATTTAATAACTTTTTTAGCTAATTAAATATATTAATAATTAATATTATAAAATAAAAGTAACATGTGACCTTAGTGATGCCATAAAGCTATCATATAAGCTATTAATCAGAAAAATCGGTTGAAAATTGTAGTGTCTAGGGCGTTTGACAAATTTGGGCTTCATAATTTGAAAAAGTGACAAATCGACTAACTTTACGCAAATTAAAAAACTCCGTATCTCCGTTAATTTTCAATTAAAAAAAAATATTCTTGTATTAAATTAAAGGTTTTACAGATACGGTTTCACCAATACTGGTTTTATTTTTTTACGAAATGTAGTGTGGCTTCTGGAATATATTTTACGGACGCACTTTAACATTATAAGTTGTGCGGAGTAGAGATAAGCTCTACCGGTCGGGCGTTCGTTTCTTGTTGGCTGCTTTGACGAGTTGGCGTTATTTCTTCTTTTTTTGGCTTAGCTTTGCGAACCCGACCGGGTCGCTTGATAGATAATATCTAAAATTTGGAAAGGTCTTACTTGGAAGTTATAGCCTCAGAATCCAAATTATGCATATGCATATAAAGTTATTGGACAGATTTATTGTATTTTCCGAATAGCGTTTTTTACTTTTCTAAAGTTTTTTTGGGGGATATCAGTCCTTTTTTTCAACCCACCATTTGGAGGATGTCAGACCAATCACCATTTAAACTTTTTAAAAATTACTATTTGTTTTCCCATGTCATTAGTAAAATCCGATTATTCAAGGAATAATTAATCACACGCGAAGTATTAAAAGATAAATATGACCTCGCTTCCTCCTCCCCGAGCCCCACATGCACACTACTTCTTTCAGCTTGAAATGGTTACTGTTGAGATGTTTCACCCTTCTCCCGCGGAAGAACGATAGGGGAAATTTTTCAATGTTCTTATTTATTTCAAATGCTTCCATCTTCATTAATAATTGTCCAAGTTACATGACAATTGATCGATCGATTAAAAGGATTTTTAATCTATCGGGTGGTATAATTTTTATTTTGTAGAGCGTATTATTTAACGATAATTTTAACTTTTATTAAGCCGCTCTAAAACATAATCTTCTTTGGCGCCCGCCTAGTGAAGGGATTTCATATTTAGATAAAAATCGCCTGACGGCGTAAAAATTTGGCTTAAATTATTTAATAACTTTTTTAGCTAATTAAATATATTAATAATTAATATTATAAAATAAAAGTAACATGTGACCTTAGTGATGCCATAAAGCTATCATATAAGCTATTAATCAGAAAAATCGGTTGAAAATTGTAGTGTCTAGGGCGTTTGACAAATTTGGGCTTCATAATTTGAAAAAGTGACAAATCGACTAACTTTACGCAAATTAAAAAACTCCGTATCTCCGTTAATTTTCAATTAAAAAAAAATATTCTTGTATTAAATTAAAGGTTTTACAGATACGGTTTCACCAATACTGGTTTTATTTTTTTACGAAATGTAGTGTGGCTTCTGGAATATATTTTACGGACGCACTTTAACATTATAAGTTGTGCGGAGTAGAGATAAGCTCTACCGGTCGGGCGTTCGTTTCTTGTTGGCTGCTTTGACGAGTTGGCGTTATTTCTTCTTTTTTTGGCTTAGCTTTGCGAACCCGACCGGGTCGCTTGATAGATAATATCTAAAATTTGGAAAGGTCTTACTTGGAAGTTATAGCCTCAGAATCCAAATTATGCATATGCATATAAAGTTATTGGACAGATTTATTGTATTTCCCGAATAACTTTCATTTTCTAACAGGTGTTGAAAATATGCACTTTAATTGAACTTAAAAAAAAACTTTATTTACATGCAGAGTATCACCGAATACAATGGTGGACTTGTTATTGCCATGAAAGGCAAGGAGTGTGTGGCTATTGCAGCTGATAGAAGACTTGGCGTGAGGGCCCAAACCGTGGCCTTGGACTATCAGAAAGTTTTTGAGATGGGTCCAAGATTATATCTCGGCCTACCAGGATTGGCCACGGACACATCAACAGTGTAAGTTGTTTTATTGAAGTTAAATTGATTAAATGACTTTTCAAATGCATTTGTATTTATTTAAGAAATTAACTCCAAACAGAAAATCTATAATTAGCATAAGGAATTTCAATTCATGGATTAACTGCTTCCCTTAACAACTTTGGATACCATATATTTCCCATTATTTTCCCCCAACATGAGTTATCTCGGATTAGTCAGTTGACCCTCTAGTGCATAGTGTAGCATAATATGCTACACAACTTTAAAATGACCGCTAGTTGCATCTATTGAGTTTTATGTTAACTATGATAGTATTGTCATGTAGAGAACCATGTGCCAATTCCTAAAACAGCTACTAGGTCCCTTATTTTTATAAAAATGATTGTGATAAGGGCAATCAGTTACTTTGAGGTATATTGTTCTAAAACTGGCTCGTGGGGATTGTTTTATTACTTATAAGTATAACCTGTCTCTACAAAAAAATCCTAGCATAGGTATGTAGATTGGATTTAACTATATTTTCATTCTTTTTGAAAATTATTTTAGTAATTACACATGGTGTTGTATATACGCTATACAACGGTTTTAATTAAATGGGTGCTTAGGATTTTTTTGTATATTTTTTCAGGAGCAAAAAGGAAAAAATTATTTCCTTAAAAAAAAATCGTTTATAATTGCTGAATGTATATCAAGAATGTCAGCTTATTTGTAATGTTTAAATACACAAGTTACTTGAACTTTTATGTTAGTGCTTTTACTATATTTCAAACATTTCACTTCAAAATACAAACTTAAAGTACAATTTTGTTTGGTGCAAACTTTGTATAACGATATTTGCACCAACGATGGTAACACAAATGGTTAAACTTTTCTTCAATATTGCTTAATGCACTTATACAATTATTTTTTTTCTGCCATTTAAAGTTGTTACTTGCTTTTTTAACAGGGCTCAAAAATTGACTTATCGTTTGAACATGTATGAATTAAGAGAAGGAAGAGAGATGACCCCAAAAGTTTTCGCATCCGTTGTTTCTAACCTGTTATATGAAAGGAGGTATGTATTTTGGTTATCTATATATATAAATGCGAAAACCCCCACTCATCACTAATTCTCCAACATCCAGTATATCTATAAAGATGAAATTTAGCAAAGTTGTTCCTTATACCTTAAATAGGAAAAGTAAGCTATTTTTGTTCTGATAAAACGTATTTAAGGGGGTGTAAAACCCCTTTTTCGACATTAGTAGCAACGTTACTTTCAGTATCTACAGATCCAAAAGACATAGTGTGCTGAAATTTGGAGCACAGATTCATCTTGGGCCCTAGGGGTGCACTAAGAAAGGATTTTTAACGATTTGAACTCGAACTGCCAAAATAACGATTTTTAATACCCGTACTGATAGGGTTTACTATACCAACAAGGGAAAAAATATGAAAATCTAGAAATTGGCAAGTGAACCTTTTAAAACCGTTTTCGTTTTTTCTTAATATTCTTATCAATTTGTAAAATTTAACAACAAATGTTGACATGTGTTTAATGTAAGTTTTTAGGAGGTAGTAATTAGAGTAGTTCAATTTAAAATTCTGGGATGTTCCTAAAGGTTAAAATATGGATGTTAATCAATGGGAGTACTGTATGTATATCCACATTATTATACAGCCAACTTCTCCATAATATCAATCTTTCCAGTTAGTGCGAGACCTTGCTAATAAAATTTCGTTACAAATTGGAACTTTAAATACTTTGGTTTCCTCCTGATGTAAGTTAAATTAGTAACATATAAAATTCTAATTCAATAAAAGAACATGTTAACCATCATATAATATATACAAATTAACTATATTATTAGTAAACTGTTTTAATGATTCAATGGAAAAGGTGAAGCTAGTAAACAAAAGAGGTAAACTGTCATTCCATACCATCAACTTTTTATTTTTCATATTCATAATTGTTTAATAACATCTATAATTTAATTGCAACATTGCAGATTGTATAATTTATAAAAGTTGTTATTAATTTATATTTTTTTTTTAATTTAGCCATCTAAGTTAAAATTAAACCGAAACTTGTAATCATATTTTCCTTAAATGCAAAAAGTGTTTTTATTTTGCAAAAAAGTTAATGCATTGTTTTTATTAGTATCCAAAGGTCTTAATTTAAAATACTTTATTTTCTACTGTTGTGTGCAACCATTTAAAATTGAAATCAATAGTAGGATATTTTTATGAATTAGAAAAAATTCATAAATGGAATGACGTAGTTAACAGGAGTCGGACATGTTGACTTCACTTTAATGTTAGCAAGAGTGATGTCAAGACTCCTCTACTATAAAGATCCATGCTCGAAGATCCAACCTATAATAATCCTTCTCAATGAATGCATTTCCGTTTAATTATCCTAATGTGAATGTTATGTGTATTTTGTGAGCATGTAGGATATTTTACATAGCCTCTTCATTTGATTATATTTAAAATATCTAAAGATTTTTCATCTTTCCGCTATTTTTATTCCTGTTGTTATCTTACAGGTTTGGTCCTTACTTTGTCAATCCCGTTATAGCTGGTTTAGAGTATGGCACTTGGGAGCCGTACATATGTAATATGGATGTTTTGGGCTCTAGTGATGTTCCAATAGACTATGTAGTTGCTGGAACTAGTGACGATCAAGCTCATGGCATGTGTGAAGCGTTGTGGGAACCTGATATGGTAAAGATGTCCTATGGATTTTTTTAGAACTGTCCCTTTTTTTTATATATACATATTAGTATATTTAAATTTTCCTCATAACTTCAAAATAACCTTTTTTTTTCTCTATTGTAATTTTGTTGATTGTTTGATGCTCACTTTTAAATATGATTATTTGCTTGATTGATGAATATTTTTAGTACTAACGTGTAAACAACTACTCGAAAGGCATATATTACCTGATGTTGATTAAAGTAATAGTAATAATAATGAACAGAGGTGCTAAAAGCACAAATATATTAATGCAGATATATAGGGTTGTCACAAATTACTTTTCCCTAGTTAATCCAGTACTTAACTTAAAACTTTGATAGTTGTCAAGTTCATATCAAATTTATTTGCATGAAAGGTACTTTCAGTCATTCTTTAAAATGTACTGGAGATTTTTTTATTGAAAATTTCTTTCTTTGTTGCTATTTATGTAGTTGCGTAATTTTGTATTCCTATTTTTGTTTGTAATTTATTTTGCTGTCAATTTTAAAGCAGATATGGACAGGTAATTCTGTGAATTACATTTTATTGAATGGCTGATTTGAAATATGTAATGCATTTATTGGTCACCATAAAAACAAGGTTTCAACTATTTTTTTTTAACCATTCACATGTTAGAGCAACCAATAAATAGCAAATACTTTCAAATGTGAAAGCAAATATTTGCTTTCTTTACATTTTGATCGCAATGCAAAGAATACTTCTTTGCCGTTTTAGTCACTAACAAAAATAAAGAGGAATCATTGCAATCTTTCTCGAGATATAAACAGAACTACAATTGAAATTGTATGTTGCAATAATGGACTTTTAGTACTGTACTATTATATTTTATATTGTTTTGCATACTCCAAAGTATCTAAAAATAAATATATAAAAATTTAAATATTATTTAATTTTTACTTTCAGGAACCTGATGTACTTTTCGAGAAGATATCTCAATCCTTGATTAATGCTTTTGATCGAGATGCTTTAGCTGGTTGGGGTGGAATAGTTCATGTTATGTAAGTTGTTGGCTCATTTACTTTAACAAAAAGTAGTGATTGTTGCCAACTTCGCTACCAAAATACTAGAATGTCGTCCAGAACATCCACAAAAAATTAACGGTGTGTATACGGGACTGGTGCACGATAAATCTAATCGGGGTCCAAAGTTCCGACGTCTATTGAAGACGTTGGGTGCCAGCTCAGGTGTTGTCCTCGTCATCTGACCATGGTTCAAAAATACGAGGCATCATTCCCGGGTCTTTCCTTCGAGATAGGCACCGAACCATCGCCAATAGCCCACTGTTCAGCTCTAGTGCGACGTTAATTAACCATTTACTTTAACTGAGATGTCATAAAAAAATCTTAATTTAAACAAAATAACTAGATTAACTTTCTTAAACAGTGGTTTGCGACGAAATTTTAGTTGCCATTAAATAAGTTATTGAATTTAATTTTTTTATTTAGGAAAAAAAAAACGTAGTAAAAATCTAATGTAGCCAATCTGGAGAAGAAGCACCATCTCGGCATTAGTTAAAAAATTATTGCTGTAATCATACTTATACATATTCAAAAATAATCTTTGATTCATTTAAATTTTTTCTTTTAAAAAATTTCCAAATAAATAAAGTTTAAGGATAGATAGAAATGAAGTGGGTTGGGGTATATTTTTCCTTTTAAAAAGATAGTAATAACGTATGAAAATTAGAATGATTTTCTGATATATATCAACCATAATAATATCACAAAACGGCTTTGTGTCTCTCTAATATGTATTTTTAAAGGTTTTTTTTATTATTATTTAATTTTTATTGCTACTATGTTAATCAGGAATGAGATTATTCCACTCTTCGGAGGAATTCCTGCTCCTTGCTTTTTCCAAAATAGTCCTTTTTTTTCATCAACAAAATTACTTAAAATATTTCTCTTTTTTTTTTTTAATTAAAATGAAGAAATCCAATATCCTTTTATTTAAAGTGTTAATAGTCTTTACTTGTGTCTTCACAAACAACTAAAAGGCGACCGTTTGATGCTATTTTCATCAATAGGTGATTGTCCACTATTTTTAGCAAAATGCATTTTATTTTAGGAATAGGCTACTTATGAAGGCTTATTTACCTTGTATATTTCTGTATGGTTGAATATTTTACGAAATGTCGGTAGCACACACGGTTAAATAAGCAATTTCCATATCAAGTAATATAGTATTGAAATGTCAAGTCATTTATTTCCTTATTGAAAACTAAATATTTTAATAAGTACACATTCATCCAAAATATTCTTTTAATTAATAATATACTTGTATTTCCTTCCGAGATGGATATAAAAAAATGCTCATTCTTATTTAAAAAGGACAGTCAATGACAGAAAATATTTGACGTTTTCTTTGTTTTTAAATTTTTACAAAACAACCTTAAGGATTAGAAAATGCACGTCTTGATATTCAAGTACATTGTTTAAAAGATTTTATTATAATAATGAGGGAGATTTAATTTAAGAAGTCCGATGGAGGTTTGAAAAGCACAAGAACATCTCAAGTGGTGCATACTTTTAGGCACAATGAATAGTCAGAAACTTTGGGAGAGGCCGTTGCTCCAAGCACTTTTTCTTAATTTTTGATTTCTCAGCTTAAATATTTATTTTTAAATTAAAATGTCTTGCTTTTTTTTTCGATGATTTAATGATTGTAATCGGGATTTTTCATGTACGAAAATACGTTTTGGTTTATAATATGAGTTTTCAGTTTTGTACAAAACATCCGTCTAAAATTAAGGAGTTTAAGTTGTTTTTTATTATTATTCAATTTATGCTCATTGGAAAAGACATTTTTGAAAAAATATTATATAGAGTTTTTGCCGAGTTTTACTATAAACTGCAAAAAAAAGTAAAGCAATAATAAAATCTAAAACTGTCACTTGAAATGCTCGAAAAAAATTGACAATATTTTTAAATTTCTGTTTAAGATTTTTTAAGTTGGCGCGTTTTATTATATATATACTTCACTGATTTTATTAATAATGTATAAGGATGCCAATTACAAAAATATGGGAGGAAATGTAAGTTTGCAATACTTAAATATAAAAAAAATATGAAGATTTTTGTACACATCACCTACTATATAACTTCCAAGGTCTAAAGTTAAAAAATTGTCTAAATTTACAATTGATTATCTTAAATAAAAGTATTTGTAATGAATGCTAATGTATCTGAAGCCAGTTAGATGAAAAATTTAGTCTTGTATCCGAGATAGCTCTTCGCAATAAAACTTGTCATAAAAATGAAATAACAAAATTGGGGAGTTTCAGTATTGTCCATTTTACATGGTCAAGTTAGAATGCACAGTAGCTAGGTCATATAATTCATTTCAATTTGAATCAACATAACAGTTTTAGTTTGAATAGTATATTAGAATAGGTATGTTGTAGCACATACTAACTTGCAATTTTTTTTTTCAGTGAAAAGGACAAGGTAACTACAAAACTTTTAAAAACAAGGATGGATTAAGAAGCGAAATAACACACTTGTATCTGTTTTACTTTTCAATTAAATGTTTTCTTACATATTTTTGAGTGTCTTTGTTGCTCCTTTTGTGTAACCTTTATTTAAAAAATACTTTTGTGAACATTTTTCTCAAGAAAAGAATTCATAATTTTCCATAAAATACATTTTATTTTGTAATAAGGGAATTTCTTTGTAGCACTTTTTTTAGGTGAAATAGAAATAAGTTTTTGTTTGGTTCCAGTGATATGATAACCCAAGCTAACAAAGCTCCAATGCATTTGGCTGTACTTAATGTTTTCCAATAAAACAGTTCATTTTCTCCTCCCTAGAAAATAAAATGTAACACAGAATTAAGATAATTCAGTATATTTAATTAAAAAAATCGAGTTCTGCTATTCTGTAACAAAAAAATATATTTTTATCATTACATTTTTTTTTTAAATGTAAATAACTTTAAAAAATATTAGGTTATATACATACCATTACATAGTCTTTCAATACAGATATTTTTTATAACATTTTCGTCATAAAAAAAGTAATTGCTATACAAATAACAGGGTGGCAACATAACCTGGAAATCAAGGAATTATTATGGAAATTTTTAAAAAATCAGGGAATTTTTCAAATTTGGATCATTAAAACGGCAATTATCATCTGTTATACCCTCCATTCTGGGTAATTTAATTGCCAATATTTCCTTTTAGTTTTGAATAAAAAAAAATTTTAAAAAAAGGCATGGTTATGTGCATTTTTATTTTTGTAAAAACGTGAACCACTGCTGGAGGGAGAAGCAAAATCAAAGTTCGTTTGACCTTGAATTATAAGCAACATGTGAGGGGCTAATGAATATAATATTTATTGAAGATTGGAATAGGAAGCACATAAAACATTTAAAGTAATCTACAAAAGAAATAATTTGAAAAAACTTACTTTTTTAGTATTATCTGCTTCCAGAGAACATGTTTAATTACTATTATGCCTGTTGCAATTGCATAATTTGGGTTGTGTCCATAAATTATTATTTTAACTGTCAATAAGTATTGCTTATAATTTTTCATTTATAATGCCATATATTTATAGTATTATTGTAGCGTGGATACTTTGTTTCTATACAAAGCATGTATTGCACCATTTCTTAATGTAATTGTAAAATCAGGGAAATTTTTGTGACACCGTCAGGAATATATCGGGGAACTTTTTTTCCAAAATGTTGTTGCCACCCTGAATAACAAAACATATTAACAATTGGTGTTCAATTACCTAAAGGCTAAAAAAAATACTCATCTCAAATATATATTTTAAAAGATCCTAAATTATGAAAGAGCCAACTTATACTTTTCATTTCTGTTTTACACCCTTAATATAATCTATCATGTTTAAATTTGATATTTTCATTGTTAAAAAGCACTTGTAGTAGAAGATTTTCCCATATAACAGTTTTTATTTATTGCAATATGTTCTTTGCATTTTTCTTCTGCAAAGCCTTTCTTCAGATGCATTTCAATGAATCAACTAATTGGCAGTTTATTTCCTGTCATTACTTACCTCGAGTGTAAAAGATTCCCATAATGTAGAATTTTTTTCGGGCAGACATAGTTTCTCATCCACATTTGCAGTACTGAAGCTCAACAATAGACATACTGGGTATATGATTATAATAATGATTTTCAATTTGCACTTCTTAAGATATTTAAAAAACTCTTTTGGATTTCCAACGTCAAACCTAAAAAGGAATAATGTTAATTTGAATTATGTTAAAAAATAATTTAATTAAATATTCAGTAATCAAAAGTTATATTATGAAGACATTTTTTTAAAGAATATTGAGGCCTTCGTGCACAGATGTTTTCAGAAATTATTTTGTGAATTTGAGGTTAAGATATTTGGAACTTCAAATTATAATCTGTGTAGTAACTAATTACGGAAGGGAAAAACAATTATTTGAATTACAGAAACCCTTGATTTTTTTTTCAAATATTTATCATAATGCTACAAACTTTTTGAATGGTTGTCCTAAAAAGTTAGTGTGAATTACCACTTTCCACAAACTGTACTAAAGCATCAATGTTTCCAATTGAGAAAAAAAAATAGATGCCTGTTTTAACCTAGAATTTTTTCATGTTAACAAAATCCTTACCCAATTCATAAATTTAAAGAAACTAGTTGTTGGTAATCACTCTGGCCTAAAAATGCTGTTTAAAAAAAACTTTTTGTCTAGCTATCAACACTTTGACAATTGGTAACTTTTTTTTAGCTACATATGTATTGCTGTTGGGCAACATAGACTACCAAAGGACCCAAATTGATGGTTATATAATTATGATGAAATTGGTAACAAGAGTAATATTATGAATAAACAGAAGCACCCAAGTGTTCTTCTTTATAAACTAAAAGATAAAAACAAATGTGTGATTACTATTTGAAATTTAATCCACTGATGATAAAAACAAATGTATGATTACTATTTAAATTTAATCCACCGATGCTCAAGCGATTTTTGCAATGATATAGTTGTTTTTATTATTTCGAAATTTAAATATTTTTCCTGGTCATGCCATTTTATACATATTCTTTAAAAATAAATTGTATAGAGATGACTTGCAAGTTGTACCTCAAACCTTTGAATTAAAAAATATTGCAAAATATAAAGTATTTTATTAATTTAAAAGCGTGCCAACATGACTAAAAAAAACTGGAGATCCCTGGATGTAATATCTACGGCATTAAGCGTCAGAGGATTAAAGGAACTATTATGTTGTACATATCTCCAACATTTTTTTTAGATTACATGTAATATTTCACACTTTTAGATAATGATTTGTTCGAATTTCATACAAGTTTTTATTTTAATTATTTCAAACATATATGTATATACTTGATATATTTTTTATTACACCTAAAAAGCTCTACAGTTAAATAAAAGGAATAACTTGAGAAACACATACCTGTCAAAGGCTGATACACAACAAATGATGCATAAAAAATTGAATATATTATGAATAGGTTGTGATAAAAACTGAAAATGCTTCAATGTTTCTTGCAGCTCTGATGGCCACACAATAAGATGAACCAACAATAAGGTTTCAATAAAACCTAAACCACCCAATAGTCCATGACACAAAAAACTAAAGTTATGAAAATATTTTTCAGCTTGGTAAGCTAAATCAATAGCTAGTTCCATCTTGGAAGAAGTTCGCTGCAGACTTCTGTTATTAAAAGACTGGAAAAATAGACTAGCATCCACTTCCCTAAAACCATCTGAAAAAACAAATTTGAACATTAATATTTTATAAAAACTGATGAAGCTTTTAATATGATTTTTAATAAAAAAACTTTGTTAGATTATTCTTTACTTGACATTCTATGAAGTACTTAATATCTCAAGGGGAACTGTGGTTTGTACAAAATGAGTCAAAACTAGGAACATTTTTAATCTCTTAAGATAATCTCAAACAATTCCTATTTCTTAAAAAAACATATGCCTCGACCTTAAACCTTGATATTTTTCTGATCATACACATTAAAAAAATTGTTTTTAACGTAATTTATATGTATTTGGAAAAATTAAAATTTGTTTTGGGGTCTTGAAACTACTAATAAAGTAAACTAGGGGGCTCTGCTCCCTACTCGCTAACACTCATAAAAAAACACAGGATTTCTATGCATTCCTTGTTGGTTTAATTCGCAAACCAATTCTCACTTTGCTCATATTAATTTCATACCTTTCCTGCATTTTAGTTGAATTTCAATCCATGGATATCTATCTCAAATTTTGAAAAAGTAATTTTAATGTTCAAACTTTTAGATGTTGATTGCGTCACAATGATAACTTTTCATTTTGTTCGAAGCGTAATAAACTAACATTTTAAATTTTTGGCACATCTACAATTTATTCCCCTTCATATAATACCTTGAAAATAAAAATTGGTTATATAGTTTAGGAGGAGTGATTGTGATAATATTCATTCTTGGCTATTAAATATATAAATAAAAGTCAAATATTCTTACAGATGTTAAAGTAATTTTAAAATCTGCTCCAAATTTATGATGCAGATATGCAACAGTATGCACCAATAGAATTAAACGAGACATGCAGATTTATGCCATTTTTCATTGAAAACAGCTTTTGAAGTATTGGGTGACTTTAAGTGAGTAAATGCTTACTTTCATCTTCCACATATATTTTGCCAGTGAAACGGCTGGAAACATCACAGTTGACGTAACTGCAGCCAGTCGTTTCAGGAAGAGAATCTGTAACTTCAGCTGTATGTGATTTGTCTCCTGTGTCACTTATGCTGGTCTTCTCACCATTTTCTGACCCCATATAAGATGAGTTTACATATTGTCTTGCATTTAGAACTAAGGGGTTCGAATTGAGTGATGAATCAGAATGAAGTATGGGTGGAAGCTGCCTCTGTCGCTTCCTACGCTTTTGTCTGGCAATGCTTGATGTACTCATGATTTAACTGCAAAAAAGAAATTTAATTTTACTATTTAACTAGATCAATAAGTTTTAAGTTCTGGTAGTGTCCTGAAAACACTATCCACTTAATTAATAGTTAAATCATAAATCCATAGAATACTTAACATTTATATGTAGTTTAGTACTGCCATGCACCATCATCAAGGACTAATTATACTAGGACCAACTATACCATCATCAAAGACATTATATAAGTAAGGAAAATTACAATTATTATTTTTTATAAAAAGTTATTTTTTATTTTATTTACTAATTTTATTATAAATTATAATTACAGTTGAAATGGTTAAAGTCAACATAAGCATTGTCACTGTCTTTTATAAGAAAATGGCATGTGACTTTTTGGGCCAGAATAAGTCAGTCCATCAAATATTACTATGAAATAAATTAGGTGAATCAAAAAAAATTATTTTGAAGTATGTTTAATTGGTGAATAATAATGTATACTTTCTTGACTGGTTCATGGACCACTTTTGAAGTTTTTTAAAACTTCAAAGAAATCTAAACAGTCATATGGCAAGATAGAACAAATGCATACTTAGCAGCATAGCTATAGTTAAAACATATGATAAAAATATCTATCATGCTCTCACTTCACGTTTGTTTCCCTTTTAACTTCCAATAAAACATTTCTGACTATGGTAAATATAGAAATAATCAATTTTTTGTTAAAGGGTCTCAGTTGCACAAAGATGCTTGTGAACTTGAAAAAAACTGCTAAAATACAATAAGAATAATTAAAATTTATGACTATAAAATGTAATATACTTTATTATTTTTCAATACTTTTATTTTATTTTAACTGATAAGTGATATGATTGCTATAGATAGAGAGAGTAGTTACTTTTTCACACGCATGCTTCCGATTACTCTGACGCAGTACCTTAAACCTCTTTTTAACATTTATATACTATATCACATACAGACAGACCAATGAGAGTATTCTCCTTGTGTATGCCACTGAATGTGCACATAATTTTCTTGTCAACTCAACTTATATAGAAATTTAGCTTATGCAAACACCAATACAGAAAGAATGCTTAACACCTTAAGGGGACTTGGTACCCTTTGATTTGAGAAAATCTATGAAAATATCAATTTTTCTTTTTTTTGCTTAAAATATGCTCTTATACCTAAAGTTCATTATTACAAAGTTTTGAAACGATCTGACAATTATAAATGTAATAAAAATGTGTTTCATTACTTTCACAGCACTTAAAATGCTACGTCCATTTCGATGTTTACATTTTTGACGCAACAGCTTTTGGTCATTTATTTAAAGAAAAATCAGCTAATAACAAGTTGAACGTGTTTATCTGTGACTGTATCTATCACATCACGTGTTTGTTTACTTTTTTTTACCGTGGTTTGATATAATTTTAAATTTGAAGGTACAAGGAAACGTATTTGCCAAAGGCGACGTATTTAACAAATGTAATACATGTTTTTGCTATTGTCAAAGCCCATTCTAAAGTGTTTTATGGTATGGAATATGTATGTTCAATGAATTCAGTTGTATTAGTATGGTTTCTAACACAAAATTAGTGTAAAACAATATTTTAAACATTATTTTGATTTTAACAGATTTTTCTCAAAAATTTAGTTTTGTTATCATTTTAAAACTGAGTACATAATAGTGATTTAATGTACTCCAATTACATAATAGAAACCGTAATTTTATATGTATGCAAGTAGTTATAAAATTAATTATGTGTGAAGAAAATCTCAAATGTATTCATCGAGTTATTTGGATTTGAAATGTTTAAACTGATTTATCTCAGTTTGTGTTTTTTGCATATGCCACGGTATTTAAAATAAGAATACTTTCTCAAATATTATTCAAATGGCTTGATTTTTTTTCTGAAGTTCCTGTATAACCTATTTAAAACAATCAAGGATGGGTTTTGCAAAATAGTGAAAAGAAAAAAAATTAAAAAGTAGACTAAATCATGTTTTTTCCCATTTTTTTGCATATACATCGACATTTTATTTTTTTTCTCAAGAACTGAATCATTAATTCCAAATTCGATCCTTAAAGTTATAAAGTATAGTATAGTGAATGTAAGAAAAAAAAATCTTTACAAAATATTAAAAACTGAAAAAGAAAAACCATTTTTAAAAAATTTAAATTTTTAAGAAAAAAATTAAATTTTGAAAAATATACCCACAAAAACATTTTTTTTGTTGCTAAAATCATGTTATATAATAATAACCTTCAATAATATGTGTAAAATATCTATGTAAATTATTTAATAAAAAAAATTATTCCAAGGGTACCGAGTCACCTTAAGGTAACAAATTTAGAATAATAACATCATTTTAAATGTTGGATTTTCAAACATATAAGTATGTAGTGGTTTGCACTTTATTTCTGTCACTCGGAATCAAAACAAGGACTTTCTTCATGATACACCGATACTCTACCAATCAGGCTAAAGTGATCACTCGAGCCCAAATAGGAATATTGGGTGTATGAAATGACTCCCACAAGTACAATGCTAGCTAATTTAATTGGCTCAATCAAATGTATGATAAGGTCAAAAATGAATGAACATACCTGTCTCTTTTGATCCTTATTCAAACATTCATAAGCAAACACTTCCCAAAAGAAATTTTTACAAATGAATCACACCAAAGCTGTGAAGCAAACAAACCATTGATAGTGGTAATATGTAATAGTTATGGCAATTTACACTTAACTTTGTTGTTTTGAGACCCCCAAAATACTTCTTTACAACAAGTGACAGTAATTGCATGTCAATAGTAAGGGCGCAAATGCCCCTTTTGGGATACAACTTGCCCTTGATTGTCCAACAAAGTATACAACCTTACTTCCATATGGTTCCTATCTCACTAACAGGCACGATTGTGAATGCCGCCCCTTTCAAAAGGAATTCAAGATAATAACAATTTGACATAATTGTAAATTGAAATTATTTTAGATAGTTGAAGTATTAAAAAGAAAATGTGCACATTACAAATCTATTACTGGAATCAAAATAAAATAGCATAGAATTTTATGCACATGAATACTTCTAAAGAAGTATAATGATTGGTAAAAATTTATCCTGATACGAAATTTTTAAAAATTCTATTCTCACAAAAAGCAAGGTTTAAATTACACAAAATTCGCCAAAAAAAGATTTTTTAGAAAGTTGGCAACCAGCTGAACACGGTATAAGTAAATTGTTGCAACCCTAGATTTTATAGTAAATCTTCTTTGGATTAAAATATTTTCACTGCCATTTACTAAGAGCATTTCTAATTGCGATTTAAGTTTAATCTTTTAATAACGATCCTTTATAGTTGTTTTAATCAACAACTGTAAAAGGTCGTTAGTAAATAATCAGTTCAGCAAAACCGGAAGAAGACTGGAAGAAACTAGTTTAAGTACTTGGCGAGGAGAATTGGGTGTGTGCGATAGACAGTAAGTAAATTATATACATTTTCGGGCATAATAAATCATTTTCTAAACTATTTTGTTTTTCTTAATTAAACATTAAGATTGGGAACTACTTTCAGGGATTTTTTTAAAACTTATCTTAATTACTAACGACTTGAAAATTACCTGAAGCGAGAACGAGATAGTTACATGTTCAGTTAGGCTTTCAAAAACGAACTAAAAATATTATATTATACTAAAACAATGAATTTTCATCAGCGTTTTTTTTTTTAAAAAAAAACGCTTTAATTCTAGGGAAAACAGCCTTAATTTGAGATTTTATCATCATATTATATTTGTTGTCATGCTAGTTGCTATGGTAAATAAATAAACTCAAATCAGTTCAGTTCTTTTCAGTATCCTTCAAAGTTTCGACACGTTTTCAGGTGCGTGGGGTGCCAGAAAAGGTCATGTCTCGTCATTTGATCATGGTTCAAAATAACAAGACACCCGGATAGTCACCAATAGCCCATTGTGCAACTCTGGTCAAAAGAGTACCAAGCTCATAAACGAAGATTATGGGTTCGACTTTCATTTTGGGTTGGTTTGGTTGGATTTGTAAATTAACGTCGCACTAGAGCTGCACAGTGGGCTATTGGCGACGTTTTGGGGTCAATCTCGAAGGAAAGATCCGGGAACACATTCATACATACACCTCGTTATTTTTAGAACCATGGTCAGATGACGAGGAAACACCTGAACTGGCACCCAACGCCTTCAATATACGTCGGGACTTTGGACCCCGATCAAATTTATCGTGCACCAGTCCCGTATACACGCCAGTATAATTTGTTGGATATTCTGGACGACTTTCTAGTATTTTTGTAGCGAAGCTGGCAGCCCTCCGATCGCAACTTTCATTTTGAGAAGAGCAGCAATCTAGTAATCAAAGTTCGCAAGTGCCAAATGTCGGGCGATGTTTCCATATTAATACATTTGTTTCCGCGTCTTTCGGTACCTCCCCGAAGCAGATTTCCGACCGAACATATTTCTAGGGATCAATAAATTTGTTTCGGGTTCTTTATGGTATGAAAATAGATGCATACGATAAAAGAGAGCGACATGTAATTGCAAAAATAATGTATAAAGCGGGAAATTGAAATCGCTGATATTTTTTTTATTTTTATGTAACTTACTTAACATTAGTAATGGTATTCCCCTTCTAAATATATAGTTTAGAATAATATTATAAAAAAGATTCCTTAAAATAATATTTCTACTTTCTGCTTGTATATTACAATAAAATATATTTTCGGATCGAAATTTACATTTTCGCTTATTATTTGAGTTATAAATTTAAAAAATACTATTAAGTAAAAAGTTATATTTCTTTCCGTGCGTATATTTTATTTCAGGCCACTATATTCAAGCATTAAGTTTTAAATCATGATATTGCTTTTGTATTTTTGTCCGTGCTTTATTCAGTTATTTAATGATAAATATATTCAGTTTTAATGATAAAAATGTAACAGTGGCTATATTTCTTTTAGTCAAGAAAACAGAGAAAAGTGCTAAAAAAACATTTAAGGGGACAAAATACCCAAAAAATTGTGAAATTCTCGATTTTTTTTATTTGTAAAATTATAGTTTGGAATCTTCTAAATATGCTTGCAAAATTCCAGAACTATTTCTACGTTTTTTAATGAGTTACCTATTTGAGATTTTATGCTGGGTGACAGGTACGCTTTTTAAGGAACGAAAACTTTAAATCGTTTATTCTCAGTGTTTTATTTTCCTTGATATTAAGTTTTTCTAAACACTAAGGCCTTTTTTTATTATTATTAAGAGATAAATGTGTAACTTTTAAAGCTTATTATAATATAGGTGCATATTATAAATTGACAAGTAAATTAGCTCAATGGATAGTATTTTTTTAAATTTTAAATATATAATTATTAAAGTAAAAAAAATTAGTTTAAGGAAAATTTTTGTGTTAATATGATGAAAAAATCTTTTGTGTCTTGGTGAAAACATATAGATATTTTTGAAAAATCAAACTTTTAATAAAATACAAACAATTATGAAAAAAAAATTCTATGAAATATTTTTCTCTTATATAAATTTAAATAATATACATTAAAATTTTGATACAAAAAGTCGAAATAAAAAAAAAAAGTTTAAATGGTGCCGTGTCCCTTAAAATAAAGCAAAATCTTTTCATAGATAAGTATAGGTTACTACAAAATATTGGGTAATTTGTTTGTAATGCTCTTTTAGGCGCTTTCTACATAGTAGTGATAAACGCGGATGGCATTTTGCTGAAGCCTCTGTGATTTGTGCATACAAACCACGTGGTTTGAATACACTAACCACAGAGGCTTATGCAAAATTCATCGCCCATTTCGTTTATCATGGATAGTATCGTTTGGAATGGGCCTTAGAAGTTATTCCTTAAATTATGCATTATTTATTCCGGTTTATGCCCGTTTGTGTCCCCAAAACAATACTTTTGTTGGTGTTTTCAATATTATCGGTGTTTCATCACCTGACAACCAATTTATTTGCATTCCATTCCTAATCAATCCAGTTAAATGAAAAAATTGTGTTATTCTGGTAGCATACAGAGAGAGACGTCTAGTTTAAAACCAGATAGATCACTTTTGACAATTTTTTCAAGAAAAACAAAAAAATAATTAATTGCATTATGTAGCTTGTGGATGTGGAAGGATTTTATCTTCTTTTATATATATATATATATATATATATATATATATATATATATATATATATATATATATATATATATATTAACCAAATGTTAGCTCTGTTTGACTTTGAGAGAGAAAACAAATTATTCTGGATCTATATCTGATTTTACAACAAAGCTGAGAGCAACCGCTACTTTCACACCGCAAAATGAATATCATCTATAGTTGCTGTAGAATGTTATAACTTCGCCTCATGTATCCAGGCCCGTCGTACCGGTGGGGGGGGGGGGTGCCCAAAACAAAGGGGACTGGAAACCCTGAAAGTTGGAAATTTCAACTTCTAAAAACTCCCAATTGGGAAAATTTATTTCTGTAGAAAATTAATATTATTAACAAATGAAAGCTAAGGAAGATTAGAAATTGCTCAACTTGTAAGATTACATTTAAATTAGACCTCAGAACGGACACTGCATTGGAATATGGGTGCAACAAATCAATGATTGTGAGAGAACTGTTTAATATTGTCGATAAGTTGGAACTATGAATTTTCAGCACAGTTGAGTTAGAAATTTCGAATAGTTGATTTGAGTATTTTAAGTTGGAAAATTTCTTGTTTAAAAACCCCAAAATATTTTTCTGTGTAACGGAATTGCCTATATCTGGAGGACATTTTTTTGTTGCCTCCTGTATCTGTAGGAATATATGTGTTGAGATCTGAAGGAAAATTTTAAAAAATGACATAATCTGAAAATGGAAAAAACAATATCTATCTAAGTTTTGAAACTAGACGGCTCACTCAATGGTTCTTTGCGAACTTATAATTTGATGTCTACCTGGGTTCTATCGTTTTTAAACCTATGTTCGTTATTAAAAACAAAATTACGTATTTAAAAAAAATACAGAGAATTACGACCCTGGGGCTTTTGGAAGGGGTTTGGACATGAAAAATCCTCTATACTGATTGCGTCCCAGCTTGTGTAGTAATGAAAAGAGAACTTCAAAAGTCGCAAACCAAATCAACGGACGAAATTTAGCCTCGTTTGTATAGACTTTTGAAAAGGAGGAAGCTTTCAATGTGGCTCAAAGATATTTTTCTGGGTTCGATTCGTAGATAACAACTGTTGGCCTATCAAAGCGGCTCTTGAAGCTCCGCATAATATACAGTGTGGGTAATGATATTTATTACTTAATCTCCTGGCTACAGCTAATCTCAAAACCAGTTATAAAAAATGAAAAAGGCGATGTTGAATGGACTAACAACTAAACTGTGATTTTTCTCTTTGATAAGTGAAACGCTTTCTCCAATTTTCGCTATTCTATAAGGTAGGTACAGATATTTTTGATTACTAGTTTAGAGAGTTCTCCAAATTTATGTGTTGAGTAAAACGTTTAGTTAACTGTAGAAAATATCCTCAATATTTTCGCAACGCAATAGAAAGTATAAGTTTGGAAATGTAAAGTCAAACACAGTGCCACTTGAAATATATTTTAAGTTAAAAATAAAATCATGTTTGCATTTAATTTTTATGCGTAACTTGATTTACAATCCATATAAAATTAATTAGTATTTTTAAACATACTAAAATGCATTTAAGCAATATCAGTTTATTTTAACTATATAATTTTTTTAATTCAGAGAAAAAAAATATTAAAGATTTATTAAAATTATAGATCTATTAAAATCAAACAAAAGGTTATAAACGGCAGATATGCTGATTGGAATATATATTAAGAAATAGGTGTAGTGTTAGTATTATATTTTAATTTGTTTATACTTTATTGTTTGTTTATACTTTATTGGGGAAGAAACAAAAATTTAATTTGTTTATACCTTATTGGGGAAGAAACTCGATAGGGGTGCTCGTCATGCGATATTAAAAGTAATTTTTCTCCGTTTGTTCTATCAAATGCTTACTTTTTCAATGAAAACAGAAAAAACTAATGATGTTTAAAAAAGCAACTTCTGATAAGATTAACTAGATTGCGTAAACAAAATTTCGGTAAGAACAGTATAGCACTTACCCTATGTAGCTGATATGAAGTCTCTGATTATTCATGTCGTTTTGTTTTAGAAAACCCCAATGGAAGTTTTCTATAACGGTACACTAAAGCTTTTAAAGAAATTCATCTTGACTTAATACTTCTGAAACAACTTTTCGATTGAATAACTTTCTTCGGCAGGTAAATTTATATATTTTATTGCTTATCGTTTTCAAACCGGAGTAAAACTTTTCCCGATATATATGAAATTTGATTGAAAAATAAAAGATAGTGTGATGTTGCACACAATTTTTTTAATGCATTTAAAGTTTTTGATTTTTTTTTTCAGGTTAGGAGGTGAAATTTGTTTTTAATGGATTATCGAATCAGAAGAGAATACAAGGTTCTGTATATACTAGCCACAGCTTTAGGAATCTTAAATATTGTCCTAGTCTTTATTTGGACGTGCAGCTATTTAGGAGGTTTTGCTTGGCAAGATGATCCTCTGCACCAATTCAATTACCATCCAGTTTGTGCAATATTGGGACTTGTTGTTTTATATGGAAAAGGTAAATTTAAATACTGAATGCTTATAAAATACTATGGCATTAAATATCAATATCGTATATGAAGATTTTATTTTTTGGCATGGGGTGCATAGGGACGATTTGTCGAAGATTTCACTATGAAGCCAAATTATATCTATAATAATAAAAGATTATGTCTGTGCGTTTATCTGAGACGCGCAAAATATTATTCTCTACTGCTCGGTCATGTCTGAAATTTATACAGAGATATTAATTAACCTTTAACTGTGCACCTGACGCTTGAAATTTTAAAATTCTGTTTATAACGGTTCAAGAAGGAAATTTTGTTAATCGCCAACTTAAAAAAAATAGTGTCTATATTATTATAAAATCGTAAGACCTTGACAACAATGAAATACTTTAAAATAAATTAATATAAATACATAAATTGTTTTAAACTATTGAAAGTGGGCGATCAAAAATTGCTTTGGCAAAATAGCTACTTTGCCTTCGGGAAAATATAATAGAAAAAAATTACTGGAGAGAATGAATATGGGGTAAAAGAATTTTAACGCGCGTGAAACCGCGGAATCTACGGTTTTATTCCGAGTTCGTTGAAATTTTGAAGGTTGAAAGAGTGGTTCAAAACAAACAAAATTATACCAAGAAGTCTAAACTTATAACAAGTGCGAATAGATATAGAGCTTACCGAATACGGATGAAGGAGCAGGCCGAGGTGGCGCGCATACAAAGTATTCACAAAACCAAACCTTACAATTGGGGACTGCTTACCCGATTTTTTAGAACACCGCAGTTACATTTTAATTTCAATGCATTTGTTTTCTTTTTCTGCCAGTTCCTAAAAACTAGATATTTTATAGTAACAAAACTCTTAGTAGTTAATAGGTTTTATAATGAATTTTTTTCTTTTGATGTATACATAATTTGATTTCAACAAAATCTTCCTTTCTATATTTTTTTAGGACTTCTTATATATAGAACTCTGCATTACAAGACGAAGACAACATTGAAATTATATCATACTTTTGCAATGCTGACTGTGTTTGTATTGTCCGTGGTGTCTCTGAAATGCGTTTTCGACTCCCACGACAAAAGAGCTGTACCTATACCTAACTTATACAGCTTACACAGCTGGATTGGTCTAGGCACTGTCATATTGTTTGCTACACAGGTACGTTAGCCCGAATGTCTCATAAAGGTTGAGGCAGTCCTTAAATAATTCATCTATAATAATTAAAAAAAAAGTGTATGTCTGATGGATCGTAAATTATCTACTTCATCTGCTTATAAAAGACTGAAAATGTAATATATAACTACTGTTCATTTCTCAAAATGTGCGCATGAGGCTCCGATTTGTAAGATACCGTTTAGTTTTTTTTAAAAACAATTTCAGAAATATTGCATAAAAAAACATACAACGTGCCTTTGTACCTTAGTAAGTAGCATGCGGAACTTTGGAACAATAGGTCGCGGGATCGAATCCCGATGGAAGACACTCCGTTTTTTTTATGTATATGCCTTAACGGGTTTCCCATCCACGTGGGGCTAAACAGCTAATAAAAATTTAATATAAACGTGTATTGTTTAATTTAATATAAACGTGTATTGTTTATTCTTGCACCTGGTTATATTGAATTATTGGTTATATTGTACTGTTTAATTTAAAAAAATCTGCCATATGTAAGCTTGACATACGTTTTATACACGTCTCCGGGAATGTAGGTATAGATCTTTCCAGTGGCGGCTCGCCCACTACAGCAAGTACAGCCGGGCTGCACCTAGATTCATTAGTGTATTTTAAAACTAAAATAAGATATTTTACTAATTTTCTTAAAAGATTATAATTGAAAATGAAAATTCTACGATTGTAAACAAAATCTCCGATAAATAGCAAGCCTGTTACCGTAATGCACAATTCATGAGGGGGAAAAACTCCTTTCAATCAAACTGCAGCCAAAAAGCGAAATTCGAAATCGGCTGCATCGTTGCCATGACAACCTCTACGTAGTATGGAGATTCCCCCCATGCTAATGCACTGCATTTGTGAGAAATTACAGCCGAAATGAATATTCTTGTTTTAGCTGTACTTGAGGTTCTATATGCTGATTGGCTCGTTGGTGAAACGAGAAAATCTCCAAACGGAAATGGTTTTCGTGATACATTTACTGTGTGCTGTTGTTTCAGGACATGGTCCTGCTTCGCATATTTAAAAGAAAGCAGGATTACTTTAATTTTCAAAAAATAAGTAAGTGTTTTCCGTTTTTTACGCATGTTATCATTTCGTCAAAATTGAAAGGAAACTTTGATTTGAGTATTGAATAATAAAGAATTTCCGTTCATGTATGGTTTTTGGAAATGTATGTTCCGTTCATGTATGGTTTCAGGCGGGGGGGGGGGGGGGGGGGGGGGGTCACATGATTTCGGCTGCACTAACATTTTCGACCACGGGCCGCCACTGGATCTTTCATTGGGTGGGGGTTCTGTAAGTGAGCAATGGATTTCTTTAGGTACCAACGGCTTTTTAGTTTATCAATTCGACTGTTTGTATTTTTTTTTATGTATGTTCGCGCAAGATTTCTGTTTTAATTAAGATATTTGGAGAAAAAAAATTGTTGGATAGGGAATGTCTCTCTTGGGCAGTCAATAAATCAACTATTTTAAAACAATTTCAATATTTTTTCGTTAAATATTTATTAAGTAAAAAAATCAACTCTATGCACGTGGATTCATCAGAAGGATAAACAAAAGCTCGTGTCAAGAATTAATTTACTTGTGAATTAAAAAAAATATCGTCTGTAATTTTATGAGTACATAATTTTTTATTCGCCATTGTAAATTTGATTGTTATTCTTCATACATTTAATATCGACATCAAATTGTGAATAGTATTCACTATAGAATATTAATATAACAATTTTTCTATGAACACCATTAACTCTTCCTACCAAACCTGGTGTATATAAAATAAAACTTGTGCACAAATAATCGTCTGTACATTGGCAAAGAGAAAGCAGACGGTAATTCTAATATAACCAGGTGCAAGATGAAATATATTCAATATAACCAGGTGCAATAATAAACCAAGTGCTCTTTTTATCCATAAGGCAACGCTCACGTATATAAGTCCATTAGTTAAAATAATTCTTTTCATTTAAGGAATTTTGATATGTAGCATGCAAATTCGATTGATCGAATTTTTAGAACACTTTGCAGAAGAGCCTGTGACACATGGAATGCATCTAATCCTAATCGTAGTAACACATACATATATTATTTTTGTCCAAATATTCATCCCAGCACTAGAACGAACTTTCGTTCGAAGTTAGTGGGACTCTAGGCTGAATATATGGTGTTAGTCCCCCTACTACAGGGGGAGGGGGGATTTTTTGTTGTTGAAAAATATGTATTCCAGAACTGCAAATTAAATAACTTTTAAGTGTACAAATGAAATTGGGATACACTGTTCTTTGTAATTAATAATAAAATATTGCACTCGCTTTTTTTATTACCTTCAAATGGCTCTGAGCAAAATAAAAATAAACTGATTTCCATTATTTAAAAAAAATACCATTGTAATTATCACAAATTAAATGTTTTTAAAAGAATAATATTATAATATATTTACATTGTACAATTCTGTTACTAAAATAATCATCATAAAAATATTTTAGTATACCATTTTCATTAGGATTTGAATTATCATCCTTCCAAAAAAAATATGCAATATTTTTTAATGCATTTCTTAACAATTTATGAGATGAACCTACGATTAGTCAGTGCTTCGGGAAATTATATTTCTTTTGACACCTCACTTGTTAAGAAATAAGATACGTCGCGTGTATGAGATCTACACTATGATATAATACATGAAGATGTTTAGTGATATGAGTTTTAATCCAAGAAATATTTTGTTTTTACAGCTCTTCTTAGGATTTGTTGTCTTTCTTTATCCAAGAACTAATACATCATATAAAAGATTTTACTTGAGATATCACCAGTTCTTCGGTATAATTATCTTCATACTGGCTGTACTTTCGTGCCATTCAGGAATAATGGAAAAAGTCAAAGCAACACTGTAAGTTATTTGCCCAATTGGGTGTTTCTTGAAACATCTTTACAGAAACGGTTTAAAGAATTTTTATGACAAGCGAACATGATTTAGGACCCCAAATAATTTTTAAGGCAATTTCGCAACTTGGGTAATATTTTTAATAATGTAATTTTCACAGTTTGTCGATTAAAAAAAATCTATCTTCGATTAACTAAGGTGCAAAATTTGTGGGAAATCATGTCTGCTTGGTCATGAGTGCGTTTTCAGACAATAAAATCAAATCTATACCATATAATATCTATAAAGTAATACACAGATAGAATTGAAGTAATAAATAAATGTCGTATTGATTTAATTAAAAACCTTGATAATTGTCCAAAATTGACAACAAATTTCTAACTCAAATCATTTATACTTTGCCTTTTTCACTAAAATTCTGCGCCCTACTTAGTCCGGCGGCCACTTGGGCCTTAAGCCGCCCCTGCATCTTTTAAAATCAGCTACACGAAGTATCAGAATGGAAAGAAACATATTGGTAACCTTTTAAGTTGACCCTTTGACACCGTGACGGAGTTCCCCATTGTACAGATTTTTTTAATACAATACTAATATATCTACTATACTATAAAATCAGCAGTTTAGTCGAACTAATCAAACAAAAATTTTATTCGGGAAAATAATTCCAGGGAGAATGTTATGTGAATAAAATAGATGAAAGTGAATAATTCATATATTTGAAACCGCTATCCGCACCTACTAAATGCTGGACTTTGTTTGCAATCAAAATAAGAGTACAATAGTATGCTTGGTCAAATGAGGGTTTTGCATTCCTTGATAAGCCATGTAGGAGATTTATGAAGTTGGTATTCAGTTAACCTTAAGGTTGCACAAAACAGCAGAGAAATCCCTAAAAAGGTTCAATTCTAATCGGTAATAGACATCAGTAGTGTAAAAACACCGATACCAAGACGAGGTGCTGTGAGGAATAATGAGGAATACGAGGAATAATGAGGCGGAAGGGGAGGCGGTGCTGCTGTGGATTTTTGGCGGTGCTCTGTGAGGATCAGGGCGGATCTCGTCTGTCAAGCCGAGGGGGCGTGGCCTAATGGAGATGACCTCAACCAATCAGGTGTCAGTAAGTGACGTCACATGCAGGGGACATGGGAACAGGTGTTGATGACTCATCGCCGCCGATGGGCATGTCGCCGATGGGCATGTCCCACCGTGTCTCAACGTGTATGTACGGGAACGGACCAATCAGGTTCTTGTGTGAGGATGACCTCATGAACAACCAATCAGGTGTCAGTAAGTGATGTCTATGGAGTGTCATGTGACATGAAAGTTGCTTTTTTTTGTTATTTTGCGTTTTTATTTGGGTATTGGTGGAAATTTGCGACGCACAGCATCTACACATTTTTAATTATAAGCTGTGGGTTGTGACATCATAGGTATAATGTTAGGAATGGTTGGTTGTTGAAAAAACTGTGAGCTGTGAAAGTAATGTGAAAAAACTGTGAAAGTAAATAAAATATGATAGAATTAAACTAATATTCTTATTTTAATATTTATTATATTTTAATATTTATTTATATTTTGATATTTATTTGTATTTTATTATTTATATTTTTACATTTATTTTTAATATTTAATTATATTTTAACTTCTATATTTTATTATTCATTTATATTTTAACTTCTATATTTTATTATTCATTTATATTTTATATATATTTTAATATTTATATATATTTTATTATTCATATATTTCATACATATTTTAATATTTATTTATATTTTATTACTCATTTATATTTTACATATATTTTATTTACGTATACATCTGTGCAAAAAAATTAACTCAGTGAGAGCAATTACGTCCCACTAGAGATGCACAATGAACTTATGTTAAAGGGAATGACAGTAGTGTATATATTTTAACTATGGTTAGTACAAAAGAAAAGAATTTTGCAAGAATGGTTTTAGAAAAATATATTTTATGTGACCAACTCCAGCATATAATTTCGCAATATAACTCTATGAGGAATCATCCTATGGGGGTAAATAACATACCATCGTGTACAGGAAGGTAGACCAGATTAATAAGTAAAGCTTTTTTTACCTTTTGACATGTGTACTAAGGGTATAAAAAATGACAGTCTGGGGTTCTATGAAAATAATGTTTTTAACAATATACGTTTAAATTACAATTTATATAACGGAAATCAGTCTCAGTGGATGAAAAAAAAGTAATTAATATGAAAGCTGATACTTTGAAAAAGAACCTTGGGAACCAAAACCTTGTATTACGGTTAATTAAACTTTTTATAAAAGTAATGTGTTCTTTAAATGTTTTTCACATCATACGTAAAATTATTATTTTAAGAGGGAAAATATCATATCGTTATGACTAGAAGGAGGGATCTCACCTTGATCACAATTGGATGCATTAGAATTGCTTACTGTTTAGGAATATGATGTAAAAGTTACTCTATCGCACTGTTTGTTGTGCTGGGCTTGATAAGAGCAGATTTGGGGTTGGTATGTAAGATAATGGATCTATTACTTGTTCTAATACGTGTTGAATAAGGGAATTTGTCTTAGATGTTGCTGTTTTAGGGGTGTTTTATAATTGGTTGTTTGATTGAACGATACAGTGCAGCTATACAAAGGGGTTTATTTATACGCTTGGTACAAGTACACATTTTTTCTTATGTCATAAAATTACACTATAACAAAACGCATAGGTGGATGGTAGAAATGAAGTAGCACCATACAAGGGGAATTATTATGGCTGGCTGATTAAATTTTCAAAGACTAAGAGGCAACAAGTTCCCATATGAGTACAATTGAGGGTGAATGTGTAGAATTTGGCGATATCAAGTATCCACAAGGGGACAATTTGAGAGGTGTATTCGTAAAATTGGCGACATAAAGTACTCATAGGGAGACGTTTGTAGGCGTATACATAAAATTGGGGTGAAAGCGGGGTTTGTAGTTGTACATTAGACAAGAATAAATGAAAAAGTTTAAGTTTGAAATAAATTATAAAAAGAATAAATGTTAAAAAAAAAAAGTTAAAATACAATTTAAAAAGCAAAATGTAAAAAAAAAAAAAAAAGTTTAAAAAGAAAAATGTAAAAATAAAAAAAAGTTTAAGTGTGAATTAAAAACTAAAAGGTTAAGTAAGAAAAAAAAAAATAACTAAAAGTGAAAAAAAAATTTTAAAAGTGAAAAAAAATATATATATATTTATATAAAAAATATTTGAAAAAAGTTTAAGTGTGAAATAAATTAAAAAACTAATAAATGTAAAATAAAAAGTTTACGTGTGAAATAGATTATAAAAAGTATAAATGTAAAAAAATAAATAAAAAGTTTAAGTGAAAAATATAATGTAAAGATAAAAAAGTTAAAAAACAGTAACTGTAAAATAAAAAAAAAGTTTGTATAAAATGAACTTTTAAAAGAAAAATGAAAAAAAAAAGTAAAAACAATATATATAAAAAAAGTTTTAAGTGTAAAAATAAAATTAAAGAAACGTTAAAAGAAAATTGCTAAATGTAAAAAAGAAATGTGTTAAATGTAAAAGATTAACCATCATAAGTTTTTTACCCGAATCGACCCAAAGCCATATGGTGTTACGGAACGTACTAGCCCCATATAGGCACAGATGCCCGTGGTGAGTTCTGTGAATGGTCTACCCACTAATCAAACGACAAGTACCACAATTACATTAAATAATTAGCAACAAAAAAAGCAGGAAATACTACTATAGATATAAAAAATATTAACAAAGTATCGAAAATAGAACCAAAGGTAACTAATAAATCTGTATAGAATGAGTGTCTATAAATGTATAAGAGAAACCAATGTATATATTTCTACTAAAATGTTGACACATATACTAAATTTTTAACAAATTAAGTCAAATATTTGCGAAATAGAGAAAATAATACATACTTTTTAAAATTGTATCAAATAGTCTATGAATGGATAAAAAAAAATATCATGACATGTATTAAAAAAAAAATTAAAATAATGGACTTACGTGTAACACATTAAGTTAAGAAATTTATACTTATCAAAGAAAGTAACGTAAGTCATATAAAAAAAAAAAAACCTGTAGTTAAGTACAATTGTTAATTGAATATGCTACAAAATATTGTCAAATTACACCATTTTTAGTGATAGGACAAGCAAACTTGTTAAAATGTCATATAATTATCAAAAATATTATACAAAGTACGAATTTAAAAAAAAAAAGTAAATGCAAAAAGAAAAAATAGTTTAAGTGTAAAATAAAATGTAAAAAAAAATAAATGTAAAAAATAAAAAAAAGTTTAATAAAAAAAAAGTTAAAAAATAATAAAAAAAAAATTTAAGTGTAAAATACAATTTAAAAAAAAAAATGTAAAAAGAAAAAAGTTTAATAAAAATTACATGTAAAAAAAAAAAAGTAAAAAAAAAAAAATAAAAGAAAAAAAAGTTAAAAAAGAAAAAAAAGTTAAAAAAGAAAAAAAAGTTTAAAAAGAAAAAAAAAAGTTTAAAAAGAAAAAAAAAGTTTAAAAAGAAAAAAAAAATTAAAAAAGAAAAAAAAATTAAAAAAGAAAAAAAAATTAAAAAAGAAAAAAAATTAAAAAAAAAGAAAAAAAATTAAAAAAAAAAAAAAAGTTAAAAAAGAAAAAAAAAAGAAGAAAAAAGTTTAAAAAAAAATAGTTAAAGTGTAAAATACAATTTAAAAAAAAAAATGAAAACATAAAAAATTAAAAAAAAAAAATGTAAGTGTAAAATTACATTTTAAAAGAAAATGTGAAAATAGAAAAAAAAATAAAAAGAAAATTGCTAAAAGTAAAAAAAAATAAAGGTGTAAAATGTTAAATAAAAAGACCTTAAGTGTAAAAAATAGAAGAAAAAAGTTTAAGTGTAAAATATTACTCATCATAAGCTTTTTTACTCGTATCCACCCAAAGTTATATGGCGTTACGGAGCGTACTAGCCCCATATCGGCGCAGATTCCTTGGTGAGTTCTGTGAATGGTCTACCCACTAATCAAACGATAAGTACAATAATTATATTAAAATATTAGCAAAAAAAAAAGCAGAAAATACTAATATAGATATAAAAAATATTATCAAAGTATAGAAAATAGAACCAAGAATAACTAATAAATCTGTATAGAATGAGTGTCTATAAATGTATAAGAGAAACCAATGTATATATTTCTACTAAAATGTTGACACATATACTAAATTTTTAACAAATTAAGTAAAATATTTGCGAAATAGAGAAAATAATACATACTTTTTAAAATTGTATCAAATAGTCTATGAATGGATAAAATAAAATATCATGACATGTATTAAAAAAAAATTAAAATAATGGACTTACGTGTAACACATTAAGTTAAGAAATTTATACTTATCAAAGAAAGTAACGTAAGTCATATAAAAAAAAAACCTGTAGTTAAGTACAATTGTTAATTGAATATGCTACAAAATATTGTCAAATTACACCATTTTTAGTGATAGGACAAGCAAACTTGTTAAAATGTCATATAATTATCAAAAATATTATACAAAGTACGAATTTAAAAAAAAAAAGTAAATGCAAAAAGAAAAAAAAGTTTAAGTGTAAAATAAAATGTAAAAAAAATAAATGTAAAAAATAAAAAAAAGTTTAATAAAAAAAAGTTAAAAGATAATAAAAAGTATTAAAATAATGGACTTACGCGTGACAGTTTAAGTTAAAAAATTTATATTTACCAAAGAAATTAACATAAGTTATTATAAAAAAAAAAACTGTAATTAAGTATAATTGTTAATTGAATATGCTACAAAATATTGCCAAGTTATTCCATGGTAGCGATTTAACAACCAAACACTTTGTCTTTAAAGATTACGATAACGCAGTTTTAGAAACTAACATAGGGGCAAATGTGTATAATTATCATAAAATACTTCACATTACTGTTAAAATGTCATATAATTATCAAATATATTATACAAAGTAAGAAAAATATTACTTAATATGTTAAAATATTACCAATAGTACATGCCCAACAGATCAAAATGACCTTCAGCACCCTACGACACATGAAAACTTACGGAGATTAACAGCAATCTTGCCTCAAAAAATAAAACCAATAGTGTACTGCTAAGGATAAAATGTCAAGTACACACCCAGTGTAGGAGATGTATACAAATAATATTGTTGAATTATTAACAAAGTGATTTCATTAATACTAAAATAAGGTCTTTGTTACAATAATATATATATATATATATGGAAATTAAGTTCTTATTAGTGAAATTTATGTAATATTTTTAGACTGCTTTGTTCAATTTATAATATGTAGGTAGAATTTTTACATAAAAAAAAACCCCTTTGTGTTTATCAAAAATATTTCACAAATTAAGAAGAAGAATACCTAAGGAAGGTCTTTGCACATGATTATAGTACAAAACCATGTGGATTTACATCAATTTTACCAGGAACAAGGGGGTCAGTATACGGCTATGAGTCAAATAGTCAATTTTTCACCACATTCAGGCATTTGTGTTATTAATGCCTGAATGTGGTGAAAAATTGACTATTTGACTCATAGCCGTATACTGACCCCCTTGTTCCTGGTAAAATTGATGTAAATCCACATGGTTTTGTACTATAATCATGTGCAAAGACCTTCCTTAGGTATTCTTCTTCTTAATTTGTGAAATATTTTTGATAAACACAAAGGGGTTTTTTTTTATGTAAAAATTCTACCTACATATTATAAATTGAACAAAGCAGTCTAAAAATATTACATAAATTTCACTAATAAGAACTTAATTTCCATATATATATATATATATTATTGTAACAAAGACCTTATTTTAGTATTAATGAAATCACTTTGTTAATAATTCAACAATATTATTTGTATACATCTCCTACACTGGGTGTGTACTTGACATTTTATCCTTAGCAGTACACTATTGGTTTTATTTTTTGAGGCAAGATTGCTGTTAATCTCCGTAAGTTTTCATGTGTCGTAGGGTGCTGAAGGTCATTTTGATCTGTTGGGCATGTACTATTGGTAATATTTTAACATATTAAGTAATATTTTTCTTACTTTGTATAATATATTTGATAATTATATGACATTTTAACAGTAATGTGAAGTATTTTATGATAATTATACACATTTGCCCCTATGTTAGTTTCTAAAACTGCGTTATCGTAATCTTTAAAGACAAAGTGTTTGGTTGTTAAATCGCTACCATGGAATAACTTGGCAATATTTTGTAGCATATTCAATTAACAATTATACTTAATTACAGTTTTTTTTTTTATAATAACTTATGTTAATTTCTTTGGTAAATATAAATTTTTTAACTTAAACTGTCACGCGTAAGTCCATTATTTTAATACTTTTTATTATCTTTTAACTTTTTTTTATTAAACTTTTTTTTATTTTTTACATTTATTTTTTTTACATTTTATTTTACACTTAAACTTTTTTTTCTTTTTGCATTTACTTTTTTTTTTTAAATTCGTACTTTGTATAATATTTTTGATAATTATATGACATTTTAACAAGTTTGCTTGTCCTATCACTAAAAATGGTGTAATTTGACAATATTTTGTAGCATATTCAATTAACAATTGTACTTAACTACAGGTTTTTTTTTTATATGACTTACGTTACTTTCTTTGATAAGTATAAATTTCTTAACTTAATGTGTTACACGTAAGTCCATTATTTTAATTTTTTTTTAATACATGTCATGATATTTTATTTTATCCATTCATAGACTATTTGATACAATTTTAAAAAGTATGTATTATTTTCTCTATTTCGCAAATATTTTACTTAATTTGTTAAAAATTTAGTATATGTGTCAACATTTTAGTAGAAATATATACATTGGTTTCTCTTATACATTTATAGACACTCATTCTATACAGATTTATTAGTTATTCTTGGTTCTATTTTCTATACTTTGATAATATTTTTTATATCTATATTAGTATTTTCTGCTTTTTTTTTTGCTAATATTTTAATATAATTATTGTACTTATCGTTTGATTAGTGGGTAGACCATTCACAGAACTCACCAAGGAATCTGCGCCGATATGGGGCTAGTACGCTCCGTAACGCCATATAACTTTGGGTGGATACGAGTAAAAAAGCTTATGATGAGTAATATTTTACACTTAAACTTTTTTCTTCTATTTTTTACACTTAAGGTCTTTTTATTTAACATTTTACACCTTTATTTTTTTTTACTTTTAGCAATTTTCTTTTTATTTTTTTTTCTATTTTCACATTTTCTTTTAAAATGTAATTTTACACTTACATTTTTTTTTTTTAATTTTTTATGTTTTCATTTTTTTTTTTTAAATTGTATTTTACACTTTAACTATTTTTTTTTAAACTTTTTTCTTCTTTTTTTTTTCTTTTTTAACTTTTTTTTTTTTTTTAATTTTTTTTCTTTTTTTTTAATTTTTTTTCTTTTTTAATTTTTTTTTCTTTTTTAATTTTTTTTTCTTTTTTAATTTTTTTTTTCTTTTTAAACTTTTTTTTTCTTTTTAAACTTTTTTTTTTCTTTTTAAACTTTTTTTTCTTTTTTAACTTTTTTTTCTTTTTTAACTTTTTTTTCTTTTATTTTTTTTTTTTTACTTTTTTTTTTTTACATGTAATTTTTATTAAACTTTTTTCTTTTTACATTTTTTTTTTTAAATTGTATTTTACACTTAAATTTTTTTTTTATTATTTTTTAACTTTTTTTTTATTAAACTTTTTTTTATTTTTTACATTTATTTTTTTTTACATTTTATTTTACACTTAAACTTTTTTTTCTTTTTGCATTTACTTTTTTTTTTTAAATTCGTACTTTGTATAATATTTTTGATAATTATATGACATTTTAACAAGTTTGCTTGTCCTATCACTAAAAATGGTGTAATTTGACAATATTTTGTAGCATATTCAATTAACAATTGTACTTAACTACAGGTTTTTTTTTTTTTATATGACTTACGTTACTTTCTTTGATAAGTATAAATTTCTTAACTTAATGTGTTACACGTAAGTCCATTATTTTAATTTTTTTTTTAATACATGTCATGATATTTTTTTTTATCCATTCATAGACTATTTGATACAATTTTAAAAAGTATGTATTATTTTCTCTATTTCGCAAATATTTGACTTAATTTGTTAAAAATTTAGTATATGTGTCAACATTTTAGTAGAAATATATACATTGGTTTCTCTTATACATTTATAGACACTCATTCTATACAGATTTATTAGTTACCTTTGGTTCTATTTTCGATACTTTGTTAATATTTTTTATATCTATAGTAGTATTTCCTGCTTTTTTTGTTGCTAATTATTTAATGTAATTGTGGTACTTGTCGTTTGATTAGTGGGTAGACCATTCACAGAACTCACCACGGGCATCTGTGCCTATATGGGGCTAGTACGTTCCGTAACACCATATGGCTTTGGGTCGATTCGGGTAAAAAACTTATGATGGTTAATCTTTTACATTTAACACATTTCTTTTTTACATTTAGCAATTTTCTTTTAACGTTTCTTTAATTTTATTTTTACACTTAAAACTTTTTTTATATATATTGTTTTTACTTTTTTTTTTCATTTTTCTTTTAAAAGTTCATTTTATACAAACTTTTTTTTTATTTTACAGTTACTGTTTTTTAACTTTTTTATCTTTACATTATATTTTTCACTTAAACTTTTTATTTATTTTTTTACATTTATACTTTTTATAATCTATTTCACACGTAAACTTTTTATTTTACATTTATTAGTTTTTTAATTTATTTCACACTTAAACTTTTTTCAAATATTTTTTATATAAATATATATATATTTTTTTTCACTTTTAAAATTTTTTTTTCACTTTTAGTTATTTTTTTTTTTCTTACTTAACCTTTTAGTTTTTAATTCACACTTAAACTTTTTTTTATTTTTACATTTTTCTTTTTAAACTTTTTTTTTTTTTTTACATTTTGCTTTTTAAATTGTATTTTAACTTTTTTTTTTTAACATTTATTCTTTTTATAATTTATTTCAAACTTAAACTTTTTCATTTATTCTTGTCTAATGTACAACTACAAACCCCGCTTTCACCCCAATTTTATGTATACGCCTACAAACGTCTCCCTATGAGTACTTTATGTCGCCAATTTTACGAATACACCTCTCAAATTGTCCCCTTGTGGATACTTGATATCGCCAAATTCTACACATTCACCCTCAATTGTACTCATATGGGAACTTGTTGCCTCTTAGTCTTTGAAAATTTAATCAGCCAGCCATAATAATTCCCCTTGTATGGTGCTACTTCATTTCTACCATCCACCTATGCGTTTTGTTATAGTGTAATTTTATGACATAAGAAAAAATGTGTACTTGTACCAAGCGTATAAATAAACCCCTTTGTATAGCTGCACTGTATCGTTCAATCAAACAACCAATTATAAAACACCCCTAAAACAGCAACATCTAAGACAAATTCCCTTATTCAACACGTATTAGAACAAGTAATAGATCCATTATCTTACATACCAACCCCAAATCTGCTCTTATCAAGCCCAGCACAACAAACAGTGCGATAGAGTAACTTTTACATCATATTCCTAAACAGTAAGCAATTCTAATGCATCCAATTGTGATCAAGGTGAGATCCCTCCTTCTAGTCATAACGATATGATATTTTCCCTCTTAAAATAATAATTTTACGTATGATGTGAAAAACATTTAAAGAACACATTACTTTTATAAAAAGTTTAATTAACCGTAATACAAGGTTTTGGTTCCCAAGGTTCTTTTTCAAAGTATCAGCTTTCATATTAATTACTTTTTTTTCATCCACTGAGACTGATTTCCGTTATATAAATTGTAATTTAAACGTATATTGTTAAAAACATTATTTTCATAGAACCCCAGACTGTCATTTTTTATACCCTTAGTACACATGTCAAAAGGTAAAAAAAGCTTTACTTATTAATCTGGTCTACCTTCCTGTACACGATGGTATGTTATTTACCCCCATAGGATGATTCCTCATAGAGTTATATTGCGAAATTATATGCTGGAGTTGGTCACATAAAATATATTTTTCTAAAACCATTCTTGCAAAATTCTTTTCTTTTGTACTAACCATAGTTAAAATATATACACTACTGTCATTCCCTTTAACATAAGTTCATTGTGCAGCTCTAGTGGGACGTAATTGCTCTCACTGAGTTAATTTTTTTGCACAGATGTATACGTAAATAAAATATATGTAAAATATAAATGAGTAATAAAATATAAATAAATATTAAAATATGTATGAAATATATGAATAATAAAATATATATAAATATTAAAATATATATAAAATATAAATGAATAATAAAATATAGAAGTTAAAATATAAATGAATAATAAAATATAGAAGTTAAAATATAATTAAATATTAAAAATAAATGTAAAAATATAAATAATAAAATACAAATAAATATCAAAATATAAATAAATATTAAAATATAATAAATATTAAAATAAGAATATTAGTTTAATTCTATCATATTTTATTTACTTTCACAGTTTTTTCACATTACTTTCACAGCTCACAGTTTTTTCAACAACCAACCATTCCTAACATTATACCTATGATGTCACAACCCACAGCTTATAATTAAAAATGTGTAGATGCTGTGCGTCGCAAATTTCCACCAATACCCAAATAAAAACGCAAAATAACAAAAAAAAGCAACTTTCATGTCACATGACACTCCATAGACATCACTTACTGACACCTGATTGGTTGTTCATGAGGTCATCCTCACACAAGAACCTGATTGGTCCGTTCCCGTACATACACGTTGAGACACGGTGGGACATGCCCATCGGCGACATGCCCATCGGCGGCGATGAGTCATCAACACCTGTTCCCATGTCCCCTGCATGTGACGTCACTTACTGACACCTGATTGGTTGAGGTCATCTCCATTAGGCCACGCCCCCTCGGCTTGACAGACGAGATCCGCCCTGATCCTCACAGAGCACCGCCAAAAATCCACAGCAGCACCGCCTCCCCTTCCGCCTCATTATTCCTCGTATTCCTCATTATTCCTCACAGCACCTCGTCTTGGTATCGGTGTTTTTACACTACTGACATCTTATTAATTATATACTTAAAATTTAATTTCATAAGATCTTAATTTGCAAATGTATCAAAGATTGCATGAATAGCAAGTCAATTAGAATTACTCTCATTCTGGGATGTACATGCGATTTTTTTTAAATGACCCCTACACCCAAAAAAGTAAACCTTTTCAAATTGACCTCTTTTTTAAAGTCTTGTGGAATAATGTGGGGGAAGTTTCATAGCTTAAACCAGTAAAAATGTATCATATGCACGGACAAAAAAAAGGCCATTGACATTTCCCCCTTAAAATATTTTTTTTAATTAGACGCGGGGCCCAGTGTTGTAAATACGCGTCCCACACCCCTCCGGACGGCACTTCTCTCATTCTTGAAAGTTAAGAAATTGTCAATTTCCTCCCCATTTAAAGAAGGGGGAAATGTGTGCTCTTAACTAGAAACGACCCTCTTAATTTTTGCTTGTTCACGATTATAAAAGCAAGAGTAGATGACTAATGTTTTATCTTAAGCTTGCATTTGCTACTATTGCAGCACCGAACAAATGTTCAGTCACCCACAAATACGACGAATCATCCTAAGTTTTGAGGCCACCGTGGCCGAGTGGATAAAGGAGTCAGCTAGGAATCAAAGGTTTCCTGTGCGAAGGACTTTACAAAGTAAAAAAGTAGTTATCTTGTGATAGGAGGGATGCCACCTTCACTACAAAATACTAGGAATGTCGCCCAAATCCACAAAAAATATTTATCGGCGTGTATACGGGACTGGTGCACGATAAATCTGATAAGGGTCCACAGTAACGATGTCTATTGAAGGCGGTGGGTGCCAGTTCAGGAGTTTCCTCATCTGACCATGGTTTACAAATACGAGGCATCGTTCCCGGGTCTTTCCTTCCAGATAGGCCCCGAACCGTCGCCAAAAGCCCACTCTTCAGCTCAAGTACGACGTTAACAAAATTCAAATATCCTAAATTTGTCACATTCATTTGTTGCGTTAGCATTCATCCTACATACCACAATACATCTGGTAAAAAATCTTATCTCAAATTGATTTTTAGCACAAGGCCACGAATGAAATACGGCCATATTCTACTAAATTATATTATTGAAATGGGTCCATTTCTTTACAAATAAAATTAAAGAATATTTAGTCTGTAATTATCTAAAATACAAAAAGTTGAACGCCTGGCTACTCAATCGAAAGTTAAATTCGACATTTTGCATAACTAAAATGGCACCAAAATGTAAAGTCATTCTTTAATACATTAACTAGACTTATATTGGCAAGATAAAGGATGCAACGTAACTCGCATTATGTATTGCTGTTCTAAAATTGTTACATTTTTACTTTCAGAGGAAAAGAATATCTACTTCTTCCACCTGCTGCATTTGTGGCAAACTTTTTAGGTGTCTCAATAACAGTATTTGCCATTGTGGTGCTTTACTTGGCACTGACACCTCAGTTTAAAAGAACACCTCAACCTGAAGAAGACAAAATATGCTTCGAGTTGCATGACAATGCGTGAGTCATCGAAAGTGCCAGAGCGAATTTAGGACAACTTCTCAACCTAAAAAGCCCCGTCACCTTACATTCCCACTTTTCTTTGTTAAAAAGCCAATAAAAGTGACTATGCATTTTGTACATGTGCAATTTTGAAATGATCAAATAGTACATTAGTAAAAATTGTTTATTATATATGAATTCTACAATGAATTAACAAATAATGTATGACACACTGAACAAATTGCAGGAATGGCATCGTGATTTCAAATGCATTGGTTTCTTTAATGTATTTCTCAATCCTGTGAGCGAGTCCCTGACTAAGTATCCATTTTGATTACGAGCCTAGTGTTTACATGCCATATCCACCCATTCCTCCCATGCCGCCCATTCCACCTCCTCCCATGGGCATCTTTTCTTCTTTAGGCTCATCTACAATAACAGTTTCGGCTGTAGTCAGCAGAGATGCAACACCAGCAGCATCTAACAGGGCTGTTCGCACAACCTAAAACAAAAAAGGATTTAAAAATTATACAATTACAAGGAGCATTTATTTCTTGTCTTAAAATTATCAAACCTAAAACTAGTTTGTTTCCAGTTGCAATAATAAGCAAAAACAAACTGGTCAAACACAGGGCTCGTACATATTTTCCAAAAACATAAAGGACATAATTTATTTAAAAAAAAATAACTATGTAACAAAAAGTTTGTTCTGAAGTTGCAAAACCATATTTTTTTCTACTTGGATACAAAGTTGTGTTTAATTCAGATTAAGATAAAATATTTTAAAAGAGGCTTAGTAAAATTATAGTTTTAAGGACTTTTAAAGAGCCTTTGGCAACTTAAAAGTTTATAAGGACCCTTTGGACAAAAATAAAGAGTTTAAGTATTAAGAACCGTACGAGCCCTGAAACAGGACAACCATATTGCTTATAAATATGAAAAATCATATAATTTCAAGTTATTTGATCAATGTTTGAAAGGTCAAAATACACGGAAAAAAAAAACCCTTTATATAGAATACTAAACACATTGTGCCCAAGAAGCATTCTAATTAAAAAATAAAACAGCGATTTACAAAAAAAAAATTTTAATTTCCAAATACAGAACTATAATTCTCAGTTCTGTTAATTTTAAAGTTCAGTCCATTAGTTTACTTAAAGTACAAGTTGTCATACGACAGTATTGGACTGAAAGGCATTTCGACCTGCATTCAAAACTATTTTTTTTTAGAAAAGCAAGAAAACATTTCAACGCAACCCATTTAAAATTGCTGATATTTATTTCAGATTACCATGATGACTGATGAATAAAGCCTAAATACACATTGAAATAGCTAAAACCATATAGGATTTTATTGCAAGGATCATTCACAATGCATAAATGCTTACATTCAAATCACAGGCTTCCATATTGAGCAATTAAAAATTTAATTACGTTAAATTTGCACTCTAATGTAATAAACTAAATGCTACAGGATGAACCATTAAGTTTCACAAATAATGCCTTGCATACATACCTTTGTGGGATCAATAATTCCAGATTCAATCATATTAACATATTCTCCTTTCATTGCATCATAGCCAAAGTCGCCCTTATTGTCTAGGACTTTTTGTGTTACTACAGCTGCATCCACTCCAGCATTCATGGCTATTTGAGTGCAGGGCATTTTCAGAGATTTCCTGACAATTTCAACACCTAAAGCAATTAAAACAAATATTTACCTCTAAAGAATAGCTTATCTTTTAAATTGCAATAGAAAGAATTTAAAGGATACTAAATACAATAATGCTTACATAATCTGGATATAAATTATTGATGCAACAAATATCAATTTGATCAAATACTGGATATCAGGCACCAGAATGTTTTTTTTAAAATTAATTTTACTTCTTTTTATATTTAATCAGCTATTACTATTTCTTTTGATTAATTTTTTTTTTGAAATTTTCTGAACATTTTTTGACATATTAGCATTTCAATTAAGGTTCAAAATACTTATATTTGACAAAGAACATACTGAAGATATTAACTTTCATATTAGTATTGATGAAAGAAAGCAACACTTCCGAATTCCTCAAACAGAATCTAATACTTACAAAATTTTGATACACCATGCAAATACTTGGTTCCTGCTCCTATGTCATGCAAAATACTACTAATTTTTTTTAAATAGAGTAATCCAATAAAATAATTTCCTTTAACTATATATTTTTTATAATAAACTGCAACTGAATGCTCTATTCTATTTTAGATTTAGCTACTAATCTTAAAAGGACAGTGCACAATACATTTAAATACTATAGCAAAATAGTTCACCCCATAATAAAAGAAGTCCAATTCAGATAAATATAAACTAAATATTGTTGAATTTCAATGTAGCAACAGAATTTAAAGATGAATCCATGAATAGCAATACATTCTCTCCATAAAATAAACCTATGGCTTTGTTCACAAACAAGGAAGATACTGAGTCTAAGAACTGAATGCAAAACTATTTGTCATCTTTATTCAATTGGATCATTTCACTTTTAATCCTTCGACGAATTAACAAAATTTTGAATCTGTAGGTTTGTTTTTACTACAGGAAAGTTTCATTTATATTTCCAACCCATTCCTTTCTTTACAAAAATATTTTTTAATTATATTAGTGGAGAAGGTTTTCAAAAGTCCTCCTAATGCTTTAAAATTGAAAATTATTTCAAAAAATATTTTTTTTTACCAACTTTTATATTGTGTACTTCTGGAAAAACAAGACTCAAACGGATATATATATACACGTCAGGTGGTTGACTCCAAAATAAAAAGTAATTTAACATACCAGTTTTCTGGTCTTCATTTTCTAGTGTCAGTTGATCTAAAGCAGGGAGGCATCTCAGCAGTGCAGTCCCACCTCCAGCAACAATGCCTTCTTCTACAGCAGCACGTGTGGCATTGAGGGCATCATTTACTCTGTCTTTTTTCTCGTTCACTTCCACTTCACTGGAACCACCAACCTAAAAATATATGCAAGTCAAAATTTTTTAGTCCCACGTTCGAGGTCTTTTAACACAAGATTAACTTTTGGAAATGTTTGGTATGGTTAGTCATACATATATTTAGTGCATAGTATAGGATAACGGCTAGTGCTGAAGTTTAGGCCACATATTTCTAGCTTGAAAACAGTAAAAAAATTCTGGTAGAACCCATTCCTTTTCACTATTTTATAGTAGAATAAACTGCCCGATATAACTTACACTGCAAAAGTTTGTCATCCGATAACAAAGTTAAAAAAATATATCACAATACTAGTATAAATAAAAGTGGCAAGACTGTTGAATGTATTGGGAAATATTTGAATTAAGCGACATGTTTAGTTTCAAAACCGGCTCAATCATTTTCTACAGCCACATATAGTATTTTAAACCTTAAGTTCAAATACATTTTTAATCTGGATTCAGAATCTTGTCATAACCGCTTTGTAGAACTTGCAAGAAAAATTTGAAAAAAGTGGATCGAGCTGGTTTTGAAACTAGTCTCTTAAGTATAGTAAGACATTAAAGTAAAAAATTAATTGGGTACACATATGCAAGTCAGATAGGTGTAAAAAATTTAGTAAATTATCAAAAACTGAACTTGTTTTATGAATATACAAATGTTAAAAGGAACTTTTGGCCGAAAATTGGCAATTTAGCTTAAAAATACACTTTTAATTACTAGAGAAAATTAATATTAAAATTATACCTTTAAGAGAGCTACTCCATTAGATAACCTTGCTAGACGCTCTTGTAACTTTTCTTTCTCGTACTGAGATGTAGTTTGATCAATCTCATCTTTGATTTGACTAACTCTCCTTTCGATATCTGGCTTGTTACCTTTGCCCTAAAAAATAAAAACATTTTGAATCAAGATTATTGCTTTTATTAATATGACAGTAGAAAATTGACATTACATATTTAGAGTACATTTGCTTTAGCAATTTTTTTTAATAATGTATAAAGTTTGTATTTGAAGTTTGTTTGTAAATTAACCCTTTGCACTCCGATGTCGCCTCTCATAACGACTTGTTCTTTTGGTTCCCTGTTCTTTAAAATAAACGAGAACAGCGTGATCTTGTGTTTAAAAAACATTGATTTTTCTCAAATTGTTCTCTTGCAGATCCGAAACATTACAATTTTCTCCCCTCTATACGAGCATAAAAAATTGTAGGTAAAAGAACAGAAAGAGGAATAACTGTTCCGTGGAAAGAACACAATGACAAAGATGTTCGCGGAGGGCAAAGGGTTAAGGCACAAGTCACATTAAATGGTTTTATGGCATATTTTATTAGTTTAATTTTTAGTTTACAGCCAAAAACTCAAAATTACTTTATATAAAAAAAGCAATGTTTTATTATGAACGTTATCTATAAAATTTAAAATATTTAAGTATCAATCAAAATGTACCTTAAGCAGTAATGTGTCATCTTTGGTAATGACTACTTCAGAAACCTCACCAAGATCAGATGGCTGAAGATCCTCAAGTTTAACCAAATCAGCATCATCACCAAAGACTATCCCCCCTGTTGCTATAGCCATGTCATGAAGAGTCATTTTCCTATTATCTCCAAAACCTGGAGCTTTAACAGCAGCTACCTGTAGCCCAACCTTTAGCCTTAAAAAATGTTAAACATAATTATTTTTCAATAAGTGATAGTATCAATAACAATGCCTATTTTAAAAATATCAAGCCTTACTTTAATTGAAAGTTAATTAACGTTATCAAACATTTTATGTTAGTAAAAAGGTGAACATAGATCACACTTTTTCAGCCATAAAACCCTTCTCTCTAGGCACAGGTTTCCCACTCAATTTTTAAAATAAAAAATAAGGAGTTTAAGGAATTTCTAAGGGCAAAAAAATGCTTTTAAGGACTTTTTATCGCGTTGCTTAAGTAAGTAGAAAAAATTTGGTTGTAGTCATCTGGTTCTGGTCAAATGGTTGTAGTCATCTTTCATATTAAGTAAAAAATGACTTTCTAAATGCAATGCTGTGTTTAAGAAATAGTGAAAAAACCACAAAAATTTTCTATACTTCTTAAGATTTTGTTACCATTAGATGGTTTAGAGCTAAAAAAGATATACATAAAAGAAAAGTAAACAATTTTTAATGAAAAATTAGCATTTTGCAACAACCTTTTCCCAAATACTGAAACTGGACATTTCTTTTACAGAATTTAGAGCAAATTATATTAATTCATTAATTAAACACTTGATTATCAGAAATAGAAGTTTGTAAAAAAAGGCTCTTTGTTTTACAAATTTCCCGACTTCAATATTCATATTTTTTGCCAAGAATGTAACCGGAACATTAATGTCAGATGTTCCATTTAGCTCTAAATAGACAATCTGTTAGAAATTGACAATAAAAATACAACATGGCTAGGGAAAATAAGGAGTTTCTAAGGATTTTTAGTCAAAAATAAGGACTTTAAAAATGAAAACCAAAAATAAGGAGTTTTAAGGACCCGTGGGAACCCTGAGGCAATTAAATAGTTTGTTTTCGTTAGGCAGTAATGTTATTAGGATAACTGGCAAATTTATCAAGACTCAAATTGATAACTAGTAGGCTCATATTTCAGATTTTACTTATTACATTTAATTAAGTGTTTTCCGCATTACTATAATTAATTTCGCATACCGCCAACTAGACCGCCAGAGGTACGCATACCTCAGGTTGGGAAATGCTGATTTAGAATAAAAGGTGTTTATATTTGGATACATCCTTTGTTTTATACAAATTACATTTCAATAATCTATAAAGCATCATTAATTTTAAAAAATAACTTTAATTAACTAAAAATACATTAATAAGTACTTCTAAATTATAATAAACTGAACAATGAATTATTCATCGATCAACACTGCATCTTGTTTTAAACTAAAAATATAATTTTACCTTTGAAATTTAAATATTTAATGAAATGGAATGATTTTATACCTATTCAAAACCATGGTGCTCAAAGCTTCTCCATCAACATCCTCAGCAATAATGATGAGTGGTTTTCGTTTGGAGTTGGCAAGTTCCAAGGCTGGTATTATGGACTGCACATTAGAAATTTTCTTTTCGCTAAGCAGCACTAACGCATCTTGATATTCTACCTTTGCTCCTAATAAAACAGTCAATTTAAAAAATTACGAATTTTTTTTTTAAATTTTACATTTTATTTGTATAATGATTAAGTAGCTTATTTACCTTTAGCAGTATTAATAAAATATGGAGAAATGTATCCCCTGTCAAATTTCATCCCTTCAATAACTTCTAGCTCGTCTATTAAAGTTTTCCCATCCTAAAATTACAATAATTACATTACTACATCAATTTACAATAGAAAATATGCATAGGAAGTTATTTTTAATCCAAATATTCTAAAAAATTATTAAAAAAATACAAGTCTAGTGTCTTTAACTAAATAAAATATTTTAATTAATAATAGATTGACTTACTTTAACAGTAATTACACCATCTTTTCCAACTTTTTTCATTGCATTTGAAATTAAATCTCCAATTGTCTTATCTCCATTAGCTGAAATAGTAGCAACCTGCAAGATAAAATATCCATTAATAAAGTCACAAGATATAAATAAAGTAACTTTTTTGTCAAAGCAATTCCAAGTAATTTTACCTGGGCTATTTCTTCTGGAGTTGTAACAGTCTTTGAATTCTTTTTGAGTTCATCAACAACTTTTTCAACAGCCATCATAACACCTGAAATTTTAAATTAAAGTTAAGAAACAAAGACCAAATATTAGGGTTGATTTGATACTGTGTAAAAAAAATTTAATCATGATTTTATTGATATTTTTAATTCTGCATTTTACTATGCTGCTTTGGATTGGCTAATTAATGTTGCACATTGGGCTATTGACGACCATGCTGCTTTTAAAATATTCAATTAAAACTTCTTTCAATGCAATATTAAAAATAAAGGTACGAAAGATACTAGTTGAATAATGCAAAAATATAGCGTATACGAGAATGAAATAAATAAACATTAAAACAAAACAGCAGTCTTTTTTTTAGTTGTTCGGTTGACTTTAGAAAGTTTAGATTACGTCCGATGATAACCTTTTTCTGGGGGATAAACAAATGTGTTCTTTGAGAACATGGCAATTCGGAACCTACTACACATGCAATCTAACATTTTCATTGATTTACATACTGATCTATTTTACAAATGAAATTTTTTTCAAATTTTTGCTAAATTTGAAAGTAAAACATTACCTTTCCTGAATTCAGTGGGATTAGCACCTTTGCTAATTTTTTCAAACCCTTCCTTAGCAATGGCTCTTGCTAATACAGTGGCAGTAGTTGTGCCATCACCTGCTTCTTCATTGGTGTTATTGGCAACGTCTTGAACAAGTTTTGCCCCAATATTTTGGAATTTGCATTTTAGTTCTATGGCTTTAGCTACAGTGACACCATCCTTTGTAATTTTAGGAGAGCCCCAAGACTGTTCAATTATTACATTTCTGCCCTGTAAAAATATGAACTTTTTTTTATAACAAGCCGAATTGTAAAAGATAGTTACAGAAAAAACCATAGATTAGTATTATAAATAGGTTAATGTTTTATAAAGCTCTTGCTCAATTTTAGATTTTTTACTGTTCATTAATGCAAATTCAAAATAGAAACAAATTGAATATTATAATGTCAGCTAAACAAAAAAATATAAACTACTTTAAAAAAAAAAATCTATATACTATAGAAAAGTACTCCGCTTCAATTTCGTAAATTAAATTGCATTTTCAAAAAATTTAATGCAATTTTGTTACGTAGAGCTAATTAAATCATGAAGAAATAGAATATAGTGTAGTTTAAACGTTTATTTATCAGATGCAAAAGGGTTGCAAATCCTCAACTTGTATTGCATTTTAGTGAATTTACAATTTTAAAAGTTTTATGAGCGAATTTTTTTTAAAAAGCCATTTGGAAGTTGTATTCACCAGAGGCAAGAGATTAGAGTAATAACCATCTCAGTTTTAGAGTGACATCATCCCAATTTAACAAAGAGTGCAAATATTTATAGCTAAAGATGCTACATTATTGTGAAGTTATACGTTTTCATGATTCAGTATGGATTCTTCACAAAATAACCAAAATTTTCCAATGATGAAATGTCTTACGACAAAATATCATCGACTAAAATCGGATAAGGAATTTTTCATCTGCACTCGATCGTCAGTATCGCCTCCATACAATATTAGTTTGTGGGTAAAGGGAAAAAAGTTATTTTCCAATTTTCTTTTTACATAGAATTCCAAAGACTCCCGATTTTAGACATTCTGATTTCAGACTTTCTACTATACTCTTTCTATATACAAATTAATCAACTAATTGTGACTTTCTGTATAGGTCATTATAAAAGAAGTGTGCTGTAATATCATGGGGTCTAATAAGAATACTACACTATTAAAGAAACTATTTCGCCATTAACATGAATTGTAATCAAGATCACAATTGAAATTTACTTTGTAAAGTAGATTTCATACAGTTATATTAACTTGCATTTAGTATTTCATAAATATCAAAACGTTACCTTGGGTCCCATTGTGACTGCAACTGCATCAGCAAGCACATCTACACCTTGCAACATCAGGGCTCTGACATCAGCACCAAATTTAATGTCTTTGGCATAGTTCCTTCTGATATTCAAAGCAATACGACGAGATAACAATGGCCGAAGAACGCTTTGGAAGTTCATTTTTCTATACAAAAAAGAAAATAGAATTTTTCAAACAAACCTTATTAAAATTTTGAACATTGAGAAATTACAACTTTTATAAAGATATTGGTTTTTACTTTCTTAAGATATAATTTGCTCATTAAATGAAATACTTTATAAAAGTTCTTATTAAATAAACAAAAGATACCCATTAGAAATATAAATACAGCAACTGTACATCTGGAAATAAACATTATTGGCCAAGCATGGTAATATGGATAATACACTTTAGATTAAGTGGAGCCAATAATGAGTTGAGTTTTCATGATGTAGCTCCCCGATAAATTTTAATTTCTTAATGCTTAGCAACTCTGGTTTACTCTCGGAATACTATATTAACAGTTTTAACAAACATTACTCAAAGACATGGCACTTTAGTGCTAAATCCGATATCCACATCTATTCTGCTTACAACCCAGCTAGCACAATAGATGTGGATATTAGATTTGTTGACACAGTTTATTTCGATTTATGAATAATCACTATTGTCGTTATGCAAATATTAAACTACCAAAGTGTTTATTTTTATACTATTTACATTAGAAATTACCAATTTCTTACAATAAAAAAAATTAGATCTGTTGGCTACGCTTTTAATTTAAATAGAAGATGGTAGTGTAGATCAAGTAAAAAATTTGTCAAATTGCTAAACTACTCCTGCACCAAATTCTTAAGTTGTTTTACTGGTGTCACGCGATATACATCCTATCGTCAATACATTTTTAAAGCTATATTAGATGGACTACAATATTCAAGATCCGATTGTGCAATGTAAATAACTAGTCCACATTTAAAAATAAAATGAACTCTATAACCAAAAAGTTTATTGCAATTTTACAACGAGAACTGTTTAGATTGACCTGTATCCGAGCGTTAAAAGACTTGTTTTTATTATATATGAAGGGTGAAGTACGGTTAAAAATATTCAGATCTCATAAATATTAAGATTATACACGGAAAATATAGGTAGATAATCAGCGATTTACGTTCCATTTGAGTTGCAAAATAGTGAAATATCACAAGTGGAAATTTAAAAGAATATATTTAAGGAAACAAGGACACTAATGTGTCGAGTAGCATAATAAAGAAACTTAAATACCAGGAATACTGCAACTAATTGCATACAATTACATAGTTACTTACATTTAATTAAATGAAAATTACTTTCAACAGAAGTATAAGTTACTTGAAACAGTAGACAACAAAGTTGACAAGAAATTTTAAAGAGCAAAAAGTTAAATATCAAGGGCGTCAGACAAAAACCATGTGCGTCTGCAGAGCTCGGCTTCGTTAGTCCCGCAGAAAAGCCGGCATTTTGTCCTTGTACTTTGCCCCTGGTTTGAAACTCTTAGCTGATATAGCTTTGAGCATATTGTGATCTGTTGAAAAACTGATTTATAAATATAAAGAAAACTAATTCTAATTTGTAATTAAATTTAAAATGTATAACAATTCAATACATTAAAATATATATCTGTGTTTATATTAATTTCGTTAAAACTTTTAAATATTATTATTTTGAGTATGCAGCCAACTCAGCTTTTATGGAATACTCTTTTGGTTTTGATTTATTTCGTCTAGAAAGTTCGGCATCTAGAAAATTCTTTAATGTGATGAAATTGATTTCGTAAACAATAAAATCAACAAAATATAAATTTGTACTTGAAAATAATCAAAAGAATTTTTACTTGTTTTTTTTTTACATATTTTTCTTATTAACATTTTCTGGAAATTTTATTGTAAACCACGTGTTCCTCCGGCATCTGCGGGCTACTAGTAGTAAATGCTTTACTTTCTTCTACCGGCAAGAAATTTCTAGCAGACAACAATTTAAAGACCCAAACTTAGGCATTTCCCCTCTCAGAAAACTTCAAATATGGTATGAATAGTTTTTCTGAAATCACATATTTAATTTTCTCTTCTAATGAGATTAATAAGTTATTTTTCCTTAAATTATCTTCAATACTCAATGTAAACACCCCTTGTTATATTCTTTATACTTATTTCTTTGGTTGTGATTTAATGTTTTCAACCGATTTTCCTGATCGTTATATTAATTGTGTTTAACATCAAATAGATTTTAGCATTAAATAAATGAACAGATTTTAATTTATCACTGCAAACATGAAATTTGTAATTTACCACATTATCAGTAACTTTGAGTAAATAGTATTCTTTCTCTAAGTTAAATTGGTGCAGTTTTAGTTTTATTTCACTTTAAACAAGCAATGTATTCATGTGTGTTTGACTTGTATAATGTTTAATATGTATCGTGGGGATTTTGAATAATTGGTATTTTTCAATAGGCTGGTCTTGGAAAGCGATTGATCCCTCTACTTGATAGGATTCTAGTCGAGCGTTTTGTTCCTGAAACTCGAACAAAAGGCGGTATCATGATTCCAGAAAGAGCCCAAGCAAAAGTTCAAACTGCAACTGTCGTTGCAGTTGGACCTGGTGCCAGGAATGAAGTTAGTACATCCCATTGCACAGTGTGTTGTTTTATAAAGTAAATTTGTAAGACTATTTATTAGTCTAAACCTCTATATAAATTTGTTGTAACTTGCATTGAAAAGCTGTTTTGTGTAACTAAGGTCACAAAAGGTCGTAGCTTTGTGTTTGCTTAACAAGTGTTTTGTTCTCGTCTATCAAGCTAACCACCCATTGGCAACTAGGTCAGGACAAGCACTTTCATTTTCAGTAGACTCTCAATATAACGACCCACACCAGGATTAATAAGAGTTGTTATGGTGAAGAGTTGAAACAGTAAAAACATATTGCATGAACCCGATTAATGGATTACGATGTTACATAAAGGTAATTCTAAAGAGGATCTAACATATTTCTAAAAAGACGATTGTGTACGTTTTGTAACAGACGTATAGGACATTTGGCGCGTTTTTTTTTGTTGGCAAAAAATTGCCGTTAAACATAGTCCTGGGAATGCACAAAAACGATTATGCAGCGCAATGACGTCATAGGATTGCCAGATTGAAAGTCGCCACAAGAATCGGAAAATACCAACAAGGTCAGGTGGGGTTGCGATACTATAAATTTATCGCCCCTATAAAACACGCAAAAAACCTTGCGAGCCAAATGTCCTATACTACATCGGTACCTACGTTTTTAACCAAAACTTTTAATTTAAAAGTTGAATTTGAGTTGTATTTTACTTCCATTATGAAGGTATTATTTAAATGCAAATATCATTAGGGATGTTTTGTTGCTGTGCATTTTTTTTATCTCGCTTATGTTTTCCATAGTAATATTGGGTTTTTCTAATGAATTTTCTTTAATTTGAATTGGCAATTTCACATCTTTATGTCTTGATCTTGAACAATGTTAACTAATGCTTGCGCATTCTTGTAATCTTCACCCGCAATTTTTGCATGTATTAATTCGAATCTGCTTTGTAAGGAGTATTTTTTAAAGCTTTTAAATTGTGTTTTTTTAACAGTTCCAAAGAAAAAGCTACAACTTCACAATCAAATCACTATGTTCAAAAATACAACCTAAAACACCAGACACTAATACTCTTTGCACAAATCCTGTATATATAAAAACTAATTCAATGATTACCCCTTTAAGACTTTTTTTTTTAGATAAATGAATCTTGGATAGTGTCAAACAGCGTGTTTTGATAGTGCCATACAAATTTCGAAAAAATATAATATTGTAAAAAAATTTATCAGATTAATATAGTTTGAAATATATAAGGAAAGGTTGCCAAAACCATAAAACGCTTGTTTGGCATATTCGGCAAAATAGCAAGGTGACGTATCTGTACCTTGGTTTTAAAAGTTTGTGTTTTCTATCAAACCATACCATTAAAATTACCTCCATTTTTTAAAAAAAAGTATTTAGCGAGATCTATAAAATCCCAAGTTCAAAGCTTTACTTTATAGTAGAATTAGATTTTTCCCCATCTCCTGTAAAGGTGCCCAAATGTGACAGGCATGTCTGGTTCGGAGGTAAAAATATTTAACTTAATTTTGCATCTTCATTGATAAAACGAATTATTGTAAAATTAGTTTTGTTAGAAAGTTTGAATACAAGTTAAAATTCAAATATAAATATTAAAGCAAAATAAAAACAATTAAAACCATTTTAATAAGACTAAAAAAACTTACATGCTTGTCCACCATTTAACCTATTATGCTTGCTGTATCATTTACATCTATTAAGTACATTCTATTGTTTTATGTAGAAAATGTCCTACTTATCAATTAAATAAATGAAACAAACCAATATAAAAAAACGCTATATTGCAAGGTTCGTACAGTCCTTAAAAGTCCATTGAAACTTATTATTTTGATTTCTTGTCCATAATGATCCTTTAAAAAGAACTTGGAAACTTCTATTTGTTCTGAAGGTCCTTATAAAACTTTCAAACATTGCAGTAGGCTCTTTAAAAAAAAATCCTCGATGTCTATCATTTAAATAATTTTAATAAACCTCTTAAAAACATTTAATCTTAATGTGACAAAACTTTGCTTCCGAGTAAAAATCCACAGCTTCTTTACACCCAAAAATTAAAAAAATTTAAATCTTTTTTCTAAGGTTATGTGCAACTTTAGAGATCTAACTTTTCACTACAAATGTATTCATGTTTGCATTAAAAAAATAAGGTCCTTGAAAAGTAATTACTCTTTTTTTTAATTTTTCGGAAAATATGTACCAATCCTGTATTAAGAAATTATGCAAGTTGAAAACAATTTAAAAGTTTGAATTATATATATTTTAAACCGCTAGCTTTCTTTTGTTCAAAATAAGTTTAGAGTTAATTCAATAGCATAAATCAATATTTATTATGTTCCTTTAATGCAAAAGTTTTTAAAAGTATTGTATTATCTAGAATTGTCCATTTATTAAATATTGTCAATTTAACACGTTCACTAACATTGATTTTATTGCAGAAAGGTGATCACATTACCCCTAGTGTGAAAGCAGGTGATAAAGTATTACTACCAGAATATGGAGGTACTAAGATTGAAGTTAATGAAAAGGTATGCAATAAAGAATTACATAAGTAGATTATTCCTTTTAGAGATGTCTGGAAAATGTTACTTCATTTTCAGACCTTGTAGATTACTAAACTCCAATAATGTTTATTTGAACTTTCCGTCTCCTTTTCTCTTGAAATTAAAAGGGCTTTTCTTGGGTCTTTAGACTAGTTTAAATCCCAAATGGTCACCAAGAGCCTGTTGTATAGCTGTAGTGTGATGTTCATTAAACCCTTTTTTCAATTAATTGGGAATGTCTTTTTCATGATTATCTGTTATTAAAAGGCAGTTGACATATCAAAATGCCTTTTTATAATTACAGGTAGTAAAATTTTATACAAGTCTGTTTTGAAAAAAATTTAAATCTTGGAAAGTTATTCAATATAAATCTGTATAAACAAGTATTTATTAAATTTAATTGTGTAAAACTAGATATAAGTTAAGTGTCATTGCTATTTTATCTATTCATTAATAACTTTTACTTGCTTAATATTTATTCATATTTAAATTCTATAAATATATATTAAATAAAATTCAATAAGAGAAAAACTAATGAGCTAAGACGGTGTTCGGCAAACCGCGGCTCGCTAGCCACATCTTTGGCTTCTTGTGAGTGTGGCTCTTCCACAAAATACCACGTGCGGATGCGCAAATACAGTGCTCTTAAAACTTCATGGCCCAAAATTAAGAACATCGGCATACAAACTTGACTTTAATTTTATGGATACCTTACAATTTAATTTAATCAATAAATAATATCGTTATTAAGTATGATATCAAGTTTTATACAACGTACCTATAGTTTAACTAAGACTTAAAACTATAAGTAAAGTTTATTAAGTTAATTTTAGGGAACATTGTGGAGTGAAAGAAGATGTAGTGTTGAGGATTGAGAAAGGCATGTTGAGCTGATTTTTGACATATAGACAGGATGAACAAAGGAGATAGACGAAATTATATACAAGACGAGGGTGGATGAGAGAGTTAAAAGGGGTCGACCTCGGCGAATGCTCCTCAATCAGATTAAAGACGTTTTTAGAAAGGCCAGCTTAGGAATGCCCTAATAAAGTTGATAACAATGTACCTACCTATATAGTTCAAGTTTAAAAAAATTTGACTCTTAAAAGAAATTTCAATCGTTGTACTGTTGACTAATGAGTTTGCCGACCACTGAGCTAAGAGCATTCTTTTTTTTTGTATTGGTTTCTTCCAAAATACGTAATAAAATTATATATACGCATCCATAATTGTATACATATATACATACAAAGCAATTATTTTGTATACAAATAGTTTTTTTTATAAATACTTTCATAGTAGCACTTGCTATAGGCTGTATAGATTTATAATAAATGTATATATGGATTAATTAACACTTGCAGAATTAAAATTAATATGTGGCAAACATTTCCAGTACAATTAGGTAAAAATAACCCTTTCCAGACATTTCTTCGTGAACTAGTAGAAGTTTGCAATTTTATTCTAGGACTGATTTCAGCTGAGTATTGAGCTTATTAGTCACTATTCAAATAAACTTTTTTTTTTTTGACTAATTGAAAATTTGCTTTTGCAAAATGTAATGTACAAGAGACTTTTTGCTAAGTTTTTCAAAAGATAAAACTTCACAAAAAGACTTTGACAGACATTTGCTTTTCTAAAAGTGATAAAGTATATCTTTCTTTTAATCAAATATATATAGAGAGAGTGTGAGAGGAATATGCTACATACCTTTAAAAGTAAAAGTTAGAAATGTAATATACATTTTTTATGAGCCTTGGTGGCTAATATATACTTTATTTAATTTAAACTGTCAGTCTTTTCTTCAAAATTAAAATATTCAAAGTTGAAACTTTAATATTTTGGGACAAGTTAAAATATAATTTAATGGTAATGTACAGCCATGAATGTTTTTTTAAAAATATATAATGAACTAAGTTTACTTAACTTTCATTTTTATTATCTGCTTGTAAGTTGTACTAATCTTTTTTTTTTTAATAGGAATTATTCATCTTTCGAGATGGCGACATCCTAGGTAAATGGAGTGAATAACTGTAAGAAACTAAATATATAGAAATGTTGATGAATTCTGAAAAATGACATTGTGCTGTAGAATTATCATTTATTACATTTGAAGATTCAATGCATTTAAACAAACCATTAGTGTTATGAAGTTGCAATTTCATCTAGTTATTTTTAATTTTGCCAATAAAACATTTTTTTGAAATTTGATAGTTTATTAAGACTTGCAACAAATACACTAGAAATTGACACTTTACATCTTTATATACATTTCTCTTACGCGGTGATTGAAAAACGCTGTTTTTCTGTACGCTGCGTGGCAACAGTTTGTTTGTTTACAAAATTCTGTTGCGCCCACATTTTTATTTTGCCATTATGTAAGCTATTTCGATGATTAACCCCTCCAATTCAGTGGTAAATAATTATTTTGATGTCTGCTTAAATTAGGAAGAATATAAGCCTTATAAATTAAAAAAGGGAAGTTTTGAAAAGTGCTTTTCCCAACTTTCAATGAAGGAAAAATAAGGGTGGCGCCATCTGTTGCCAATTTTGAAAACTATATTTCTATGAGCTTCATTTTTATGACGTAAAAACTCAGTAAATTACACACCTCTGGTAGGCAAGATTTATGGTAAGCTTAACGTCGTTTATGGCCAAAACAAACTACCAATAATGTTAGAAATTTAACTGAAACGCGGGAAAGGTGTGGAAATAACGTGGAAAATAAATAATGGTAGGCTTGCCAGTGGTATCATTGTTTTCATTTGTAATTAAAAAGAAATTAATTTAATTGATTTTATATTGACTTACATGGCGTAAAAATGTAGTGATGCCAAGATGAATATTAATTTAAATTTACAATTTCAACTTTTAAAATTTTTAGTAATATAATTAAAAATGTATTGTTACTAGGACACATTGTTATTGTGTCCTACCTTTTAGCGAGCGAAGCGAGAAGTAGTTTACGAAGCAAGCCTATGAGGATTGCGTAGCAATCCTCCGCTGGTTGGCAGAGCGTTAGCGGAGCAGGGGGCGGAGCCTCCTAGTTTACATTATTATTCATGATTTTTCGCTGTTCTGATATGCTCAGGATTCAAAATTAGCAGTTGATAGTGTATTTTGCACCTAAAAATGACAGTTTAATTACTGTTATATTGCACACAGTTGTCATTTTAGACGTCTAACAATTTATAAAAATTTCAGTTTCAGGACTGTATGTTTACACTCGTACATAAAAAAAAAAAATGTTGGTTTTCAATAATTGCTCATACTTTTCAGTAATTTTGTTAGTAAGACTGATATTTTTAGACTACAAATTGAAACATGCTTCTAATTTATGCAAAAGAAGCTTTAACGATTACAAAAATATTCTAACAGTTGGCAGCTCTGCTTGGGCAATTCGAATTATTTTAAATTTGAACAAAATTGCTAGGTGCCAATGACGTCTAACTTTTCTCCTAATTTCGAACCCTTAAGACTATTATAAAACTATTTTGTGATGATTGGTTCTCTATATAGAATTTAATTTCACTAAGGTTTTCTCCCAAAGGTGTGTGCCTGGGACAGTAGGATGAATGAAAGTTTCAATGCAAATGGGAGTTTTTAAAAATATATGTAAATTTAGAGTTTGTATTGTCCTTAAAAATTCTTAGTATCTCCTTATTTTTGTTCAAAAGGTACAAACTTTTAAAATACAAAAGGCTCTTAAAAAGTCCTAGAAATGACTATAATTTAAATCATTTTTCTAACCCTGTATTAAAAATGTTTGATCTTAATGTGAATTAAATACAACTTTGTATCTGCGGAAGAAACATTGGCTTCTCTGTACCAGATAATTTTTAGCTGCTTGCACTTATTTGATATTCATATATTTAATTTTCTATTTTAAAGAAATCCTTAGAAACTAATTTTTATTTTTGGGAATTGCATATGAACCCTGATTATTCATTTAGTTATTACAAGTAATTTTTAAAAATAAGTTCATTCAAATTAAGATTTATAGTTATTACAAGTAATTTTTGTTGGGTAACTTTCTTTAATTTAGAAATAGAATAGTTGCATTAATAAATAAGTTGGGCTGTATTTTACAAGTGAGTACATTGAGCAGCACCCGGAAAATTTGGTTTGTCGGAAAAAATGAAAATTGCCCAAAAGTTAGGAAAAATTAATTACATAATTTTTTTTAGGAAAAGTCAAGGAATTATTTTAAATATAAAGAACATGTCATTCCTTTACATTGTCATTAAAAATATGTAATTTTTTTTGTTATATTGTACTTTGCTATGTTATTTATTAGCTTCAGTTTTTGTGACGTTCAGTAATTTTTTCCCCCTTGTAATTCTCGGTCTATTTTTTTTTTTACACTAACAAACATGAATACTGAACACTCATTAGACTGTAAAGTGAAATTTACTTATTTTTTACAAGCTTTGAGTAACATTGATTTAAGGAATTGTTATAATGGTATACTGTTGGTTTGAAATATTTTTTACAAGTGGTTTTTGTAACTAACTACATCCCCCCTATGTGTTTTTGACACTCTTTACAAATATAATATTTCCTATATAGATTGCCAACACAGATATTATATGAAGAACTATGTCTATAAAAACCCTATAAAACTTTGATAAGATCTCCTGTAACATAGTAAAAATGAACATAATGTCCTATACTTCTAAGATACAGATTTATAAAGAAAACAAAAATTTATTAAATTGAATTAATTTTTAGTTACATTAGAAAAGTTCTCTCATATTTGACACCAGTTAAAGTTTTGTAACGTTTTATAGAAATTGGTTGTGAAAAATTGTACGAATTTGATTTTTGAAGTGTTGGCAGGCATGATTTTGTATTTTGTCTATCTGAGAATGCTTGCACTGCCATTTAAAGAATAGCTTGTATCCAATTTCAGAAACAGTTGATTATTCAGTATTTTCCAAGTTTTATTTTTATTAATCGGCATCGCATGTCCTATGTACCATTGTCTAACCCATACTTGCCAGACAATGGGCAGAACAGATAGACTGTCAGTCAGAAATTAGAATATGAGTGTACAAAAAAGCATTTTTTATTCTTAAATACGAGTTTAACCAATTTGGAGAAAAGAAAAACAACCAAGAAAGGTTTAAAAGTGCAATAATTATATTTGATTATACGTTGCAAAATGTTTGTCTTTCAAATTATAAAATTAACAAATTTATTAAATTTGGGAAATAGCTTCTTATGATTGATTGAAATTTATTTGAAATTTTACTAAGAAAGAACAACAGTTTTAACATTTAATCAAGTAGAGTAATTATGTTTCGTATATATGACATGTAATAAAACAAGTTATAAAACTGAGAAAATAATATATATTTTTGTATAAATTCGTAATTCAAAAATTATTGTGATGTTGTGACATAAAAAAAATGAACCAAGTTCCAATATCTGTGAAATCGTTTGAAAAGTACTTGATTGTTAAAAGCGATTTGGGCAGTCTGTTATAAACTTGTTAAGTTTTTTTGTTAGTCTATTTAATTGGACGGTACTGCAATAATTTCGATAAATGAAATGGTAATTTTTGTGTTTTTATTTGAATCAAGAAATCGTTAAGATTTTGAGAAAAAAACTTTTCGTCCTTTATGTGCATTAATTCTCAAATTATTGCTCTGTAGATTGTAAATTCTTATCTAAATCGTAAATTCTTCCATACAATCCCAGGAACATAACAGAAGAATTTAAGTCCAAGTTCTCGTATGAGATTTCACTATTTCCATTAAAATACCAATTTTCTCGGTCTATCAAACGTACGCCACTGTTCAGTGCATATGGATATACGTATTGTGTTGAAAAGTTTCCTCTTATCTGAACTTTTTGGAATATTGTTTGAGATTGCAGTTTGTAATTCGCGCAAGGGACGCCATCAACCGTATCGCATCGAGCCAAAAAACATATTTCTGATCCGTACACTTGCGTATTGTCAAATATCAAGGGGCTTCCAGTATAACCTAAAAAGTATTCTTCATCCATAGACATAGCTTGATATGAAAGAGAACAACAGAACGTATTAGAGCAAACTTCTAAAACGCCTTCTGTTCCTTCGAGTTTGATATATTCATACTGGTTATGTTGCCCTTGAGAGCAACGGTAGTCGGTTATTTTATCTGGTAGTTGACCGATGCTACAGTCACTCCATGAATTACTTTCTTCTTGAATTTCTACTTCGATGACTGTATCGCCTTCAACGATGAATCGTTTGGCATTTGAAATAATTTCTTGAGAGGCCTCGTCAAGAACTTTTGGAACATTGGATACTAAAAGCTTGCTCCGGCCATCAGGATAGTCTGTGTAGATCAATGCACCTCTGTATCCCGAATAAATACCGCTTCCAATCGTACCTGTTCTTGGATCGTGGACATTGGCAGCTAAAAGATTGATGTTGTTGGTTATAGCGAAAGCTTGTTGAAAAGCACTCGCAAAAAACATATAGGGAACATGATTGAACCAGTACGTGGGATAAGCAAGATTAGCTACTTCAGGTTTGCTCACGGCGTCTACTGAATCTTTGAAGACCATATCGAAGCAAATAACTGTGGTGAAGTTACCGAAGTCTGTTTCAAAGTATATATTTTCTGGAAAATCGGGAGTTTTCATGTCGTTTTCGAAGTAAAGATGTCTTTTATAATACCTGGCAACCAATGTACCTTCTCTGTTAAATACCACATTCGTATTGTAGTAGAAGTTACCATCATCGGGACATTCATTGACGTTTGTGGTACAAGATTCTACAGAATCTACATCACAGGTTTGCGTAAACTCACAATTTTTTCTGTCAAACATATTTGCTACGATGAAAATACCATTCTCTTTCGCCATGCAACTTAGTTTTGATAGAATCGGAAGATTTTCGAAGTCGTTTTCGTTGCAAGGGTTGGATATTTTGAGCTTTGGATTCGGGATATCTTCAGAGAGCTCTAATGTTATACTTCGATTTAGTTTCAAAGCAGGAAATAAGCCACATTCAGGAAATACTATGATCTCAGCTCCCTGAAAATAAAATCCAGTTATTATATATTATAAAAAAATTATAAATTACTAGCTTTTGCCTGTGCGGACACATCCCAAGGACGAATATAGAGGAAAGCAGCTCATGGTATTTCTTAAATAGACATGTTAATTCTTTACGGTCGAGAGGTGACTCTCATCACCACTTGGTTTGGTGCGCTGATTAGCTGAAATTCACTAAATATGTGGAAAACCGTCCCGAGGTGCTGGTTCGCCCGAGCGAAAAGGCATCGACCGTAAGTGGTGAAGAGTCGCATATTATAAGAGCCGGCAGCGAACAAGTTAAACATTTTTCTGGATCCGCCACTGATTTATCCCGGCAATTTACTTATAAATTTTCTTTTATCTTTCTTGCATATCCTCGTTAACAGTTTAATAAATGGTATATTATGATGTATGTTGTATTGTTTCGAAATAAAAGTAGGTTTTTTTATATACAAATCCCTGTGCTGCTTTATCATAAGTAGAGATTTAGAACAGCTACGTCATCAACGTTGATCAAATTTAATTTAAGAACTCGGAGGACTATCACTAGTAAATTTAGTAGTTACTTAATTTTAGAGAAAGCTTATATTTCAAAGGAAATTGTTTTAACTTTTTTTTTTTACAAATGCTATTTATAATGAATACTACTCACATTTTGCACATAAAGTGGTAACTTGGGCTTTTTTTATACATTTTATGTATATAAGTGGCCTCCAAGTGCAAAGTTACAATAATCAGAAAATGATCTAACATTCTTTTCCGTTATCAAGCAACAAGATCTATTACTTGGCCAAGTAGTCTGGCTCCAAATTCAATAGGTTGATGATGATACAATCAGTGGCGAGGCGTGACTTTTTGCAATGGTCATCGCTCCTTTTTTTTTTATAAAGAAAAGAACTTGTATTTTTGTCGCAAAACTTTAAAAACTACTTTTAAATTAATAATACTAATTATAAATTCTGATATACATTTTACTCAGCTTTCACATTCAATAAAATAAAATTCATTGATTTCCGCTAATTTCACGAAAAAATCACGTGCCTGCAAAATATGGTAGAGGGAGCAATTACAAAAAATGCGGACATTTTCTCCGCAAGCATTTATATTGTCACTTTTCATATAACTCAGGATTTTTCTAATGATCATTCTTGAGGTATTAGGTAAAAAAAAATCCTAGATGTTTTATAAACATACTCAAGTACGTACCAAATATAAAATGACAGAAATATACTAAAAATAATACACTTTATTTTACAACGCAAATATGCTTAAAATAAAATTGTTAAATGATAAATTTCATATTTTTATATTCACCATTAAATAATAATTAATATTCAATTTATTCAAAACATAACACATTAAAAGAAGATAATTAAAGTAAATTAAAAAACGTGGCCCAAATAATTGTAAAAAATATGTGTGAAAAAAGTAGTGTTGAGTGATATTTGAATAACAGTTAAAATATATCATTATTTCAATTTCGGATAATTAATTTAAAATATTATTTTTGAGAAATAACAGTTCTTCAAACCATCTAAAAATTGATTTTTCGAAATCGAATAAAATAAGTTCTTCATACGATCAATAGATGGCGCTGTTTAATTTTAGCGGAAGAACATTTGTAAAATGAACAGGTTAGTAAAAGAACAGTATAATAAAAGAACTGGTAAAGTTATGAAGTCACTGCTCTTTAAAAAGAACGGGAACAAACAGTTGATTGTCACCGTTGTGAAGAAGGCGGCTTTGGTTGAAACCTGTTCAGCAATATCACATAACATTCCGATCTAGATAGGAATTTTATCAGTTATAACTAACAAACGGTTAAATGTATTCTTTTACGATTATATTCAATATTAACGGATCCATCGAACGATCGATGATCATTAACGGAGTATCGTGGTAGAAATATTACGATAATCATATTCCAATAATGATCGAAAAATATTCCAATATCATATATATTACAATAACAATTTTATCTTAGATTAAAATTTATAATATTATTCTCGTTCCTTGTCGACTGATGTTTATCGAAGGAATTGCATGCGCAATGACGAACCAAGAGACCAAGAGTTGCGCAGAAAATTCTCACACCCCTTCAAGCAACCCATCTTTTAAACACTTGACCAGTCGACTGGTCAAGTTTCATAATGATCGGACGCTCGGACAAAAAGTTTTTTTTAAAAAATCGAATAGGTTATTTTGATGAACTTGTTATATTAGTGAACAGGTAATTTGAAAAGAAAACGGGAACAGGTTTTTTTCTTCAAAAGAACTGGTGATTAAGAAGTTTAGTTATTTATAGGTGAGGAGGGGGGGGGGGGGGGGGGGGGGGGAGGAGAGGATTTTGTTAATCTCGACGTTTGGGATTGAGTGTGTGGTGAATCATCTCGAGCTCGGGTGTTTATATTAGACTAGCGCTTCGAAGTTGCGATGGATTCCTATGAGGCGGGCGAATCCATTTAAATCATGGGTGATTGCGCAGTTGAGGCTCAACCACGGAGTCCGCGATGTTTGAAAGACAAAATGTAAACAAACAAATGTGCACTCGTTTTAGATGTATCAGAAGGTGGTCTTGGAAGTTAATATTCATATATGTAATATTTGTATATATTATCGATTTATGTTACAATGTTATTTTGATTTAATGCCGAATGCAAGAATTTTGAAACTTTTACTTATATATGCCCATTAAAAGGTAATCAGGGTAATTTTGTCCAAATTAACAAAGGAAATGACAAATATTTTAAATGCGTTGTTAATGGATGTTTTTAATAAAGATTTAACAAAGGGAAATTAAACTTGTATTTTTTTTTCATGTTTCACTGATAAAATAAATTTATATTTATAAATAAAATTTCATATTTTGTGTTTTTAACACTTTGCATAAACACTTTTACACAAGCAATCAATTTATCTCACAATATTAAGAGATCTTTTCTAATAGATTAATTCAACCTTATAATATTATTTCAGTAATTTACCAATTTGGCCTTGACATAAAACTTAAAATACATGTATTTCTTTAAAAAAAATTTCAATGCTAAAAATTGTTTTTGAATAAGTATAATTTGCATAATGTTAAAGACAAACTTTACATTAGAATAATTTCTAGAACAAGTCTTAAGTTAGAAGGAGTATAATTTTCCGACATTAAAAAAAGCCTGAGAAATAACAAAATATGGCGTAGAAATCTAATTTACATTTAATTTGAAAGCCCATAAGTCTAAAACGCGTGTGAATTAGGCGAAACAGAATAAAACATGAAATGCCATCAATAAAATATCGCTGAAATCAATTGAAAACCGATACATCTAAAACGAGTGTACATTTGTTTGTTTACATTTTGTCTTTCAAGCATCGCGGCTACTCTACCAGTTGAGCTCAACTGCGCAAACACCCATGGTTTAAATGGATTCGCCCGCCTCATAGGAAGCCATCGTAACTTCGAAGCGCTAGTTTATATTAGAGAAATTTTTCGGCAAAGTGATTCATTTAGTGGCTGGGATCTTGGGTATTTCGTAATCGGGTTTGGCGGGGAAATTACTTTGGGTTTTGTTATAGATGGTGATCGTCGATGGGAAGCGGGGATTTTGAAGTGCGGGTAAGTCGTGCTTTTACTTTTAAGTTGGTTTGTTGTTGCCAAATTGTCTGGCATTTTAAACGTTTCAAAATATATTCGCATTGTTTTAAGCGTTAATATTGTCGAATTGTTTGAAATAGTCGTTTACATACCTTATTTGAATGCATTGAATATAATTTGGCGTAAATAATTCACGCAAATTTTTTTATACTTATATTTTTTTTGTCCCCAATTTTGCCTGAAATAATACCTAAATAACGGTTAAAAGTAACTGTTATTTTTCAGTAATATCGTAATAACTACTGTTATTTCAGAATAACTGTTAAGCTCATCCCTAGAAAAAAGTATGCATGGGGAAGGTGGAGGGAGTAAAAATAACAGGACGCAAAAAATGAAAGATCCTATTTTTTTCAGCGTTTAATCAAATCATTGGCATGCTAGTTGCATGATCAGCAGGAAATTGTTTATCTTGCCAACCAATTTCCTTACCCATGCAGACCTGGCCATAATATATATATTTTTGTCCACTTACGTACCTTTTATCCTGTGTTATTCAGTTAAAATAATTTTTTTAAAAATCTTAATTATTAAATTAAATTCTATTTTTTTTTTAATAATAACATATTCATTCGAATAACATTCAATTCCATTTTTCTTATGACAGTCAAAATACTGCGTTTTTATATATCCATGTTCTGCTATATCCATATTCGCAAAATTAATAAATAAAATAACAAGAATAATAAGGACAAAGTGTTGTATTACTGAATACAATTCAAATCTTAAAGCCGAAGGAATTGTCATTGCTCAATATTTCCTATTCCTTTTTTGTGATCGACGCAAATATACGTATAAGTGGGCAGATATTGTAAGTAATAGTTATAAAAAGAATAAAATATATTATTTACTTGATTTTAAATTAAACGAAAATCTAATTAACCAAAGTCTAGCTATTGTACTGCGATTAAAAACCTAATGTACATTTCAAAATAAAGCAGTTACTTAAGCAGTGAACATCGTAATAAAATGGATAATTAGTTGATTGTTAATTTTATTAGACAGAAAAAACATTTTCCATAACGTAATAAAATAATTCAAACATAAACAGTTCCTTAAAAAAATTAAAGTTAGACTAACCCAAACACAAAAACAAGCGAACTTTACAACGAATGACAAATCAGTCACACAATATAAAGAAAAAATTCCATATCTGTGAAAGACTGCTAAGGAAAGTATCATATTTGACTAAATACATTGAAAAGTTTTTTTAAGGATAATATTTATTGCCAAATATGGCATTAACAAGCCAACCTGGCAACCATTCCAGTATTTAAAACGAAGGAAGGTTGCTTGAGGGAATCGGTGATAGAAGCAGATGACCGGAGTAGCTTTATCTATGTAAATTGTCTAGTGAACAGTATGAAAAGGATTTTGTAAGCGTCCACCTAATTGGTTGATGCATCTCAACATCGATGCTGTAGCCCTTGCCGATGACTTTGGCGGAACTTTCAAAGCCAGACTCATGCCTCTTGGCTGGTTTTGAAGTTGCCGGTTTATTTTAATGTTTTCGATGCGAATTTAATGAATTGTTTAATTTTTTTTACATGTTTTAAACGTTTAAATATAAGAAAATTTAAAAATTAATAAAAATATATTTAAAACACTTTTTTAAATAGATAAATATATATATATATTTTTTTAATTTAATTAATTTTTTTTTCTCTTTTTTTATTTTTATTTTTCCGTGGTCATCGGCGAATCTACCGATGACTGGACCCTTCGCCACTGGATTCAATAGGTTCACATGGTCGACCAAAGCGCCCTTATGAAGATGCTCCAAATAATGCAAAAACTTATTAAATTCTATTAGCAAATCAACTTAAAACATATATATATATATATATATATATACAACATTATTTATCTAAACAATAATAATTAAATTGATGAAAACTTATTTCATTAATTTTTATACATAAAAATATAATAATTAAAAAATACTTATACTATTAAATTTAGATAAATAATCTATGAAACGGGTATAAAAGTTGAGAGAGTATATAACTTGCATTCAAAGCTGCTGCTTTTCCAGCTGTTTCGTATATTTTTAAATTCTGTTTAGCAACTTCAGCAGAGGGATAGGATAAATCACTGAACTGGACAAGCTCTAAAACAGCAGCTCTATAGTAGTTGTTGCTTGCTGATAGTGTTGAGCTGCATACTAGTAAAATGACACCCAAAATTTGCAGAGCTAAGAATAAAGAAAAGTGGAAATTTACCAGTATTTAATTAATAATTTTCATAAAAAATATATTGTCGGATTAATATACATATCACGTAATTACCATGGTAAATACATAGCATCTGTAGCTTGACTCTTGAAGCTGATCCCTCACCTTCAATCTAAGCTCTGGTATTCCGATCACTTATTGTTTTTAAACAAATCCATATTTAGAAATGAATCGCTTAGGTTTCGTTGCCAAATAGCTTTCGCTAACCGGTCCAAGTCCACGAGGGTCGATTTCCAAAGAAAGATTCTCAAAGTTGAACTACTCTATTGAATTAACAAGGAAGGAGAACGGAACTATAATGGCATAATGTGGTTAAAAATGAAACTGTGAACTTTATTTTGCTGACAAATTAAAAGCTTGCACTGTATTATGACGGCGTTAGCTAAAATTTGAGGAAAATTGGACTTGGCAGCAACAACAGTTTGTTTTAAAATAATTATTACATAAAGAAACATCTTAACAAAAATATTTTCTAGATCTATCTAGAACGTGCATTTTTAGCTTGGTTTGCAGACCGCAGGACTTCAAGCCAATATGTCACGGGTTTGAGTCATGGGCGGATTCGGGATTTGTTCTCAGTATGGGCATTCATTGGAATTCTCGTAAGGGGCAAATGCCCTCTCCAAGAATATAGCTAGATCCACCTATAGCTATTGATCTCCCATAGCTTGATCCGTCACTGGTTTAAGTCCCAACGGGAGCTAATAATTTTTTTATGTACAATTTAAATAATACAGAAATATTTTAAAACTGTATTTTTTTTATTGGACACAAATTGTACTCTCCTGCAGTGAAAACAACTGTACAATATCAATATTTTACTCATCCCTCATTGATAAACTTTACTTTAATATTAACCAGAAAAGCTACAAAATATACAAAGTAAACGCAGAAACTATAATTCTGTATAAAACCAAAAATATACTTACGTGATGACATGGTGGTTTTATAGGTACTTTTAAACTTTTCTATAGCATGAATTACTTTGAAAGCACTCGATAAGATTCGAGGGTCACTAGTTTCCTGACAGACATATAAACATTTTACTCTTTATCAACATTCGCTGATGATACTGAATAACTGATATCAGGGGGAAATAGATTATCCAGTCTTTTTTTTTATGACAGGAACAGTGATATACTTTAACTATATGCTGGTATCAGTGCATCGGTGAACCTGCGAACTACCAAACTCTTTTGGTAAAGTTGTTTTGAATCATACTGTTATTTAAGGAAAACCAACCCAGTAGAGAAGCTCGGACGTCATCTACTGTCCGAACTTCATCATGAGTGGAATCACAAGGAAGTTATACATTTACTCGAGAAGGTTAAACTTTTTCCAAGGTCAATGTATTTATTTTTAATGTGACACTACCCTACCATAAAATTACTTACTTTTGCGCTGATACTGTCGCAATGGGGGGAGGGGGGGGGGGGGGGAGGGGTTGTTTTGCTTATAAAATTTTTAATTTTCTGACAAATTTGTGTTCTTCTATGTAAAGTTCTATAACTTTCTATCCATTTATTCAATATAGAGATCTAAATATAATTCATGAGTTCTACCTATTTAACTATACATTATAATTGTAGAGGTTTCTTCCTCACCAAAAATTAACTAGATCTTGGAGTTAAATGGAAAGTTTTGATTGTACACAAATATAACAATTTTTTAAAAAAAATTTTGCTATGTTTTAATCTTAAAGCACCCGAAGAATATAAAAATATGCTTTGTATAATATTTTTTGCCATTTACCTATAAATAATATTATGGAAAATATATAAATAATATTATTCTACTTGAATGGTCAAGAATATGTATCACATTTTATTAATATCAACTTAAATTTTGCTTTTAAAGTTTGATCTCGAAGTGGTTTGAAATCATTCAGCATTATACACACCACAAGGAATTGTCAGTAAAACTGAAACTAAATAAATTGGTGAATTTTTGTAAAGATTTTTGAGTTTGATGAGGGAGGTTTATTGTATTCTCTCTCCACACCATTGGTGTCATTAAAACGTCAAATTTCTTAATCTTCATTTTTTTTTTACATTTACTCTTTTCATTTTAAAAATCTTCAGTATTATGTAATACTGGCGTGTCCGTGCGAGATTTCTCGCATAAACGATATCTTTCCTTGAAATAACATGCCTTTCAGAATGTCATGTTTCGTAATCCGTAGCGTGAGTCAGTGGCGGCCCGTGGTCTAAAATGTTGGTGCAGCCGAAATCATGTGAATCCCCCCGAAAAAATAGAAAACACTTACTTATTTTTTGAAAATTAAAGCAATCCTGCTGTCTTTTAAACATGCGACTCGGTCAATTTTAATATTAACTTACATAACGAAACAACAGCAGGACCATATCCTCAAACAACAGCACACAGTAAATGTATCACGAAAACCATTTCCGTTTGAATATAATCTCGTAAGTTCTCGTTTCACCCATTAGCCAATCAGCATATCGAACCTCAAGTGCAGCTAAAACAAGAAAACTCATTTCGGCTGTACCGTCTCACAAATGCAGTGCATTAGCATGGGGGGAATCTCCATACTACGTAGCGGTTGCCATGGCAACGATGCAGCCGATTTCGAATTTCGCTGCAGTTGATTGAATGGAGTTTTTCCCCCTCCTGAATTGTGCATTACGGTAACATGCGTGCTATTTATCGGAGATTTTGTTTACTACCGTAGAAATTTCATTTTCAATTCTAATCTTCATTTAAGAAAATTAGTAAAATATCTGATTTTAGTTTTAAAATACTCTAATGAATTTACGTGCAGCCCGGCTGTACTTGCTGTAGTGGGCCAGCCGCCACTGGCGTGAGTACTTACTGAACTACAAATTAAGTTAGTTTCTTTAGTTACATGTTGCTTCCTTTGCTTTTTTGGGGGGCTTATTTTTTTTTAATTTGGCGCTTTTCTTTCTATTACGACTTTTGCAAACACTTTTATATAAAATGTTTACTTAGTAGGTTCTTAAAGATGTATAATTTTTTTCGGAATATTGAATTAAATAACATCCGTTTTTTAAGGTCATGAAAAATAACATTACCCTTAATTCATACACTGTAAAAAAAAAGGTGCTTAAAAATGAGTACATGAACGTACACGTTTTTCTAGTACAATTGCATCGTAAATGAGCGATGACGTACTAAAATTTCAGTAATCGTAATTTCGCAAAAATGAGCAGTGTGATTTAATATTGCTAATCGCAGTTTCTGTTCAAGCCATCGTAACAAAGCGACCTGACAAACTTAAAATAATTGTTCAGAAAATGGTTTTTCACATTCATTGATGTCGATTGCTTAAATGGAAACTGAGTTATTACAATTCAATTATCTTACTTCCCACTCTTTTGGAATACCTTTTTAACATTACTTCTGTTTATAACTTCTTCTCGTCGCACTGTTAGCTTAACGGATAACACTCTAGACAGCGGTGCCTGCATATCTGGATTCAATTCCCGCTTTTGGTTGTAATTGTCAATATTTATTGAAATTTGGCACATCATGAAATCTTTTTCAAGTTTAATTTTCTATTTTATACTAAAACATGTACCATATCAATTTCAAAAACGGTTAATTTAAACAGTTTAAAATGATGATATTCGATTCATTATACCAAAATTGTAAATAATTTTAATTAACTGTAATATTGTTAAAAATTAATATATTTTTAATAAATTAGAATAATGGAATTTTAGTATAGTCAATACAAAGTTGTGAAGATTTAAAAAAAATTATATATTTGGGAGTTTCTATATATTTACGATATAAAGACATTTGACTCCTGTGATTTTTGAATTGTTACATTCATGCCTTCAAAAATATTTTGTTGTTGTAATAGTGGTATTTTATCGCAAATTTTACCAACACATTTTAAAATATTTTTTCGCAAAATTCGGCTGTTAATAATAAGAAAAACTCGTCAAGCGCCCGTTTAATTAACGTTGAAATATTTGCTAGCATTTTGAAATATGTCAACAATAGTAATTTCTATATTCTTTTCACATAGAACGCTGGTTTTTAATCAATACACTTGAATCAATACATTACTTCTAAATACTTATGCCGATGGGGCATTCCAGTGTGACCCATTTCCATGTAAATGGATCACATATGTCACATAAATTAATATATATATATATATATATATATATATATTTCTTTATATTCAAGTTTGTTCTTATTACACGGATCTTTCAAATAAAAGGGAAAACCTAGGGTTTTAAAACAATTGTTTTATTTAGTGCCTGTAAATCAAGAAATAACAAATAAATTTTTTTGTTCACTAAACATATTTTTAATTATGTAAAAATACATTATTATTGGCACTCTTAAACAAAAATAAATTAATTCCTGGCATTTTATATCAAACTAAGTTTTACAAACAATTTACATATTAAGCGCATTTACATAGAAGGAATTAGTATTATGTATTCAAGTAAAGTACTAAAAAAATACCACTATTCAGGGAATATACGAAGACTAGAAAAACTGTGAAATATAAAGAGTTTATCAGAATATAAAATATATACTAGCGAATATATATACTTTTTATTATTAAACTTGCGTGCAAATTTTATACAATATTTCTTAGTAATAGTTCTATAATTATATGATAGCCCTCGTATTATAACGTGTATGTTCAGGAATATAATTTAAGGAAAGCTTTTAAGTAACAGTGAAGTTATAATTTTTTTAACATAATAAAATCTAGCAATAACAAAATCGTAATTTTATTCACGGGTGTCTAAGAAAAATAAACAAAACAAACTTAAAAATATAATACTTATAAATTTATAAAAGAGCACGTTTTATGGCATTGTGTTTTTTTTAAATACAGGTTGAATATAAAGCAAATAATAGTCACAATATAATCAACATCATGTAGATAAGTTTGAACATTTGTTGTCATGGTATTTTTATCCTTTATAGTCATGCAGAATTATGATTATGGAATAATATCCTAGAAATAATATCTTTGTATTTGCTAAAACTAATGTAACTTTAATTACAAAATCACAAGTATCCCAATACCTTGAAACAACGTTATACAAACTCTATTGTTTCAAAGGAGTCACTCTATTTTGTTTAACTTCTTCAAAATCTCAAATTGACTTGAAACTTGGCATAATTTTATATGCATACTTAATCATAATAATTATTAATTTAAATTTATAGTAATTAAAATGAGTTTTATTTTATATTACAATTTTGAATAGCGACAAGTTTTTAAAACTGTTTTACTGCCATGAACAAAGACAGCTTCGGCATTGTAATGTAACAGTATGATTTTGACCAAATTTTGGATCGGTCGATATCTTTAAGAAAAGTCTTAAACTTTGTTAAAACGTCAATGACTGCTTTGGATGAATTTTATAACTTTTTTCAAGAGTATAAGTTACAAATAGGATAACTTTAGTAGTATCTAACAGGAGAACCTGTTGAAGTTGATATACATGCAAATACAAGATATCGCGATACACGTAAACTATAAAATATCTTCAAAGTAAAATGTATATTAAAGATATCCTGTGACTTATGTTGTATTCATAAATGCTCGTGAATACGATATTAGTGTTCTTCTAAAATATCTGATTTCTTCCAAATAGTCATTTCTAAGCAAACAAGATGGCCAGAAAGTTGAATCTTTTGTTCCTTGGAAAGCGAATGAGTCTTCCTTCTTTGCCTTCTGCAAGGTCAGCTTCTACATCATAAGAGAATAAAATGAAATTTGTATTTAACTGGAAAGAAGTAATATATCTCGGAATGAAGTAATATTTTAATAACTGGTAATTGAAAAATCTTGGAAAGAAGTAATATTTTAATAACTGGTAATTAAACAATCTCGGAAAGAAGTAATATTTTAATAACTGGTAATTGAACAATCTCGGAAAGAAGTAATATTTTAATAACTGGTAATTAAACAATCTCGGAAAGAAGTAATATTTTAATAACTGGTAATTGAACAATCTTGGAAAGAAGTAATATTTTAATAACTGGTAATTAAACAATCTCGGAAAGAAGTAATATTTTAATAACTGGTAATTAAACAATCTCGGAAAGAAGTAATATTTTAATACACAATAACAATATTTTTCTGAGATAATAAAAACTATTTTTTTTATAGTTTATATCTCAATAACATTTTACTTTTTATTTATATGTTGCCATTTAAATGACTTGCTTTCATATGCCTGAAATTGGATCATTTTGTAAAACTTATCCGCATTAAAATTAATCATGTGTATTGAAAGGCAGTCGTGTAACGAGGGGTATCAGTGTTCACTGTATGGAAAGCCGTAGGCATATTCTTTTTACGTCACAAATTGAATGCTGATTTCAGCTTCTGGGTGTGTCGAGAGCAACAAGAATTATGATTTCCGCTTCCTTCGTCCCTTTCGGCCTTGAGTTTGTGACGTAAAAAGCACGTGGCATACGGCTTTCTATGTAGTGGGTGCGGGTGTAAACTTTTATACGAAGTCTAAAATAAAAGCTAACGTTTCTGTAAAAAAGTTTAAAATTGATGAAAACTGACAAGATTAAATTGATGAAAGCTGTTCACGACATTACCCTCGTGTTACTTTTAATAGTCGATCTATAAAAATTCTGTTCATCTACATTAAACTAAGAGTTTTTATGTAAATGTTAGTATGCATATTGTTTTTATATTATGGTAAAATTTGATTTTTACATTAAATTTAACTTTGAAAACAGAAGAAAATTTAATTTTAATGTTTGTCAATCGTTATCTTGCTGAAGTTCTTAAATAGAAATTAAAGAAAAATAATCAGTGTTCGTTTTAATGAAAACATACATTTATTATAAGTGCAGTTGATTTTATTTATATTTCAACAATTTTGTATATTTTTCAAAAAGTAACACTATCTGAATTCTTTCTTCAAAATAAGTACTTAGGCCTATTTGGTAATAAAAAATAGTTATAAGGAATCACATTAAGTTACTATCAATAAAAGTTATACAGGAAAATAAATTACAGTAGCTTATTTCTATTTATAAAATTTATTTAAAAATTAAAAACGGTTTCTAATATTTATGTTTGGAATAAATGCTACACGGATAATTTGCACTTAAACAAACTTGAGAATTTGGAACTATAGAAGTTTTAAATCAGTATAGAACATAATAAAACAATAAATACTGATGAAAATTTATAGCCAAATTTATAAAATGAAACTAAAAATGTTCAAATGACTTGTATTAATATTTTAAATAAGTTAAACGGTTAATTTTATATCAACAAGTTTATTGTTTTATTTAATACTTAATACTTTATTTAATACTAAAATTATAATAGTTTTATAAAAATTTGAAATGAAAATTACTTGTTATATTTCATTTTAGAAATAATAAAGTAATACTAATTTATACAATATTAAATCCCGCACATTTTATAAGAACTTGTAATTGTTTCGCGTAGAAAGTTTAACATTAATACAGGTGAATAAAATATTTATACACTTTTGCAAAATAATATATTTTTTTTTAATTTAAAATGAAACTTACTTGAGTAAAATGAACTTAAAAAATAAACTTGAGTAAAATGAACTTACTAATATATTCACAGTTCTGTATCACGAATGAATCTGTTGCCTTCGGATTGAGTTCCTGTGTATCTTTGTCTTAATTTTCCAAACGAACCTAATTTATAATATAAAAGGTTAAAAAACTAATATATCTAAATAATTTTGATGTACTATATAATGTAATAAAAATAAAATATGCACTCAATAAAATAGAATATTTTAGATTTGAAATATTACCAGAATAATTAATAAACAAAAAATTGGTTCCTTAGTATTTGTTGCTTACTACTTTAAGCTATTATTTATTAAACTAGGAGGCTCCGCTAACGCTCCGCGAACCCCCGGAGGATTGCTACGCAATTCTCATAGGTTTGCTCCGCAAACCACTTTTCGCTTCGCTCGCTAAAAGGTAGGACACAATAACAATGTGTCCTAGTAACAATACTTTTTTTTAATTATATTACCAAAAACTTTAAACGTTGAAACTAAATTTAAATTATAATTCATCTTGGCATCAATGCATTTTTTCGCCATGTAAATCAATATAAAATAATTTAATTTCTTTTAAACTACAAATAAAACAATGGAACCACTGGCAAGCCATTATTTGTTATTTTATTTCTACCATTATTTATTAGTTTCTCCGTTATTTTCACACCTTTCCTGTGTTTTAGTTTAATTTTTAACATTATTGGTAGTTTGTTTTGGCATAATTGACGTTAAGCTTACCATACTCTTGCCTACCAGAAGTGTGTACGTAACTAAGTTAATACGTCATAAAAATGAAGATCATAGAAATCTAGTTTTTAAAATTGCCAACAGATGGCGCCACGTCAATGTTCCGCTCATTTGAAAACTCAAAAGCGTTTTTCAAAACTTCTATTTTTAATGTAATAGGGTTTATATTCTTCCTAATTTAAGCTGAGATCAACAAAATAATTATTTACTAACGAATTGAAGGGGTTAATCGTCAAAATGGCTTACATAATCTCAAAATAAAAATACGGGCACAACAGAATTTCGTAAACAAAGTAACTGTTGCCACTCGGCATACAGAAAAACAGCGTTTTTCAATCACCGCGTAAGAGAAATATATATAAAGATATAGCATGTGAAACATGTAACAGTTGAATTAATTTTTTTTATCATGCCAAGAGGAGAGAGATATTCATACCTTTGTGCGTGCCTTCTTTGTTATGGGCAGATGGAAGTGGGGAATACCGGGAAATGTCTTCTGTTTCGTCACTTGCTTCATGCTAGAGACAAACAGCGAAATGTTATCAAAGTTGAACAGTTGCTCCGTTATTAAAATATCCATTATATTACAATGCAAGTTCATGGCGTTCATGCAGCCTAATCAAACACAATTAGTTCATTTAATAATAGAAATCACAAAATATCTTAGATCGTTTATTTAACTGTCAATCGTTTATGTAAATGTTTCCCGCTCTCAAAATAATCTAAATATAAATTTTCGTTAATTTCCTACATTTATATGCAGAGATATTAGACAATATGTATCGATCTTATTTGAGGGGCTAACTCCATATTTAACAAAGTATTAGTTGGACTACGAAATGAAGGACGCGGATAGAAATTAACACTGTATAATGGGATGTGACCGAAGTGACGAACCGAAGGCCCCATACTTCTTCATCGAAGTTGTGCCATACGCTAGGTCAAAATTATTTTTCTATCGGATGGATAGAAACTGTTAGATTGTTTAGTTAGTAGGGGTGGGTTGGTACTAGTCAAATACTAGCTGATGTTTGTTACCGTGAATTGGGATTCTACTGTTAGTTAACAGTTAACAATTGAAAGAAAAGTTAATAAATTGCCGTTTTATACCAAAATAATTCCATCTCTTACAAAGATCCTTATTGCTTTCCTTAGCCTGACAAATAGTTTTTAAGAAACAAAAAAATGTTTTGGAAATTGTGTTATATTTCAAAAGCAAAAAATAAATAAATTATATTTTCAAAACGGAAATTTTCAGCGGTTCTCGGACAACGCTTTTTTGAATTATTTTTATAGCACATTAAGATTTAAAGCAGGCAAATGGCGATGTCTTATTTCCCGATGAAAACCAACAGAAGATATATAATTTCAAAAATTTCGGAAATAAACGAATTTAAGACAAAAAAAAATGCTATTTTGTATAAAGTTTTTGGCGGATTTTTTTAGTTGTAATTGGAGAATCAGTAATAAATTGTTTCGTTTTGACCCATCCAAAGCTAAGAAGTTGTAGGACAATATGCTTATTTGGTAAACTCCAGGGTGTCATTCGCAAAATACACGTGTAAACTTACTGCTATTTCTATTTTCGGACGTGCAACTCTCATGAAGCCACCGATTCTTTGAGCTTCCGTCTTCTCACAAATCTTCACCGGAGTGGAATCCAAGAACTTTAGTTTAGAAATTTGGTGCACAATAAAATACCTATATGAAAGAAAAGTTTTTTTCATCTTGCTGTCTCAAACAAAAGTATTGATATAGTATAAAACAATTAAGCGACAAAAACAAATACCTAACTTCTCAAAACATTCTAAATTTCAATTACAAAAAATTGATTCTTATATTTGCATAAATGAAAAAGTATATGGATTTTCAAAATAAAAAATATCAACCAACATGCTCCCGTGTGTTAACATGCGTTTTCTTTAAAAAATGGCTGTGGTTATGTAATAAAAATCCAACCCTCATATAATTTATAAGGGTTGGATCTTTTTTGCATAACAGCGGACAAATATTATTCCTGCAAAGTACCTTAATACAGTTAACATTAGTAATATATAGTAAATGGGTTTTGGTTTAAATTGTCTGAATGTTTTATTGCTTATAGTTTCAGATAAAATTAAGCCTATTACTTGAACCATGATAAAAATTTACATTTTCACGTTTTTGTTTCACCCTACTACAAATATCTGTTTTTAAATATTAAATAGCATTTTTTAAAACGAATTTAAATGTATTAATTTTTATCGTATTCTACTAACAGAAAAAAAAAACCCGCCTAATGTTCAAGTTTATGCATCGCACAGAGAATCGTCTACAGTTTCGTTTAATTATGGTAAGTGTAGAAAGCAACACACGATCAGTATTTTAACTACAAAATTGACAGTTAAACTTTCTCAAAAGTTTAAGTTTGTTTTTAACGATATAATATTCTTTTAATTTATAATTTTAATACAGCAGCAAATAAAGAATTATTACAATATTTATAAACTCTGACATTTTAGGATCCTTCAAAATCATGTAATATAAATATATTTTTTTATGATAAATACAAAATGCCGTACCGGTATCTTTGATAATCTTCTTCGTCCTTTTCCGAATTTGACAGCTGGTCAGGACAAGCTGGATTACCAAGTAAGCTTAAATAGGTTAAATGTGGGTAACAAATAGTCAATTGTTTCAGTAAAGTTTCTAAATCTAGGAACTGTAAATAAAATATAAATACAATTACAAAACAGTTACAAATGTCATAATGTAGCATAAATGTAAAAGAAAATAATAATAATTTATTAGATTTTCTATCTCTCTTGTCAAAGTTTTACCTTAACAATCTATTGGTTATAATAAAAATAAGGCCAATTTTTTTATATACCCATTTGTTATTTAAAATTAAATATAAGTAATCTATATTTATTTTAAACAATTTTCAGTAAGACAAAATTAAATTAAGATATTTTTTTTTAAAAAAGTGATTACAAAACGCAATGAATAAAAAAATCTTTTAGTTAGCTTTCCAGTTGATGAGTCATACAACTTTTTAACTAATCGAAGTAAGCGTATGGTTAATTAGAAACATATAATAAGTAAGGAACATTAACTTAATAAAATACTATTTAAATTGCGAAAGTGGGCATGATATGAAAATGTAAGATATCAAAGACACACACTCAAGGGGGTCCGATACCCAAAATTCGCAAAAAAAGTCATTTTTTTTTATATTTAAAAAATAATATTCAAACTTATCTTAATAACTCACAAAAAACTGCTTCAAAAAATTCCTATTACTTTTTTAGTTATGAATGTTTTAATGATGTGTTCCTATAACATAGTTGTATCATATGTAAACTTTAAAAGCAAATATCTCTGTTCGTGGTTTTGAAATTTAATGAACACTAAAAATGCTAAGGCTTTTTTACTATTATACTTAAAATCATAATTTTTGTGTTTATAGCAAGATAAATATATTTTAAATAGATGTATGCATTCAGATTTCCTATTTTTATCATAATTTGTTTTTTTAAAACCACTTAAAATGGAATTTTATTTTTTTTCGTCAATTTTTTTTCCAAAATTTCTAATATATTTTATTTTTTTAAAGTGATGTATCTGAATCAAAATTTGAATGCATACATCTATTTACATATTATTCAAGATCTTAAATAAAAAAAATTGCTTCAAAATATTGAAAAACAAAAAAGGAGTAGGAATTTTAAAATTGTAAAAAAATTTACTAAAATTTTAATTTAAAAATAAATGTGCAATTTAAAAAAAAAATTGAGCGTCTTAAAATGGTTTTTTATGCATATTTAGAAAAAGAAAAAAAATTGGATTGTACAAGTATAAAAATAAAGAAAAAAATGTCGAAGGTATCGGACCCCCTTAGAATGTATGAAAGAGCTAATTCACAAGTGAAAGTCAATTCTGACGTTACTTTTAGATATCTGTAATCTAATCATTTACACATTCTAGAAAGAAGTTGTCCAGAAAGCACTCCATTAAAAGTTAGTCACATATTAGGAACAAGGTAAATATTTGAATAGTGCTTAGAAAAGGTAACTGCCTGCGATAATGATTCACTCATCTCGTTCCGCATTGGAATATACAAGCTATGTGTGTGTGTGTATGTATATTAGCAAGGTGAATAGAAAATCAAGTTGCTTTTAATAATGTGGGATGAATATGTATTTTTAAAAGTCAGCTGGATCGGCATTTACAATACCTGCCAACAATTCAAAAATCAAAGTCCTACTATATTTATCTTGACAAATTTACATAAATTCTTTGAAAAGCAATAGAATTTGTAATTAATTTGTTTCAAATTTGAAAAATGACCATTTTTAAAACTTTAAAATAAAATCAAGTTTTAAATTGATTTATAACTAAATTAATTAATTTTTACCTGATGAAATTAATTAAATTTTACAAGACCCCAACTTGCCTTATGAATGTAAATAAATGGCGGAAAACTTTTAAAAACGAAAATCATTTATGTTCAAGGCGCTTCTAAAATATGCGCTGATTTAAAAAAATAATTGACATTTTAATAAAACTTGAAAAAAATTTAACAAAAATGTCATGAAATAAAACCATTTACCGACATTTTTTTTAAAGTTTTTTCATTACTGTTGTTTTTATAGTTGTTAAAATAGTAAATTTTTGTCAAATAAAAAAATCCCCTTGAAGTTCGCACAGCTAATAGGATAAAAGTACAAAATGCTTAAAATCCGTACAATGCAAAGATACACACAGTGATGAGTGATTTTACCGAATATAATACAGAAATATACGTACATGATTTTTATTCAAAGAAAGCGTATGAAGATGAGGTAGAGGTATAAAAGATGCTAAATCATTCAAATCATTGTTATCTAATATTAATTCTTCCAGATGGGGAAACAATTCTAAATTTTCTAGTGATCTGGAATAAAACAATATAAGGCTTGTAAATATTTTAATTGTAATTTTGAATTTATTATAAGTTTTTATGGGGTCTATTTTTGGATATCTTAGAGTCCGTTTATTTATGTGAGACATGGGGAGGAAATGGGTGTCAGTGGTGACTTGAATTAATAAATCTTTGTGGGAAATAATACTGAAATTTATCTCACAAAACTTTGATATGAGTCACTTTTTATAGAACTCATAATCTATATAATGAAATGTTTTGGTAAAAAATACAGAATGGAAGCTTTAATGAAAGAATTTTTAATTAAAAAATTTAATCGGGAATGTAACACTACGTGACATGAGGAGGAGTAGTGGTACAAAAGAGTAAAAAATAACGGGACGTAATATATAAACGATTTCATAAATACAATTTTATTAATATGCTGGAAACATTTAACATGTATTTTTTTTTAACATTTCACAAATTATCAAAGCTTTACAAGAATATTACTATGATTCTAAAAAGCAAGTTGATTTTTCTAGATAAATTAATTTTAAATACAGTGGTACTGTCTCACAATGTTTACATTCCCATATTTAACAATAGAATTGTAGGCTTTAATCTTTAATTATTAATTTTAAAAAATTGATTAAAAATAAAGATGGAAATCCTTAAGTATATTTCACACCTTATAAATACCATTTAGAGAAATATTGAAAATGTTCTTGCAAGTATATCAAAACTAATTATAATTATCTATATTCAAAATAATTTTAAAGAGATATTACATAGAAATTGAATTGATATTAATTAATATATGATTCAAATAATAAGTTTAAAGTAAAAATATTGAATAATTTTTATTATTCTTACCTAATGGAGTTAAAACTTAAGTCTAGTCTACGAGTTTTATTTCCATACATTTTTCCTAAAATACCAGGAATGGCATAGCAGTCTTGTCCAATGTAAGACAGCTGTAAAACAGAGAAATAAAATGTCACTATTCGTATGATTCTTAAATTAATGACATGATTGGGTGTTTTTCTTAAAATGGAATATAAATATTATTATTCGAATTTTTTTTCAACATCATTTCCAATGGAAAAGAAAACAATATTTATCTAATAGATCATTTTATGCTGCAACGAAAGTTTGATTTCCGAATTTTAATTCAAAGATTAAATATTATAACATAATTTTAACGTTATCCAGCAATTTTATATCGAAAACAATTGCAAATTTAGAACATGAGAAATGAGATTTTAAATTCAAATTGATTTTTTGTTTCGGGAATACAGACAGACATAAAGGAGTTTAAACACACATACATACACTCGAGGAGGAAAGGACTAGAGGGAAACTTATTAAAATAATTAAATTTATGAAATCGGTTGACGTTGAAGGCATATACAATTTAATACAGTCACTAGCTGTTAAATGAGGAATCAACCTAGCCCCAAAAAAGGCGATTTCATTCGATATATACATTAGCAAAATCGAATAAACAAACATACTGAAAAAAAAAGTTAAGTACAAAACAAAAGCATTCACCTACATATTAAATATCATTAATCATAAGTAAAATTAAGATAGTTATAAGCTAAAGATTAGAAAAGAAAATATCTAATGAAACTTTGTAAAAAAGTTATGAATTTACAAATTAAGCATACTTCAGATTAAACCTATATCGCGGTAGATATCCATGAAAAAAAATGTATATAGTTTTACTGTTTAAAAAAATACTCTACTTGTATTTTAATTACCAAATGTGATGGTTTTTGCAATTACTACATACAACATCAAATGAAAGTCACTGTGATATTTGAAAATGCTAATAGATGACTGTAGATAATGTCGTCTAATTTTAATTTAGCCGACTAATGTAAACAAATATACATCAGACTTTGGAGAAAAAAATAAAACGAAAATGTCAGTGTATTTTAATTGATTTTTTTAAAATAGCACGAGTTTTGTTGTTTAATAGACCTTATTATATATATTTTAAGAAGTCTATTCCTTTCAACAACTTTTTCTTTCTATTGCGGCTCGCCATTTTAAAAAAGAAATTTAAAGAAAACTGCTTTTTTATGCTTTAAAAAAATTATAATGATCTAGCTAACGTTTTAAAATTCTGGCTCTCAATTGACCAAGTAGGTGATAAATAGCATATATTTAATGTTTGGAAAACTGCTTTCATATGCTTAAAAATATTTATATTAATGTAGCTAACATTTAAAATTCTGGATTTTAAACAACATTTTAATATTCTGGATTTTAAACAACATTTTAAAATTCTGGTTTTTAATTGACCAAGTAGACGATAAATAGCATATGCTCAATATTTTAGTTTTCTGTGTGCAAAGGAAGATATTTTTGTGGATTATTGTTCTACATTTCCATATCTTAATTTAAGTAACTGAATAGAACATTCGAGTAATCGACTAATAATAGTTAGCTATATGTTTCTACCATTCGTAACCGAATAACAATGATTAGTTATGTTACTAACAGCAAAAGTTTAACAACTTCGTGAAAACGTCTATATATAAATATAATTGGTAATTCAATATATATTTAAACATAATATACCTAAAACCTACAACTAAAAAGCAATTAGTAGCAAGAAGTCAATCACTGAGTAAGACACTATTAATTTTTCATTGAAATACCAGTTGCAATTATCAAAGGACATTTTAAAATATATTGACGTCACACTAAAGCTGCACCATGGTTAAGATATTTCCCATTACATTTTATTTATTTAATGATGCGCTAAAGCTGCACAACGAGCTAAATATGTAAAGAGCGCATTCTCTCAGTTAGCAGAAACACAATTGAATTTCTTACAAACATGTAAGTATTTCTTACAAACATCTAAGTGATATTCAACCAAATGTTAAAAAAAAAATCTATTAAAATAATATCAGGGGTAAAGAATAAAAACGTGAAGGAACCCCTGACCCACATTTTTCCGTGTCATTGATTTTCAATCGCATTTTGATGATAAGACATTTATACTTACATCAACCCCACACACTTGTCTGTCTATAGTCCAATAAGTAACAATACAAACATGCGAGAACTTCTTGTCGGGGGAGTCGTCATCTTCGACACCCATCCCTGCAGAACCTACACTCGCCATGCTACAAGAATCCGCCAGACTGCTGGTGTCTTCCTCATCCTCGGAAGTCGCTCGCATTTCCGCGTCACTTACGCATAGCCCCCGCGACACTACTATTTTTCTGCAACCAGTCCGGAAAAGTTTTCCGTATTCAGATGTCGTCTTTTCGGGGAGAGTGACAATGCTTTCCAGGCGTTGCTTGTTTTTGCTCTTCCGTTCTTTCTCGCATCCCCGGGTGTTGTGTAACCGAAATCCGAGAGAAGTAGAAAACTGGTTTGTAAGTCGATATTTGTTCTTTCGGTTGTTGTTTCCTTTTCTTCTCGTCTTGGCGACTTTTTACTTCCTATGCATGTTAAGTGGGGATTGGAGTGGATTTTTTGTTATATAAACCATTCGTCTTGATTTTTTCTTACATACTACTTGCCACATTCGTATTTCAACTACGTACATTCAAAATATCTGTCTGTAGTTGAATTTAAATATATATTTTTTAATTAACCAGAAAGCTTAAATGAAGATAAATATTTTGAAACGGGCATACAATTTATTGAAAAATCATTATTGATTTTACTAGTAAAAAATAGTAAATTTAAATTTATAATGCAATTTTTTATTCAGAATTAATCTATAAATTGTTAATAAAATAAACTGATGAATATGATAGAAAATATCATTTTGTATCTTGGTTAAGTTGGCACATGAAAATATATCTTGTCCTCGCAGTTATTACAATAGTTCCCAATCACAAAATGATTGTCTACTACTAGCTAGCAAGAATGTAAAAAGTCTACAAATATAAAGTTTATAATATACCTTCCTGACAAAAAAAATATAGATAAAGGAACGCTGCAATTATACAAAATATAATTTAGTTTTACTAATTTTAATGAACTAAAATGCAATTACAAAATAATTCAAATTAGTTCATGCATTTTCAATTGTGAAACAACAATGGGAAGAGGGGGATTAACCCAAATTTCCATTTAATATTGATTAATATTATTTTTTATACATATTTGAAATTCCTCAAGAAATTGAATGTGTGCAATAAAATCAAATTGATGTGTTGCAATAAAACGCAGTTAACGATAAAACTTTTTAGGCGTTCTCGGTATTATTCATGATTCCAACTACAAGAATATATTTACAACAGATTATACTGAGAAATTGAATACTAATTAATTTTTTTTGTGAGAATCAATTCAATTATTTTTTTATATAATGAGAAATACTATATCAACGAAAAAATATTAAAACAGTTTTGCTTTTTCGGAATAAAATTTGAATTAATCTTTTACTTTAAACACGCAAATGTAATAAAATTACAAAAATAGTTATAGAATTAAAAATAGTAATAAAATTAAAAATAGTAATATAATTAAAAATAACAATAAAATTAAAAAATAATAATAAAATTAAAAATAGTAATAAAATTAAATATAGTAATAAAATTAAAAATAGTAATAAAATTAAATATAGTAATAAAATTAAAAATAATATTTGAAAATAATATTTGAAATAGTAATAAAATTAAAAACAGTAATAAAAATTAAAAACAGTAATAAAAATTAAAATAGTAATAAATCTAAAGTTATTTCGCAATAAAACAAAAAATATGCAAATTTAAATATATGTTACAGGTGTACTATCTTTAAAGTCATTATACTCTTTTGAAGGGTGAAGAGTAGATCCTTTGAAATTCTCAACTAACATGGGTTTTCCTTCTACTAATCAACGGATGCGTGTCTACGACTGACACTTGGTTGAAAATGAAAGTCAAATAATTAACAGTTTTCGTCATTGTTTCTAAACGTTTGTTTTAGTTCCTGTTTTCTTAATAAAGATCTACGTTTTATCAACTCGACTCTAGAAGTAAAACCATTGCTCGAAGGAAAACTCGTTAAGTCAGGGAAACAAATTTAAATATTTTTCACATATTAAAGTTTTTTGTCGGAGGTATTTTCGTATTGGTGGGATTAAATGTATTGTTTGTACTTAAAAAAGTCAGATTAATTTGAAATGAAGGGATCTAAATTAATATCTTTTTTTTTATATATATATCTAGTCTACTTAACGACTCGTAATTTTAAATCAATATAAAATAGCAGATATTGCTCTTTTAGAATATTTTAAGAGCTTACTAGATCGAATGTTGTGCCTTGTATAATGCGCTATACTTTTAAAATCCCAATTTTATTTAATTTTGGAAGAATTTGATTACGAGCGCCAACTTATATTTGTTGTATAAATAATTCTGTAGCTTTGATATAAAAATGCTGAAAAAACATAGTTTTTTTAAAAGAATTATTCCCAACATTTTTTTCACTTTAAAAATTATATACTAAACGAGATTTTAATGAAGTATATTTTTAAAAACAATTAGTGGAAACAAAATAGAGGGTATAAAACAAATGAGTAATAATTATTTCCATATTAGAACAATGGATAAAGTAATAGAAGATTAAGAAATAAATTTAATATAAAATCATATTTAATTTTATAATCATCATATATCTTTTTTATATAATCATGTTATATCTTGTTTATATAATCAGCATATATCTTTTTTATATAATCATCTGATGTAGAAGCGTTATACAAGATTCTATTTATATGTATCCATACTCTTGTATAAGGCAGAATTTCACAGAATACCGATTTCAGATTTTCCAATAGATACTCGTGGTCGGTATTATCTATAAAACCTCAGCATCAATTTTTAAACTTTAAGACGACATTTATTAAAAGTTTCAATAATAGCTGAAATATTAAAATTAATAAAGAATAAAAATGGGAGATATTTGAACAAATTACTTATAGTTTTACTTCCTCTAAATTCAACCTAATGAAATCAATTAATATTAAGTAAAATTTCTTTCTCAATTCTTATTTTCTGATGTTAAATATTAAAATTTGGGTGAAGGCATAACAATATACAGCGCCTAAAAAGCTAATTATATAAAAAAAATATGAAAAATGCAAGGTAATAACTATGGTAAAGCAATTTTTAATTTTACGAACAAGTGGACAAATTTAAATATTTAATATTAATTTTATACCTATTACATATTTTTTAAATCGGCGTCAAAACTTATGCATGTTTTTTTTTAATTGACACTAACTTCGAAAATGTTTAATAAGTATAAAATTAATATTCACTATTTAAATTTGTTTGATTTGTTCTTAAAATTAAAATTATTTTTTACACTCTAGTAATTTTTTTACTAAAGTTGGTTATCCTTAAAAAAAAGGAAAAATTATTATAATTTTATTTTTCAGTTTTTTATTTAAATTGTTTAAAAACGTTTAGTGCTCTAATGCTGCTGCAAATAACTTTTTTTTTAATTATTCAACTTTTTAAATATTACTCTACTATTTAAAAAACTCTAAGAATATTACTCTACTACTTAAAAAACTAAGTAATTTAGTAAAATGAGCTATTCATGCTTTATCATATAATTTTTTTTAATTGCTTTAAAAACAACTAGTTTCAATCAAAGCAAGTTATTTTATAGCAACTAAAAAAGTGTTTCGATATATTTGTTACTATTTTTATTTTTAAAGTTTCGTATTTATAAATAAAATACAGAGTTTTGAAAAAAGCTATTTCAATATTAAAATTATAATTTCGGAATTCGATTTCGATATTATATTTCAGTAACATCTAAAATTTATTTGACGAAAGAGTTCAACACTTGTCTATTTGTGATGTATGTCACAATTTGTCTTCCTGTAATAGCATCTTTAACAAGCACCTTAATTCGGTATTCCGAAAACACTCACAATCACGAGTCTTCTGGCAAAGGCACTGATGGAGCAAGAAAACTAATACCCACATCGAGGTCGGTCATGTGGCGTTGGAAAGAGTCCGAGACGTTTCCTACAGCAATGTTAATCCGCATTGTCTTTAAGAGAAAGTTTGGATTTCAGGAAATGATTTGCGAATTTTTACCTGACCTTCAATTAGTAGACAGCTTGTAGGTGTTTGACAGAAAAAGCAAACATTTCGATGTCTGTTACTTAGAAATCAAATGAACAAATACAATGAAAATTAAAAGGAATATTCAAATAGCTAATAAATGAATGAAAAGTTGTAACCAGATTTGAATGAATAGACACTCGAAATAATTTGTTTTAGTAAATTAATTAGATGCACAGTCAGTTGCTTATTTTTCTACTAAAAAGAATTGATGTATCATTAATACAGTAGAACTCCTATTATCCGAACAAAGCGGATCGTCAATTTTCCAGATCTGTATAGCTTCGAGAAAAAAAAAAGAAATCACTGAAATCAACATTTTAAAAGTGACTTATCGGTGAATGATATTGTTTATAATAGTAACTAAGTTACATATTAAAGCAAAATTCGTTTTTTGAATAAGTAATAATCTTTTTTGTAAATTATCCAATTATTTGGATAGTCGATTATCCGGATGGGAACCGATCCCAAATTATCCGGATAATTAGAGTTCTACTGTATTTAAAAAAAAATGACGAAATCTTTCAAATCACAAATCCTTTAGGAACTATTATATATACCATTGTATCTAATCAAAGATAACATTGAAGTTTTAATTTTTTCTAACTATTTTTTCTAACTATCAAACAGCATTTTTAATTAAATAAAAAAAATTAAAGAAGTTTTAGGGCTTTTAATTTTTTTTCCATTCACACTTGACCAGTACGCGGTATTTATTCTTTAGAACTAAAACTTTAAAAAAAATACTATATATAATTGTTTTTCTTTTCTTTTAATCATGATTAATCAGTTAATTAAATAATTTTACATTAAGACGTCCTTTTAACAATTGATCAAAACACAAATGATAACCAATAAAGTTTAGATATTTCGCTAAAGCCATGTTTATGCTATCTCAACTTTACTTCAGTATTTACTGTTCAACCCTTGTTCAGATAATTAAAGAAAATATATTTCAGTGTTCATTATTCTTTAATTCACATTTCAGGAAAACCGATTGTCAGATTAACCCTTTCGTAATGAATTTATGGTAAGGTGGGGTAAAATGGGTAGAAAAAGTGCCAATTTTCATTCAAAGCTAGTTTTCAACTTTTAAGCAAGTTGAAGAAAAGTTGTTAATGTGTAACTTTTTTTGGTATATTTATGCAATGGGTTATTTGACATCAACTAAATATTTTTCATATTTTTTTTAATTTGAAATTGTTAAATTTTTATTTTTATATCCTTTTTTAACCACATGTGGGATGGGTTTTCAGTGGAAATCATGGAATTTTTCTTATAAAAAGACATTAAATAAACATTTTAGTCAAATTATTATCTGGAAAACATTGAATAAATAATAGAAACCAACTCTTAAAAACTCAGTATATTTGACTATTAAGACACTGCTATGGTAACAGTATTCCTAAAAAGAAGTTATAATATTCGTCATTTTGAAAAAAATATTTAAACAAATTATTTATCATCTTAGTAATAAAACGTCTGCTATAATTTTTTTATGGTATAATTTTTGTTTTATTTGGATTCTGAAATATTTGCTGTTTTTACGTTATTTTTAATTTATTCCGCAGATTATTTTTTAAATTTATTACAAAAAAAATTGTTTATGTTCTAACAAAATCAGAAAATGGCATTTTTCTACGATCAAAATGGATTATTCTTGTTCAATTTTTAAAAAAAGACAACAGGTATGGCTTAATTATACTACCATATAAACAGTAATAAATAAATTGTAGTTAATTCTTGCCATTTATAGGCTTCGAAATCATATTTTTGTAGAATATTGCTCTTTTTTCGAAGATCGTTAAATTTTTCCGAATATTCTATTCTTTAGCATTAATAATAATTTGAGTACCCTATTTAAATACCTTGCAAATCATTGAAAAAAAATCTAAATAAAGTACTTTTTCTATTTTTTTTATTATTATGGTATTAAAGGGTTTCTCATACAAACAAATTGGTAAAAAATTCTACTTTTTTCATAGTTTATATAAAAGTTTTCATGCATCACCCTTTCACATTTTTTTTTTTGTAAACTCAAGAAAATCGACTGTCGGACTTGAGTTAAATCATCCAATAATTACAATTATTATTATTAATAATAATAATAATCACAATAATAAAAAAAATAACATAAAATATAAAATAACAACTTTTGACATTTTCTTTTGGACTAATGTAAAAAGTAATTGAAATTATTACAGTTCGATCAAATGTAATTTAAATGCTATTTGAGCAAATATAATAAAATAATTTAGTATTTCAGCAAGAACAAAACAATCTTCAGTTATAAATGATAGTTTTTGATAATTTACTCGAAAAAGCACATGTATGCATAAACAGAGAAGAAATTTAAAGAGAAAAATAAGTAATAGTCAAAATTATATTAAACGCCAAATGAGGCGATTTTGGAAGAAAATAGCTTCTCTAGGGTTAATATAACATTTCGAAATTGTGCACTTCGTAAAAAACGATGTAGTATTACGGCATTTTTTAAGGGGAAAAAATATATTTGACACTTTAAAACACGAAACGAAACATCTAGTATGCAATTCTATTTTTTCTTTTAATAACAAAATTGAACTACATTTTGTTCGTGAAATAAAACGAACGCATATTTTTCGAAAGCCAATATCTCGTTATACAATATTAGATAAAAAAATATGTATTTAAAATAACCAGCAAATATATGTAGAAACATTAATTAAAAAATGAACACTTTTTCTTTATAATAAAATATACAATATGTCTTCAAAAAACCTAATTTCGAATATTAATAAATCCCACGTTCAAACGCTCTCGAACTGGAGGAGATAAGATCTGCTGACCGGATAAAATTTATCTTTTATGAAATCCCCAAAACAATTACCACTAATAATTCAAGTATTTTATAACAGTACCTGGCCATCTTTCATGTGCACACTTTCTTCGTCCGGCAAGGTATCCATGTGGTTTAGTTACACTCATGAAAATTTCATGTTGGTTGCTGATATTAAAAATGGGACATGACATGTATGCTGCCAACAAACGCCGCTAGATGTCAGTAGCATGCAGCGCTCAAAGTTCACATAGAACTTGAATTCGAATTTCGACCGACAGGTGTGGCTTTTGATACGAAAGGTTGAAAAGCCACAAAACAGTTATGTAAACAAACAGGTTTCGTATTTTCGGACGAAGAAACGTTGTTCTTGATAAAATGGCTCTAAGCTTTTACCGTCCTGATGAAAAAATAAACCATCGCTAGAGGGGAAAGGAAATTTTTTTAGGTTGTAATTATTTCACAAGTTACACAGTTTTTATTATGTTACTAAATAATTATATAATTCATTTAAAGTTGTTGTTTTTTTTTGACAAAAAAATTATTCATGTAGAGAGCTATTTTAGTTTCGTACTTTTCACACTCGAATAGAGAAAATGATTGTACCATTCTTTTCATAAATATATAAAGATATCTTTAAAAATTATCAATTTAATTAAAAATCAAAAATTATACAATTATCTACAAATATCCCAAAAATATACCAATCGTCAAAATACTTGTTGCATATTACATAAAAGAATATTAAACAAAATGTAAATACTAAAACCTACTTCCTGAAGTTAGAAAATAAATTTATAATCGAATACCGGGGACAATTTTAATGTGGAAAAAAAAATTAATGTGGATTGCCGACTGTAAATTCATTTATTACGTCATTCACCTTCATGCGCGACTTGGGGGAAGGTGGTATCAGTGGGTGCTGCACGTAGCAAAACTTTGTACACACAAAGCTGACATTTTATTCACAAACTTTGATATAAGTAACTTTTATATAGAAATCACTATATTTCTAACGGTTGTTTGGTAAAATACACTGAATGAAAATTTTAATGACTATTATTTTTTTTACTCCAGAAATTTATTGTGACATGACTTGGAGGGGGGAGGGTGGGGGGGGGGATAGCATGACGTAATAAATTAACGCTCCCTTTAGTAGGAGAAGCTTGATTGTCAATACAATTGAATACCTTAACATGGCGATTTTTGAATGTTTGTTTTGAATGATATATAGCTTCATTTTAGCATTGATATTTAGAAACATTAGACTATTTAATATGTTTTTTTTTCAGTCTTTGGGCGATATTATATTTGATGAAAGAGGGATTTAATATTTGATTCTGGATAATAGTACGAAATTTTTTAATTCAAGTCTAGAGCCTCCTTTTTTAAAGATTGAATTAGATGGTCCATAAACAGACCAATTACAAATGCTTTTTGCTTATAAACTATATTGTACTTACTGAGCAAAAAAGAATATAACACACAACATATTATAAAAAATACCATCAAGTAAAAAAGTATTTACTTTCCAGACTCCTCTTGAGAAAACAACCAAAATAAAAACAAAGACATTTTTAAATCTCACACTAAACGCGATCAAATCTTTTGGGCAGTTTCTCGCGGTGCCTTCTTCGATCACGAGGGGGAGGGAGGGGAATAGAAAATATCGGAGATAACAATGGATGAAGAAAGAAAAAAAAACACTCCACCAAGAAATAGAAAGAAAATAGTTGCAAAGATTGAGATATCAAAATCCTGTAAAATACAAGAAGCGGACCGAGCACGAAAGCGAGCGTAACTAGCTGCCTTAATGCGCGCGAGAAGCACGAAATACTTTTGCCCACCCCCTCCGATGAAAACAGAAAAGAAACAACCGGAAAACGGGATAAATTCTGTCCAAAGTACGAATTCGAAGTAAAAGAGGAATTTTTGTTTTACCTGACTGCACGCAAAGTTCTAAGGTTCCACGCGAATGGAGCAGATGGCCGGGTTTCACGTTACCTCCCCCGCCATATCCTTCGTTTCTTTTTATTATTTATTTCTTTTCTCTTTCCTTTTTGTTCTCCTTTTAAATTTTACCGCAGTGTACTTGATAAATACAGTGTGTGTGTGCGTTCCTCTTCTTCTCCTCGAACTTTATGGATAGGCGAGAGGGTGATTTGGAAAAGGCCGAGGGAACAATGAAAAAATAATGATGAATGCTTTTTTTTGTGCAGTTTTTGAAGGGGGGAGGGAAGATGGCCGGCTTGCATGATGGCGTGAAAAGGACTGCGTAGTCTTTAGTTCTTGGGAAAGCGAGAGAATTTTCTTGCACTTGTAAGTTAAAAGAGTTTGCCTTAAATTGCAGATCAGCCAGGGGTCAAAAGGTTGCGAGATCGAAGCACAGTCAGCGTCTTTCACTGCAAGTCAGTGGCGGCTCGTGCACTACAGCAAGAACAGGCGGGATGCACCTAAATTTATTAATTTATTTTAAAACTAAAATCAGATATTTTATTAATTTATTTTAAAACTAAAATCAGATATTTTATTAATTTTCTTAAATGAAGATTAGAATTGAAAATGAAATTTCTACGGTAGTAAACAAAATCACCGATAAATAGCAAGCCTGTTACCGTAATGCCCAATTCAGGAGGGGAAAAAAAAACTCCATTCAATTAAAACTGCAGCCAAAAAGCGAAATTCGAAATCGGCTGCATCGTTGCCATGGCAACCTCTACGTAATATGGAGATTCCCCCCATGCTAATGCAGTGCATTTGTAAGAAGGTACAGCCGAAATGAATTTTCTTTTTTTAGCTGTACTTGAGATTCGATAAACTGATTGGCTTGTTCGTGAAACGCGGAGATGGGTGGGTGAAACGAGAACTTACGAGAATATCTCCAAACGGAAATGGTTTTCGTGATAAATTTACTTTTTTTGGTTGTTTCAGGACCACATGGTCCTGCTGTTGTTTCGTTATTTAAGTTAATATTAAAATTGAACGATTTGCATGTTTAAAAGAAAGGAGGGTTGCTTTAATTTTCAAAAAATGTTACGAATGCTATCATTTCGTAAAAATTTAAAGGAAACTTTTATTTGCGTAGTAAATAATAAAGAATTTTCGTTCTTGTATGGTTTGGGGGGAAGAATCACATGATTTCGGCTGCACTAACATTTTCGACCACGGGCCGCCACTGCTGCTGCAAGTAGTTACGATGAACGTTAGAATCAAAACAGAGGAGAGTTTAGAAGGCTTCCAAATTTGACCACGGCATGCAAATTGTATAAAAATTTATGCTTAAACCATTGAGACCAAAACATTTAAAACATGTTTTGTACAAAATTTCTGAAAATAAATTTATTAAATCACTGAATTCGGCTTCGAATTTTCAATTCCACTAACCTATTTCATTCGTTCAAAACACATAAGGAAAAGAACCAGGTGCACCGCCTTGTAATTTTGAGCTATAATAAACTGACATCCCGCATTTCAAACTAGCGATTTTAAAAGCTTAAGTTTAGTTAATTAAATATAAAGAAATATTATTAATGTATCACAGTGTCAAATCACAATATTCTTTGTGAAACCCTCGTTCCTATTCTGTTAAATTAGTAAATAAAAATTTTAATGATGAAATACCACATGGTCACCGGAATTTCGTAAGAACGCTGAACTTCAAGTTTACGTTTGGAAAAGGAGGGGGGGGGGGGGGGGGGGGGGAATTGAATTTTAATATTAACCGGACAACAGGGTAATTTTTATAGGAACTTGTATTAATTATCTATTTCCTTTAATTTAATAGTCGCCCTATTGGTTTATACTCAGTACGTTAATTTCCAGGCACCTCCGGAATCTTTTTTTTAAATATTCTTTTTTTAAAAAAGAAAATTTAATTGCTTAATTTTCTTAAATTCTTTTTTTTTAAAAAGCTGTCAGGGCAATTCAAAACTAATGGAAGTAAAAACTATTTAACTGATCTTTTACCAGGATTAATAAAATATTTTAAAATCGATTTAAACGACAATATGTATACAAACGTCATTAGTCATAATTTAATCTCATATCAACTTCAAAAGGCTATAAGTTCTAGCTGCAAAAACGTAAGCCATTTAATGAAAAAGCGAACGCTCTATCTCTTTTCTACTTGTTTCATCTACCGCTTTCTGAACAGAATGGTCTACCTGCTCACACACACTCTTATGACGTCATGTTCGATATGGCATTACTTTTGAACGGTGGACGCTCTATCTAAAATATTTGCCGATCTACTACCGCTCGCCAAATACGAAAAAGGCGTGTGACGTCATCGTTAGTGGATTGATTTGTATCCACTACTGATGACGTCACAAATGTAGTAGATTCGTACGATTAAGGCATATATAAAGTATACGTTTATTTCTTAAATTAAGTTATTCAATATTTTAAAAATGAGTAAAAGATGTGGTATACAATTACACATCCATGTTTAATTAAAATCCCCGGTTCAGGAAGGGTTTCATTCGAATTTAATTCTACAACCACAATCTTTCACTCTAACTTTCTTTAAACCAGTGACAAAGCCAGGATTTAGTTTCAAAGGAACCGGAGTATTTTTTTTTGTAAAAAGAAGAAATATTTTAAATATTTAAATACGCAAAACAATATCTTTGCACTGAATTTCTTTTGCTTTTGCACTGAATTTAGCACAAAATTTTAATTCATCGCCGTGTTGGCGCAAAATAAAACCACACGAAAATTCTACAAATTTTTTATAACCTCTGTAAAACCTGATTTTAAACTATTAAAAATAATTCCAATGCCACTTTCTGTTAACCGAAACTCGTTTCTCGTCAACCAAAACTTTAAGATAAAACCGCCAAAAGCTTTTAATTAAAACAGCCAAAGCGCTCAAAAAGGAGAGAGGTTATCAATTCGACTGTTCTGTATTTTTTTATGCATGTTCGCGCAAGATTTCTGTTCTAATTCAGATATATGGAAAATTCGACTTTTTTTGTTGGATAGGGGATATCTCACTTGGGCACCTTATAAAATAATATACGATTATCCGGCATTTAACTATCCGGAATTCTCAACTAACTGGACGTCTTGAAAAATAATATTGGCCGATTTCAAAAATTCTTTTTTTGTTAAATAGAGAAAAATCCACTTTGGCAAAAACTGCCACAAGTGGATTTATTCAAAAACTGCCAAAGTCGGTTATCCGGCTGTTATATGTTCGGAAATATCGATTAACCTGACTTTTATTTAAACAATTTATCCGATTTGAAAATATTTTCATTGTTCATTATATAGGTTGTACAACAATGACATTTCATTTACCCGGCATTTATTAGCATGGATGGATTGCTTTGCAATATATATTGTCGAGACAATACAGTTTTGTTTAAACGGCACTTATTAAACTAGATCCGAGACGTGGAAAAATTTGATCAATAATTTGAATTTCTTGATGAATAATAGCAGGGGGCGAAGCCCCCTAACTACATTAAAAACTAAAAAGTGAAAAATAAAATAATATTAAAAAAAAAAAGACTTTAAAAAAAATGTGCTTAAAAGTAAAAAAATAATTTTTAATTTTACGAAAGAGTTGAAAAATATTGAATTATTTAACATCTATTTTATATTTATTACAACTTTTTGAAGTTGGTTCCAATTTACAAAAATCATACATAAATTTTGTGCCGATTTCAAAAACTTTTAATAAGTATAAAATTTATATTAAACAATTAAATTGTTTTCAACTCTTTCGTAAAATTAAAAAATAATTTTTACTTTTTAGCGCATTTTTCTTAAAGTCAGTTTTCCTTTTTAACCGACAGAACAGCGCGCCAACCCAAACTTTAAAATAAAACCGTTACCAACTTTAAATTAAAACCGCCAAATCGCGCGCCAAGATTTCGGTTCTAATTCAGATATTTGGACATTTTTTTTTGTTGATAAGGTTCACCTGTTGAAAAAAATATCAGGTTATTCGGAATTCTCAATTAACCCGATCGTTAGAAAATAATATTGTCCGATTTCGAAAATTCTTTTTTGGTTGATAAAGAAAAATCCACCTAAGCAAAAACTGCTAAAAAATAATTATCCGGCTGTTATATATATATATCATTTTGATAGGTATCATTTTGGATAGGGATTGTTGTACGATATTCATTGTTGAGACAAAATGAAAGCACAAGTTGTTACTTGAATTTCTTGGTAAATAATAGCAGGGGGCGAAACCCCCTGCCGAATTAAAAACTAAAATGGGGAAAATGAAAGGAATAATATATTTTTTTTAAAGAAAAAAAAGGAAAACCGTTTTTAATTTTTGGAACGAGTTGAAAAAATTTAATTATTTAATATCAATTTATACTTATTACAACTTATTAAACGATTGCTGCCCAAGAACACCTCGCCAAACGAGGAGCGGGGTTTTTAAAATAATTTTAAAATAAATGTTTTTATATTTTACCCATTTTTAAAATAAATGTTCATTCATACTTCAACTTTTTCGTAGTGCCTGGTAAATATTTCTTCTACTTCCAATTTCAAAAATGCTGGACTAATTCTTGATCAACAACACATTTACCATGAAAATTAGTGAATCTTTGTCGCCAAATGCGCTGGAGTGGCTTCCAAACATTGAGTTTCGGCTTAAGTTGTTTGGGTACCAAATTGCGATTAATATTTTATCTAGTTTTACTTTTAAAACTTAGTATTCAAGGTACTTAGTATTACATTAAAAATAATATTGCAATTGGGAGCAAAATATGACCATAAAATATTACAAACAAAAGAATCTATATATTAACTATATATTACACCAGCGGGTAGTGTCACCTGGCTTAGAGAGCTTACAAAGTGAAATGACTTAATCTCTTCAGAAAATTTGCAACTGCAATTTTGAGAGAAATCTATGTGAATTGCCTGATCAGATTTAAATTATATTTGCACATTTACCTTACACTGCTGCTATGTATTAGTTAATATTTAAAATTCCAATAAAAGCCTTTTCAATATGATTTACTGTTGACTATTGGCAATAAAAAGATAAGTTTTGTTATTATTTAAATATGCCAGAGTTTTACTTTTAATGGGTAGCACACCTGAGATTTTGTTTTCGCTACCATGCTTAATTTTTTTAAGCTTTGGACAACATAGCCTTCCATAGTGGCTTTTGGTAAGCAAAAAAATAACACAAATTCGAAAGTTTTTTATAAATGTATTACATTTTATATGTTTAAATACATAAATTTTATAAAGTTATATTTAATTTGAAATATGTTAAATTTGACCAAGAAATTTTATTTTATTGTTTCGGACAGATTTTCTAAGTTTGCTCTTGGTTAAAAATTTATTTAAAAGATATTTAAAGAATATTCTTACAATAACGTACTTAAATAACTCTTAATAGTAATAACTTTTTGGAAAAATTGACATCTGGTCCCTCAAGAACTTAATTTGAAAATAAAAAAAATAGTCTTTTGCCGGACATCAAAAATGTTTCAAATTGAAAATGATCCATATATAACACTTTTATTAAATGTAAAATTTTCAAAGAAATGGATCTTTGCTCATTGTGTATCATTTGAATATCGAATGGGATAACGCATTTTCCAGCCATTTTAAATAAAATATTTCTGATTAAAAAAGTTGACTTGTAAACACTATAAATCATTTAAATAAACTTGCCTGTACTGGAAACTGTTTCGACATGACAGCCAGTTACTAAATCAGTAAGTTTCTTTCATAAAATTGAAATGGACCTACAAAAGTTTTATAGTATCTCGACTTTATTTAAAGGGAAATTTTGGTTTTAAAAAAAAATCAATTTATAACTGAAAATCTGATCATTGATAACGTTTCCAGTCAGCTAAATTAATTGTTTTCCTGAATCCGATGCAGTGTAGAACAATCTCAACAGAGCCCCCGTCACTGCATATCCACAGCGGAAGACTAATGGGATGTCAGGAGGATACAACGAATTTATAACATCCCCTCGGCAGATTAAGCACAAACAACAAACTCATCTTTCTCGAAAAACAAGAAATATTTAAACAACTCTTTTCCCAGATTGATTGCCTCCTCAAAACCACTTTTAACCGGCTGTCAGCCCACCCAGAGACCCCAAAATAATCGGTAAAGGGACGTAAAAGAAGAAAGAAGAAGAGGGGGGAAATGATAAAGACGTTACATCAGCGATGGGGAAAAGAACGATTAAGGACGAGCGAGTGGAGCTGAGGTGTTTGGGAGCTGCCTGTGAGATTAAACTCAATAAAAGCGTTTTTGATTGTGGGAGAGGAGCCTGCTGCGAGGTAGGATGGCCGTGGGAAAACACACAGCTTGCAGGATCTGCGAGGGATTAATTAAAGGTAGCGTGGCACCCCGGCCTGCTGGGGGCGCACTTGTATCGTTTACCTGCGATTTGCTGTTGCGGCTGAAGATATCATATTGATTTATTTGTTGTGTATGACTCGGGGGGGTGCACAAGGAGGTGAGGTTCGCTTTTCTTCGCTTCTTTTTTTTCTTCTTCTTTTGCCTCGAGGGAAATTCAGGAAGGGGTTGCGATTTGTCTTTCGGTAGGTTCTCCGGAGTGGCTGGTTCTGATGTGGTTCTTTAGTTTGGCACTGTTTGGTGTAGGAAACCTTTTTGAGGTTCTTGTCGTGTCTCAGAATGTTAATAAGGAAAGGTGTTCATAGTTTATTATCTTCGTTTGTCTGAGGGACTTTTATTAATTAATCTTAAAACTTTTATTAAAAAAATAAAAAATAAAATAGTTATATTTTGGTAGTTCAGAATATTTAGAAAACTAACGGGACTAATGCTAGTTGATGTTGACAGAGGAAACATGATGTGCAGACTTAGTAGCATTTTGAAGCTAACGTTTTTCACATGTGTGTTATCTCAATAAGAAAATATTTAGAAAACTCATGTTTAAGGGCATACAATAGCTATAAAATATATTTTAGCATATAAGTTAAGGTTTGATTAATCAAAATTGCGCGCGAACTGAAAATATTATTCTAGATAAAAAATAAACTGGGAAATTATTTGGGTTTGGTAAAATTGATTGATTGATTCATTGTTCGATAAAAAAATGTATAGTTTGATGAAGTTTTTTTGAAAGGCGAGTAAAAAATAATGTCAAAATGCTTAATTTCACATTTATTTAAAAAAAAAATCAAAGATGAGCAAATTTTCACTTCAAAACCATGCCTAATGTCCATTGTATAAAATTTTTTAAATGCATCGAGAAACAAAAAATTCGTTTTTCATAGATCAACCTTAACTTTATATTTCAACCTCATACTTTAACTGCTCGGGCCTTTTTTCTAAAAATACTACAGTATTTTATTGATATTCGTTGTTTGGATTTTTATTTAAGAGCTTTAACGTGGTACGTATAGGAAATAAAAAGTAAATACTATCTCTCACGAAGGGGAAAATTTGAAAAATTTTACTTTCAAGAAGAATTTTTAAAAAAAAACTCTTTAAGCTATTTTATCATAGATTTCGCTTATACTTTTGCTAGAAAATATAAAACAAATTTTCTTGCTATAAATATCAAATATAAATAAATATATATAAATATAAACAAATATAATATAAATATCAAAAATAAAATAAAGGCAGCTCTTTTTTGTCCTTTTTACCTTTTTTCTGTCGGATATGCCAAATTTATCATTACTCATTCTGGAGTTATCTTGATTAACGGATGCCAATTTTATTTTTAACCATCTAAACGAAACGCGTGAAAACTCCAAAATCTCGATGATTTCTAAACAGTACTGCCATTATTCTACCGGATAAGGTTATTACGAAAGAGGATATAAAAAGCATTTTTGTAAACAAAGTTAAACTAAGCTTTTTAAAGGTTTAATGCAGAAAAAATAAAAACTTTGAAAAAACCTTGCAGTGTGTATTATGGTGACTATTTTTGACGGGCCCTCATTTCATCATATAGTGAAATAGAAATAACTCCTATTCAAAAATCGCATATTATTTTCTAATGATATTTTTACTTCGAGGAATTCTTGCTCAATTTTTGTTTCAAAATTGTTCTTCAGACCATTTTTATTTTAATTTAAATCTAACCATGAATTTAACAATATTAAATATATATTAATTTTTAAACTACTCATGTTATTCTACACAACTCATCGCCCCCTCCCCATACCACGCATTGTATTTTTTTCTAATGATATTTTTACTTCGAGGAATTCTTGCTCAATTTTTGTTTCAAAATTGTTCTTCAGACCATTTTTATTTTAATTTAAATCTAACCATAAATTTAACAATATTAAATATACATTAATTTTTAAACTACTCATGTTATTCTACACAACTCATCCCCCCCCCCCCCCCCTATCGCGCATTGTAATAGAAAATAAAAAAATATCACATTGAAACAAAGGTTCTAAGTCTATCCATCCTCCTTGCAGAAAATGATGGCAAAATCTCCTCAATCTGCCATCCACACGAGCAATGCACTATGTTATAACACATTGTGAAAGCAAATCTCTTGACGAGAAGAAGAAAGCCCCTGGACGGCCAATGACCACCCGCGTCCAGTGACCAGCTCTAATGGAACCCACCTGTCCGATTCGCACGGCAATCGAACTCAATCTTTTTATCGCTCTCCGCATTAGGAAGGGGATTTTCACGTGAAATGTCTCTTTTATTTTTTTCTCGGGGGATTCATTTTTGGTAGGCTCTCAGGGAAGCTGCTATTGAAGTACAAATGGATAACTTTGGAAGATTTTGCTAGTGATAGGTTAAGCGGATGTTTGATATTTAAAATGGGCAATCAAAACTTTAATTGTTATCAGATTATTAATAACTGAAATTTTAGTTTCAGTAATGTTATTTTGTGTTTTTAGATTATTGTGTGTTTCAATTTTAGGCAATACAATTGCACTTCCAACTTTTAATCCACTAAGATTGGTTCTCAGTCCTTTTTCTCCTACATACCCCTTGGTAAAACTTTTCAGTTATGATACCCCTTCTCTCATAACCCTTCTTCTACGCAAAAAAAGCTTGTTTTTATTAGGCAGTAATATTACTAGGTTAGCTGGAAAATTAACCAAACGACTTAAATTGATGACTTATAGGATTTTATTTTCCTACATTTGTTTATTATAGGTGTTTTCCGTCATTACTATTTTAATTATGATTTCGTATAATGCCTAGTAAGGACGAAAGATACTTTAATAACAGTGATAAAATATCATTATTTAAATTTCCGGTAGTTAAAAATATTATTTATAAGAAATAACAATTATTTACTTGCTAAAAAAAATAGTATTTCAAAATCAAAATTAAAAAAAAAAAAAAAATGTACTTTAAATAATTAATAAATGTGCCGTTTAATTTTAACCCAAAACTCCTAAACCGTCGAAAAAGAGCAAGTTAAAAAAAAAATACGTCTTTGAGAAAAAAAAAAGAGTCCATACAGGTCGGCCTTGGTTGAAACAGAACTTACTCCATGATATAATATCCTGATATAATTGATCGCAGAAGGATCGCACATTGCTGAATTGTAATGTTTACGTTACTTAGTTATTGTCACGTATCCAAATTGCGATACTGTGATAAAAAATATTTTATATTTGTGATACGATAAAAAATATTTTATATCAGAACTCATTGGTGCAAAATATATTTTTCGAGGCTATCGATATTTGGATCGTGTATCTTGAGATTGAATCGGAATATTTTTTTGAGTTGTTTTTCTTTTGTAGGAACGATCTGAGTGGAATAGTTCAAATGATTTGGTGCGGGGATGGTATGGTTGGCATGAATGAATGTGTGAATCAGTTTTCGAGTGTATTTTGTTTACATCATAGAAATTCTTTGGGTAAGTGGAGATTTCGGAGAAAGATATTTTGCTTTCGCTTCGTTTAGCAGAATGATTTTAACTGAAAGCGATTCTTCTTTCCATCGTAAAGCATAAATAGCATACATTTGAAATGTTATTAATATTCTTATTTATCACGGTTTGGTATATTGCGCTGTATTAATTAAAACAAAATTTAGATGGAAGTTTAAAGTGTATGTTGACAAAACTTGAATAGCAATGAATTTTTTTATGGTTATGTATATTGAAATCGCCAATATGCATTTAATGATGTAAACATTATTAGGATAAACTAATATGTTTATATAATATAAATAATTTATTGAAATATTATTAAGTGTTGGATCATTCGCAGTACTTTAACGAAAACAATTCCTACTATCAACTAATAACAAAAATCATGAACATTTAGAATTTTATGTTTTGCGGCGCCTAATAAGTAGGTTGACAACGTTTAATCTCGCTTAAGATATCAAGTAACAGTTAAATATACTAGTTATTTCATTATAATATCGTAATAACAGTCTTATTTAATAATAACTACTAAGCTCATCCCTAATACCTAGTCAAACTAGGTAAGAAAACTAAAAAGAAGACTTAGTTTTATTTAATATATCTTTGTGTTTTATACATCTTTGTGTTTACTTATTGCTATTGTGCTTATTTTACTTATAAAATATCGATGTATCAACAAAATTTAATCGAAAATATCGATATACATTAGAAATATCAATGAATTGGAAATTTCGATTAATCGGAACATATCGATTATTGGCTGACGATTAATCGTGATGGCAAACTGCCATCATCGCCCAATCCTCATGTCCACAAATCAACAACGGCTATCTTATTTTTAAATGGCGTCCAGTCACAAAGAAATCTTGTTTCCGATGTGATTTCCTTCCAGTAAAAGGAAGCAAGTGTGTATCGTTTCCTGACTATATAATGTTTTGAGCGATAAACTATATTTAAAAAAAAAATTCCATTTATATAAAAGTTTCAAGAGCAAAGCCGATAGTTAGTTTCACTTTAACTCTGAAGAGTTACGCTGATTTGGTTCGAATGATGGAACAAAATTTCAAGATTTTAATCTTTGGAATTGTTCTTTGTAGTTTTGTCTCTGATACAGGTATGTGTTATAAATATTTTTAAACAAAAAATTTCCCAACTTAACGATTCAACTCAACTATTCGAAATTCCCAACTCAACAGTGCTGAAAATTCACAGTTCCAACTTATCGACATTTTTTTTAACCTTTTTTATGTATATTTTAGGTAATATTAAACAGTTCTCTCGCAAGCATTGATTTGTTGTACCCATACTCTAATGCAGTGTCCGTTCTGAGGTCTAATTTAAATGTAATCTTACAAGTTGTGTACTTTCTAATCTCCCCTAGCTTTCATTTGCTAATAATATTCAATTTCCTCAGGTATAAACTATCCCTACTCGGGGTTTTTAGAAGTTAAACCCCCCAACTTTCAGGGTTTCCAGATTATTGGATGGATCGGATCCCCCCCCCCCCCCCCCCCCCCCGGTGCGATGGGTCTGGTCACATTTGATGATTTAAAACAACTAAGTCTTTATACAATTGTTTTGTGTCGCATTTTAAGAGAAATTTCGCAACCTAGACATCGAAAAGAGATATTCGCAAAGCGGGTGATTTTTAATAAAATAAGTTTTAATTAACTATTTTATTTGTAAATTATTTTCATTTGTAATTACTTATTTTTATTTGTAATTAATTATTTTTAGTTATTTTTTATCTATTTTTTTTAATTTGGTAAAATACTTTTAGGCTAGAGGAATTATCCGTGTTTTTAGTTAACAAATTTTAAATGAAATAACACTAATGCCATTATTTTTTTTATAAGAATATAATAAATCAAACGTGGTTAAAATGTAATGTCAAAATACTTAATGATACTTCGTAAGTGGAATTTTCAACTAATATATGTGGTAGTAGTTGAATTGTAGGATAAAAAATATATTTTATTAGTTACTTTTAAGTTTTAATAAATCCCAAGCGTTAACCATATTATTTCTAGTATTAATACACTGAAAAAGGGATAAATATTCATAAGGTTTAAAATAAATATATATATTTATAAATTTTCTGTTTTTAAATTTTAAATTTTTAACGAATTTTTAAGCAATGTATTAGTCGTGTTCACTGTTAAAAGTAGGTACTCGAAAATAAGTCAAATGTACTCATTTTTGAGTGCATTCGATGCTTATTATGGTTCCGAATACATGTTTCAGTTTTGAAAAAGACCAGCCAATCAAAAATGAGTTCAATGAGTAGATGATAGCGTACCATAGGCTACCATTATAAATCACTTAAAAAAATTATCGACAAATACAACCAAGTCTTATCTCGAATCTAACCACCTATATCAGCAGCTCCACAGTCGAGTACCTGATTCATTAAACTACCAGAACGACATTAAGAAGTTATAAACAGAAGAAATGTTACTAAAAGGTGTTCCAAAAGAATGAGAAGTAAGATAATTGAGTAGTAATAACTCATTTTCTATTTAAGCAATCGATATCAAATAATGTGGAAAACAATTATCTGAATAAATATTTTAGGTTTGTCAGGTTTTATTAAGATCGCTTAAACAGAAGCGGAGATTTGCAATAATAAATCACATTACTTATTTTTGAGAAAGTCCTGTTGCTTGTATTTGAGTTCGTCATCATTCATTTACGATACAATTATACTTAAGGAAAAACGAGTAGGTCCAGGTACTCATTTTTAGTACATTTTTTTTTACAGTTTATGGTTGTGATGGGATACTCCGCAATGATTTTTTTTCCAAATAATACCATTCATCCATACATTTTTTACTCGATAAATTCAAACGTACACTTAAAAAAAGTACTTACAAATGAGTACATAAACCTGCTTGTTTTTCTATGAGTACAATTGCATATTGAATGAGCGACGAGGTACTCAAATTTAAGCAACTGTACTTTCTAAATATTGAGCAGTGTGATTTAATATTGCTACATTCAGTTTCTGTTCAAGTCATCTTAACAAAGCGACCTGACAAACTTAGAATAGTTGTTCAGAAAATGCTTTTCCACATTATTTGATGTTCACTGCTTAAACGGAAAATGAGTTATTGGTAATATGGCGGATAAGATACTGGACTGTGGTGCAGAGGATATGGATTCGATTTCCTGTAATTCTTGGTTGTAATTGTCGATATTCATTGAAAGTTATTTATGAAGGTAGTCTGGCAAGTATAGGCAAGCTCTTTTTATTCATTTTTAGTATCTTTTTCAAAAATGAAACATGTATTCGAAGCTATGATAAGTATTGAATGTAATCAAAAATGAGTGCATTTTACTTATGTTTGAGTACCTCTTTTTAAAAAGTGTATTTATGTATTTTTATGTGCTTTTTCAGTTCAGCTGAGTAGGGAGTTGTTCACTAACGAACCGTGCGGATCGGACTTGTTCCGATGTGACAACTCTCGCTGCACTGATCTGAAATTCAGATGTGATGGGGACTCGAGCGACTGCCAAGATGGTTCTGATGAACGCGACTGTCGTTTACGTAAGACTTTGCATACTAATTAATTGTGCTTTATTTATTTTACTTTACACGCATCGGAGCCTGATTTTCTATTGAACGAAGTGATATTTATCCCAGATTAAAGAATTTAGTCGGGGTGCCTTACTTATCAACCTAAAAAAAGTCACAACTAATCCCGTGGTGGGTATTTTTCATTAAGTACATTTTTTGTAGTTTAATTGAAGAGATTTTGAATTTTCAAAAATACACACTGTTAAAAATAGGTACTCAAAAATAAGTAAAATATACTCATTTTTGAATGTATTTGATGCTTATCATAGCTCCGAATACATAAGTTTTATTTAAAAAAAAAGACATGTTCTCAAATATGAAGAGAGTAAATACAAATATAAGTATCTTGCCTACATAGGCTGTCCTCACTTTCCATAAATACCAACAAATACAACCAAGAATTACTAGGAATCGAACCCAGATGTTTCCAGTACATGCATTTTATAATTTGTTTTCCTAAAAAAATAATTATTTAATATATTTAGCTGTCATAATAAACCCTAACGATTTAGAATTAAAAAAGATATTTTAACATTGGGTGGCTTTATACTAATACTAATACAAATATACGAATATAATTTATACGAATTTAAAATTTATGTGCATTGTTGAAGAACTGGGGGTCTATGAACGATTATAAATGCTCCTAATGTTTAAATAAATTATTTTCCTTTAATTCAAACATTATATACTGGATGAGTATAATTCATTTATTATAACAACATTAGTAGTGTAAAAAGGCCGATTCTAAGCCGCGGTGCTGTGCGGATCTTGAGGAATAATTGAGGATTTTGGCGGATCTTTAGCGGATCTTGGTGGTGCTGTGCGGATTTTGGCGGTGCTCTGTGGATTTTGGTGGTGCTGCTGGCGGATCAGGGCGGATCTCGTCTGTCAAGCCGCGGGGGCGTGGCCTAATGGAGATGACCTCAACCAATCAGGTGTCAGTAAGTGACGTCACACGCAGGGGGCATGGGAACAGGTGCTGATGACTCATCGCCGCCGATGGGCATGTCACACCGTGTCTCAACGTGTATGTACAGGAACGGACCAATCAGCGTCTTGTTTGAGGATGACCTCATGAACAACCAATCAGGTGTCAGTAAGTGACGTCACACGCTGTCGGGGCAAGCAGAACTAGTTCTGCTTGTAACCGCAAGGCGGCGCTGCATGTAGGGGAACGGACCAATCAGATGCTTGCTTAAGGATGAGCCAATCACAGGCCAGAAGAGGGGCTAATTCTTCTCCGTCGTCGGTATAAAAGCGGATGTCCGAGCCTAGCTCTGACATTCTCTCAGTAGAACCTGCTCTTGCGACTACTCTAGTTTAGCTTAGCTTTGTTTAAAATGACTTCTTTAAAACGAAAATCTGATTTTGATAATACGATGGAAGATATTCCACCAAGAACCTTCCGCCTTGGAGACGATATTTTCGTTTCCTGCAGTTTTTTCAACAAGCGAGTTCTGATTCATATTCGTCGATATAAGAAATGTGGAGAAAAGTACTATCCTTCGACTGATGGAGTTACGTTATCGCCATCCCAATTCTCGATTCTCCTTGGATGCGAGCCTCTCAAGACAAAGTGCTTTAGAGAGAACCCTTTTGTGGACTATTTTATTGAGAACCCATTCAAGCCAGCAAGCGATCCTGTGTCCATTTTATCGGAAACTCAACTCAGCATTAAAGATGAAGACGACGACAAAGAAATACTTTTTGAGCTGCTTGATTCCAGTATGAAATTAAAAAGTGAAATTACGTGCCGAAGCGGTAGAACCTATACAAGGGCCGTAACTGTTACCAATGAACAATGGGAAAAGCTGTTTTCGATCGGAGACTCTGTTATGAGTTCTGCACTGCGGGAAAAGTATCGTCGTGCTTCCTTTAAACAACTTTATGAACTGGTGGCCAAAACGTCTATTCCATACCATGCTCCTGTTTGTGCTTCCATGGAGGAAGTTGAAAGTTCTCTGACTTATATGGTAAAGTCCGCTTTTTACGATGTTATTTCAAAAAGAAATGGATTGGTGAATCCACTACATACTTTAGACGAAACTCTATTGGCCGAAAATACAGTGAAACGTTTTAATGCAGCTGTTATGGATTTAAGACCTTATTATGTAGCGGAAGCATTTCATGAAAAATTATGTCAATTTCCATTTAATCCTGTACCTAATCATAGTGTGTTAAGTTTTGTAACCATCCCATTTTTAAACTCTGTGAATATTTCAAATATGATTGAAATCGCTCGAGAAGCATTTTGTAGATTTTCTACTTAAATAAATATTGTTTTATCATTCATTTCGTGTTCTTTTTATTTATTGTATTACAAACATTATTATAATAAAATATTAATTTTTAAAATATTAATTATATCATAAAACAAGGAAACATATATAGTTTTGTATTAACTTAAAGGAATAGTACTTTCCGAGAAGCCTTTGGTTCACTCTCGTGGTCCTGATCTGTTTCTGTTAGATATGTATAAATAGTTCAACATAGTTTTTTCAAACTCATTTGTGTGTTAGTCTTTGTGAAGAAAACATGAATTTTAATGTTGCTTATAGAGATCCTAGACATTCGGATAGTTTTGGAGGGGTCAATGCACTGAAACGGACATTTAATGGAAATGTAAAGGACGTAAAACATTGGTTATCTCAGAAAGATTCCTATAGTCTGCATAAGCCTATCCGTCACAAGTTTCTGCGTAATCGAGTGTTAGTAGGTAACATAAACGAACAATTTCAAGTTGATTTAGTGGATATGCAATCGCTTGCAAAATTGAATAGAGGTTATAAGTATATACTGACATGCATTGACATTTTTTCTAAATTTGCATGGGCCATACCTTTAAAAGATAAATCAGGAAAAAGTGTGAAAAGTGCTTTGGAGACTATTTTCAAGGAAAAAACACCCCGTTTACTTCAATCTGATTCCGGAACAGAACTGACAAATACTCTCGTTCAAAATTACTTAAAAAAGTTGAATATTAAATTCTTTACTACCAAAAATGAAACGAAAGCCAGCATAATTGAAAGATTTAATCGGACTTTGAAAACCAAGATGTGGAAATACTTCACAGAATTTAACACTAAAAAGTATATAGGTGTAATTCCTGATTTCATGCATAGCTACAACCATAGCTGGCATCGAAGCATTAAAATGACCCCAGCTTCTGTAAATTCAGATAATAAAAATGAGGTTTTAGAAAACTTGTATGGAAATCTCAAAACTTTAAAAAGAAAACCGCCCATACTTAAGGTTGGGGATACGGTACGCATCAGCAGACAAAAGCTACACTTTGAAAAAGGTTATGAACAAAATTGGAGTCGTGAAATTTTTACTGTAAACCAAATTATTTTTAGAATACCGACTGTGTACAAGTTAAAAGATCTGTCTGGAGAAGTAATTGAAGGTACTTTTTATGAAGCAGAGTTACAGAAAGTGATTGATTCTGGTTTTTATCCAGTGGAAAAAGTTATCAAGAAAAGGAAAAAACAAGGAGGTGTCATCGAATACTTTGTGAAATTCTTAGGATATCCTGAAAAATTTAATGCGTGGGTTACAGATGTTAAAATACTATAAATAGATCTACTTCCTTAGTATTCCGTTCAGTACCCATCATGAGTTTCTACGTGACGTTAGTTTCGGATAGTAGTTTGCAATTTTTTCCTACAAACAAAATTTCTCATTTTATAACTCAGCTGCCAAGTCCAATTAATTTAAATGGAGAATGGGAAATTGGTTTGTCAGAAATCATCTATCCACATTCTTGGTATAATGTCAATGCGGCAAACAATACATTTACTTACGATTATGGCGATGGAAAACTGATAAAGAAACACATTGACTCTGGAAATTATGAAAACCTATACGATTTAGTATCCACCCTACAATTAACTCTTCCGAAAAATCCTTCCAAGTTTACTTTTTCTTACAACAAAACGACAAAGCGTGCTAAAATTGATGCTGTTCAAGGTACTTCTCTGTATCTTGAGAAACTTGGTCCTCTTTTAGGTTTTAAACCGAATACAATGATTCGAGGAAGTATGAAAAGTGAAATTCAAGCTGATGCTCAAGCAGGCCTTTCTTTTTTCTACGTATATACGGACCTGGTTTCACCACAAATAGTAGGGGACGTGTATGCACCTCTTTTGAGAATCATCAGAGTAAAGGGACAAGACGGTGACACGATTAGTCAATATTATGATAGACCTCAATACTTACCAGTGAGTCAACGCTCCTTTCAAACCATTAATATAGAATTGAGATTAAATTCAGGGGGCTTTGTACCCTTTGAAAAAGGAAAAGTTTTAATCGTATTACATTTTCGATTGAGACAAATTCTATAAATACACGAACATTTGGACTGCTTGGTTCATTTAGACTTTAGAAGTCAAGATGAGAGTACCTTACGTGTGCTGCACAAAAAAATTCGAAGAACATTATGCCTCTCAGACAGGTGAAGGCCTACCTTATTATAAGGGAGTCTCTTTTCAAAAAGGCTATGGATTAGGAACTGTATTTCGTCGATTGTTTAGAACGGCTTTCCCATTCTTGGTGAAAGGTGCCAAAACCATTGGTAAAGAAGCTATACGAGCCGGGTCACGAGTCGCATCGGATGTGTTATCTGGACAAAATCTGAAAGAAGCAGTCAAGACAAGAACAAAAGAAAGTGGGAGAAATATAGCTCAGAAAGCTGTTGATCGAATCCAATCTATGGTGGGTAAGGGAAAGTATAAAAGAAAGCGTAAAACACGAAATGGAATCATTTCATCTAAGAAGCGCAAGGTGATAGGACGTGATATTTTTGATCCGTAATGGCGTATTTACTCAAAGATTCCCCAGAATGTGTAAAAAATGAGTTGGAACTTTTCCATCTGCCAGGGACTCAAACTGTCATTCAGAGTGGACAGTGGATAGAATTTCATCCCCTCTCCAACGTTTTTGACGGCGGACCAGTAGAATTTCATATTTCCGGTAGCGGCGAAGATTATGTTGATCTTAGTCAAACTCAACTTTACGTTAAAGCAAAGATTTTGAAGAACGATGGCACTCCTATGGCTACAGAAGCAAATATTGGCCCTGTAAATTTATTTTTACATTCCTTATTTTCGCAAGTGGACATTACATTGAACGATCGGCTAGTTTCAAATTCCAGTAATACATACGGATATGAAGCCTATTTACGAACCCTTTTATCTCATGGTCAAGACAGTAAGGCATCGCAACTCACATCAGAATTATTTTACAAAGATTCAGATGAGGGCTTGAAGAAACGTTCCGATTTTTTTAAAGAAAGTGCATCCGTAGATATGGTTGGGTGTATTCACAGTGATTTATTTCATCAAGAAAGACTATTGTTAAATTTAGTGGACTTAAAAATTAAATTGATACGAAGTAAACCTGAATTTTGCTTGCAAGGATCTGAAGGATTTAAAGTAGTATTGGATAAAATTTCTTTATTTGTACGAAAAGTTCGTGTAAGTCCTGGAGTTATTTTAGGACACGCAAAAGCTTTAGAGAAGGGGACGGCAAAATACCCCATTAACAGAGTGCTATGTAAAGCCTATTCCATACCGAAAGGAAACATGTCCATTGTTCAAGATAGTGTATTTATTGGTCAAATGCCGAAGCGAGTCATCATAGGATGCGTGGATAACGAAGCCTTTCATGGATCTTTTACCAAGTCACCTTTCCATTTCGAGCATTTTGACTTAAATTTCATAGGAATATATATTGATGGTCAACCCGTTCCTCACAATCCATTAGAGCTCAATTTTGCTCAAAATAGCTTTATAAGAGCTTATCAAAGTCTATTCTTGGGCACTGGAAAAATAGGGGAAGATAGAGGTTCCTTTATATCCAGAGAAGAGTACACAGATGGTAATGTCATTTATGCGTTTGATTTATCCCCAGACCTGTGTGCTGGAGACCATTTGAATCTTATCAAACACAGTAATTTAAGATTAGAAATTAAGTATAGTAAGCCGCTCCCACAGACTGTATGCGTCGTTGTGTTCGCAGAATTCGAAAATTTAATTGAGATAAGCAAGACAAGAAATATCCTGTTTGACTTTGGAAATTGAATGAAGATGAATGGACAACAACTCTTTCACATTCTATCGCACGACACTGCGACGTCACCTTTTTTCAAAGGAGTCTTCGCGAAGAATACCCTCCCACCTTTACAAAGCAACTCGTGTGCTATAGTAAATACCGACGACTTCTCTCAACCTGGTTCTCATTGGTTAGCATTGTTTTCAAGTACTCAGAAAAAGTTAGAGTTTTATGATTCCTACGGAATGTCTCCTGATTTTTACGGCATCGATACATCTTACTATTCCAACATAGAATGGAATTCCATTGTTTTACAATCTCTTACATCCAACGTGTGCGGACACTATTGTATTTATTTTTTAGTGAAGCGATGTCAAGGTCATTCTATGTACTCTATAGTGGATCACCTGTATATTACCAATGTATCAGATTTTCAAGTGTATCAATTTGTAAAAAAGAAATATGCTGTAAGATTAGTTTTTATAAAATAAATTTATTTGATTTGTATTCCTCGCGTTCTGTCATGTTTTCTTGAAGTGATTTCATTACTTTTAGGTACACCATTTTTAACTAAAAAGTTTTTCTTAAAGTAAATTAAATGCAACTTTTTATAGAATAATATATATATATTTTTTTTAAAAATATTTTTCACATTTCTTTTTATCTTAAAGTTTTTTTTTTTTTTTTAAATTTTCTTTTTAAAGTTTACTTATACATATTTTTTATTCTATTTTTTTTTTTTCACTTATAAGATTTTTTTTTTAATATTTTTCTTTTAAAACTTTTTTCTTTTAATTTTTTTTTTTTATTTTCTTTTAAATTTTTTTTTTCTTTTTACTATTTTTCTTTTAATTTTTTTTTTCTTTTCTTTTTTTTTTACTAATTTTTTTTTTAACTTTTTATTTTTTTTACATTTTTATTTTATTTTTAAAGTTTATTTTTTATTCTAAAGTTTTTTTTTTATCCTAAAGTTTATTTTTTTTTTATTTTCACTATATATTTTTCGAATTCATATTTAACTTTTATATGTATTTGTGTTGATAACCTGTAAAGATAATATGTAAAGTAAAAATAATAAAGGACAACAAGATACAGCAACATCATTTATTGAAAAACTAAAAATGGTTCCATTTGTTTCTGCGGGCATACATAGAAGGTTTTACAATGTTATTTTCTCTATACAATTTTCTTTTTACATCCAACATGGAAGGAAAATGCAAATCTCGTAAAGCATTTAAGAATACAGCTTGTCCGACAGGAACTTTTTTCCTATTACGAAGAAAGTCATTCACCAGCATGACAATATTAGTGTGTGGGATAACTTTATCTTGGTAAATAATTTCACCTTTGTCCGTCCATTTGAATTCATTTTGATTTTTCAAAAACTGTAAAATGTCTATAGCCGTCTTTCTGTGTCGAATAGGCACGGTATGCATAACTGCATCTTCAAAGGTATCTTCTTTCTTTACATCTTGCAACGTCTTTTTATCTGGATCTGGAGGTGGTTTTCCAAGCTGGTCGTAATTTTCCAAGGTTTTAAGGTATCTGGTAGCTTTTTCACTTTCTGTGAGATTGGTATTCTGAAGGGTATTTGTTATTTCTTGATCAAAGGAGTTTGGTTCACGAGGAATTTCTTGGGATTGTTTGTTGATCAGGGTGTACTTTTGTAGGGCTTGCAAGTAGAGAGATGCTTTGTCGCTTTCCGCGAGTTGTTTATTCTGAAGAATACTTGTCATTTTTCGATCCAGTTCAGAGAGATGTTCCATTAATTGGGCCCTGTCTTCAGGTATCAAGATAAACTTTTTACTGTGCTCCATGAATCAATGAGCTGATGATTGAAATAGCTGCAGGTAATAAGACTGAAAGAAAACCGTCTCCTTTTTGAACAAGTAGCTTTCTTTTTTTATACAAAGGAACCTTTTTGTCTGAAAGCTTTCGTAAGCACGTCTTATGCTTAGAAAGACTATTTATTTGGCTTTTAGTGAGAGGTACGTTTCCGTGAAGTACGTTTAAGACGCATTCACACAAAGACTTGATAATACTATTGGGAACTTTTTGAACGATTTGCTTCGGATTTTTACTTTTCGAGATCACTTTCAGGAGCTCTAAGGTCTGCTCCGTACACGTAGACATCTTCACATCGAATGATAGTAGTCACTGTTGACAGCTCTATTTAAAGCCACTCTGCAAAATTTTCCGTATGCAGTTGCTTTTACCAATGCACAATGGATAAAGTCAGGAGGATGCACCGAACAGGATGCATGCGTTGGCATCAGGTATTCAACTTTTGGACAGTTGAAATCTTCTAAGTTATAGCACTTGCGTCTAGTTAACACTTCTAAAAAATGTTGCTTTTGTATTCCCTTGACGTAAATATCGGAAAATACTTCGAACAAAAGATATAAAATACTTTGAAATTTAAAATAAGGTAAAGATCCTTCTCTCCAATCCATACAATGAATGTTTCTTGTTACCCAAGAAAACTGATTTCTCTGCGTAAGGGATAATTCTTCAAATGGTGACGGAGGCTGAAAATACCATACGCCCCACAAATGATTGTCTTTCACGGCGTAGAATGCTAGTTCTTTGACGACAAATAGTCCCGACGGAAGCAGAAACCCTTCAAAATCGATCACGGCTGACATCCTTCCAGGTTGAGAGACGAAATACAAATGAAGTTAGCGAGGTTGATACACGTAATATATATCTCCAGGAAACATCCCCGTGCGCATGCGTAGAGAATCCTCTGTATTACTTTTCAGATCAACGAATAAATAACCGTACGGCTTCGAAGTAGCATCTTCATAACACTCTTGAAAAAACTTCACTTTTCTCGGATATAGTTGTCGTCCTAAATGCATGACTTGGGATTGGTCTCTTCGGTTCTTAAACAGCGCCAGGTAATGTGCATTCAAAGAAATTTCTCGCATTTCTTTTCCCTTATGAAACACATTTTGTACTATAAAGATAATACTGATATTTCGGTGGTGTGACATTTTGGTAAATATCTTTGTCAATTGAGCATCGTTTCCAAGCTCACTCATTAAATCGTCTACTACAATCAATGCATCCGAATATTGATTTAAATTTGAAGGTAAGCCTTCATGAAATGAAATGTTTGGGATTTCTGCATATAACTTTTGAAATATCCCATAGCACCATACCATCGTTTTTGGAAAGGGTAGTATCATTTTATTTTCGATCATTTTTTTCACGAAATGTGTCTTGCCACTACCTGTGGGACCTGCAACTATCATAGTAAACGGATGTTTCAATCGTAAAATATCCATACTGAATGATGAACTTTGGAGATGCTCTTCTTATTTATAGATGATCTTCTTCTGATGAACTCACATGTCGGCTAGTGAATAATGTCCGAATGGAAGAGTGCTCACGCGATCCTCTAAGATGTGTCTCTTCTGATCATACGGGGAAAGGGCCAGCTTATTTGAAGTAATGGTGAATATGTCATGCTGCTTGGATCGTATGAGATTCATGCTGGTCACAAGTTCTTGGTGTTGAAACAGGCACTTTGTATAATCTTCAAATTTGATTTTTTGATGGATGGTAGTCTTCTTAATCCCCTTCAGCTTCTTGGTGATATTGTCATGGCCTATTTTGAAGGCATACATCTTGGATCTGAGTCCCACGAATTCAGTCATGATTTCTCCCTTGGTTTCATCCTTCATCTTCCCGATAACTTTTTTGTTGACGAGAGGAAATCCGAAAATATTGTTGGCAGGATAATCCGATGTATCGTACAGGTCCAGGTCTTCCTTCATATCTTTGTAAACATCCTCGGTATGGATATTGTAGGTAAGGCTATCCGTATCCATGTACAGGAGTTTCAGTCGATCAGTTGGATATTTCGGTATCATCTTGGAATAGTGAAAGTCATACATGAGCGTCTTGGATAAATCCAATATAGCCATTCCAATGGTAATCGGCTTGTTGAATTTCAGTACGGTCCGCCGCATATGGAACGCTGCCAAAGTTTCGGAGAAGATGGTGCGATCTTGAAAGTTGGAGCGAGCAATCCATTTCTCAGCTGTCTTCTCATTTCCGACCAACTTGATGTCCACTCGGCGTCGGATATTCTCCATTGTTTTTCCAAAAATTGAATTGTTCATGAGTTTGAAGAAATTTTTCTCAAACTCATTCGTAGCAGAGGTGCGCAGTTGGGTATTGACATCAATATAAGGTTTTAGCCATGGTGATTGACTGAATTGCAAAATTCTATGCACGGCTGTCACTTGAAGTCCTTGTTGTAGGTAGAGTTGCAAATTTCGGTAATGTACGACATATCGTTCCTTCTTATGCAAAGTAGTCAGCAACCTCTTCTCTTTACATCCGGGTGGAGCTAATGTTTCTGGAGCAAGTGGCAGATCAGCATGTAGATCGTGTAGATGGGCTGGATACTCCAAATCCACTTCTAGGATGTAGCCAAGTGCACTGTCCGAAGGGGTTTGTAAGACGTCCATCGTCGGGTTGATCCAAGCGTAATTACCTAACGGTAAGTATTGGGACATAGCCCAGCCATACAAATTATTGGCATCTAAATATAATAGATAATTGGAAGGCTGAGACTTGTCATAGTTTGGCATATACGGGTTATTGGCCTTTGCATAACGATGAGAACATTGCGAGATTCCTCCACGGATACCATTTTCGACAAACAATAACATGTCATAGTCCGTGAGCAGCTCCAGTCGAATTGACGTCTTCTTCAGCATAGCGTCCCAAGAGAGTCCGGGAGCGGTATAATACCACACGGGATCCAAGCCATAGGTTTTCATGCAGACATCTCTAAAGCTTTCAAAAATGTCTGCTAACTGTAAAACATCCGTCTTGACGTACAAATCCGCATACTCGCCCAAATTGTTTAAGTCGAATGCATCCCACACTCCTTGAGCATGTTGGTAATCTTCCATGGTGATGTGTGATTCGTTCAGGCGGTTATAAAAGGCATCACGGGGTGGTAGCTCGGTTTCCTTGAACTTGTCTGGATGATTGACGTAATCATATGGAAATACACCTTTCCGAAGCAGGAGAGAAGCATGAGAGGAGGGAAAGTGCGCCTGCACGTGTTTGAACTGGTCTTCTGAGAGATTTTTGGCCAGTTGATCTAGACTACTCGCCATGAATCGAAAGGAATCGATGAATCGAAGACTAAGTCCCTTCCCAATTTGCTTTGAAAAGGAAATGTACTTTTCGGTGTTTTCTGGGATGACTGTGATGTTGAAATCGTCTCCTCCCAGGCACTTCACAAATAAATGGCTGTCATATCCGGATAAGTTATGAAACACCACTGGGATAAAGTCTGGAGTTCTGGCCTTCAGGTTGCAGGTATTACAAGCGGTTCCTCGAAACTTCTTCGATTGATGATCATGGTCCTTGACCTTGTAATTCTTCTGGGTGAATTCCTTCTTGCACATGTAGCAGTGCGTTGCTTTCCGAAATGCCTCCAGCTCCGCTTTGGTTAAGGGGTCCATTGGTAAAGGAGCTCTGTACACTTGCTGAATTTCCAGGGCTTCTAGCTTCATCCGCTCCATAAAAACTTGATCTGCATTCGGTCCTCGGTACACGTAAGGGGCTTTGAAGAGTCCTGTGGTCGACACTATGTAGTAACAGAAGCTGACAGCTTCGTGTTTTTGATAGGCTTCTGTGTACGATTTATCTGGGTTCGGCTGGCAAGATTCTATGGGTCGGGTAATGCACTCAAAGTCAGCATAGATCACGAATGGGACTTTCATGGAATGTTTGATATTTTTAAATATCACCCATTTATCTTCCGGCATGATGACTCGAACGGCCTCGTGCTGATTACAACTCAGCTGATGACGGTGGAGAATAGGCTCTGTTGTGAAAAATTGCAAACAGCGGCGGCATACACACATTTTCTTCTGTCGATTTGAATGCTGTTTTGAAACGAGGCGGGATAGGTCCTTGATCCAGGCATAATGGGCGTTTGTGTCGGTCTTGAGGTACATCAGATCAATATGGGGATCCTTTTCTTCTGGCGTGATCATCAACGGATATACTTGATAATCCTCCGTAAGTCCATAGACGTTGATGGATAGGTCATTCATCTTCCCAAATTTGGGAATATCTTGAATTTTAACAGGGAATTCAATCCCTGTAAAATTGAGAGTGTCCATGTACGCTGCATAATGATGCGTTCGGTATGGATGCTGTTTATAGTCTTCCACTGGATGGAGAGCGGAGAGGATGGCCCACATGAAGCAGCGATTGTCATTGTTCTGGATATTGATGATAGCATGCTTGCGTTTGATGGGTTCGGGAAGTTCGATGTATGTAGATCCGCGCAGAGGGTTATATTTGTTGGTCCGTACCTCCAATTCATTTATCCGTTCCAGGGTCCACCCAGATTCCTTGGCTTCGAAGTCCTCTGCTTCTTTGAGTAGTCTCTCCATCGTTTGTAAATACAGGGCTTCAACATCGGTAGAGGGAAGAACGATCTCGTTTTTCGTTTTGAAGCACTTTTCTTCGCTTAATATGCCGTCGGCAGCAACTTTTTGGTAGCGGCAGATGAGCCTGCAATTCACCTTAATTTCAAATTGAAACAGGGCAGATGCGACGATGTTCCCAAAGTCTTCTTCTTTTGAAACCAGAAACGGTTTTAAATCCTTGTACTCCTCGGTGTTGAACAAATGTACGTTTTGTACACGATTCTTCAAAGCAGACTGTCGTGTAGAAGAAGGTAGAGCTGAAGGTCCTGGTAGAGTCGAGAGTCCTGGTAGAGTCGAGGGTCCTGGTAGAGATGTATCTTCACTGGTCCGACGTCGTTTTAGAAGTACAGATGGTTCTGTATCTGCAGGTCGCTTGTGTGTTTTCAGGTGTCTGGTCAGGACATCGCTTCGGGAAAATACCTTAGAACACCGAGAACACGGAAATTGCATTCCTCCATGCTTATTCCGTTGATGTCGAATCAAATTACATTTTCTAGTAAAATGCATATTACATTCCGCACACGTCAATTCCTTGTCTTGACTTAAATCCAATTGAGTTGCTGTTAAATCTCCAAAATCCATGAGCGCCATCACTTCATCATTCAACGGCAATGTTGAATTCTCGAAAACGTCTTCAATATCCATTTTAAACAAAGCTAAGCTAAACTAGAGTAGTCGCAAGAGCAGGTTCTACTGAGAGAATGTCAGAGCTAGGCTCGGACATCCGCTTTTATACCGACGACGGAGAAGAATTAGCCCCTCTTCTGGCCTGTGATTGGCTCATCCTTAAGCAAGCATCTGATTGGTCCGTTCCCCTACATGCAGCGCCGCCTTGCGGTTACAAGCAGAACTAGTTCTGCTTGCCCCGACAGCGTGTGACGTCACTTACTGACACCTGATTGGTTGTTCATGAGGTCATCCTCAAACAAGACGCTGATTGGTCCGTTCCTGTACATACACGTTGAGACACGGTGTGACATGCCCATCGGCGGCGATGAGTCATCAGCACCTGTTCCCATGCCCCCTGCGTGTGACGTCACTTACTGACACCTGATTGGTTGAGGTCATCTCCATTAGGCCACGCCCCCGCGGCTTGACAGACGAGATCCGCCCTGATCCGCCAGCAGCACCACCAAAATCCACAGAGCACCGCCAAAATCCGCACAGCACCACCAAGATCCGCTAAAGATCCGCCAAAATCCACAGAAATCCACCAAAATCCGCACAGCACCGCGGCTTAGAATCGGCCTTTTTACACTACTAACATTCCTTTTGACAGAATTAAAATGATTGTCGTTTGAACAATCTGGTAAGCCTTTCAATAAGTTATTGTGTGTGGTTGAAAGAGACCACGTTGCTAGTTGTGTCAATCCACCGCTACTCTTCACAGCTTCTATCAACACCTGTTCAATCGCCATAGTCCTATTTCTATAATAATGACGCTTTACAAAAAACTGTTTCAGCCGTGATCCGTCTCAGTCACACCCGAGCTATTAAGATGATTGTGTATATGTTACCGTTAAAGTATATAATGCAGTTATTATCGTGTCCGTTAAAGTGTGTAATATGTTATTAATTTGACACTTTAACTAGTTATTCTATGAAATAACTAGGTATTCTATAAATTAACTAATGAGAGACAGTTAAAGTGTAAAATAAACAATTTATCTAAAATGAAATTAAACTAATGATAGACAATTAAAATGAAAAAGAAGCAATTTATCTAATTTATGCAGCGTATAAATGGTATTTATGGAAACGTACCATAAAATCATTTGTTACAACAAGGATTACTAAAATGACACTTGGAATTACAAAGAACATTATTTCTAAAACAAAAACCTTTTTTGTTGACACACTGGGTTTTACACGAACATTTTTTAAATCCCTGACCAGTACCTAAACTTTGAGCTGTAGCAGCGGACGGTAAACCCCACAGAGACTTCAGAATGAGATTTATCCGACATTAATTTAATTTATTTTACACTTTAACGGGCTGCAGATCGTTATTCTATGAAATAACTAGTTAAACCATGAAATACAAGAGAGTTTTACACTTTAACCGACACGATCAGTTATTTCATGGAATAACTAGGTATTCTATGAAATAACGGATTTCATACTTTAACGGTAACATATAGAATAATTTGTTTATGGTCTTCTCTTTTTCAGAGGTGACGGAGGTGTTCGGTTATCACATGATCAGGCAGACCAGGGAAAAGGCGGCAGAATGGCTTATTCGACAGACAGAAAATGCCTCGGCCACTGATGATTGGGACTACACAATTGCCAGAGCCGCAGTGGCCCTTTACCTCACAAACGAAACTTACTTCGTCCCGGGGAACAGCACCGGACAGACGATTGCTCGCAAACTGAGGCTGCAAATGCTCGATAAATTGGCTCAGTAAGTGTCCCTACACTCTTAAAAACAGGTATTCAAAAATAAGTAAAATGTGATCATTTTTGATTACATTCGACGCCTATCATGGCTCCGAATACATAAATTTAAATTTTGAAACAGACATGTACTCAAAAATAAGTACAATGCGAAAAAATTAATAAAAAGAGCAGATGCTTGCCCACATAGGCTGCCTTCATATATCACTTTTAATAAATATCGACAATTCCAACTTACCGGAAATCGAACCTAGGTCCTCAGGGATCGCAGCCCAATGTCTTATCCGTTGTACTACCAGGGTGACGTGAAAAAGTTATAAACAGAAGAAATGTTAAAAAGGTGTGTCAAAAGAATGGAAAGTAAAATAATTTTGTTGTAATAATTCAGTTTCCCTTTAAGCAATCGACATCAAATAATGTGGACCCTATTTTAATTTTGTCAAGTCGGTTTGTTATGATGGCTTGGACAGAAACTGATATTGGCAATATTAAATTACACTGCTCATTTTTGAAAACTACAGCTGCTTCAATGTGAGAACGTCATCGCTCATTTACGATGCAATTGTACTCAAAGAAAAAAGAGTATGTTCATGTACTCATTTTAAAGTACCTTTCTTTACATTGTACTTATACTGAATACAATTTGATTAACTCTTAACTGCTAATTTTTTTTAAAACTTTTAAGTTATCTTAAATTAGTTTTTAACCTTCAAATGAGCATTTGACTTATATGTGCATTAAGGCGTCTATGCACTATAAAATTGTGCTTAAAAATGAGTGCATGGACGTACTCGTATTTCTTTGTGTACAATTGCATCGTAAATGAGTGATGACGTACTCAAATTTAAGTAATCGTATTTCCGCAAAATTGTGGAGTTTGGTTTAATATTCCTAACATCAGCTTCTCTTCAAGCCATCTTAACAAAGCGACCTGGCAAACTTGATGGTTTTCATCATTATTCGATGTCGATCTCTTAAATGGAAACTGAGTTATTACGACTCAATCATCTTTCTTCCCATTCTTTAGTCACGCCTTTGTAACATTACTTCTGTTTACAACCTCTTCATGTCGTTCTTATGGTACAACGTATAAGGCCCTGGATTTTGGTGCGGACGATATCAGGTAGACGGATTGGGTCCGATTCTCGGTAAGACCTGGTTGTAATTGGTGCCTCCAGTGGTCCAGTGGATAAAGGCGTTCAGCTAGTAATCAGAGGATTGCTACTTCAAATCTGCGCGATGTATTTGACAAAGAAAAGTAAAAAAGTAGTGATCTTGAGATGGGAGGGTTGCCATCTTCGCTATAAAAATGCTATAAAGTCGTCTAAAACATCCAACAATTTATACTAGCGTGTATACGGTACTGGTGCATGATAAATATGATCGGGGTCCAATGTCCTGACGCCTATTGAGGTTGCGTCAGGTGCCAGCTCAGGTGTTGTCCTCGTCATCTGACCATGGTTAAAAAATACAAGGCATCGTTCCCTGGTCTTTCCTTCGAGATTGTCCCTGATACTTCTCCAATAGCCCACTGTGCAGCTCTAATTCGACGTTAATTAATCCAACCAACCACACCAAACCTGGTTGTAATTGTTTAAATATATTAAAATTGGTTTATGAAGGCAGTCTATGTAGGCAAGCAACTGCTCATTTTACTCATTTTTGAGAACATGTCTTTTTGGAAAATGAAACTTATGTATCCGGAGCTATGATATGCATCTAATGTAATAAAAAAATATTTTCAACAGTGTGTGTATGCTTCAAAAATAACTTTGATCCAAATGTCTAGGCGAAACATCGAGGACATCCCTACCACCGAGCTCGCCGTCTTCCTGAATGCGTTCCTCGTGTCCTGTGTCAACCCTCGGAATTTCCACGGCGTGGATCTGGTGGTGGAACTGCGGGTCCGCACCAATTCACCGGCAGAGTACACGAACCCGTACGCGCTCCTCGCGCTCTGCAATGCGGGAGAGAACATGACTGACGGAGACATTCGGAAATTGAGGGATGTCTTCCAAAATGCAAAGAGGGAACTTTGGTCTGGTATGTTTTGCCCGACTTCGGAAACACAAATCGAGCTTAAAAGATCTACCTAAATATTTTGGGGAACGTTCGGAGACTATTGGGCTCGCCGCGCATTCGTAACAATTGCGTTGTAATTTTTAATGAAAGGAGGAACTAAAAAATAACACACCAAATATTTTTGATTATTTAATTGCATCCAACTCAGGGAATCCAGGTTTCCGATTTCGAAATTGCCAAACTCGTGTTACCACAACCCATACAAAATCGCCAAATTGTCTATTATTTGCCAAAGAAAATGTTATCACGGTACACTGCGAAAGGATATGAGACTTCTATTCATTGCCGTCACATAAAAAATATTTTAAGGTGGTAGAAACAAGAAATTTCGCAACTTAACGATTCAAAATTCTCAACTCAACAGTGCTAAAAATTCCCAGTTCCAACTTATCAACATTTTTCAACTTTTTTTTATATATCAGTAATATTAAACAGTTGTTTCACAAGTACTAATTTGTTGCACCATATTCCAATGCAGTGTCCGTTCTGAGGTCTAATTTAAATGTAATCATACACAAGTTAAGCACTTTCTAATCTTCTCTAGCTTTAGCTTTCATTTTCTAATAATATTAATTTTCGTCATAATAAATATTCCCAACTAGGGGAATTTTAGATGTTTTAGATAAATTCCCAACTTTTAGGGTTTCCAGATTATTGGGGGGGGGGGGGATGTGACGGGCCTGCTTCTATTTTCAAAACCAGATAGATCCATTCTCATAAATTTTACAGGATAAGCTAAAAACGATTGAAATCCACTTACTTTTGGATCTAAAAGCATAAAGTCATGCTCATAAAGATTGCATTTTTAGAGTGCATTCAGACAGTTTTGGTTAATATTAATTTGGTGAAAGAAGTTATAAACAGAAGAAGTCTTAAAAGGTGTGTGCCAAAGAATGGGAAGTAAGATAATTGATTTGTAATAACTCAGTTTCTATTCAAGTAATCGACATTAAATAACGTGTAAAACCATCTTCTGAGCAAATATTTTAAGTTTGTCAGGTCGCTTTGTTAAGATGGCTTGAACAGAAGCTGAGATGAGCAATATTAAATCACACTGAACATTTTTGATGAATTACGGTTATTTAAATTTGAGTATATCGTCGCTCATTTACAATACAATTGTACTAAAAAAACGAGTAGGTTCAGGTACTCATTTTTAAGTACATTTTTTACAGTGAAATTAGAGAGCTCATATTTTGTATAATTAAAAGTTGCTCAATGAGCGAATGTACTTTGAATTTTCCAGTCGCATGCTACTAAATTGCTTATTTGCATGTCCGATAGTTGCCAGTACGCTACCAACCTTAAGGAAATTAATAGGTATCTTAAAATTATTATAATTTTAAAATATTACAATTCAATTTAGTTAACTAGTGATATTAATACATCGTTTTAATTGTACGAGTGATTATTTAACTAAATAATAAACTGTATTAATATTTTCTTACGATAACACGGAGTGGTCGCAAAGTCATAACCAACAGATTTCGAAAAGTAAACGAATGAGAAAGACGTAAATGGATCATATAACAACAACATATATAAGGTGAATACGCCAGTTACCGATCACCGTACCACTTACCGACCATTTGGAAACCATATTTAAAACTAAGAGCTTATCATTGTGTTTTTAATCAAAGACTTTTAAAATTTAGGTAAATTTTAATTTACAGTTTAATGTGAGTTTACGAAATTTTATGTTTAGCACTGGTTAGAAATTAGTATAAAATAGTCGGAAATTGGTGCATTTACCCTAATTAAAGCCAAATTTATTATGCGTTGAGGTTTTTAACCCCAATTAGCCCATTAGTTGCAAAACATTTTTTAATAGAAGTTCATTATAAATCAGCAATAATAACTCTTACAGATATGCGGGCTTATGCCATGATGGCTCTATCATGTGCTGCCGTTCAGCCACATAACAGCATCAACATGACTTCAATGGCAGATCAATTTAACGATTTTCTACCACCACAGGACGCCAATGGTACAGTGGATAACATCAAAACCACGGCTCTGATTGTACAAGTAATGTTTGGATTTGAGATTTTAATCTGAGCATAAAATATTCATTTAATAAAAAAAAACTTTGAACTTAAACATTATTTAATATATAAACACTTTATTCTGTAAATATTTATAACTATTTGTAATATATATTTCAGTCTTTAAATATTTAGAATCAGTTTTTAACTGTAACTGTTGCTAAACGTATTCTAGGGATTCATTGCGGCCTCCAAGTTTCCTTCTCCCCCTTCAAGAAGCTGGCATCGTAAGAAGTGGTTCAATGCGAATCTGGCGTTCTCAGAATTGTTCAGAGGTCTAAAATCCAATGATTCAATCGACAAAGTCCTGCTCATGTACTACGTACTGCCAGTGCTTAGTTACAAGAACATCGCGAACATAAGTTTCAGTCACTGTAGACATCATGTGAATGGTAGGTTTCGATATTTGTTATACTTATTTGTCTTATTGTCTTGTCTTTGTTTGTCTTAAAGACCCGTTTACGCTTGAACGTTTTTCAATCTCAAACTTCTGAACTAAAAATTAACATTTTTCTTAATCTGTCGATGCAAAATATTTAAATCAATTTTACTACTGTCAATCAAAATACAACTGTTGGATACAGCAGAAACTGAATAAACAAATTTTCAATGAATTTAACAAATAAATTAAAAGTATGTAAACTTGAATTTGTATTTTTTAATGAATAAATTGTACTGCGACCCCCGACATTGACCAAAATATTCGAAATGAAACTATTTTACCCTTGAGTGAAAAAAGGTTGCCAACACCTGTAATAGACAGTAGAGTCACTAGTAAGATTCCACAGTATTTCCTAAATATTCTTAAAACTCAACACTGTTAAAAATAGGTACTTAAAAATAAGTTAAATGTAATAATTTTGTATTACATTCCATGCTTATCATAGCTCCGAATACATAAGTTTCATTTTTGTACTAAAAAATGAGTACAATTAATAAGAAGAGCATTAGATTGACTACATAGGCTGCCTTCATAATTCAATTTCAATAAATTTCAACAATTAAAACCAAGACTTACCGGGAATCGAACCAATCTGTCTACCTGATGTCGCCAAACTGAAGTCTATGACCTTATTCGTTATACTATCAGAGCAGCGTGGCAAAGGAATGGGAAGATAATTGAGTCGTAATAACTCAGTTTTCATTTAAGCAATCGACATCAAATAATATGGAAAACTATCTTCTGTACACCTATTTTAAGTTTGCCAGGTCGCTTTGTAAAGATGGCCTGAACGGAAGCTGATATTAGCAATATTAAATCACACTGCTCATTTGTGCTAAAGTACGAATACTTAAATTTGAGTACTTCGTTTATCACTTTTTCATCGCTCATTTACGATGCAATTGTACTAAAAATAAAAGAAGTGCATCCATGTACTCATTTTTAAGCAATTTTTTTTACAATGAATCCTTAAAAACCGGAACAGTTTTAAAACCTGAATTGAATGTTGGTCTTGTTTCACTGATAAAAGTAATTAAAAATGTCTTAATGAACGTACAACGTCTTTTCGGAAGTTCGATCGTATAGAGTTAATGATCGTATAGAGATTTTCCTTTCTTCTAGCAGGACCGCTGGCACTACTACCAGAAAACTTTGAGTTGACACCCAAAACCACGCATAAAAAACAGAGTAAAAATTCTAAATGTAGTTTTCACAAGAATTTGAATGTTCAGAAGTTTGCTACATAACAAAAGTAAACTGAGCTTGTAAAACCCACTTTGTGCGAAACAGCATTGGTGTTTTCGACAAATTTGACTTTTTAATTCACGATTCAACGTTTAAAATGAATATAAAACTGACGACAGCCCAAGCTGATTTTTGAAGTGTTGATATTATGATGGTCACATAGGCGGATTTGGACCCTATAGGGTTTACATAGGGGTACCCTCATGTTGGTTTACATAGGGGTGCACGCCTGTTGGTTTCATGTCGGCTCCCCTATGTCAGTGGTCGGCAAACCGCGGCTCGCGAGCCACATGCGGCTCTTTGGCCTGTTGAGTGATTGGTGGGCAGTCATGTACAAAAGTGCTTCCAGAAGATCTTTTTGACAGGACTTCGGCCTGTACGTTCTATCATTAAAGTTAAGCCAAATTGTGAATTAAACTTTACTTTTTTTTCACTCAAAAGAAGAGATTGATGCTCCACTTGAAGAGAAAAGGCATGTCATATATTCGCTGTGGTTTGGGATGGACAAGTATGTGGAGAAAACCCTCCGGATCAGAGTGCCTTCCAATGCTAAATTCCAAAGTGCGATGGACATAGCTTCAAAACTGGACTACAGCTACAAGTATGAGAACTAATTACGTTTTAAAGGAGACCTAAGTCCTAAATTCCGGGAGAAAAAAAAACTTTTTTTGCATAAAACGTTGCTATATATATTTAAAAAGATGTGTATAAAATTTCAAAGCAATAGAAAAAAAGAAAACATATGGTTTTTTTTTACATGTTTATATGCCGTTTATCATCTACCTACTTTTTTTCCGCAACATAAAATTTTGGAATTTTGGTCCATTTTTCTAACGTTGTGGCTTTATAACATATGTACTTAAAACGAAATTGTTAACAGTTTTTAAAACTTTAATATTTGTTTTATAAACGTATGATGAGAGTTTTAAAAGTAAATGATACATTATTTTTTTTACGAATTAATGAACATAAAAATTTGAATACTTTTTAGGTTTTGAATATAAAATATTTTTTTTAAACAACTAAAACACAAATTTTCAAAACTCTCTTCATAGGTCTATAGTATATATTTTCACATTATTTAATTAATGAAAAAAATTAAATATTAAAAATTGAAAGAGGAGTACTGTTTTTTTTAAAAAAAAAAGCATATTTAAGCTTTAACATCCACAATTTTTTTTAAAATTATTGTTTATTGTTCAGAAATAGATGTTCTAATATTGAAATTTTTTTATTATTTTTGAATTCATTAATAATAAGATTAGGATTTGGGGCTCGGGTCTCTCTGAACAAATGTGGGTGGAAGAGACTAGGACACAGTTGGTCGCTCGCTATTAAGTAATTTATTATTCTTAAAGCTTCATTTGATAGTCTATAGATAACATTAGTAAAAGTGATGTATGAAACTATGAATGCATATGGTAAAGCAAATTTTTCCTTACCATATGCATTCATATTTTTCATTCATTCAATTTTGCAGGTTAATTTTTTTTTAAGTTCCTTAAAGAAAAATATCAAGGCTTCAAATTTATATTTTCTAGTGACGAAAAAATACAAGCACGCAGTATTAAACCGTTGTTCTGGAAAGTCAACACATCAATTATGTGTTACTTTTCTTTTCATTTACCGATCCTTTAAATTCATAATATCGTCGCCTTAAGCCGTGATACAAAGTAAGTCCACACTACGAATTTAGCAGCTTAGAGAAAGTTGCTTGGCGTATAAATTCAAACAATTATTTTTTTTTAATGTGGAATTGTTGAAACAAGAAAAGACCGGAATACCTGAGATTGGATTTCATTGCCCAGCAGCTTTTGCTAAGGCTGCTAAGTCCGTGGTCTGGACTTGGTCTCACGGCTTAAGCGATTATATGTTTTTATGGTTCTGAAAATGTTTATATTATATTATTTCCCTTCCTCAGTGCAATCTGCAATTTATTTGTTATACCTTAATATGAGCTGTAGTTGACCATCGAGAGCAATGGACAGCAGGGATCTATGTTCAATCAATCAATATGTCAGTTTTTGTATGGGATGGTTTTTGGTTTAACTTAATCAAAATTATTGAAACTACGTATTATATATTTAATTCTATGAGTAAAAATTATTTATTTTCGTTGAATTTACACGTGTATAATAAATATTAAATATGGCAAAAACTTTAATGTAAAATATTACGCATGAAATGGAAACTTATTACTTAATGTAAACAAAAAATATTATATTTCAGATATAACTCGACCTTAATAGAAGGACATCGGTATGTTTATTCGATTTCTGGTACACAAGATGATCCTGAAAACGACAAGTTTTGGTTTTTCTATCGAGTAACAGATAACCTTGCTACTGAGATTATAAACCAAAGTGAGTAGACTGCAGTTGTGGACTTTATTATACTAAAGTTAGAGATATATTTTGAATGTAAGATACTTGCTAAGATAAATGTATATACGAAAAAATTAAATGCAATTAAATGTAGTGCAAAAGTCGACATAAAATTTAATTTAAAATCAAGTAATTGACATAAGAGAATGGGTTTATACTTCTATGCTTCTCCCGATTCAAAGTGTTAATAAGAAAAATAATATTTTTAATTTTTGCCAAAGATGTATAACGCTTTCTCGCAAGTGTGTCGATTTTATATAATTGTATACTTGTATTGCGTAATTTCAAATTTTATAATTTTAAACTCGTAATTTATGTATTTTAAACTTTGTAATTTCGGGATTGTCACTTTTACAGTTTTGAACTTGTGTAATAGACCTCGAGTCTCTGAACTGCTATATTGTCTTTTCCCCGGATGAGCTGTATGATCAGGGATTGAGCTGTATGATTTGGTCCGACTCATTCGATTTTTTTTTTATCCGAACCCTATTCTTCCGAAAACCCCGAAGAAGGGATTAAGCAGGGCTTAAACAGGGATTAAGAAGTTATTACGATGGAATTAAGAATGGATTCCGATGGGATTAGGATGGGATTAAGCAGAGATTAAGAAAGTAATTAGAAGGGATTAAGAAGGATTAAACAGGGTTTAAGAAGGGATTAACACGGGATTAAAAAGGGATTAACATGGGATTAAAAAAAGATTAAGCAGGGATTATGAAGGGATTAAAAATGGATTCTTAAATCATAATTCCATCTTAATCCGTCCTTAATCCTTTCGTAATCCCATCTTAATCCAGATTAAGCAGGGATTAAGAATTAATTAAAAAGGGATTTTTAATTCATCTTAATCCCATCTTAATCCCTGCTAAATCATCTCTTAATCCCATCTTAATCCATTCTTAATCATTACTTAATCACTTCTTAATCCTATCTTAATCTAATCTGAATCACTTCTGAATCCCTGCTAAAGCCCTTTTTATTCTCTTCTACATCCCTTCTTAATCTCATCTTAATCCCATCCTAAACCAATCTTAATCCCTTCTTAATATCTTCCTTCTTATTTTTTCAAGGTGGGATTAAGATGAGATTAAAAAGGGAATAAGAAGGGATTAAGATCGGATTAGGATGAGATTAAGATGAGAATAAGAGAGGATTAAGAACGGATTAGGATGGGATTAAGCAGGGACTAAGAAGGGAATACAAAGGGATTTAGCTGGGATTAAAAAGGGATTAATAAGGGATTCAGCAGAAATTAAGGAGGTATTTAAAAGAAGGAATGAGGCAGGGATTTAGCAGGAATTTAAAATAGATTGAGAAGGAATTAAGAATGAATTGAGAAGGAATTAAGATGGTATTAAGCAAGGATTCAGAAGGTATTAAGGGAATAAGCAGGCATTAAGAAGGGATTTCTTCTTAATCCATTCATAATTCCACAATGTAATTAAGAAAGGATTAAGAAAGTATTAAGAATGGTTTTTAATTATGCTTAATCCCTGCTTAATCCCTTCTAAATCCATGCTTAATCGCTGCTTAATTAAGAAAGTATTAAGAAGTGATTAAAAATGAATTACGATGTGATAGTCAAGGGATTAAACAGGAATTAAGAATGGATTGAGAAGGAATAAAGAATCGATTGAGAATGGATTAAGATGGGATTAAACAAGGTTTAAGAAGGGATTCAGCACGGATTCGGCACGGATTCAGCAGGGATTAAGAAGGGATTAAGCAAGAATTAAGCAGGAATTAAAATGGGATTAAAAAGATGTTAAAATGGGATTAAGAACGGTTTAAGACGCCATTAAGCAGGGATTCAACATGAATTAGGTAGAGATTAAGAATGGATTCCTATGGGATAATAATAGAATTAGACAGGGAATAAGAAGGGATTAAGAAAGTATTAAGAAAGCATTAAAAAAGGATCAGGATGTGATTAAGCAAGGATTAAACAGGAATTAAGAATAGATTGAGAAGGAATAAAGAATGGAATAAGAAAGAATTAAGATGGGGATTAAACAAGATTTAAGAATAGATTAAGCATGGATTCAGCAGGGATTCGGCACGAATTCAGCAAGGCTTAGGAAGGGATTATTCAGGAATTAAGCAAGGATTAATATGGGATTAAAAAAAGGTTAAACCGGGATTAAAGAGGGATTAGGCAGGGATAAAGAAGAGATTAAGAAATTATTAATTTGTTATTAAAAATGAATTAAGATGTGATTGAGCAGGGATTAAACAGGAATTATTAATGAATTGAGACGGGATTAAGCTGACAATGCAAAACGAATGGATGCCGAACACTAATTTTCAACAATGCAAAACAAATGTAGGACGTTATTAAATATATTTCAACAGAGAAAAACGATTGGCGGTTGTAGTTAACTAAGTTACAACAATGCAAAAGATATATTGAGGCCGAAATTTACTAATTTTCAACAATGCAATACAAATGGCGGACGTTATTAAATATTTTCCAACAGGGAAAAACGATTGACGGTTGTAGTTAAATAAGTTAAAACAATGCAAAACGAACGGAGGCCGATAATAATTAATTTTCAACAATGCAAAACAAATGGCGGACTTTATTAAATATTTTTCAACTGGGAAAAACGATTGACGGTTGTAGTTATTTAAGTTAAAACAATGAAAAACGAACAGTGGCCGGGATTAACTAATTTTCAACAATGCAAAACAATTAGCGTACGTTATTAAATAGGTTTCAACAAGGAAAAACGATTGGCGGTTGTAGTTATTTCTGTTACAACAATTGAAAAAGAATGGAGGACGATAATAACTAATTTTCAACAATGCAAAACAAAAGGCGGACGTTTTTTAAATAGGTTTCAACAGGAAAAAACGATTGGCAAATGTAGTTAACTAAGTTAAAACAATGCTAAACGAATGGAGGCCGATATTAACTAATTTTCAACAATGCAAAATAAATGGCGGACGTTATAAAGTGATTTCAACGGAGAAAAAAATTACAACAATGCAAAACGAATGGTGGACATTATTAAATAGGTTTCAAAAGGAAAAAACGATTGGCGGTTGCAGTTAACTAAGTTACAACAATGCAAAAGGAAAGGTGGACCAGATTAACAAATTTTCAACAATGCAAAACAAATGGCGTACGTTATTAAATAGGTTTCAACAGGGAAAAACGAGTGACGGTTGTAGTAAGAACGTTACAACAATGGAACACGAATGGAGGCGAACATTAACTAATTTTCAACAATGCAAAACAAATGGCGGACGTTATTAAATAGGTCTCAACGGGGGGAAACGATTGGCGGTTGTAATTAACTAAGTTACAGCAATGCAAAACGAAAGGAGGCCGATAATAACTAATTTTCAACAATGTAAAACAAATAGCGCACGTTATTAAATATTTATCAACTGGGAAAAACGATTGACGGTTGTAGTTATTTAAGTTAAAACAATGCCGAACGAATAGTAGCCGAGATGAACTAATTTTCAACAATGCAAAACAATAAGCGTACGTTGTTAAATAGGTTTCAACAGGGAAAATTGATTGGCGGTTGTAGTTAACTAAGTTACAACAATGGAACACGAATGGAGGCCGATATTAACCAATTTTCAACAATGCAAAATAAATGGCGGACGTTTTTAAATGGCTTTCAACAGGGAAAAACGATTGGCAGTTGTAGTTAACTAAGTTAAAACAATTGAAAACGAATGGAGGGCGATAATAACTAATTTTCAACAATGCAAAACAAATGGCGGACTTTATTAAATATTTTTCAACAGGGAAAAACGATTGACGGTTGTAGTTATTTAAGTTAAAACAATGAAAAACGAACAGTGGCCGAGATTAACTAATTTTCAACAATGCAAAACAATTAGCGTACGTTATTAAATAGGTTTCAACAAGGAAAAACTATTGGCGGTTGTAGTTATTTCTGTTACAACAATTGAAAACGAATGGAGGCCGATAATAACTATATTTCAACAATGCAAAACAAATGGCGGACGTTTTTAAATAGGTTTCAACAGGGAAAAACGATTGGCAGTTGTAGTTAAATAAGTTAAAACATTGCAAAAAGATTGGAGGCCGATATTAACTAATTTTCAACAATGTAAAAAAAATGGCGGACCGTATAAATTGGTTTCAACAGCGAATAATATTACGACAATGCAAAACGAATGGTGGCCGAGATTACCTAATTTTCAACAATGCAAAACAAATGGAGGACGTTATTAATTAGGTTTCAAACCGAAAACACGATTGGCGGTTGTAGTTAAGTAAGTTACAATAATGGAACACGAATGCAGGCCGATATTTACTAATTTTCAACAAAGCTAAACAAATGGCCGACGATATAATTGGTTTCAACAGATTAAAACGTTACAACAATGCAAAACGAATGGAGGCCGATATTAACTAATTTTCAACAATGCAAAACAAATGGCGGACGTTATTAAAAAGGTTTCAACAGGGGAAAACGATTGGCGGCTGTAGTTATTTCTGTTACAACAATTGAAAGGTATGGAGGCCGATAATAACTAATTTTCAACAATGCAAAATAAATGGCAGACGTTATAAAGTGATTTCAACGGAGAAAAAAATTACAACAATGCAAAACGAATGGTGGACATTATTAAATAGGTTTCAAAAGGAAAAACGATTGGCGGTTGCAGTTAACTAAGTTACAACAATGGAAAAGGAATGGTGGACCATATTAACAAATTTTCAACAATGCAAAACAAATGGCGGACGTTATTAAATAGGTCTCAAAAGGGAGAAACGATTGGCGGTTGTAGTTAACTAAGTTACAGCAATGCAAAACGAAGGGAGGTCGATAATAACTAATTTTCAACAATGTAAAACAAATAGCGGACGTTATTAAATATTTTTCAACTGGGAAAAATGATTGACGGATGTAGTTATTTAAGTTAAAGCAATGCCAAACGAATAGTAGCCGAGATGAACTAATTTTCAACAATGCAAAACAAAAAGCGTACGTTGTTAAATAGGTTTCAACAGGGAAAATTGATTGGCGGTTGTAGTTAACTAAGTTACAACAATGGAACACGAATGGAGGCCGATATTAACCAATTTTCAACAATGCAAAATAAATGGCGGACGTTTTTAAATAGCTTTCAACAGGGAAAAACGATTGGCGGGTGTAGTTATTTCAGTTACAACAATTGAAAAAGAATGGAGGCCGATCATAACTATATTTCAACAATACAAAACAAATGGCGGACGTTTTTAAATAGGTTTTAACAGGGAAAAACGATTGGCAGTTGTAGTTAAATAAGTTAAAACATTGCAGAAAGATTGGAGGCCGATATTAACTAATTTTCAACAATGCAAAAAAAATGGCGGACCGTATAAATTGGTTTCAACAGAGAAAAATATTACAACAATGCAAAACGAATAATGGTGGAGATTACCTAATTTTCAACAATGCAAAACAAATGGAGGACGTTATTAATTAGGTTTCAAACCGAAAACACGATTTGCGGTTGTAGTTAACTAAGTTACAACAATGGAACACGAATGCAGGCCGATATTAACTAATTTTCAACAATGCAAAACAAATGGTGGACGTTATTAAATTGTTCTCAACAGGGAAAAACGATTGGCGGTTGTAGTTAACTAAGTTACAGCAATGCAAAACGAAAGGAGGCCGATAAAAACTAATTTTCAACAATGTAAATTAAATGGCGGACGTTATTAAATATTTTTCAACAGGGAAAATCTATTGGCAGTTGTAGTTAACTAAGTTGAAACAACGCAAAAAGAATGGAGGCCAATATTAACTAATTTTCAACAATGCAAAACAAATGGCGGACTTTATTAAATATTTTTCAACAGGGAAAAACGATTGACGGTTGTAGTTATTTAAGTTAAAACAATAAAAAACGAACAGTGGCCGAGATTAACTAATTTTCAACAATGCAAAACAATTAGCGTACGTTATTAAATAGGTTTCAACAAGGAAAAACGATTGGCGGTTGTAGTTATTTCTGTTACAACAATTGAAAACGAATGGAGGCCGATAATAACTATATTTCAACAATGCAAAACAAATGGCGGACGTTTTTAAATAGGTTTCAACAGGGAAAAACGATTGGCAGTTGTAGTTAAATAAGTTAAAACATTGCAAAAAGATTGGAGGCCGATATTAACTAATTTTCAACAATGTAAAAAAAATGGCGGACCGTATAAATTGGTTTCAACAGCGAATAATATTACGACAATGCAAAACGAATGGTGGCCGAGATTACCTAATTTTCAACAATGCAAAACAAATTGAGGACGTTATTAATTAGGTTTCAAACCGAAAACACGATTGGCGGTTATAGTTAAGTAAGTTACAATAATGGAACACGAATGCAGGCCGATATTTACTAATTTTCAACAAAGCTAAACAAATGGCCGACGATATAATTGGTTTCAACAGATTAAAACGTTACAACAATGCAAAACCAATGGAGGCCGATATTAACTAATTTTCAACAATGCAAAACAAATGGCGGACGTTATTAAAAAGGTTTCAACAGGGGAAAACGATTGACGGCTGTAGTTATTTCTGTTACAACAATTGAAAGGTATGGAGGCCGATAATAACTAATTTTCAACAATGCAAAATAAATGGCAGACGTTATAAAGTGATTTCAACGGAGAAAAAAATTACAACAATGCAAAACGAATGGTGGACATTATTAAATAGGTTTCAAAAGGAAAAACGATTGGCGGTTGCAGTTAACTAAGTTACAACAATGCAAAAGGAATGGTGGACCATATTAACAAATTTTCAACAATGCAAAACAAATGGCGGACGTTATTAAATAGGTCTCAAAAGGAAGAAACGATTGGCGGTTGTAGTTAACTATATTTCAACAATGCAAAACAAATGGCGGACGTTTTTAAATAGGTTTCAACAGGGAAAAACGATTGGCAGGTGTAGTTAAATAAGTTAAAACATTGCAAAAAGATTGGAGGCCGATATTAACTAATTTTCAACAATGTAAAAAAAATGGCGGACCGTATAAATTGGTTTCAACAGCGAATAATATTACGACAATGCAAAACGAATGGTGGCCGAGATTACCTAATTTTCAACGATGCAAAACAAATGGAGGACGTTATTAATTAGGTTTCAAACCGAAAACACGATTGGTGGTTGTAGTTAAGTAAGTTACAATAATGGAACACGAATGCAGGCCGATATTTACTAATTTTCAACAAAGCTAAACAAATGGCCGACGATATAATTGGTTTCAACAGATTAAAACGTTACAACAATGCAAAACGAATGGAGGCCGATATTAACTAATTTTCAACAATGCAAAACAAATGGCGGACGTTATTAAAAAGGTTTCAACAGGGGAAAACGATTGGCGGCTGTAGTTATTTCTGTTACAACAATTGAAAGGTATGGAGGCCGATAATAACTAATTTTCAACAATGCAAAATAAATGGCAGACGTTATAAAGTGATTTCAACGGAGAAAAAAATTACAACAATGCAAAACGAATGGTGGACATTATTAAATAGGTTTCAAAAGGAAAAACGATTGGCGGTTGCAGTTAACTAAGTTACAACAATGCAAAAGGAATGGTGGACCATATTAACAAATTTTCAACAATGCAAAACAAATGGCGGACGTTATTAAATAGGTCTCAAAAGGGAGAAACGATTGGCGGTTGTAGTTAACTAAGTTACAGCAATGCAAAACGAAGGGAGGTCGATAATAACTAATTTTCAACAATGTAAAACAAATAGCGGACGTTATGAAATAATTTTCAACTGGGAAAAATGATTGACGGATGTAGTTATTTAAGTTAAAGCAATGCCAAACGAATAGTAGCCGAGATGAACTAATTTTCAACAATGCAAAACAAAAAGCGTACGTTGTTAAATAGGTTTCAACAGGGAAAATTGATTGGCGGTTGTAGTTAACTAAGTTACAACAATGGAACACGAATGGAGGCCGATATTAACCAATTTTCAACAATGCAAAATAAATGGCGGACGTTTTTAAATAGCTTTCAACAGGGAAAAACGATTGGCGGGTGTAGTTATTTCAGTTACAACAATTGAAAAAGAATGGAGGCCGATCATAACTATATTTCAACAATACAAAACAAATGGCGGACGTTTTTAAATAGGTTTTAACAGGGAAAAACGATTGGCAGTTGTAGTTAAATAAGTTAAAACATTGCAAAAAGATTGGAAGCCGATATTAACTAATTTTCAACAATGCAAAAAAAATGGCGGACCGTATAAATTGGTTTCAACAGAGAAATATATTACAACAATGCAAAACGAATAATGGCCGAGATTACCTAATTTTCAACAATGCAAAACAAATGGAGGACGTTATTAATTAGGTTTCAAACCGAAAACACGATTTGCGGTTGTAGTTAACTAAGTTACAACAATGGAACACGAATGCAGGCCGATATTAACTAATTTTCAACAATGCAAAACAAATGGTGGACGTTATTAAATTGGTCTCAACAGGGAAAAACGATTGGCGGTTGTAGTTAACTAAGTTACAGCAATGCAAAACGAAAGGAGGCCGATAAAAACTAATTTTCAACAATGTAAATTAAATGGCGGACGTTATTAAATATTTTTCAACAGGGAAAATCGATTGGCAGTTGTAGTTAACTAAGTTGAAACAACGCAAAAAGAATGGAGGCCAATATTAACTAATTTTCAACAATGCAAAACAAATGGCAAACATAATAAAGTGATTTCAACGGAGAAAAAAATAACAACAATGCAAAACGAATGGTGGACAACGATTGGCGGGTGTAGTTATTTCAGTTACAACAATTGAAAACGAATGGAGGCCGATAATAACTAATTTCGACAATGCAAAACAAATAGCGGAGAGTTAATAAATAGGCTTCAACAGGGAAAAACGATTGGCGGTTGTAGTTAACTAAGTTACAACAATGCGAAACGAATGGATGCCGATAATAACAAATTTTCAACAGTGCGAAACAAATGGCAGACGTTATTAAATAGGTTTCAACAGGGAAAAACGATTGGCGGTTGTAGTTGTTTCTGTTACAACAATTGAAAAGAATGGAGGCCGATAATAACTAATTTTCAACAATGCAAAACAAATGGCGGACGTTTTTTAAATAGGTGTCAACAGGGAAAAACGATTGGCAAATGTAGTTAACTAAGTTAAAACAATGCAAAACGAATGGAGGCCAATATTAACAAATTTTCAACAATGCAAAATAAATGGCGGACGTTATAAAGTGATTTCAACGGAGGAAAAAAATTACAACAATTCAAAACGAATGGTGGACATTATTAAATAGGTTTCAAAAGGAAAAAACGATTGGCGGTTGCAGTTAACTAAGTTACAACAATGCAAAAGGAATGGTGAACAAGATTAACAAATTTTCATGAATGCAATACAAAAGGCGGACGTTATTAAATATTTTTCAACAGGGCAAAACGATTGACGGTTGTAGTTAAATAAGTTAAAACAATGCAAAAAGATTGAAGGCTGATATTAACTAATTTTCAACAATGCAAAAAAAATGGCGGACCGTATAAATTGGATTCAACAGAGAAAAATATTACAACAATGCAAAACAATAAGCGTACGTTGTTAAATAGGTTTCAACAGGAAAAATTGATCGGCGGTTGTAGTTAACTCAGTTACAGCAATGCAAAACGAAGGGAGGCCGATAATAACTAATTTTCAACAAAGTAAAACAAATAGCGGACGTTATTAAATATTTTTCAACTGGGAAAAACGATTGACGGTTGTAGTTATTTAAGTTAAAACAATGCCAAACGAATAGTAGCCGAGATGAACTAATTTTCAACAATGCAAAACAAAAAGCGTACGTTGTTAAATAGGTTTCAACAGGGAAAATTGATTGGCGGTTGTAGTTAACTAAGTTACAACAATGGAACACGAATGGAGGCCGATATTAACCAATTTTCAAACAATGCAAAATAAATGGCGGACGTTTTTAAATAGCTTTCAACAGGGAAAAACGATTGGCGGGTGTAGTTATTTCAGTTACAACAATTGAAAACGAATGGAGGCCGATAATAACTATATTTCAACAATGCAAAACAAATGGCGGACGTTTTTAAATAGGTTTCAACAGGGAAAAACGATTGGCAGTTGTAGTTAAATAAGTTAAAACATTGCAAAAAGTTTGGAGGCCGATATTAACTAATTTTCAACAATGCAAAAAAAAATGGCGGACCGTATAAATTGGTTTCAACAGAGAAAAATATTACAACAATGCAAAACGAATGGTGGCCGAGATTACCTAATTTTCAACAATGCAAAACAAATGGAGGACGTTATTAATTAGGTTTCAAACCGAAAACACGATTGGCGGTTGTAGTTAAGTAAGTTACAACAATGGAACACGAATGCAGGCCGATATTTACTAATTTTCAACAAAGCTAAACAAGTGGCCGACGATATAATTGGTTTCAACAGATTAAAACGTTACAACAATGCAAAACGAATGGAGGCCGATATTAACTAATTTTCAACAATGCAAAACAAATGGCGGACGTTATTAAAAAGGTTTCAACAGGGGAAAACGATTGGCGGCTGTAGTTATTTCTGTTACAACAATTGAAAAAATGGAGGCCGATAATAACTAATTTTCAACAATGCAAAACAAATGGCGGACGTTTTTTAAATAGGTTTCAACAGGGAAAAACGATTGGCAAATTTAGTTAACTATGTTAAAACAATGCAAAACGAATGGAGGCCGCTATTAATAAATTTTCAACAATGCAAAATAAATGGCGGACGTTATAAAGTGATTTCAACGGAGAAAAAAATTACAACAATGCAAAACGAATGCTGGACATTATTAAATAGGTTTCAAAAGGAAAAACGATTGGCGGTTGCAGTTTACTAAGTTACAACAATGCAAAAGGAATGGTGGACCAGATTAACAAATTTTCAACAATGCAAAACAAATGGCGGACGTTATTAAATAGGTCTCAAAAGGGAGAAACGATTGGCGGTTGTAGTTAACTAAGTAACAGCAATGCAAAACGAAGGGAGGCCGATAATAACTAATTTTCAACAATGTAAAACAAATAGCGGACGTTATTAAATATTTTTCAACTGGGAAAAACGATTGACGGTTGTAGTTATTTAAGTTAAAACAATGCCGAACGAATAGTAGCCGAGATGAACTAATTTTCAACAATGCAAAACAAAAAGCGTACGTTGTTAAATAGGTTTCAACAGGGAAAATTGATTGGCGGTAGTAGTTAACTAAGTTACAACAATGGAACACGAATGGAGGCCGATATTAACCAATTTTCAACAATGCAAAATAAATGGCGGACAATTTTAAATAGCTTTCAACAGGGAAAAACGATTGGCGGGTGTAGTTATTTCATTTACAACAATTGAAAACGAATGGAGGCCGATAATAACTATATTTCAACAATGCAAAACAAATGGCGGATGTTTTAAAATAGGTTTCAACAGGGAAAAACGATTGGCAGTTGTAGTTAAATAAGTTAAAACATTGCAAAAAGATTGGAGGCCGAGATTACCTAATTTTCAACAATGCAAAACAAATGGAGGACTTAATTAATTAGGTTTCAAACCGAAAACACGATTGGCGGTTGTAGTTAAGTAAGTTACAACAATGGAACACGAATGCAGGCCGATATTTACTAATTTTCAACAAAGCTAAACAAATGGCCGACGATATAATTTTTTTCAACGGATTAAAACGTTACAACAATGCAAAACGAATGGAGGCCGATATTAACTAATTTTCAACAATGCAAAACAAATGGCGGACGTTAATAAAAAGGTTTCAACAGGGGAAAACGATTGGCGGCTGTAGTTATTTCTGTTAAAATAATTGAAAAGAATGGAGGCCGATAATAACTAATTTTCAACAATGCAAAACAAATCTCGGACGTTTTTTAAATAGGTTTCAACAGGGAAAAACGATTGGCAAATGTAGTTAACTATGTTAAAACAATGCAATACGAATGGAGGCCGCTATTAATAAATTTTCAACAATGCAAAATAAATGGCGGACGTTATAAAGTGATTTCAACGGAGAAAAAAATTACAACAATGCAAAACGAATGGTGGACATTATTAAATAGGTTTCAAAAGGAAAAACGATTGGCGGTTGCAGTTAACTAAGTTACAACAATGCAAAAGGAATGGTGGACCAGATTAACAAATTTTCAACAATGCAAAACAAATGGCGGACGTTATTAAATAGGTCTCAAAAGGGAGAAACGATTGGCGGTTGTAGTTAACTAAGTTACAGCAATGCAAAACGAAGGGAGGCCGATAATAACTAATTTTCAACAATGTAAAACAAATAGCGGACGTTATTAAATATTTTTCAACTGGGAAAAACGATTGACGGTTGTAGTTATTTAAGTTAAAACAATGCCAAACGAATAGTAGCCGAGATGAACTAATTTTCAACAATGCAAAACAAAAAGCGGACCGTATAAATTGGTTTCAACAGAGAAAAATATTACAACAATGCAAAACGAATGGTGGCGAGATTACCTAATTTTCAACAATGCAAAACAAATGGAGGACGTTATTAATTAGGTTTCAAACCGAAAACACGATTTGCGGTTGTAGTTAACTAAGTTACAACAATGGAACACGAATGCAGGCCGATATTAACTAATTTTCAACAATGCAAAACAAATGGTGGACGTTATTAAATTGGTCTCAACAGGGAAAAACGATTGGCGGTTGTAGTTAACTAAGTTACATCAATGCAAAACGACAGGAGGCCGATAATAACTAATTTTCAACAATGTAAATTAAATGGCGGACGTTATTAAATATTTTTCAACAGCGAAAATCGATTTTCAGTTGTAGTTAACTAAGTTGAAACAACGCAAAAAGAATGGAGGCCAATATTAACTAATTTTCAACAATGCAAAACAAATGGCGGACATAATAAAGTGATTTCAACGGAGAAAAAAATAACAACAATGCAAAACGAATGGTGGACAACGATTGGCGGGTGTAGTTATTTCAGTTACAACAATTGAAAACGAATGGAGGCCGATAATAACTAATTTTCGACAATGCAAAACAAATGGCGGACGTTTGAAAATATTTTTCAAAAGGAAAAAACGATAAGCTATTGTAGTTAACTAAGTTACAACAATGCAAAATTAACAAATTTTCAACAATGCAAAACAAATAGCGGAGAGTTAATAAATAGGCTTCAACAGGGAAAAACGATTGGCGGGTGTAGTTATTTCAGTTACAACAATTGAAAACGAATGGAGGCCGATAATAACTAATTTTCAACAATGCAAAACAAATGGCGGACGTTTTTTAAACAGGTTTCAACAGGGAAAAACGATTGGCAAATGTAGTTAACTAAGTTAAAACAATGCAAAACGAATGGAGGCCGATATTAACAAATTTTCAACAATGCAAAATAAGTGGCGGACGTTATAAAGTGATTTCAACGGATAAAAAATTACAACAATTCAAAACGAATGGTGGACATTATTAAATAGGTTTCAAAAGGAAAAAACGATTGGCGGTTGCAGTTAACTAAGTTACAACAATGCAAAAGGAATGGTGGACGAGATTAACAAATTCTCATGAATGCAATACAAAAGGCGGACGTTATTAAATATTTTTCAACAGGGCAAAACGATTGACGGTTGTAAATAAATAAGTTAAAACAATGCAAAAAGATTGGAGGCCGATATTAACTAATTTTCAACAATGCAAAAAAAATGGCGGACCGTATAAATTTGATTCAACAGAGAAAAATATTACAACAATGCAAAACAATAAGCGTACGTTGTTAAATAGGTTTCAACAGGGAAAATTGATCGGCGGTTGTAGTTAACTAAGTTACAACAATGGAACACGAATGGAGGCCGATATTAACCAATTTTCAACAATGCAAAATAAATGGCGGACGTTTTTAAATAGCTTTCAACAGGGAAAAACGATTGGCGGGTGTAGTTATTTCAGTTACAACAATTGAAAACGAATGGAGGCCGATAATAACTATATTTCAACAATGCAAAACAAATGGCGGACGTTTTTAAATAGGTTTCAACAGGGAAAAACGATTGGCAGTTGTAGTTAAATAAGTTAAAACATTGCAAAGAGATTGGAGGCCGATATTAACTAATTTTCAACAATGCAAAAAAAATGGCGGACCGTATAAATTGGTTTCAACAGAGAAAAATATTACAACAATGCAAAACGAATGGTGGCCGAGATTACCTAATTTTCAACAATGCAAAACAAATGGCGGACGTTATTAATTAGGTTTCAAAAGGAAAAAACGATTGGCGGTTGTAGTTAAGTAAGTTACAACAATGGAACACGAATGCAGGCCGATATTTACTAATTTTCAACAAAGCTAAACAAATGGCCGACGATATAATTGGTTTCAACAGATTAAAACGTTACAACTATGCAAAACGAATGGAGGCCGATATTAACTAATTTTCAACAATGCAAAACAAATGGCGGACGTTATTAAATAGGTTTCAACAGGGAAAAACGATTGCTGATTGTAGTTAACTAAGTTACAACAATGGAACACGAATGGAGGCCGATATTAACCAATTTTCAACAATGCAAAATAAATGGCGGACGTTTTTAAATAGCTTTCAACAGGGAAAAACGATTGGCGGGTGTAGTTATTTCAGTTACAACAATTGAAAACGAATGGAGGCCAATAATAACTATATTTCAACAATGCAAAACAAATGGCGGACGTTTTTAAATAGGTTTCAACAGGGAAAAACGATTGGCAGTTGTAGTTAAATAAGTTAAAACATTGCAAAGAGATTGGAGGCCGATATTAACTAATTTTCAACAATGCAAAATAAATGGCGGACCGTATAAATTGGTTTCAACAGAGAAAAATATTACAACAATGCAAAACGAATGGTGGCCGAGATTACCTAATTTTCAACAATGCAAAACAAATGGCGGACGTTATTAATTAGGTTTCAAAAGGAAAAAACGATTGGCGGTTGTAGTTAAGTAAGTTACAACAATGGAACACGAATGCAGGCCGATATTTACTAATTTTCAACAAAGCTAAACAAATGGCCGACGATATAATTGGTTTCAACAGGTTAAAACGTTACAACTATGCAAAACGAATGGAGGCCGATATTAACTAATTTTCAACAATGCAAAACAAATGGCGGACGTTATTAAATAGGTTTCAACAGGGAAAAACGATTGGTGATTGTAGTTAACTAAGTTACAACAATAGAACACGAATGGAGGCCGATATTAACTAATTTTCAACAATGCAAAACAAATGGCGGACGTTATTAAAAAGGTTTCAACAGGGGAAAACGATTGGCGGCTGTAGTTATTTCTGTTACAGCAATTGAAAAGAATGGAGGCCGATAATAACTAATTTTCAACAATGCAAAACAAATGGCGGACGTTTTTTAAATGGGTTTCAACAGGGAAAAACGATTGGCAAATGTAGTTAACTATGTTAAAACAATGCAAAACGAATGGAGGCCGATATTAACAAATTTTCAACAATGCAAAATAAGTGGCGGACGTTATAAAGTGATTTCAACGGATAAAAAATTACAACAATTAAAAAGAATGGTGGACATTATTAAATAGGTTTCAAAAGGAAAAAACGATTGGCGGTTGCAGTTAACTAAGTTACAACAATGCAAAAGGAATGGTGGACGAGATTAACAAATTCTCATGAATGCAATACAAAAGGCGGACGTTATTAAATATTTTTCAACAGGGCAAAACGATTGACGGTTGTAAATAAATAAGTTAAAACAATGCAAAAAGATTGGAGGCCGATATTAACTAATTTTCAACAATGCAAAAAAAATGGCGGACCGTATAAATTGGATTCAACAGAGAAAAATATTACAACAATGCAAAACAATAAGCGTACGTTGTTAAATAGGTTTCAACAGGGAAAATTGATCGGCGGTTGTAGTTAACTAAGTTACAACAATGGAACACGAATGCAGGCAGATATTTACTAATTTTCAACAAAGCTAAACAAATGGCGGACGTTTTTTAAATGGGTTTCAACAGGGAAAAACGATTGGCAAATGTAGTAAACTATGTTAAAACAATGCAAAACGAATGGAGGCCGATATTAACAAATTTTCAACAATGCAAAATAAATGGCGGACGTTATAAAGTGATTTCAACGGAGAAAAAAATTACAACAATGCAAAACGAATGGTGGACATTATTAAATAGGTTTCAAAAGGAAAAACGATTGGCGGTTGCAGTTAACTAAGTTACATTAATGCAAAAGGAATGGTGGACCAGATTAACAAATTTTCAACAATGCAAAACAAATGGTTGACGTTATTAAATAGGTCTCAAAAGGGAGAAACGATTGGCGGTTGTAGTTAACTAAGTTACAGCAATGCAAAACGAAGGGAGGCCGATAATAACTAATTTTCAACAATGTAAAACAAATAGCGGACGTTATTAAATATTTTTCAACTGGGAAAAACGATTGACGGTTGTAGTTATTTAAGTTAAAACAATGCCAAACGAATAGTAGCCGAGATGAACTAATTTTCAACAATGCAAAACAAAAAGCGTACGTTGTTAAATAGGTTTCAACAGGGAAAATTGATTGGCGGTTGTAGTTAACTAAGTTACAATAATGGAACACGAATGGAGGCCGATATTAACCAATTTTAAACAATGCAAAATAAATGGCGGACGTTTTTAAATAGCTTTCAACAGGGAAAAACGATTGGCGGGTGTAGTTATTTCAGTTACAACAATTGAAAACGAATGGAGGCCGATAATAACTATATTTCAACAATGCAAAACAAATGGCGGACGTTTTTAAATAGGTTTTAACAGGGAAAAACGATTGGCAGTTGTAGTTAAATAAGTTAAAACATTGCAAAAAGATTGGAGGCCGATATTAACTAATTTTCAACAATGCAAAAAAATGGCGGACCGTATAAATTGGTTTCAACAGAGAAAAATATTACAACAATGCAAAACGAATGGTGGCCGAGATTACCTAATTTTCAACAATGCAAAACTAATGGAGGACGTTATTAATTAGGTTTCAAAACGAAAACACGATTTGCGGTTGTAGTTAACTAAGTTACAGCAATGCAAAACGAAAGGAGGCCGATAATAACTAATTTACAACAATGTAAATTAAATGGCGGACGTTATTAAATATTTTTCAACATTGAAAATCGATTGGCAGTTGTAGTTAACTAAGTAAAAACAACGCAAAAAGAATGGAGGCCAATATTAACTAATTTTCAACAATGCAAAACAAATGGCGGACATAATAAAGTGATTTCAACGGAGAAAAAAATTACAGCAATGCAAAACGAATGGTGGACAACGATTGGCGGGTGTAGTTTTTTCAATTACAACAATTGAAAACGAATGGAGGCCGATAATAACTATATTTCAACAATGCAAAACAAATGGCGGACGTTTTTAAATAGGTTTCAACAGGGAAAAAAGATTGGCGGGTGTAGTTATTTCAGTTACAACAATTGAAAACGAATGGAGGCCGATAATAACTATATTTCAACAATGCAAAACAAATGGCGGACGTTTTTAAATAGGTTTCAACAGGGAAAAACGATTGGCAGTTGTAGTTAAATAAGTTAAAACATTGCAAAGAGATTGGAGGCCGATATTAACTAATTTTCAACAATGCAAAAAAAATGGCGGACCGTATAAATTGGTTTCAACAGAGAAAAATATTACAACAATGCAAAACGAATGGTGGCCGAGATTACCTAATTTTCAACAATGCAAAACAAATGGCGGACGTTATTAATTAGGTTTCAAAAGGAAAAAACGATTGGCGGTTGTAGTTAAGTAAGTTACAACAATGGAACACGAATGCAGGCCGATATTTACTAATTTTCAACAAAGCTAAACAAATGGCCGACGATATAATTGGTTTCAACAGATTAAAACGTTACAACTATGCAAAACGAATGGAGGCCGATATTAACTAATTTTCAACAATGCAAAACAAATGGCGGACGTTATTAAATAGGTTTCAACAGGGAAAAACGATTGGTGATTGTAGTTAACTAAGTTACAACAATAGAACACGAATGGAGGCCGATATTAACTAATTTTCAACAATGCAAAACAAATGGCGGACGTTATTAAAAAGGTTTCAACAGGGGAAAACGATTGGCGGCTGTAGTTTTTTCTGTTACAACAATTGAAAAGAATGGAGGCCGATAATAACTAATTTTCAACAATGCAAAACAAATGGCGGACGTTTTTTAAATGGGTTTCAACAGGGAAAAACGATTGGCAAATGTAGTTAACTATGTTAAAACAATGCAAAACGAATGGAGGCCGATATTAACAAATTTTCAACAATGCAAAATAAATGGCGGACGTTATAAAGTTATTTCAACGGAGAAAAAAATTACAACAATGCAAAACGAATGGTGGACATTATTAAATAGGTTTCAAAAGGAAAAACGATTGCCGGTTGCAGTTAACTAAGTTACATTAATGCAAAAGGAATGGTGGACCAGATTAACAAATTTTCAACAATGCAAAACAAATGGCGGACGTTATTAAATGGGTCTCAAAAGGGAGAAACGATTGGCGGTTGTAGTTAACTAAGTTACAGCAATGCAAAACGAAGGGAGGCCGATAATAACTAATTTTCAACAATGTAAAACAAATAGCGGACGTTATTAAATATTTTTCAACTGGGAAAAACGATTGACGGTTGTAGTTATTTAAGTTAAAACAATGCCAAGCGAATAGTAGCCGAGATGAACTAATTTTCAACAATGCAAAACAAAAAGCGTACGTTGTTAAATAGGTTTCAACAGGGAAAATTGATCGGCGGTTGTAGTTAACTAAGTTACAACAATGGAACACGAATGGAGGCCGATATTAACCAATTTTCAACAATGCAAAATAAATGGCGGACGTTTTTAAATAGTTTCAACAGGGAAAAACGATTGGCGGGTGTAGTTATTTCAGTTACAACAATTGAAAACGAATGGAGGCCGATAATAACTATATTTCAACAATGCAAAACAAATGGCGGACGTTTTTAAATAGGTTTCAACAGGGAAAAACGATTGGCAGTTGTAGTTAAATAAGTTAAAACATTGCAAAGAGATTGGAGGCCGATATTAACTAATTTTCAACAATGCAAAAAAAATGGCGGACCGTATAAATTGGTTTCAACAGAGAAAAATATTACAACAATGCAAAACGAATGGTGGCCGAGATTACCTAATTTTCAACAATGCAAAACAAATGGCGGACGTTATTAATTAGGTTTCAAAAGGAAAAAACGATTGGCGGTTGTAGTTAAGTAAGTTACAACAATGGAACACGAATGCAGGCCGATATTTACTAATTTTCAACAAAGCTAAACAAATGGCCGACGATATAATTGGTTTCAACAGTTAAAACGTTACAACTATGCAAAACGAATGGAGGCCGATATTAACTAATTTTCAACAATGCAAAAGAAATGGCGGACGTTATTAAATAGGTTTCAACAGGGAAAAACGATTGGTGATTGTAGTTAACTAAGTTACAACAATAGAACACGAATGGAGGCCGATATTAACTAATTTTCAACAATGCAAAACAAAAGGCGGACGTTATTAAAAAGGTTTCAACAGGGGAAAACGATTGGCGGCTGTAGTTATTTCTGTTACAACAATTGAAAAGAATGGAGGCCGATAATAACTAATTTTCAACAATGCAAAACAAAAAGCGTAAGTTGTTAAATAGGTTTCAACAGGGAAAATTGATTGGCGGTTGTAGTTAACTAAGTTACAATAATGGAACACGAATGGAGGCCGATATTAACCAATTTTAAACAATGCAAAATAAATGGCGGACGTTATTAATTAGGTTTCAAACCGAAAACACGATTTGCGGTTGTAGTTAACTAAGTTACAGCAATGCAAAACGAAAGGAGGCCGATAATAACTAATTTACAACAATGTAAATTAAATGGCGGACGTTATTAAATATTTTTCAACAGGGAAAATCGATTGGCAGTTGTAGTTAACTAAGTAAAAACAACGCAAAAAGAATGGAGGCCGATATTAACTAATTTTCAACAATGCAAAACAAATGGTAGACGTTATTAAATTGGTCTCAACAGGGAAAATCGATTGGCAGTTGTAGTTAACTAAGTAAAAACAACGCAAAAAGAATGGAGGCCAATATTAACTAATTTTCAACAATGCAAAACAAATGGCGGACGTTATTAAATATTTTTCAACAGGGAAAAACGATTGACGGTTGTAGTTAAATAAGTTAAAACAATGCAAAAAGATTGGAGGCCGATATTAACTAATTTTCAACAATGCAAAACAAATGGCGGACGTTATTAAGTAGGTTTCAAAAGGAAAAAAACGATTGGCGGTTGCAGTTAACTAAGTTACAACAATGCAAAATGAATGGTGGACGAGATTAACAAATTTTCATGAATGCAATACAACTGGCGGACGTTATTAAATAGGTTTCAACAGGGAAAAACGATTGGTGATTGTAGTTAACTAAGTTACAACAATGGAACACGAATGGAGGCCGATATTAACTAATTTTCAACAATGCAAAACAAATGGCGGACGTTATTAAATAGGTTTCAACAGGGAAAAACTATTGGCGGTTGTGGTTATTTCTGTTACAACAATTGAAAAGAATGGAGGCCGAAAATAACTATATTTCAACAATGCAAAACAAATGGCGGACGTTTTTAAATAGGTTTAGGGAAAAACGATTGGCAGTTGTAGTTAAATAAGTTAAAACATTGCAAAAAGATTGGAGTCCGATATTAACTAATTTTCAACAATGCAAAAAAAAAATGGCGGACCGTATAAATTGGTTTCAACAGAGAAAAATATTACAACAATGCAAAACGAATGGTGGCCGAGATTACCTAATTTTCAACAATGCAAAACAAATGGTGGACGTTATTAATTAGGTTTCAAAAGGAAAAAATGATTGGCGGTTGTAGTTAAGTAAGTTACAACAATGGAACACGAATGCAGGCCGATATTTACTAATTTTCAACAAAGCTAAACAAATGGCCGGCGATATAATTGGTTTCAACAGATTAAAACGTTACAACTATGCAAAACGAATGGAGGCCGATATTAACTATTTTTCAACAATGCAAAACAAATGGCGGACGTTATTAAATAGGTTTCAACAGGGAAAAACGATTGGCAAATGTAGTTAACTATGTTAAAACAATGCAAAACGAATGGAGGCCGATATTAACAAATTTTGAACAATGCAAAATAAATGGCGGACGTTATAAAGTGATTTCAACGGAGAAAAAAATTACAACAATGCAAAACGAATGGTGGACATTATTAAATAGGTTTCAAAAGGAAAAACGATTGGCGGTTGCAGTTAACTAAGTTACAACAATGCAAAAGGAATGGTGGACCAGATTAACAAATTTTCAACAATGCAATACAAATGGCGGACGTTATTAAATAGGTCTCAAAAGGGAGAAACGATTGGCGGTTGTAGTTAACTAAGTTACAGCAATGCAAAACGAAGGGAGGCCGATAATAACTAATTTTCAACAATGTAAAACAAATAGCGGACGTTATTAAATATTTTTCAACTGGGAAAAACGATTGACGGTTGTAGTTATTTAAGTTAAAACAATGCCAAGCGAATAGTAGCCGAGATGAACTAATTTTCAACAATGCAAAACAAAAAGCGTACGTTGTTAAATAGGTTTCAACAGGGAAAATTGATTGGCGGTTGTAGTTAACTAAGTTACAATAATGGAACACGAATGGAGGCCGATATTAACCAATTTTAAACAATGCAAAATAAATGGCGGACGTTTTTAAATAGCTTTCAACAGGGAAAAACGATTGGCGGGTGTAGTTATTTCAGTTACAACAATTGAAAACGAATGGAGGCCGATAATAACTATATTTCAACAATGCAAAACAAATGGCGGACGTTTTTAAATAGGTTTTAACAGGGAAAAACGATTGGCAGTTGTAGTTAAATAAGTTAAAACATTGCAAAAAGATTGGAGGCCGATATTAACTAATTTTCAACAATTCAAAAAAAATGGCGGACCGTATAAATTGGTTTCAACAGAGAAAAATATTACAACAATGCAAAACGAATGGTGGCCGAGATTACCTAATTTTCAACAATGCAAAACTAATGGAGGACGTTATTAATTAGGTTTCAAACCGAAAACACGATTTGCGGTTGTAGTTATCTAAGTTACAGCAATGCAAAACGAAAGGAGGCCGATAATAACTAATTTACAACAATGTAAATTAAATGGCGGACGTTATTAAATATTGTTCAACAGGGAAAATCGATTGGCAGTTGTAGTTAACTAAGTAAAAACAACGCAAAAAGAATGGAGGCCGATATTAACTAATTTTCAACAATGCAAAACAAATGGTAGACGTTATTAAATTGGTCTCAACAGGGAAAATCGATTGGCAGTTGTAGTTAACTAAGTAAAAACAACGCAAAAAGAATGGAGGCCAATATTAACTAATTTTCAACAATGCAAAACAAATGGCGGACGTTATTAAATATTTTTCAACAGGGAAAAACGATTGACGGTTGTAGTTAAATAAGTTAAAACAATGCAAAAAGATTGGAGGCCGGTATTAACTAATTTTCAACAATGCAAAACAAATGGCGGACGTTATTAAGTAGGTTTCAAAAGGAAAAAAACGATTGGCGGTTGCAGTTAACTAAGTTACAACAATGCAAAATGAATGGTGGACGAGATTAACAAATTTTCATGAATGCAATACAACTGGCGGACGTTATTAAATAGGTTTCAACAGGGAAAAACGATTGGTGATTGTAGTTAACTAAGTTACAACAATGGAACACGAATGGAGGCCGATATTAACTAATTTTCAACAATGCAAAACAAATGGCGGACGTTATTAAATAGGTTTCAACAGGAAAAAACTATTGGCGGTTGTGATTATTTCTGTTACAACAATTGAAAAGAATGGAGGCCGAAAATAACTATATTTCAACAATGCAAAACAAATGGCGGACGTTTTTAAATAGGTTTAGGGAAAAACGATTGGCAGTTGTAGTTAAATAAGTTAAAACATTGCAAAAAGATTGGAGTCCGATATTAACTAATTTTCAACAATGCAAAAAAAATGGCGGACCGTATAAATTGGTTTCAACAGCGAAAAATATTACAACAATGCAAAACGAATGGTGGCCGAGATTACCTAATTTTCAACAATGCAAAACAAATGGTGGACGTTATTAATTAGGTTTCAAAAGGAAAAAACGATTGGCGGTTGTAGTTAAGTAAGTTACAACAATTGAACACGAATGCAGGCCGATATTTACTAATTTTCAACAAAGCTAAACAAATGGCCGACGATATAATTGGTTTCAACAGATTAAAACGTTACAACTATGCAAAACGAATGGAGGCCGATATTAACTAATTTTCAACAATGCAAAACAAATGGCGGACGTTATTAAATAGGTTTCAACAAGGAAAAACGATTGGTGATTGTAGTTAACTAAGTTACAACAATAGAACACGAATGGAGGCCGATATTAACTAATTTTCAACAATGCAAAACAAATGGCGGACGTTATTAAAAAGGTTTCAACAGGGGAAAACGATTGGCGGCTGTAGTTATTTCTGTTACAACAATTGAAAAGAATGGAGGCCGATAATAACTAATTTTCAACAATGCAAAACAAATGGCGGACGTTTTTTAAATAGGTTTCAACAGGGAAAAACGATTGGCAAATGTAGTTAACTATGTTAAAACAATGCAAAACGAATGGAGGCCGATATTAACAAATTTTCAACAATGCAAAATAAATGGCGGACGTTATAAAGTGATTTCAACGGAGAAAAAAATTACAACAATGCAAAACGAATGGTGGACATTATTAAATAGGTTTCAAAAGGAAAAACGATTGGCGGTTGCAGTTAACTAAGTTACATTAATGCAAAAGGAATGGTGGACCAGATTAACAAATTTTCAACAATGCAAAACAAATGGCGGACGTTATTAAATAGGTCTCAAAAGGGAGAAACGATTGGCGGTTGTAGTTAACTAAGTTACAGCAATGCAAAACGAAGGTAGTCCGATAATAACAAATTTTCAACAATGTAAAACAAATAGCGGACGTTATTAAATATTTTTCAACTGGGAAAAACGATTGACGGTAGTAGTTATTTAAGTTAAAACAATGCCAAACGAATAGTAGCCGAGATGAACTAATTTTCAACAATGCAAAACAAAAAGCGTACGTTGTTAAATAGGTTTCAACAGGGAAAATTGATTGGCGGTTGTAGTTAACTAAGTTACAATAATGGAACACGAATGGAGGCCGATATTAACCAATTTTCAACAATGCAAAATAAATGGCGGACGTTTTTAAATAGCTTTCAACAGGGAAAAACGATTGGCGGGTGTAGTTATTTCAGTTACAACAATTGAAAACGAATGGAGGCCGATAATAACTATATTTCAACAATGCAAAAAAAATGGCGGACGTTTTTAAATAGGTTTTAACAGGGAAAAACGATTGGCAGTTGTAGTTAAATAAGTTAAAACATTGCAAAAAGATTGGAGGCCGATATTAACTAATTTTCAACAATGCAAAAAAAATGGCGGACCGTATAAATTGGTTTCAACAGAGAAAAATATTACAACAATGCAAAACGAATGGTGGCCGAGATTACCTAATTTTCAACAATGCAAAACTAATGGAGGACGTTATTAATTAGGTTTCAAACCGAAAACACGATTTGCGGTTGTAGTTAACTAAGTTACAGCAATGCAAAACGAAAGGAGGCCGATAATAACTAATTTACAACAATGTAAATTAAATGGCGGACGTTATTAAATATTTTTCAACAGGGAAAATCGATTCTCAGTTGTAGTTAACTAAGTAAAAACAACGCAAAAAGAATGGAGGCCAATATTAACTAATTTTCAACAATGCAAAACAAATGGCGGACATAATAAAGTGATTTCAACGGAGAAAAAAATTACAGCAATGCAAAACGAATGGTGGACAACGATTGGCGGGTGTAGTTTTTTCAGTTACAACAATTGAAAACGAATGGAGGCCGATAATAACTATATTTCAACAATGCAAAACAAATGGCGGACGTTTTTAAATAGGTTTCAACAGGGAAAAACGATTGGCGGGTGTAGTTATTTCAGTTACAACAATTGAAAACGAATGGAGGCCGATAATAACTATATTTCAACAATGCAAAACAAATGGCGGACGTTTTTAAATAAGTTTCAACAGGGAAAAACGATTGGCAGTTGTAGTTAAATAAGTTAAAACATTGCAAAGAGATTGGAGGCCGATATTAACTAATTTTCAACAATGCAAAAAAAATGGCGGACCGTATAAATTGGTTTCAACAGAGAAAAATATTACAACAATGCAAAACGAATGGTGGCCGAGATTACCTAATTTTCAACAATGCAAAACAAATGGCGGACGTTATTAATTAGGTTTCAAAAGGAAAAAACGATTGGCGGTTGTAGTTAAGTAAGTTACAACAATGGAACACGAATGCAGGCCGATATTTACTAATTTTCAACAAAGCTAAACAAATGGCCGACGATATAATTGGTTTCAACAGATTAAAACGTTACAACTATGCAAAACGAATGGAGGCCGATATTAACTAATTTTCAACAATGCAAAACAAATGGCGGACGTTATTAAATAGGTTTCAACAGGGAAAAACGATTGGTGATTGTAGTTAACTAAGTTACAACAATAGAACACGAATGGAGGCCGATATTAACTAATTTTCAACAATGCAAAACAAATGGCGGACGTTATTAAAAAGGTTTCAACAGGGGAAAACGATTGGCGGCTGTAGTTATTTCTGTTACAACAATTGAAAAGAATGGAGGCCGATAATAACTAATTTTCAACAATGCAAAACAAATGGCGGACGTTTTTTAAATAGGTTTCAACAGGGAAAAACGATTGGCAAATGTAGTTAACTATGTTAAAACAATGCAAAACGAATGGAGGCCGATATTAACAAATTTTCAACAATGCAAAATAAATGGCGGACGTTATAAAGTGATTTCAACGGAGAAAAAAATTACAACAATGCAAAACGAATGGTGGACATTATTAAATAGGTTTCAAAAGGAAAAACGATTGCCGGTTGCAGTTAACTAAGTTACATTAATGCAAAAGGAATGGTGGACCAGATTAACAAATTTTCAACAATGCAAAACAAATGGCGGACGTTATTAAATAGGTCTCAAAAGGGAGAAACGATTGGCGGTTGTAGTTAACTAAGTTACAGCAATGCAAAACGAAGGGAGGCCGATAATAACTAATTTTCAACAATGTAAAACAAATAGCGGACGTTATTAAATATTTTTCAACTGGGAAAAACGATTGAAGGTTGTAGTTATTTAAGTTAAAACAATGCCAAACGAATAGTAGCCGAGATGAACTAATTTTCAACAATGCAAAACAAAAAGCGTACGTTGTTAAATAGGTTTCAACAGGGAAAATTGATTGGCGGTTGTAGTTAACTAAGTTACAATAATGGAACACGAATGGAGGCCGATATTAACCAATTTTAAACAATGCAAAATAAATGGCGGACGTTTTTAAATAGCTTTCAACAGGGAAAAACGATTGGCGGGTGTAGTTATTTCAGTTACAACAATTGAAAACGAATGGAGGCCGATAATAACTATATTTCAACAATGCAAAACAAATGGCGGACGTTTTTAAATAGGTTTTAACAGGGAAAAACGATTGGCAGTTGTAGTTAAATAAGTTAAAACATTGCAAAAAGATTGGAGGCCGATATTAACTAATTTTCAACAATGCAAAAAAATGGCGGACCGTATAAATTGGTTTCAACAGAGAAAAATATTACAACAATGCAAAACGAATGGTGGCCGAGATTAACTAATTTTCAACAATGCAAAACAAATGGCGGACGTTATTAAAAAGGTTTCAACAGGGGAAAACGATTGGCGGCTGTAGTTATTTCTGTTACAACAATTGAAAAGAATGGAGGCCGATAATAACTAATTTTCAACAATGCAAAACAAATGGCGGACGTTTTTTAAATAGGTTTCAACAGGGAAAAACGATTGGCAAATGTAGTTAACTATGTTAAAACAATGCAAAACGAATGGAGGCCGATATTAACAAATTTTCAACAATGCAAAATAAATGGCGGACGTTATAAAGTGATTTCAACGGAGAAAAAAATTACAACAATGCAAAACGAATGGTGGACATTATTAAATAGGTTTCAAAAGGAAAAACGATTTTCGGTTGCAGTTAACTAAGTTACATTAATGCAAAAGGAATGGTGGACCAGATTAACAAATTTTCAACAATGCAAAACAAATGGCGGACGTTATTAAATAGGTCTCAAAAGGGAGAAACGATTGGCGGTTGTAGTTAACTAAGTTACAGCAATGCAAAACGAAGGTAGTCCGATAATAACAAATTTTCAACAATGTAAAACAAATAGCGGACGTTATTAAATATTTTTCAACTGGGAAAAACGATTGACGGTAGTAGTTATTTAAGTTAAAACAATGCCAAACGAATAGTAGCCGAGATGAACTAATTTTCAACAATGCAAAACAAAAAGCGTACGTTGTTAAATAGGTTTCAACAGGGAAAATTGATTGGCGGTTGTAGTTAACTAAGTTACAATAATGGAACACGAATGGAGGCCGATATTAACCAATTTTCAACAATGCAAAATAAATGGCGGACGTTTTTAAATAGCTTTCAACAGGGAAAAACGATTGGCGGGTGTAGTTATTTCAGTTACAACAATTGAAAACGAATGGAGGCCGATAATAACTATATTTCAACAATGCAAAAAAAATGGCGGACGTTTTTAAATAGGTTTTAACAGGGAAAAACGATTGGCAGTTGTAGTTAAATAAGTTAAAACATTGCAAAAAGATTGGAGGCCGATATTAACTAATTTTCAACAATGCAAAAAAAATGGCGGACCGTATAAATTGGTTTCAACAGAGAAAAATATTACAACAATGCAAAACGAATGGTGGCCGAGATTACCTAATTTTCAACAATGCAAAACTAATGGAGGACGTTATTAATTAGGTTTCAAACCGAAAACACGATTTGCGGTTGTAGTTAACTAAGTTACAGCAATGCAAAACGAAAGGAGGCCGATAATAACTAATTTACAACAATGTAAATTAAATGGCGGACGTTATTAAATATTTTTCAACAGGGAAAATCGATTCTCAGTTGTAGTTAACTAAGTAAAAACAACGCAAAAAGAATGGAGGCCAATATTAACTAATTTTCAACAATGCAAAACAAATGGCGGACATAATAAAGTGATTTCAACGGAGAAAAAAATTTCAGCAATGCAAAACGAATGGTGGACAACGATTGGCGGGTGTAGTTTTTTCAGTTACAACAATTGAAAACGAATGGAGGCCGATAATAACTATATTTCAACAATGCAAAACAAATGGCGGACGTTTTTAAATAGGTTTCAACAGGGAAAAACGATTGGCGGGAGTAGTTATTTCAGTTACAACAATTGAAAACGAATGGAGGCCGATAATAACTATATTTCAACAATGCAAAACAAATGGCGGACGTTTTTAAATAGGTTTCAACAGGGAAAAACGATTGGCAGTTGTAGTTAAATAAGTTAAAACATTGCAAAGAGATTGGAGGCCGATATTAACTAATTTTCAACAATGCAAAAAAAATGGCGGACCGTATAAATTGGTTTCAACAGAGAAAAATATTACAACAATGCAAAACGAATGGTGGCCGAGATTACCTAATTTTCAACAATGCAAAACAAATGGCGGACGTTATTAATTAGGTTTCAAAAGGAAAAAACGATTGGCGGTTGTAGTTAAGTAAGTTACAACAATGGAACACGAATGCAGGCCGATATTTACTAATTTTCAACAAAGCTAAACAAATGGCCGACGATATAATTGGTTTCAACAGATTAAAACGTTACAACTATGCAAAACGAATGGAGGCCGATATTAACTAATTTTCAACAATGCAAAACAAATGGCGGACGTTATTAAATAGGTTTCAACAGGGAAAAACGATTGGTGATTGTAGTTAACTAAGTTACAACAATAGAACACGAATGGAGGCCGATATTAACTAATTTTCAACAATGCAAAACAAATGGCGGACGTTATTAAAAAGGTTTCAACAGGGGAAAACGATTGGCGGCTGTAGTTATTTCTGTTACAACAATTGAAAAGAATGGAGGCCGATAATAACTAATTTTCAACAATGCAAAACAAATGGCGGACGTTTTTTAAATAGGTTTCAACAGGGAAAAACGATTGGCAAATGTAGTTAACTATGTTAAAACAATGCAAAACGAATGGAGGCCGATATTAACAAATTTTCAACAATGCAAAATAAATGGCGGACGTTATAAAGTGATTTCAACGGAGAAAAAAATTACAACAATGCAAAACGAATGGTGGACATTATTAAATAGGTTTCAAAAGGAAAAACGATTGCCGGTTGCAGTTAACTAAGTTACATTAATGCAAAAGGAATGGTGGACCAGATTAACAAATTTTCAACAATGCAAAACAAATGGCGGACGTTATTAAATAGGTCTCAAAAGGGAGAAACGATTGGCGGTTGTAGTTAACTAAGTTACAGCAATGCAAAACGAAGGGAGGCCGATAATAACTAATTTTCAACAATGTAAAACAAATAGCGGACGTTATTAAATATTTTTCAACTGGGAAAAACGATTGACGGTTGTAGTTATTTAAGTTAAAACAATGCCAAACGAATAGTAGCCGAGATGAACTAATTTTCAACAATGCAAAACAAAAAGCGTACGTTGTTAAATAGGTTTCAACAGGGAAAATTGATTGGCAGTTGTAGTTAACTAAGTTACAACAATGGAACACGAATGGAGGCCGATATTAACCAATTTTCAACAATGCAAAATAAATGGCGGACGTTTTTAAATAGCTTTCAACAGGGAAAAACGATTGGCGGGTGTAGTTATTTCAGTTACAACAATTGAAAACGAATGGAGTCCGATAATAACTAATTTTCAACAATGCAAAAAAAATGGCGGACGTTATTAATTCGGTTTCAAAATAAAAAAAACGATTGGCGGTTGTAGTTAACAAAGTTACAACAATGGAACACGAATGCAGGCCGATATTAACTAATTTTCAACAATGCAAAACAAATAGTGGACTTTATAAATAGGTCTCAACGGGGAAATACGATTGGCGGTTATAGTTAACTAAGGTAAAGCAATGCAAAAAGAATGGAGGCCGATATTAACTAATTTTCAACAATGCAAAACAAATGGCGGACCGTATATATTGGTTTCAACAGAGAAAAATATTACAACAATGCAAAACGAATGGTGGCCGAGATTACTTAATTTTCAACAATGCAAAACAAATGGCGCACGTTATTAATTAGGTTTCAAAAGGAAAAAACGTTTGGCGGTTGTAGTTAACTAAGTTACAACAATGGAACACGAATGCAGGCCGATATTAACTAATTTTCAACAATGTAAACAAACGGTGGACGTTATTAAATAGGTTTCAAAAGTAAAAAACGATAGGCGATTGCGGGTTAACTAAGTTACAACAATGCAAAATGAATGCAGGACGAGATTAACAAATTTTCAACAATGCAAAACAAATGGCGGACGTTATTAAATATGTTTCAACAGGGAAAACGATTGGCGGTTGTAGTTAAATAAGTTAAATCAATGCAATACGAACGGAGGCCAATATTAACTAATTTTCAACAATGCAAAACAAATGGCGGACGTTATTAAATAGGTTGCAACAGGGAAAAACGATTGGCGGTTGTAGTTATTTCTGTTACAATAATTGAAAAATAATGGAGGCCGATAATAACTAATTTTCAAGAATGCAAAACAAATGGCGGACGTTATTAAATAGGTTTCAACAGGGAAAAACGATTGGTGATTGTAGTTAATTAAGTTACAACAATAGAACACGAATGGAGGCCGATAATAACTAATTTTCAAGAATGCAAAACAAATGACGGACGTTATTAAATAGGTTTCAACAGGGAAAAACGATTGGCGGTTGTAGTTATTTCCGTTACAATAATTGAAAAATAATGGTGGCCGATAATAACTAATTTTCAACAATGCAAAACTAATGGCGGACCGTATAAATTGGTTTCAACAGAGAAATATATTACAACAATGCAAAACAAATGGCGAACGTTATTAATTAGGTTTCAAAAGGAAAAAACGATTGGTTGTTGTTGTTAACTAAGTTACAACAATGGAACACGAATGCAGGCCGATATTAACTAATTTTCAACAATGCAAAACAAATGGTAGACGTTATTAAATTGGTCTCAACAGGGAAAAACGATTGGCGGTTGTAGTTAACTAAGTTACAGCAATGCAAAACGAAAGGAGGCCGATAATAACTAATTTTCAACAATGTAAAACAAATGGCGGACGTTATTAAATATTTTTCAACAGGGAAAATCGATTAGCAGTTGTAGTTAACTAAGTTAAAACAATGCAATATGAATGGAGGACAATATTAACTAATTTTCAACATTGCATAACAAATGGCGGACGGTATAAATTGGTTTCAACAGAGAAAAATATTACAACAATGCAAAACGAATGGTGGCCAAGATTACCTAATTTTCAACAATGCAAAACAAATGGCGGACGTTATTAAATAGGTGTCAAAAGGAAAAAACGATTGGCGGTTGTATTTAACTAAGTTACAACAATGGAACACGAATGCAGGCCGATATTAACTAATTTTCAACAATGTAAACAAGCGGTGGACGTTATTAAATAGGTTTCAAAAGGAAAAAACGATAGGCGATTGCAGTTAACTAAGTTACAACAATGCAAAACGAATGGATGCCGATAATAACTACTTTTCAACAATGCAAAACAAATGGCGGATGTAATTAAATAGTTTTCAACAGAGAACAACGATTGGCGGTTGTAGTTAAATAAGTTAAAACAATGCAAAACGAACGGAGGCCAATATTAACTAATTTTCAACAATGCTAAACAATTGGCGGATATTTTTTAAATAGGTTTCAACAGGGAAAAACGATTGGCGGGTGTAGTTATTTCAGTTTCAACAATGGAACAAATGGCGGACGTTATTAAATAGGTTTCAACAGGGACAAACGATTGGTGGTTGTAGTTAACTAAGTTACAATAATGGAACACGAATGGAGGCCGATATTAACTAATTTTCAACAATACAAAACAAATGGCGGACGTTATTAAATAGGTTGCAACAGGGAAAAACGATAGGCGGTTGTAGTTATTTCTGTTACAACAATTGAAAACGAATGGAGGCCGATAATAACTAATTTTCAACAATGCAAAACAAATGACGGACGTTATTAAATAGGTTTCAACAAGGAAAACCGATTGGGAAATGTAGTTAACTAAGTTAAAACAATGCAAAAAGAATGGAGGCCGATATTAACTAATTTTCAACAATGCAAAACAAATGGCGGACCGTATAAATTGGTTTCAACAGAGAAAAATATTACAACAATGCAAAACGGATGGTGGCCGAGATTACCTAATTTTCAACAATGCAAAACAAATGGCGAACGTTATTAAATAGGTGTCAAAAGGAAAAAACGATTGGCGGTTGTAGTTAACTAAGTTACAACAATGGAACACGAATGCAGGCCGATAATAACTACTTTTCAACAATGCAAAACAAATGGCGGATGTAATTAAATAGGTTTCAACAGAGAAAAACGTTTGGCGGTTGTAGTTAAATAAGTTAAAACAATGCAAAACGAACGGAGGCCAATATTAACTAATTTTCAACAATGCTAAACAAATGGCGGACGTTTTTTAAATAGGTTTCAACAGGGAAAAACGATTGGCGGGTGTAGTTGGGAAAAAGATGTAATGTGCCTAAATACTTTCTTTAATTTAACTCTTGATCGTGTAATTTATCTCGTTATCATGTAATTTATCACTTGATCTTGCGTAATTTATCTCTTGGTTGTGTAATTTATAACTTGATTTTCTCAGTAATGACGCTGATTTAATATTAAATGTTCTACGACATGTTAAAATTTTTTAATTTGCGAAAGTTTTTTACCAACGAAATGAGATTATATATATATATATATATATATATATATATATATATATATATATATATATATATATATATATATATATATATATATATATATATATATATATATATATATATATATATATATATATATATATATATATATATATATATATATATATATATATATATATATATATATATATATATATATATAGCTAAAAATAGTCCAGCTAAAAATATCAAAGGAAAAAATTGTCATTAAACTTTTGATGCCGGTTTTTTTAAGCCCACTGGTGTAATTTATGCAGACAAATTTAAAACAGCTGAAAACCCATATTTTTAGTTTTATTTTAATTTTAGGTATAATGCTGAATCAAAAGTTCAGAAAGGAAGATATATTTGTTTCAAAGAAAGATTTTATGCAATTTTTAATTTTTTTGCTGAATTTTAAACATTTTATTAGATTTTTTTACTGATTTTTTAGCAGTCTTTATTAGTTTCTACTGATTTTTAAGTAAGTTTTGTAAGTGTTTTGCTGATTTTTAAGCTGAGTTTCATAGTATAATTTTTAGCCACTTACTTGTTTTCTGTTATATTTTAAATTGAGATATTTAAATAAACAATAATAAATTTAAAAAATAAATTTATTTCTTATCTTTATTTTTAGATCCCTTTGAATACATTCCAACGAATAATGAGCACTTATTATTTTGGTTCAGAAAGGGACCCTGGTCCATTGAAGAATAATTAAAATGATATTAATTGATTATTCTACATTGAAGTATTTCATTTACAAAGGATAAATTTGTGTCATTAATTTGTTGTTTTTTGTATAGTTATACGTTGTTGTTTACCTTTTATACTTCACAGCTCTCACAGGTGCCAAATAAACAGTGTCACTTAAAAGTATTGCTTCTTTTACTTTTACAAAACATTCATAAATATTTTATCATAAGATTATTGACCGAGCGTTAGCGAGGTCCTGTTTCCACTCGACCTATCGGTTTTTCGTCTGTCTGTAAATTTGTTTGTTATGTAGTCATGACCAAACACGCTGTTCGATTGTCTTTAAATTTTGCCAGAATATTATCAAAATCGACGTTTTTTTTTTTTTCTACAGTTCCACCAACTGCAAGTTTTTAGTTAATTTATTTTGTATCAGCGTACTCTGTATCAGGCCTCTGAATACCAAAATCCTGAAGAAGAAAAAAAAACACCGCTCTCTAAATGAACAATACAAAGTGTGAAGTTAAATGCATATTCGGTAAATATGCATACCAAACTTAGAATGATATAAAAACGATACAAATGCAGCCAACATCAATCCATGGAATGTGTTAAATAAAAGAAACTTGTATTACCAAAATTTATAAATATAGAGGCATTTATAAAATTGAATTGTGAATAATTTTTTTTTTCATATGCTCTGAAACAAATCACTTAAAATCATATGAATTGCAAATAGAATCGCGCAAAAGGTAGGTAGGTAGGTATATTGGCAATGTGACGTCACAACGTGGGAATACCGAAACCTGCTACCCTATTCTCTTTAACGATTCCTCTAGTACAGCGCGGCCCCGAACACAACACTTCACTCCCTTTCCCTACTAGAGTGCGTGTTGGACAAAGCGGTCTCGCGGAGGGAAATAGTCCCACCTCGTGTTGCTCGCTCGTGTATCACTGCGACAACGGTGTTGTTTTCATTATTCGGTTTCAGATTCGTTTTGACGTCTGTAGGAGTGAACTGGGATAGGTGAGTTTAGAACGAAATCAGCATGTATTGTTGAGTAAATATGCATGGCATGTTTTGTAATTTTTGAAGAATATTATTTACATGCTTTTCTGATTCTAGTGATTAAGAATTTTTTAGAAGGAATTTTTGTTACTGAGATAAATAACTATTTAATTTAATTTGTTTAAAGGAAATCAGTGTGTCGACTGAAATAAATGGGATACAAGAAATCGTTTTGTTAGACGAAAATTAAGTTTTGTGTTGCCATTTATAAATAAAGTAACTCGTTACCGAATTCTACGCATTTTTACTTTAAACTTTTATAGTATCAATCTTTTTCTTGAATTTCTTGAAGTTTATAATTGAAGTTAAGGAAATAACGTTAATAAATGAGAATGTGCAATTTAAGAACATTTTTGATTGCTTTAAATTATTTATTATAAAAATGTACTTTTGATGATATATTAATTGAAATATAAAAAAAAATCTTCTAAATTTCATACTTTAAAAGTATTTTCAGGAAATTATTCTCCATTTCGGTGGAATAATATATACTTTATTGAGAATTAGATATGCAGTGTTCAGCAGTTTTATGAAATTGAAACATGTATTTCAGATATTATAAGCGAAAAAGTATTTAATAAAAAGTTTAAATTAAGCGAAATATTACATGGAAACATAGTACACATGTGACCAGCGTCAATTTAAACTAATTATCCTTAATTTCTTTTTCAAAAATCATAATACAAATAACCATAATAAATAAATGTATATTAATCGAACTTTTTTTAGAATATATGTTTTAACAAGTTACTCATCCTTATTGAAGTAAAAACAAGTTTTTAAATGTTTTCAACAGGAATGTCATTTATATTACAATATTTAATGGCATTAATACGATAAGTTTATGACAAGTTCGTTTTCCTACCTCAGGTTAAGAGTATTTCTTTTTTGCAAGTTTGTAAATATATTGGTGAAGCACTTGTGAACGAACTATATGGAACATTGAGAATATGACCTATCTATCCCTCTTCCCGTTTTAAATTATTAGTGTGTTTATAGTTTTTTAATTTAAATATAATAGTTAAATTAACTAATTTATACCATGCATAATAACACATCAAATTACCTTCATAATCACATCATAATTGAACATCAAATCACTGGAAAATGTCTTAAAGCTGTTGTTATTTTCCTCCTGTTGTTAAATATGAAAATGTCTAAAATGAATTCTCTCAATTGGTTCGATTTCTTAATTTCTGTAATATCACACTCTTAGGAGACTTTAATACGCGAAAGAATTTTCTTAATCTCTTACGGATAGTTAGTATGCATGATCATCTTTATTCCAAAGATTCTATTTTACTACAGTTAAAACACCAAATAATTAATTTAAAATATAAATATGTTCATCATTTATGGGTTGAAAAGACTTTGTACATCTAAAACTGGTATATACTGCTTAGAAAAATGTATACGCAACTTAAAATTCCATTTTGTTCAAAAATTACTGAAAAGTTATTTCATTCCTCATTGACAAGGATTGATATTGCCAACGTTAGTATATTTCAATTCAATACTAAAAATACATTCGCTTTCTAAACACGCCCCTATCGAAATGTTTATACTTTTCCTCCTGGCACCATTCTTTGTTTTTACCCTGTTCTTAAAGAGTGAATTAAAAAGAATTTAATTCTATATGCCCTCACCTATACATGGCCACACATTGGATAGAGCCCCATAAAAGAGGTTTCAGCAAATCAACAAATGAGTTTAAAACAGATGACCATACGGCATACCTAACACGGCATTAAACAATGTAACGTGAAAATATCATTTTATATATATATATATAATAGTTAATTATATATATATATATATATATATATATATATATATATATATATATATATATATATATATATATATATATATATATATATATATATATATATATATATATATATATATATATATATATATATATATATATATATATATATATATATATATATATATATATATATATATATATATATATATATATTATATATATATATATATATATATATACAAACATACATATGTATGTATGTATGTATGTATGTATGTATGTATGTATGTATGTATGTATGTATATATATATATATATATATATATATATATATATATATTTATATATATATACGCTAGTAAGCTACACTTCCTTAAAAAGATCGTCCCTGAAATCTTAATTAATTGTTTAGCTTATAATATATGCAATGTGTTTTTTAAACTCGTTACAACTACAAATATTGACGTGATCTCGTTAGGTAATCGAGATATCAATGGTCCACAGTAATTTCCCAATGTAATAATGCATTTTATAAGCAATTTTACAGTAAACTCTTTCAAATTCAATATTAAGACATGCACATTTTCAAGTATTGATATCGTTTCATAACTTTGAATTTATTAAAAGTATATAATAAAAGCTAAATTTGACAAAGGTATTCTCACTTTTGATATCTAAAAATTTGAATCTACTAATTCTACCAATAATTTATATACTAATTACAAAGTTTGTGCGAAAAATAAATATTTGCACTTAAAAGAGTTTCAATATAATATTATATCGAAACTCTATTATGCCGAATTGTTTTTGTTTTTTTAACAAACTTAATATTTTATGATTTTGTTAAATTCCAAGACCAAAAATGTAATTGAAATACAAGAGAGATTTTATAAACAGGAGGTTTAGAGCCTTAAAACGCAACACACAAAACAAATGATAAACGAGAAAAACTGGTAATTTATTTTTCAGTTAATATCCTTTTCAGGTTTAGGTAACATTCCATCGACAAATTGAGGAGCGTATCAAATGTTCTTTTGGTTTATAAAACATTAAATCGAATGAACAATAGCCAAGCTCCTCCATCTTGTAATGTTCCCCCCAATTGCAGAAAATGGCCGGAATGGGCTATCAGCGGGTGGGAAATGCACAAGCTGCTGTAAATTTAAGCACTGACTGAAAGCATTTCTGTAATCAGAAACTGCGTCCTGTAAAAGGGGTTATTTTGCTTGAAGGATGGTCGGTCTTTAAGGAATATAATTAGATGGCTGGCTTATGGTTGGAGAGCGTTCTGGGGATGGAATTGTTTCAGTTTCATGTTTTGATATATGTTATTTATCAAATGGTTGGGGAAATAGGTTAGTTTTCGATAGGAAAGCAAAATAATATAAGAAGAAAGTGTAGGTGAAGTGCATACATAAGGCAAGATGAAACTTTGAACCTAAATTTGATCGAATTGCAGATATCACTTATAATTGACCATTTCAGAAAATGGTATGAGGCTATATTAAATAATAAATTGCATTAAACTAAATGAGCATTTAGCTAGAAGTATAACAGTAAGTCTACAATACAGAATTGTATAAAATGCAAAAATATCAAGTTTAAATAGTATATATTTTCATATATAAAATATTTTTGCACATATTCGGAAGTGGAAGTATATATCTCTCATCCCTTAATGCACACTGTAAAAAATAGGTACTTAAAAATGAGTACCTGATCCTACTCATTTTTCTTTGAGCACAATTGCATCGAAATGAGCGATGATGCACTAAAATGCAATTAACCGAATTTTCTCAAAAATAAACAATTTTATTTATTATTTTTAATCTCAGCTTCTTTCCTGGCGTTCTTATAAAACCTGACAAATTAAAAATATTTGTTCAGAGGATAGTTTTCCACATTATTTTATGTCGATTGCTTAAACAGAAATTAAGTTATTGCAACTCAATTATATTACTTCTCATTCGTTTGGAATACCTTTTTGTAACATTTCTTCCGTTAATAACTTCTTAACGTCGCCCTGGTAGTTTGACGGATAAGGCTCTGGATTGCGGTGCCTGAGGATCTAGGTTCAATTTCCGGTAAGTCTGGGTTGTAATCGTCGATATTTATTGAAAGTTTTTTATGACGACAGCCTATGTAGGTTAGAATCTGCTCTTTCTATTCATTTTTACACATTTTACTCACACTTGAGTACATGTCTTTTTCAAAATTTAAACTTATTTCGGAGCTATGATAAGCATCGAATGTACTCAAAAATGAGTACATTTTACTTATTTTTGAGTATCTATTTTTAACAGTACAAAATGCGTTTTACAACCTCTTTTATAAATCAAAATAATGCAATAAAAGTAATGCGTAAATAATTATAATTAAAGAAGAGAAGAAGAAAAGATGAATATTTCGTTAGATATAACTATCATTTAAATACGTAATCTCAAGTTTTCTTATTCAAATCTAATCATAAGTTTTCAAGAGTATTAAGTTTAATACTTAAAGGCTTGGGCATTTAAGTTAATTATTCTGAACTAAGGTTATCCAAAGGGTTCATATTTTATGTCATTAAAAGTGTCAAGGTACAGTTGTTCGTAATTTTTACTTGTATCAACATTTAACTCTTTGCACTCCGCTAACGTCTTTGACATTGTGTTCTTTCCACGGAACAGTTATTCCTTTTTCTGTTCTTTTACCCACAATTTTTTATTCTCTTAGAGGGGAGAAAATCGTAATATGTTTCGGATCTGCAAAAGAACAATTTGAAAAAAAAAATCGAAGTTTTTTAACACAAGATCCCGCCGTTCTCTTTATGCTAAAGAACAGGGAACCAAAAGAACAAGTCGTTATGTTGGCGCCTGAGAGGCGACATCGGAGTTGCAAAGGGTTAAATTACATCTTACCGTAAAACAAACAAATATTTGTCAGCAAAAAAGTACTACTTTTATAAATTACGCAAAGAAAAAAGTACCACAAAACTGTTCCAAAATCCGCAACAAAAAAAACCAAATTAACGTCGAAACCTTTAAACACAAATCTACTCCTCAACCTACAAAAAAAAAGAACAAACAATAACTGTCAGTACCCATAGAAGAACGTCTCCAGAACCAGGGAAAAAGAAGCAAAGAGAAATATTTCGTTCGATGTAAATATCATTTAAATGCGCGATCTCAATTGAGTATTACCTTAGTCTTGAGTTTTCAAGAGTATAAAGTTTAATAATTAAAGACTTGGGCATTTTAATTAATTATCTGAACTAAGGTTATCTAAAGGGTTCATATTTTATGTGATTAAAAGTGTTCAAGGTACAGTAGTTCATAATTTTTACTTGTATCAACATTTAAATGACATCTTACCGTAAAACAAACAAATATTGTCAACAAAAAAGTACTACTTTTATAAATTACGCAAAGAAATAATACACCACAAAACTGTTCCAAAATCCGCAACAAAAAAACAAATTAACGTCGAAACCTCTAAACAAAAATCTACTCCTCAACCTACAAAAAATTAAAAAGAGCAAAGAAGAACAAACAATAACTGTCAGTACCCATAGAAGAACATCTCTATAAACCAGAGAAAAAGAAGCAAAGAAGAGAAATATTTCGTTCGATGTAAATATCGTTTAAATGCGCGATCTCCTTGCAATTCAATATTCGCAGAAGGCCCCGTGGGAACCCCGCCATCTGAAGAACAAGGGGGTGGGGGAGAGGGGGGCGCAGTTATTTTAGCTACTGGAAACGCGAGCGGCTCGTCAGATCGTTTGGGTTTTCCGCAGGGAAAGGGTAGAGCCGGACATTCATTGCGCGGTTGGCTCACGCCCCTGACGGAGCCTTTTAATGGGAAAATTGAAATTCAATGTGATTTTTCTGGTATATGTATTTTGCTGCGGTTGTGAATGTCTTAAGGCTGTTTATCAATGTTGTGCTTAAGGACAGTTGTTTAAATTGACAGTAGCAAAGTATGTATTTTTGATTTATTTTTAATATTGTTATGTGTGAATTTGCTCATATGAAGACTTTAGAGAGAAAATCGCATAGGTACATTTGCTGTAGTTGTGTATATGACTCCGTTTGGCGACGTTTTCACTTGTCTCAGCTTGGCTTCAAAAAAGTTTTTCCGAAGCCGGTTCTCGCCTATTTCTTAAACCAATTCACTATCTAGCATTTTGATTTCGGCAACAATTTTTGAATCAAAAATGAGACAAGTGAAAACATCGACAAGCGGAATCATATACACAACTATAGCAAATGTACCTATGCACGTTTGGCACTGAAGTCTTCATATGCAAAATTAGTTTTATTCCAAATTTCAAATGAATGACATTTCAGTATCACTGACTACGTTATCAAATTGGCTTCAATGTTCTCATTATTTGCTTTTCATCTGGGCTAGCAGTATATATTTATACCGTATGCATCGCAGAAAAAATAAATAAAAATCTGTCGCTCACGGATTTGATATCCCGTTCAGGGATCTCCAGTGTTTCTCTATTTTTTTAATTCATTTTGCACTATTTTTCAAATTTGATGATTTGTGGAACAACATAAAACCTGTTTCATTAAAATGTATTAATATTTTTGAAAAATATATTTAAAAAAGTTTGTACATGAAAAATTATTTTAGGATTCAAGCAGAGAAAACAACTTTAAAATCGCGAAAACTGCTTAAGCGTCGGTGGGTCAAGATCCAAGAAATTGCCATTCACGTGGTTTGACTCATCTTGTGGCTAAGTTTATACTCTCATAATAAATGCGGAGAACACATCCAAAAACGTGTTTTGCTACATTAAGGCAATCCGCGAGAAAACGCGAATAACTTTCTGAATGCATTGACTCATGAATCAATCTTTCCACGTTAATTTCAATGGGGCAAAATGTATTTAAGGCGAATTAAACAGGTTAGTTCTACAGAAAATTTGGATATTAATTTATTTTTGTAATATCTAATTTTCAGAAATTTTGGACAAAACACGTTTCGAATGTTTGCTCCTCAATTGGGACTTGTTAGAATTTCGGTAAGGCTTGGATGTTCAGTATGGAAGACAATCCACATGTAAGGGATGTTAATTCGGTATTGTGTACCAAATGCAGTGCCCTAGGTAAAGGGGGGGGGGAGAGAATCCCCCCCACCCCCATGTTGGTAAATTCCTGTAGACGGAAAAATCACAATCCTAGTTGGCATATTTCGGGCTTTTTTTTTTAAATAAAACTAAAAAGTTTCACTTAAAAAAAGTTTGCCAACTAGGTCTGTGATTTTTCCAAGTCAACAGGAATTTATTAACATTCTTACGGCTCAAATACGTGTGAAAAATTTGAGGGTAATCATTGTAAAAATCTGCAATATTTTGATAAATTGACGGGTTGGTAATTTTCCATCTAGTTGGCAAACATGTGAAATATTTGGCTTTTTCTAATGAAAATAAGAAGTTTCACTTTAAAAAAAAAGACATATGTTTCACAAGTTTGTCAACTTAGTAAAATTTTGTTGGTATATAGATACTAACAACGGCTAGATTAAAATGAATCCAACTAAATTGATATAAAAATAACTTAATTTACAAAAAAAAACTATATGTTGCGATCTGTTTAAAAAGGATACATTAGAAACTTATCAACAAATTGGATTTTCTTAAAATTAATAGTCGCAAGGACTTCATTTATTTTGCAAAAATGGATCACTTTTATTCAATGCATACAGAATTTTTTTGTTATTTGATTTTAGAAGATGAATCAATCTGTGCAGTTTTGATTGATTAACCCTGTATACATCTAATAAATATTTTTTTGTAAGAGTATGGTTTGATTGATGATATACCATAAAAGTTGCGTTGTTTCTTTTCCTTTCCTATAAAAAAAATAATGTATTTTTTATTTGCAGATTTCTGTATCCAATATATTAGTGAGTAGAGGTGAGGTTTACCATTGGAGGCATCATGCTGACAATGGCTCTCGTTGGATGCTTACCGGACAACGTTCAACAGGTATGGCAAATCAATACTTTGACGAAAATATATTTCGATTTCAAAACGTTCCTATCGCATGATTTCTTTAAAATTGAGGAATTAGTATAGTGGCCCTTTAACTTGTGTGGTATGTATAATAGCTGACGTGCTTATTTTCAAGTAAATAATGTACCTATTGTAAAAAAGATTCCGTAAGAAATGTTCAAATGTAAAAAAGTCAGGTTACTTGTCTCCGGAATCACTGTATTAATGGAAATGTATTCTCATTTCTTAAGGCTTTGAACAACAGATTGTTTACATGTACATTGTGAATGCTAAGTCACAATAAACCGAAAATGAATGAACACCTTTTACAATTATAAAAGCTAAACCTATCATCTGGCTAAGTAGTGTGGCTACAAGTTCAATAGGTTTCACAATAATGAGCCACTGTATTAGTAACACTGTATTCCACATTTGCTAATACTTTGAACAACACTTTGCCTGTATGGGGGTGGTGGCTGCAAAGCGGAAACACAAGATCCATAAATTAACTAACACTATTCTCCATTACAAATAGCAAGATCTATCATTTGGCTAAGTGATGTAGCCCTAAGTTTGATAGGTTTCTCAATAATGAGTTGATGCCATTCTGCTTAACATTATAGCTAAGACGAATTCGCAAATTTAAACGCTTTTATCTCAGAACTCTGTTCCTGGACGACTTGTACCAGTTGGCAGCTAACCGGCCCATATACCAAAATAGCCTTAAAATTATTTGGAGAATTGTCCCTTCTCCCCAATAAATTACTTTCCTGCGTTAGTAAAATATCCATAAGTAATTTTTGTGATAATAATGTCGACTAATTTTTCCATATTGTTGGAATAAATTTAAGATTTGTTCATCTATCGTCATTCTCATTTGTTATTTATTTGACTCAAAATAATACTTATTAAATTAAGAAAAATTTAATAATTTTAAACATTAAAGTTTTTATTTAAGATATTTGCGGTCTTAACATATTTCATTATAAGATATTATTTATTATTTTGATTGATTAACATTATACAAATTTATAAATTAATATTTAGTAGACAGTTAAATATATAAAGATTTTTTTTGTGAAATATTAAAATATCTTATTTTTTTATTAAAACTTACTTATTCCTTCTTTGAAATTAAACCTTGACTTTGCGACTGACGAACTCAAAAACATGCCGTTTTCCTTCATTTTAAATAAATCGGAGCAAAAGAACAATTTTTTTTTTTGTCACTTGAGAGATGACAGTGTAGTTCAAAGAGTAAATAAAACTTAGTAACTTTCCATGTTACTAACTTTTTAAGTTTACTAAATTTTTCATGTTACTAACATTTTAATTTTACTAAATTTTTCATTTTACTAACCTTTTAACGTTAATAATTTTTTCATGTTACTAACTTCTTAATGTTACTAAATTTTTTCAGGTTCTTAATATTACTAAAATTTTCATTTTTTTTAATTACTAAACTTTTCATTTTACTGACTTTTTATGTTGTTGACTTTTTCATTTTATTATTATTTTTATTGACTCCAGGCCATCAAAAGCTTCTCCATTCGTCCCAGCAAACAGCACATCACCTTCGCCTTTCCTTTCATGGAGGAGACGCTTCGGTCTTTCTGCGAGACGGAGAGCGGGGGCGAGCCCTCTTCCGATCCCCCGAACAAGACGAGGTCGGCTTCGTCAGTCTTGTTCTTCGACGAATGCCTAGAAGTAGTTCATGGGTTTCAGACTTACGTCACAATATTGCCACAGTTGAATAAGTAAATATAACAGCATTTTATTGTATTTTTTTAAAAAATGAATATGGATTTGGTAAAAAATACTTGGATCCTTTTTATTTTTTTAAAAATTTTAAAATTGAGAAATTTGATTTAAAAAAATGTTAAATGTTTCTAAAATTAAAAATAGTTCGCGTTTCTAACTTAAACTGAGAAAATAATTCAAAGTTCGTTGTCAGGGATATAAATATTTAAAAACTTTATAAAAATGTGTCAACTCATTTAAAAATAAAAATGATATTTTCAACAAATTCGAATGATGTTTAGTTATTTTCTTCATAATGCATTCTTTTCATCAAGTATGGAACATTGAATTATAATTTCCCTTTCACACCTTTCAGGCACGAATGTCTGATACAATTTTAAGAGAAACATAAAAATAACAATCCTATAAAGTTAAATTCATAAAATAATATATAGCATTCATTTTGATACATACTTTTAAAAGCTTAAGTTTTACTAGAAAATTGTTGAAAACATATATATGCTCCACACACCAAATTGACTACAAATGTCTAAAAACATGTTATATCAAACAGATTTACAAAGATACTTCAAAACAGTAGTGTCTTCGGATAACTTAATGATAGAACGTACAACGTCCTTCAGGTAGGCCGTAGCGTACAGCTGTTTGGACTCACCTTCACGGTTGTATAGAAGTATTTTCTTTCTCCTAGCAGGACGGGTGATACTACCACCAGTAGACTCTAAACTGGTGGAAAAAAAGTTTAAAAATTTCAACTGTAATATTTTTACGAGAACTTGAAAATTCGAAGTTTGATCCCCCCAAAAAAAATTATCTTGCAAAACACATTTTGTGAGGGTCAGCACTGGTGTTTTCGACAACTTCGATTTTAAATTCACGATTCCAAATTCAAAATTAATACAACATGAACGTCCTGCTGGAAGAAAGCAGTGATTTCTGGAAGGCCATGTATAAAATGATGACCTTTGGATTGTACTTTCTATCATTAAGAGGACGTGAAAACGAAACAAACATGTTCGCTTTTTATATGTATTAACTTTATTAGATACCTTTGTTTGCTTTTACTAACTTTTATTTTTTTGCAAAATGAAGTATAAAAAGTTATCTAACTTTTATTAGCGATGATTTTTCTTAAACGGGTCAACTTTTTTTTTCGTAAAATTTTGACGAAAGTAAATTATGAAGACCTCTATATGACCATAAAGGTGAGTCCAAATAACAGTACGCTACGGCCTACCTGAAGGACGTTGTACGTTCTATCATTAAGTTATCCGAAGACACTACTATTTTGAAGTATCTTTGTAAATCTGTTTGATATAACATGTATTTAAAAGGTGCTTTTTTAGACATTTGTACTCAATTAGGTGTGTGGAGCATATATATGGTTTCAACAATTTTCTAGTAAAACTTAAGTTTTTAAAAGTATATCTGACTCTGACGTTGAAATTATTAATCTGAACTGTGTTACAAGCACTTTACCAAATTATTTCCTTTATCGACAAACCTGGATATCCCTTATTGAGAATTTTGTATGTTTTCTTGTGCAGGCCTTGTGCAAGAAGCAGCCTCCCCGTGGTGATGCTGACCCTCTACCAGAGGGACACGACGGAAGGAATCTGCAGACACTTCCAGAGCCTCATCAGGACGCTGGTCGAACACAAAGTCACCCCGGATTTCTGGAAACTGCCCGTGAGTAGTATATAACTGATTAGTATATACACTATTAAAAATAGGTACTCAAAAATAAGTTAAATGTACTCATATTTTATTACATTCGGTGTTTATCATAGCTCCGAATGCATAAGTTTAATTTTACAAAAGTCATGTACTCAAAGATGAGTACAATGAGTAAAAATGAATAAAAAAGAGCTGTGTTGCTTGCCTTCATGTGCTGTCTTCCTAAATCACTTTTAATAAATATCAACAATTACAATCAAGACTTACCGGGAATCGAACCCATATCCTAAGGCAAGGCACTGCAATCCAGTGCCTTATCTGGGCGACATGAAAAAGTTGTAAACAGAAGAAATGTTAAAAAGGTGTGCCAAAAGAAGGGAAAGTAAGATAATTGAAGTTGTAATAACTCAGCTTCCATTTAAGTAATCGACATCAAATGATGTGGAAAACCATCTTCTGAACAACTATTTTAAGTTTGTCAGGTGGCTTTTTTTAAGATGGCTTGAACAGAAGCTGAGATTAGCAATATTAAACCACGCTCCTCATTTTAAAGAAAATATGATTATTTAAATTTGAGTACGTCATCGTCTATTTACAATGCAATTACACTCAAAGAAAAAAAAGAGTATATTCAGTTACTCATTTTTAAGTACCTTTTTTTACAGTGTAATAATTTTTTAAAAAAGGTTGATTATAACAAGCTTGCCAGAGCCGGATGTGGTGCAGGCCCCAGGCCCTCTCTTACGAACTACCGGGGGGGGGGGGGGGGGGGGATACATATGTACAGATGCTCATTGCCAGAAATATATTTTCCTTAGCGAAGAATAGCTATTAGTTATGTATTTGCATAGAATTTCGGAATTTAGCCTATTTTTAATAAGTTTCAACTTAGAAATTGACGTTTTACCACAACCGCTTGTAACCATCATGGACAAATATATTCGAAGTATCACTTCCACAATTCAATTAGAGCTCTGCTGTATTTGCATTCTGAGATTTCTATACTAGTGTCTTAACTGTATTTTTCTCTAGATAATGGTCGCCGAATTGAACTCAAAGTACAAGGAGATGGTTTTGGACATCTGTGCGGAGACCATCAACGAGATTCAGACGGAAAATCTCAGCCATTCCTTCCCTGGGAAAAGTCCGGAACAAATGGTGCAATTGGTGAAGGTAAGGATAGAATCTTTCCGCTAGAACGAAAACACTAACTCGTACTGTAAATTGAAAAATAAATAATTATAATTAAACCTTGACTATTACCTAGAAAAGGAAAGCGCTTCGCCCTGATAAGTAGGTTTCTCTGGGAAACTAAATGAAGTCCAGCTCTGTAACTTTGTATTAACTATGTCACTGTTGTAAACATAAAGTGCATTGGTGTGGTCGCCTAACCATCAGTAATCATTGAGGGTCAGCAGTCATTTTGTGTAGCACGTTTTTATTAACTTACGTGGTCGCTGTTGTATAATCAAAACTTGCAGCTTAATTTCAACCCTTTTTCATATCTACTAGAAATTTGATATATTTACATATGTGTAAGCCCAATGATAATACAGTAGTGACAATAATTAGTAACTAAACAAATCTTGCTATACATAGCATATTAATCCTTTTCATTTTATGCTAAATAAATGAACATCGGTGATGATTGAACCAGCGCAATTCTTTGATGCTCTGATATAAGGTTCATCAACATGACGGCTCGAAGGACTTAAGGACCCGAGCTCCAGATTGATATTTTTGTGTGTGTGCATAAAACGATACCATACACATTTAAGGTGTGTACAAAGTTTCAAAGCAGTAGGAGAAAGAGAATATAATTTTTTTTACATGTTTATATATCATTTAGCATTTACCAACATACTTTTTGTCTGCAACATTCGTCATTTACTCAAAATAAAATTTTGGAAATTTGGTTATGTTTAAAATGCTAAGACTTTGTAAAAAATTGACTTATAACTGAATTGTTAATAGTTTTTGAAACATTAATATTTGTTTAATGAACGTAAGGGAAACTTTTTTTGTATTAAGTTATAATTTTTTTTTGCGAATTAATGAACATAAAAATGTGAATATTTTTTTTTAGATAAACATAAAATATTTTTTTAATACAACTAAAACACAAACTTGTAAAAATCTCCATAGGTTTTTAGTATATACTTTGACATTATTTAATCCATTAAAAACAATTTAATATTACAAATTGAAGGAGGAGTAGTTTTTTTTAAAAAAAGCATATTTAGGTTTAATAAAAGCTACAGAAAATAATAAATAATAATATTTGTTTTCATTGATTATTGATCAGAAAAAGATGTTATAATAGTGCAAAAAAAAAATGGTATTTCTGAATTCATTAATAAAAATATGAAGATTTGATGCTCGGGTCTCCCTTAAACTAGTATTTGTAATATTTATGCAGTGATTACACACAATGAACGGAAGTAAATTTTTCCAGGAAAAAATTCTCCGCCCCTGCCTGTTATCGTATCCCGAATTCCTCCGCAGGAATACACAGGAAACAATCCGCCATCTTACTTCCACCGATCCCAGCTACTTCCTGTCCTTAGTGGAGCTGCTTCAGTCGACCACGTGCTCCATTCTCGACTACAAGAAAGTGGACATGATGTTCAAGGTACTTGCATTGCATTTACCTTCAGTATTTGATAGTGATAGAACTGAAGTCTTTAAGTACATAACTTTCGTGTATGTCTGCATGTTGATTGGTTTTGATCCGCATTGTTTCAATAGCAATATTTAGACGATTAAATTTAAAACGAAAATCACAAACACCCATAACTAGCACCACAATATTATTTTTATTTTAGAATGTTAAAAAAGTTTTAACTATAAACTTTTCTGTAATGGAGATAGGGGTAGGTCGTCACAATTTTTGCTTTTTAATTTTTGGAGAGGCATGGTTTATCTGCCTATCAGTAAAATATTCTTTAGTGGGTATTCTTGGCTATATTTTCTTGCAGTTTTAAATCCGTAACAATTAGTGGTTATTAGAAAAAAGATTTTAATTGAGCAAATTTTTGTGACAACCTGACCCGCGTCTGCTAAAGGCTACTACTTTATGTATTATAAATTTTATAAATTTGTTTGAGTTAGACAAATGGGAGGAATGGAATGTGAAGAGACGGTACTTTAATTTTTACCATCATTTTTCATGTACATTGTACTCAAGAATATGGAAGCTGGTGAAATAAATGCCTATATATGAATTTTTTTTATGAGAATAATTTAGTTTAAATACGTTAGAATTTTTTAATAACTAAACTTATTTACAAACTAAATAAGTAGTTTAATATTTTAACCATATTCAGTTGTTTCATTATTTATTTGGTACTTGAATTTTATTTAGGGTTATTGAAAGGCGGTGGTCAAATTTTTTTCCAATTTTTGATTCAGTGGTCTGTGGACTTCTAATTTTTGGAAAATAATGTTTTAAATTAATCCCTTATATAAAGATCACTATAATCTTCATATAATCCATGGTGTTTCCATGGAAACTTAGTGTCAAAATAATTAAAATTAAAAACCTCGGAACACCTACCTTAAGTAATTTTTAATATAATTAGTAGAAGGATTATTTTTAAAGCACTATTGTGAGATGATAACTTTGAATCATCTGTGTGTTTCAGAGCCCAAGCACAGAGTCCTCCATTCGCGAGATGTGGAGAGTCTGGGGCCACGAGCAGATCTCCAGGAAGGTGTTCCCTGTGACCATGACTGCAACGGCCGCTCCCCTCACGAAACTGGGGCCCCTCTACGGCCCCATGCCCCACGGACTGCCGGACTCGGGGCCGGATGCAGTGGTCAGCGTGGGCACCCTCTCCCATGTGCCTGTCAAGGAAGGACTTCAGAGCGTCATCAAGTGTCTCAAGTCCCAAGACATATCTCAAATCAGTAAGATATTAACGGAAGTTTTTATAAAGATTTAACCTTAAATTTATTTAACCTTAAATTTATTTAACCTTAAATTTATTTAACCTTAAATTTATTTAACCTTAAATTTATTTAACCTTAAATTTATTTAACCTTAAATTTATTTAACCTTAAATTTATTTAACCTTAAATTTATTTAACCTTAAATTTATTTAACCTTAAATTTATTTAACCTTAAATTTATTTAACCTTAAATTTATTTAACCTTAAATTTATTTAACCTTAAATTTATTTAACCTTAAATTTATTTAACCTTAAATGTATGTATCCTTAAATGTATGTAACCTCTACGGCTCCATTAACCTTAAATGTATTTAACCTTAAATGTATTTAACCTTAAATGTATTTAACCTTAAATGTATTTAACCTTAAATGTATTTAACCTTAAATGTATTTAACCTTAAATTTATTTAACCTTGAATTTATTTAATCTTAAATTTATTTAACCTTAAATTTATTTAACCTTAAATGTATTTAACCTTAAATTTATTTAACCTTGAATTTATTTAACCTTCAATTTATTTAACCTTAAATTTATTTAACCTTAAATGTATTTAACCTTAAATGTATTTAACCTTAAATTTATTTAACCTTGAATTTATTTAACCTTAAATTTATTTAACCTTAAATGTATTTAACCTTAAATGTATTTAACCTTAAATGTATTTAACCTTAAATGTATTTAACCTTAAATTTATTTAACCTTAAATTTATTTAACCTTAAATTTATTTAACCTTAAATTTATTTAACCTTAAATTTATTTAACCTTAAATTTATTTAACCTTAAATTTATTTAACCTTAAATTTATTTAACCTTAAAATTGTGCTTAACCCACTGAAGCTCACACAATTTTTGAAATTGTAAAGTTGTTTTCTCTGCTTGTATATTTAAATATTTTTTTCCTGAGTAAGCTATTTTATATAATTTAATTTTTTTTAATTAATTGTAAAGAGATTGCTTGTAAGTTGTACCTCAAACATTTCAATTGAAAAAATATGGTAAAATGGTATATTTTTATGAATTTGAAAACTGGTAGCATTTTAGAAAAACTGGAGATCCCTGACCCTTTAATGGATCCTGGTTGTCCATGACCATTAAAGGGTTAACACGGTATTAATAAGGAGATTTAAAAAAAAAATTAGGGTTTCTTTATTTCAGCAAAAGCAGGTTTCGATCTGCCAAAACACAGGCCTTAAACATCGTCCCTAAATCAGGAGAAGCTTTAAATTTTCTATTCGTGGAATCAATTAAATATCATATAATTCTATGGACAATTCGGTATCTGAATTAAATATGAAATGTTATAAGTCTTCATGTTTATTTTTTTTTCCAGAACTGAAAGCCTCTGACAGCGAATCCAAATTCCACTCGTGCAACTGCAGCGTGTGTAAAATCCAACCGCAGTCTCGGAGGAGGATGCGGATGTACGGAGACCTTTCCAAACAAACTGCAGGTAAGCTGAACAGTTTTCTTTATTAGTCTAATAAATAATCATAAGCAATTAATCTTAAAATAAACAGTTATAGTATGTTAAATTAAAGTATTCTTGTGGTTGTGTCATCACTCTTCTCCTGGTGTGAAACATCAGCTTTAAAAAAAAGGGCAAAATGCAACTCTGTGCCTAATTTGAAAACTCAATTAATGTGTTGGTATTACACTTTTAGGAGCAAAGTGTCTTCGGTAAAAACGAGAAGGGTCCACTTTTTGATAAAATCGAGATCGCAAACCCTTAAGTTAGCTATCGAGATGTACTTTCATTTATTAAAATTATGAAACAGGAAGAACTATGATAGTCTTTTAAAATTAAACGCCAAACTAAGAATTGTGTGTTTGTCTAAAATAAATAAAAAATTGTGTTTCGTTCTCTGCACAATCCCTACAAAAGGGATGCCATCGTTGTAATTATCATGTAAATTTTGTATTTTTGAAAGTTTGATAGAATCAAAAAGTTAGGAGAATAAAAATTAATTATCGTTGTAATATGTATTGATGATATCATTTAATACTAGGTACCCAGGTCCGTGAGGACTAAAACCTATTAATCTGATTTATGATATAAATGTAAATATCGAAAAGAAAAATCTAAATTTGGAAGTTGGGATATTCATTTACATTCGCCGCTCACAACAAACAACCCATCAGGACGGACCAAAAGAAAGAAGAACAAAAGCTCTCAATGGACATAAACGAAAGCTAAGCAGAATATCTAAAAGTTAAAGAGAGGAATTCTATTAAAATAAATTGATATCTATAAAGGTAACAGCATACTTAAAAACGTATATCTCAAAATAATTTACATTAATACTTAAGTATGTATTCTGTAAAAATTAGAACTATGTGTTACTCTATATAATATTAATTCTGGTATTATTTAATTTTCCCAATACCAGCGTCGGACTGCTCAGCCTTCCACCTTCCACTCCAAAAAAGACTTCCCCCTTCCACCTCCGAAGACTTCTGCAGCAGATCCACCGTATCATCATTCCGCCTCCAATCCAACGTCTCATCCTTCTCATATCACCACCGATACCACCACAGTTCGTTTCTCTCGTCTCCGACAGATGGAGCCACGAGAAGCCAACATTCCGACTACCTGCAGTCCTACGAATTGGCCAACTCGGATGGACCGAACCGTTCCGCCTACGGGCCAACTAGTCACGTGGTACAACCAGTGCCACACTATCTACCATTGCACTTCAAGACACTGTCGCAGCGTATGATGTATGGATATCCAGTGCTGAATAAGTCTCAGTACCCTTTGTCTATTGGTGCCAGACCGGGACATTGAAATCATTGTTTTTATACAGGCTGCCCATTTAAAGTGCTTTTTCACAGTCTTATTCAACTTTAGAACGTTGACAGCTATAGTTATAATAAAAGCGGTATCTAGGTGTAATATACGCTCTACAAGAAGACCGCTAACAGTGTCCTCTTGCGGCAAAGTCAGGATTTAGATTGCCTATTTCGAAAAATTATACGATATACATGAATATAGTCATTCATATACAAAGTTGTAGAGTAGCATCAATGTAGTACGAAGAGATATCTTGAACACATGATATAAATTGAACGTGTAGAACTCGTGTTTGATTTACACTTCATTAACTTTATTTTCATTTCTACAGAGAGCAGAAGTGATATTATATCTTTCCCTGGCGCGTAACATACCATTATTGATAATGAATGACATTTATACGGCTGGCCCGACCTACGGCATACAGCAAGATGTTCGAGGAGACTGGAGATTCGCCCGCCGCGACAGCAGTCGAGCCCGGCCCGAGACACCCGGCCCATGAGTCCGAGCGACCCGCGGTGCGAACCACCACCCACGGGACACAGACGGACCTTTAAAATTTTGAACCAAATTTTGATCTGACTGAAAGACCTGCTGTTAAGCCTTTATTAAAACAGCAAATTCTATACAATACAATTAGTTAACAACTCTCTTTGAGTAGCATTATTGATAATCCGATTTATTGTAGTAACTGCGGCTGGCCCGCCCTAAGGCATACAGCAACTACATTATTGGTAATCGCGCACAAATAAATGAGATTTGTATACCTTCTACGCATAGCATTCATGTACACAAGTATAAATCGCTGCTGCTCTACAATTTCGCAATTGTCTATTTTCATGTTTTTATATAAGTTCACTAACTTCTGATTTTATCACTAGGGACCCTGTAACTGGTCGCATAGAATAGTGCACAGACACTTTAACTTTACTATATCTTGACACTACTTTTTTGACAATAGCTGTCGACGTTCAAAAGTTAAAGGGAGGGAAAAAGAACTTTAGTATGGGCACCCTCTAGATAACTGACTGTACAAAAATGTATTGAAGAAACGAAGACGAATTACCCACGGCAAAAGATTGCTTTCACAACAGGGATATCATGAAAAAACATTTGATTGCAAAATAGACACTAGGTGAACTATCTATGAACTACACTTTATAAAGCTAAAGGGTCAACCTTAGTTTGAATATCTTGTTTTTTGTCTTTTTACAGGACAACCGTGCTATTTTTTTTCGTTTCATTTACTCTCAAGCCTTAAAGTAAAGTATGATTGAACGTTATTTGGAGTTTAAATTTGCTATTTTAAATTTCAACATTAGATCCTAAAAGTTAAAATTATAATAATACAAACTGTAAATAACGAATAATACAAAATGATAAACCATGTAAATCTTAAATATGTGAATACTAATTAATACAAAACCTATATTTCAAAATAATACGAAAATTAGGTTGACAGTGTCTATCGAAACATCATCAATGTTTAAGGAGTGTAACAGGTAAACTCTAGTTACACCTTTTTGGATTTCGGACTTTCCTACGTTGTGTCCCGTTCTTACATCGACGGTTCCGAGCATCAGGTAACCGTGAAATAGATGCAATCGCTCCAACATTGCTTTGCGGCTCATGTTTGGTTACACTCCACTTTGTTCTACATGCACCCATTGTCCGGAATTGATTAAAAAATCTAAAGATAAAATAATACAAGAACAATATTATAAAATCTAAAGACAAAATAATACAATTATAATATTATCTAAAGACAAAATAATACTATCTAAAGAAAAAATAATACAATTATAATTATATCTAAAGACAAAATAATACTATCTAAAGAAAAAATAATACAATTATAATTATATCTAAAGACAAAATAATACAATTATAATATTATCTAAAGAAAAAATAATACAATTATAATATTATCTAAAGAAAAAATAATACAATTATAATATTATCTAAAGACAAAATAATACAAGAACAATATCATAAAATCTAAAGATTAAATAATATAAGAAAAATACTACAAAATCTAAAAATAAAATAATACAATAACAATCATGTATATTATTTTTGTAGTAAAGATCCCATTTACGTCCGTTATATGCAACGGTTCTTAACACATGGGGATATAAAAAAAGAATTTCACCAGTGACGAATCGTACTTCCATCTCATAAATATCAGTTTCTATTTTTTTAATGCGTTTAAAATAATTTATTTTAACAGGACTTTTTAAACAAGCCGTTAATAATGCTGTCATCTATGTACAGACCGTCAATTTTAGTTTTGATTTTTTGGCCATAAAGGGGGGGGGGGGGGGGGGGGAGGAGGTGGTCATGCGATAATTATCGCACAGGCATGTTGCAAAATCTAATAACCAAAATAATACAAAAACAATACTACAAAATATGAAGGCAAAATAATACAAATAGCCAAAAATAGTAGAAATCCTACATAAAAATGAGTTTACATAATATACATTCTATTTCAATCTTTTACCGTATTTGAAATAACTTAACAAGAAGTAAACAACTATTCGTATATCAATTATGAAGCACATGATATGAAATCTATCACTCTTATCTAATTGAGAATGTCCATAAAAAAAATTACTGATTGAGTGAAGCACGTCGCTTGACTTATCTTTATATCATAATACAGTTGTAAATAAAGTAGTTGTGTATATATTCGGATAGAGAACAAATACTCATTTGAAATGCAATTTTAGGCTGTCAGCACATGTCCCACATTAACAACAACCTTTCGCAAGAATAAAATTGTTTAATAAATTTTATAAAAATGTGTATAGTACTATATTGTATACCTGTGATATAAACTTTCTTTCAATAAAAAAACCCTTTGTTTCATAAACTTGTTGTGTGTTCCTTAGTTGAAAAAAGTCTCATTTGCACTGCCATTATAACAAATAAATAGGTAATGTGCAAAATACTAAAATACAATAATTTGTGACGTAAAAGGTTTTTTACATATTCTACACAGGTATCACATTGAAACACCATGGTAAGATTATAGAGGTATTAATTTTTAAACCTTAACTTTGTGTGGTATATTTCGCAATTTACTAAAATTTTGTTTTGTTTGAAAGGTTATTAGGTATATTCTGGATATACTCTATTCTCTATACTACTTTCAATTTATTCCAAAAATATTTTTAAGTTAAATTTCTCACATTTTTTTTAATTAATATTTTAATTTTTAATTTCTCACATTTTTTTTAAATTCATATTTTAAATTTAAATTTCTCACATTTTTTTTACATTAATATTTTAAATTTAAATTTCTTACATTTTTAAAATTAAGATTTTAATTTTGAATTTTCCAATTTTTTAAAATTAAGATTTTTAATATCTCACACATTTTTAAATTAAGATTTTAAATTTAAATTTCTCAGATTTTTCTAAAATTAATATTTTAAATTTCTCACATTTTTTAAATTCATATTTTAAATTTCTCACATTTTTTAAATTCATATTTTAAATTTCTCACATTTTTAAATTAAAATTTTTAATTTAAAATTATTACATATTTTAAATTTAAATTTCTTACATTTTTCAAATTAATATTTTAAATTTTAAATTATCACATAATTTAAATTTGACAATTTTTTTTAATTAATATTTTAAATTTAAATTTATCATATTTTTTAATTAATATTTTTAATATAAATCTAAAATTTATAAAAACTGTGATATTTATATATTTAAATAAATCAAATATTTTTGTGTGTGAAGCAGTGCTGAGAATTTGGGAGGCACCAAAATCAAATATTACGCAGAGAAAATATATAGCAGTTTGTATATTCACTTGGTGCATCTTTTACTAAACATCAATACTAAATTACTTAGGTGGATATATGATTTATTTTAGTTATTTTAACACCAAATTTTTTAGGTACGTTATCCCGATTATCCAACCACCTGTTCAGTCAGCCTGGTAGCACCATTTAATAAATGTGGGTGTAAATGGATATGTGGACAGCACTTCGAGATTTGCTAATTATATATGTTACTAAGTAAAGATGAACAAAGTTTTAGTAATAAATTAAAATCTATCAGAACTTATTTAGCTTAGATTGTTTATCAGATTTATCTTAAATTTATATCCATTGAAAACGATATTGCACAAAATATAAATTATTCCGACCAAATTCCGAAATTTGCCAGTATTAGTAGTGTAAAAAGGCCGCTATGGGGCCGAGGTGCTGTGTGGAGTACGGTGGAGTAATGAGGAATACGAGGAATAATTGAGGATTTTGGTGGAGTACGGCGGTGCTGCTGTGGATTTTTGGTGGTGCTGTGAGAATCAGGGCGGATCTCGTCTGTCAAGCCGAGGGGGCGTGGCCTAATGGAGATGACCTCAACCAATCAGGTGTCAGTAAGTGACGTCACATGCAGGGGACATGGGAACAGGTGTTGATGACTCATCGCCGCCGATGGGCATGTCTCAACGTGTCACACCGTGTTTGTACAGGAACGGACCAATCAGGTTCTTGTTTGAGGATGACCTCATGAACAACCAATCAGGTGTCAGTAAGTGACGTCACACGCTGTCGGGGCAAGCAGAACTAGTTCTGCTTGTAACCGCAAGGCGGCGCTGCATGTAGGGGAACGGACCAATCAGATGCTTGTTTAAGGATGACATCATGAAGAACCAATCAGGTGTCAGTAAGTGATGTCTATGGAGTATCATGTGACATGAAAGTTGCTTTTTTGTTATTTTACGTTTTTATTTGGGTATTGGTGAAAATTTGCGACGCACAGCATCTACACATTTTTAATTATAAGCTGTGGGTTGTGACATCATAGGTATAATGTTAGAAATGGTTGGTTGTTGAAAAAACTGTGAGCTGTGAAAGTAATGTGAAAAAACTGTGAAAGTAAATAAAATATGATAGAATTAAACTAATATTCTTATTTTAATATTTATTATATTTTAATATTTATTTATATTTTGATATTTATTTGTATTTTATTATTTATATTTTTACATTTATTTTTAATATTTAATTATATTTTAACTTCTATATTTTATTATTCATTTATATTTTAACTTCTATATTTTATTATTCATTTATATTTTATATATATTTTATTATTCATTTATATTTTAACTTCTATATTTTATTATTCATTTATATTTTATATATATTTTAATATTTATATATATTTTATTATTCATATATTTCATACATATTTTAATATTTATTTATATTTTATTACTCATTTATATTTTACATATATTTTATTTACGTATACATCTGTGCCAAAAAAATTAACTCAGTGAGAGCAATTACGTCCCACTAGAGCTGCACAATGAACTTATGTTAAAGGGAATGACAGTAGTGTATATATTTTAACTATGGTTAGTACAAAAGAAAAGAATTTTGCAAGAATGGTTTTAGAAAAATATATTTTATGTGACCAACTCCAGCATATAATTTCGCAATATAACTCTATGAGGAATCATCCTATGGGGGTAAATAACATACCATCGTGTACAGGAAGGTAGACCAGATTAATAAGTAAAGCTTTTTTTACCTTTTGACATGTGTACTAAGGGTATAAAAAATGACAGTCTGGGGTTCTATGAAAATAATGTTTATAACAATATACGTTTAAATTACAATTTATATAACGGAAATCAGTCTCAGTGGATGAAAAAAAAGTAATTAATATGAAAGCTGATACTTTGAAAAAGAACCTTGGGAACCAAAACCTTGTATTACGGTTAATTAAACTTTTTATAAAAGTAATGTGTTCTTTAAATGTTTTTCACATCATACGTAAAATTATTATTTTAAGAGGGAAAATATCATATCGTTATGACTAGAAGGAGGGATCTCACCTTGATCACAATTGGATGCATTAGAATTGCTTACTGTTTAGGAATATGATGTAAAAGTTACTCTATCGCACTGTTTGTTGTGCTGGGCTTGATAAGAGCAGATTTGGGGTTGGTATGTAAGATAATGGATCTATTACTTGTTCTAATACGTGTTGAATAAGGGAATTTGTCTTAGATGTTGCTGTTTTAGAGGTGTTTTATAATTGGTTGTTTGATTGAACGATACAGTGCAGCTATACAAAGGGGTTTATTTATACGCTTGGTACAAGTACACATTTTTTCTTATGTCATAAAATTACACTATAACAAAACGCATAGGTGGATGGTAGAAATGAAGTAGCACCATACAAGGGGAATTATTATGGCTGGCTGATTAAATTTTCAAAGACTAAGAGGCAACAAGTTCCCATATGAGTACAATTGAGGGTGAATGTGTAGAATTTGGCGACATCAAGTATCCACAAGGGGACAATTTGAGAGGTGTATTCGTAAAATTGGCGACATAAAGTACTCATAGGGAGACGTTTGTAGGCGTATACATAAAATTGGGGTGAAAGCGGGGTTTGTAGTTGTACATTAGACAAGAATAAATGAAAAAGTTTAAGTTTGAAATAAATTATAAAAAGAATAAATGTTAAAAAAAAAAGTTAAAATACAATTTAAAAAGCAAAATGTAAAAAAAAAAAAAAAAAAAAAAAAAAGTTTAAAAAGAAAAATGTAAAAAATAAAAAAAAAGTTTAAGTGTGAATTAAAAACTAAAAGGTTAAGTAAGAAAAAAAAAAATAACTAAAAGTGAAAAAAAAATTTTAAAAGTGAAAAAAAATATATATATATTTATATAAAAAATATTTGAAAAAAGTTTAAGTGTGAAATAAATTATAAAACTAATAAATGTAAAATAAAAAGTTTACGCGTGAAATAGATTATAAAAAGTATAAATGTAAAAAAATAAATAAAAAGTTTAAGTGAAAAATATAATGTAAAGATAAAAAAGTTAAAAAACAGTAACTGTAAAATAAAAAAAAAGTTTGTATAAAATGAACTTTTAAAAGAAAAATGAAAAAAAAAGTAAAAACAATATATATAAAAAAAGTTTTAAGTGTAAAAATAAAATTTAAAAAAAAAAAATTAAAAAAAAAAAAAAAAAAAAAGACAAATGTAAAAAAGAAAAACGTAAAAAAAAATTTAAAATTTAAAAAAAAAAATTTACAAACGAAAAATATGAAAAAAAAAAAGAAACGTTAAAAGAAAATTGCTAAATGTAAAAAAGAAATGTGTTAAATGTAAAAGATTAACCATCATAAGTTTTTTACCCGAATCGACCCAAAGCCATATGGTGTTACGGAACGTACTAGCCCCATATAGGCACAGATGCCCGTGGTGAGTTCTGTGAATGGTCTACCCACTAATCAAACGACAAGTACCACAATTACATTAAATAATTAGCAACAAAAAAAAGCAGGAAATACTACTATAGATATAAAAAATATTAACAAAGTATCGAAAATAGAACCAAAGGTAACTAATAAATCTGTATAGAATGAGTGTCTATAAATGTATAAGAGAAACCAATGTATATATTTCTACTAAAATGTTGACACATATACTAAATTTTTAACAAATTAAGTCAAATATTTGCGAAATAGAGAAAATAATACATACTTTTTAAAATTGTATCAAATAGTCTATGAATGGATAAAAAAAAATATCATGACATGTATTAAAAAAAAAATTAAAATAATGGACTTACGTGTAACACATTAAGTTAAGAAATTTATACTTATCAAAGAAAGTAACGTAAGTCATATAAAAAAAAAATAAAAAAAAAAAAAAACCTGTAGTTAAGTACAATTGTTAATTGAATATGCTACAAAATATTGTCAAATTACACCATTTTTAGTGATAGGACAAGCAAACTTGTTAAAATGTCATATAATTATCAAAAATATTATACAAAGTACGAATTTAAAAAAAAAAAAAAAATGCAAAAAGAAAAAAAAGTTTAAGTGTAAAATAAAATGTAAAAAAAATAAATGTAAAAAATAAAAAAAAAGTTTAATAAAAAAAAAGTTAAAAAATAATAAAAAAAAAATTTAAGTGTAAAATACAATTTAAAAAAAAAATGTAAAAAGAAAAAAGTTTAATAAAAATTACATGTAAAAAGAAAAAAGTAAAAAAAAAAAAAGAAAAAAAAAAAAGTTAAAAAAGAAAAAAAAAAGTTAAAAAAGAAATAAAAAGTTAAAAAAGAAAAAAAAGTTAAAAAAAGAAAAAAAAAAGTTTAAAAAGAAAAAAAAAGTTTAAAAAGAAAAAAAAAGTTTAAAAAGAAAAAAAAAATTAAAAAAGAAAAAAAAATTAAAAAAGAAAAAAAAATTAAAAAAGAAAAAAAAAGAAAAAAAAATAAATAAAAAGTTTAAGTGAAAAATATAATGTAAAGATAAAAAAGTTAAAAAACAGTAACTGTAAAATTAAAAAAAAAAAACATAAAAAATTTTAAAAAAAATGTAAGTGTAAAATTACATTTTAAAAGAAAATGTGAAAATAGAAAAAAAAGTAAAAAGAAAATTGCTAAAAGTAAAAAAAAAAATAAAGGTGTAAAATGTTAAATAAAAAGACCTTAAGTGTAAAAAAGAAATGTGTTAAGTGTAAAAGATTACTCATCATAAGCTTTTTACTCGTATCCACCCAAAGTTATATGGCGTTACGGAGCGTACTAGCCCCATATAGGCGCAGATTCCTTGGTGAGTTCTGTGAATGGTCTACCCACTAATCAAACGATAAGTACAATAATTATATTAAAATATTAGCAAAAAAAAAAAGCAGGAAATACTACTATAGATATAAAAAATATTAACAAAGTATCGAAAATAGAACCAAAGGTAACTAATAAATCTGTATAGAATGGGTGTCTATAAATGTATAAGAGAAACCAATGTTTATATCTCTACTAAAATGTTGACACATATACTAAATGTTTAATAAATTAACCCATATATTTGCGAAATAGAAAAAATGGTACATACTTTTTAAAATTGTATCAAATAGTCTATGAATGGATAAAAAAAAAATTGTATATATAATTTTTAATTGTATCTATAAATGGATAAAAAAAAAATCATGACATGTATTAAAATAATGGACTTACGCGTGACAGTTTAAGTTAAAAAATTTATATTTACCAAAGAAATTAACATAAGTTATTATAAAAAAAAACTGTAATTAAGTATAATTGTTAATTGAATATGCTACAAAATATTGCCAAGTTATTCCATGGTAGTGATTTAACAACCAAACACTTTGTCTTTAAAGATTACGATAACGCAGTTTTAGAAACTAACATAGGGGCAAATGTGTATAATTATCATAAAATACTTCACATTACTGTTAAAATGTCATATAATTATCAAATATATTATACAAAGTAAGAAAAATATTACTTAATATGTTAAAATATTACCAATAGTACATGCCCAACAGATCAAAATGACCTTCAGCACCCTACGACACATGAAAACTTACGGAGATTAACAGCAATCTTGCCTCAAAAAATAAAACCAATAGTGTGCTGCTAAGGATAAAATGTCAAGTACACACCCAGTGTAGGAGATGTATACAAATAATATTGTTGAATTATTAACAAAGTGATTTCATTAATACTAAAATAAGGTCTTTGTTACAATAATATATATATATATATGGAAATTAAGTTCTTATTAGTGAAATTTATGTAATATTTTTAGACTGCTTTGTTCAATTTATAATATGTAGGTAGAATTTTTACATAAAAAAACCCCTTTGTGTTTATCAAAAATATTTCACAAATTAAGAAGAAGAATACCTAAGGAAGGTCTTTGCACATGATTATAGTACAAAACCATGTGGATTTACATCAATTTTACCAGGAACAAGGGGGTCAGTATACGGCTATGAGTCAAATAGTCAATTTTAAAACCACATTCAGGCATTAATAACACAAATGCCTGAATGTGGTTTTAAAATTGACTATTTGACTCATAGCCGTATGCTGACCCCCTTGTTCCTGGTAAAATTGATGTAAATCCACATGGTTTTGTACTATAATCATGTGCAAAGACCTTCCTTAGGTATTCTTCTTCTTAATTTGTGAAATATTTTTGATAAACACAAAGGGGTTTTTTTATGTAAAAATTCTACCTACATATTATAAATTGAACAAAGCAGTCTAAAAATATTACATAAATTTCACTAATAAGAACTTAATTTCCATATATATATATATATTATTGTAACAAAGACCTTATTTTAGTATTAATGAAATCACTTTGTTAATAATTCAACAATATTATTTGTATACATCTCCTACACTGGGTGTGTACTTGACATTTTATCCTTAGCAGCACACTATTGGTTTTATTTTTTGAGGCAAGATTGCTGTTAATCTCCGTAAGTTTTCATGTGTCGTAGGGTGCTGAAGGTCATTTTGATCTGTTGGGCATGTACTATTGGTAATATTTTAACATATTAAGTAATATTTTTCTTACTTTGTATAATATATTTGATAATTATATGACATTTTAACAGTAATGTGAAGTATTTTATGATAATTATACACATTTGCCCCTATGTTAGTTTCTAAAACTGCGTTATCGTAATCTTTAAAGACAAAGTGTTTGGTTGTTAAATCACTACCATGGAATAACTTGGCAATATTTTGTAGCATATTCAATTAACAATTATACTTAATTACAGTTTTTTTTTATAATAACTTATGTTAATTTCTTTGGTAAATATAAATTTTTTAACTTAAACTGTCACGCGTAAGTCCATTATTTTAATACATGTCATGATTTTTTTTTTTATCCATTTATAGATACAATTAAAAATTATATATACAATTTTTTTTTTATCCATTCATAGACTATTTGATACAATTTTAAAAAGTATGTACCATTTTTTCTATTTCGCAAATATATGAGTTAATTTATTAAACATTTAGTATATGTGTCAACATTTTAGTAGAGATATAAACATTGGTTTCTCTTATACATTTATAGACACCCATTCTATACAGATTTATTAGTTACCTTTGGTTCTATTTTCGATACTTTGTTAATATTTTTTATATCTATAGTAGTATTTCCTGCTTTTTTTTTTTGCTAATATTTTAATATAATTATTGTACTTATCGTTTGATTAGTGGGTAGACCATTCACAGAACTCACCAAGGAATCTGCGCCTATATGGGGCTAGTACGCTCCGTAACGCCATATAACTTTGGGTGGATACGAGTAAAAAGCTTATGATGAGTAATCTTTTACACTTAACACATTTCTTTTTTACACTTAAGGTCTTTTTATTTAACATTTTACACCTTTATTTTTTTTTTACTTTTAGCAATTTTCTTTTTACTTTTTTTTCTATTTTCACATTTTCTTTTAAAATGTAATTTTACACTTACATTTTTTTTAAAATTTTTTATGTTTTTTTTTTTTAATTTTACAGTTACTGTTTTTTAACTTTTTTATCTTTACATTATATTTTTCACTTAAACTTTTTATTTATTTTTTTTTCTTTTTTTTTCTTTTTTTCTTTTTTTATTTTTTTTTCTTTTTTAATTTTTTTTTTCTTTTTAAACTTTTTTTTTCTTTTTAAACTTTTTTTTTTCTTTTTAAACTTTTTTTTTTTTCTTTTTTTAACTTTTTTTTCTTTTTTAACTTTTTATTTCTTTTTTAACTTTTTTTTTTCTTTTTTAACTTTTTTTTTTTTATTTTTTTTTTTTTATTTTTTTCTTTTTACATGTAATTTTTATTAAACTTTTTTCTTTTTACATTTTTTTTTTAAATTGTATTTTACACTTAAATTTTTTTTTTATTATTTTTTAACTTTTTTTTTATTAAACTTTTTTTTTATTTTTTACATTTATTTTTTTTACATTTTATTTTACACTTAAACTTTTTTTTCTTTTTGCATTTTTTTTTTTTTTTAAATTCGTACTTTGTATAATATTTTTGATAATTATATGACATTTTAACAAGTTTGCTTGTCCTATCACTAAAAATGGTGTAATTTGACAATATTTTGTAGCATATTCAATTAACAATTGTACTTAACTACAGGTTTTTTTTTTTTTTTATTTTTTTTTTTATATGACTTACGTTACTTTCTTTGATAAGTATAAATTTCTTAACTTAATGTGTTACACGTAAGTCCATTATTTTAATTTTTTTTTTAATACATGTCATGATATTTTTTTTTATCCATTCATAGACTATTTGATACAATTTTAAAAAGTATGTATTATTTTCTCTATTTCGCAAATATTTGACTTAATTTGTTAAAAATTTAGTATATGTGTCAACATTTTAGTAGAAATATATACATTGGTTTCTCTTATACATTTATAGACACTCATTCTATACAGATTTATTAGTTACCTTTGGTTCTATTTTCGATACTTTGTTAATATTTTTTATATCTATAGTAGTATTTCCTGCTTTTTTTTGTTGCTAATTATTTAATGTAATTGTGGTACTTGTCGTTTGATTAGTGGGTAGACCATTCACAGAACTCACCACGGGCATCTGTGCCTATATGGGGCTAGTACGTTCCGTAACACCATATGGCTTTGGGTCGATTCGGGTAAAAAACTTATGATGGTTAATCTTTTACATTTAACACATTTCTTTTTTACATTTAGCAATTTTCTTTTAACGTTTCTTTTTTTTTTTCATATTTTTCGTTTGTAAATTTTTTTTTTTAAATTTTAAATTTTTTTTTACGTTTTTCTTTTTTACATTTGTCTTTTTTTTTTTTTTAATTTTTTTTTTTTAAATTTTATTTTTACACTTAAAACTTTTTTTATATATATTGTTTTTACTTTTTTTTTCATTTTTCTTTTAAAAGTTCATTTTATACAAACTTTTTTTTTATTTTACAGTTACTGTTTTTTAACTTTTTTATCTTTACATTATATTTTTCACTTAAACTTTTTATTTATTTTTTTACATTTATACTTTTTATAATCTATTTCACGCGTAAACTTTTTATTTTACATTTATTAGTTTTATAATTTATTTCACACTTAAACTTTTTTCAAATATTTTTTATATAAATATATATATATTTTTTTTCACTTTTAAAATTTTTTTTTCACTTTTAGTTATTTTTTTTTTCTTACTTAACCTTTTAGTTTTTAATTCACACTTAAACTTTTTTTTTATTTTTTACATTTTTCTTTTTAAACTTTTTTTTTTTTTTTTTTTTTTTTTTACATTTTGCTTTTTAAATTGTATTTTAACTTTTTTTTTTAACATTTATTCTTTTTATAATTTATTTCAAACTTAAACTTTTTCATTTATTCTTGTCTAATGTACAACTACAAACCCCGCTTTCACCCCAATTTTATGTATACGCCTACAAACGTCTCCCTATGAGTACTTTATGTCGCCAATTTTACGAATACACCTCTCAAATTGTCCCCTTGTGGATACTTGATGTCGCCAAATTCTACACATTCACCCTCAATTGTACTCATATGGGAACTTGTTGCCTCTTAGTCTTTGAAAATTTAATCAGCCAGCCATAATAATTCCCCTTGTATGGTGCTACTTCATTTCTACCATCCACCTATGCGTTTTGTTATAGTGTAATTTTATGACATAAGAAAAAATGTGTACTTGTACCAAGCGTATAAATAAACCCCTTTGTATAGCTGCACTGTATCGTTCAATCAAACAACCAATTATAAAACACCCCTAAAACAGCAACATCTAAGACAAATTCCCTTATTCAACACGTATTAGAACAAGTAATAGATCCATTATCTTACATACCAACCCCAAATCTGCTCTTATCAAGCCCAGCACAACAAACAGTGCGATAGAGTAACTTTTACATCATATTCCTAAACAGTAAGCAATTCTAATGCATCCAATTGTGATCAAGGTGAGATCCCTCCTTCTAGTCATAACGATATGATATTTTCCCTCTTAAAATAATAATTTTACGTATGATGTGAAAAACATTTAAAGAACACATTACTTTTATAAAAAGTTTAATTAACCGTAATACAAGGTTTTGGTTCCCAAGGTTCTTTTTCAAAGTATCAGCTTTCATATTAATTACTTTTTTTTTCATCCACTGAGACTGATTTCCGTTATATAAATTGTAATTTAAACGTATATTGTTATAAACATTATTTTCATAGAACCCCAGACTGTCATTTTTTATACCCTTAGTACACATGTCAAAAGGTAAAAAAAGCTTTACTTATTAATCTGGTCTACCTTCCTGTACACGATGGTATGTTATTTACCCCCATAGGATGATTCCTCATAGAGTTATATTGCGAAATTATATGCTGGAGTTGGTCACATAAAATATATTTTTCTAAAACCATTCTTGCAAAATTCTTTTCTTTTGTACTAACCATAGTTAAAATATATACACTACTGTCATTCCCTTTAACATAAGTTCATTGTGCAGCTCTAGTGGGACGTAATTGCTCTCACTGAGTTAATTTTTTTGGCACAGATGTATACGTAAATAAAATATATGTAAAATATAAATGAGTAATAAAATATAAATAAATATTAAAATATGTATGAAATATATGAATAATAAAATATATATAAATATTAAAATATATATAAAATATAAATGAATAATAAAATATAGAAGTTAAAATATAAATGAATAATAAAATATATATAAAATATAAATGAATAATAAAATATAGAAGTTAAAATATAAATGAATAATAAAATATAGAAGTTAAAATATAATTAAATATTAAAAATAAATGTAAAAATATAAATAATAAAATACAAATAAATATCAAAATATAAATAAATATTAAAATATAATAAATATTAAAATAAGAATATTAGTTTAATTCTATCATATTTTATTTACTTTCACAGTTTTTTCACATTACTTTCACAGCTCACAGTTTTTTCAACAACCAACCATTTCTAACATTATACCTATGATGTCACAACCCACAGCTTATAATTAAAAATGTGTAGATGCTGTGCGTCGCAAATTTTCACCAATACCCAAATAAAAACGTAAAATAACAAAAAAGCAACTTTCATGTCACATGATACTCCATAGACATCACTTACTGACACCTGATTGGTTCTTCATGATGTCATCCTTAAACAAGCATCTGATTGGTCCGTTCCCCTACATGCAGCGCCGCCTTGCGGTTACAAGCAGAACTAGTTCTGCTTGCCCCGACAGCGTGTGACGTCACTTACTGACACCTGATTGGTTGTTCATGAGGTCATCCTCAAACAAGAACCTGATTGGTCCGTTCCTGTACAAACACGGTGTGACACGTTGAGACATGCCCATCGGCGGCGATGAGTCATCAACACCTGTTCCCATGTCCCCTGCATGTGACGTCACTTACTGACACCTGATTGGTTGAGGTCATCTCCATTAGGCCACGCCCCCTCGGCTTGACAGACGAGATCCGCCCTGATTCTCACAGCACCACCAAAAATCCACAGCAGCACCGCCGTACTCCACCAAAATCCTCAATTATTCCTCGTATTCCTCATTACTCCACCGTACTCCACACAGCACCTCGGCCCCATAGCGGCCTTTTTACACTACTAGTATTCAATCTAGAAAAGTGTTCATAGAGTATGCTGACTGTTTTATGTAATTGAGATCTGATGTTTAACAAATATATACTTATGTAACCAGCGTTATTCATTTATGTTATTATCTTATGTTTGTCCTATTATCATGTCCCCGTCACCTGTATATATTTTCATGTTCCCGTTACGTGTCTATATATTGTTCCCGTTATTACGATTGTAACGCCCTCTACATATGTTATGTCTTTCCCGTTGCGCAGGAAAGCTTCAGTCATGTAACTGCCTCTTACGGTGATGCGTATTTAAGGTTTCGTTCCTCCCCGAGATTATTGTAATGTTAGGCATATGTGATTAAAGATGTTTATGTTCTATCCTTGAACAGTTATTTAGTCAATACGCCTTATACTTATAGAATAAAGGTGATTTATTAATTAAAATACTTATTAAAATTTCTACTCGTAAATAAAATGTAGACAATACGCCGCTTAATTATTTGGTTAACCGACATTCATTGAATTTGTTTTCAAATTTATGGTGAGAGGGTAGGATACAGTAGCGGACTGACCATAGAGTTGATCTGGAATTTTCCCGGGTGACCGATTAATATTTTTTAAATGTGGCCGGGTGATTTCTTAAAAAAAATATTTTAAAAATAATTTATTGAAGGCCAACGCAGTTTTTTTTTTCAATAACGTTTCAAATTTGAAAACGGGGAGCCATAAGGCCCCCAGTTCCAAAAGCTTCGAAATGTGATAATGTAAAGGAGACCACCTGTTGACCAGTGTTTATCGGATGAAAGATTGAATAATTTTCTTAGAACAGGACAGTTGGTGGCTTCTCCTGGAAAATCGCCCGAAGCTTTAGAAAAAGACAGGAAATGGCCAAAACGTATACAATATCCCGTTTGTGTATAATAATTGAAGGAGAGGAGACGGAAGATCAACATAAAACATTTTTGAAAATGCATCCTTGAAAGGAAGTTTTGAGAAATAGAAGAGTTTTCTAGGTCACTGCTAATATACAAACAATAATGCAAATGTGTACATTTCATTTCAAATATCTGTATTATGTATTAACGTTATTAAAAAAATATTTGGATTATTTACTTTATAAAATTTAACATATATTCCGTAATTGAATGGTATGGGTAAATATAGGGTTTAATTTTTTTAGTTATATTCGCACTGCTTAGTTAAAAAAAAAAAAACTTTTTTAAAAAATTAAATGCTTGAAAAAAAAAAACAAATTAGAATTAAAAAATAGTTTTTTGAAAAATTAAAAAAAAAATAGTTATTTTTTCTATACTATTATAATACTATAGTATTATATATATATAGTACTATAGTAAACGTGAAATATTATATAAAAGGTAATTTATGTTTGAATTATTATGGGTATGTTTAAAACCATTTCCAAAAATAATCATTATTCCTAATTTTTTCCAACTATGTCTAAAAACTAATTTGATGGTAACGTGCTGCCATCTATCAAAGAAACATAAAACTATTTCCAACTTCCATTCCGAAAACTACTGTCACATTCTAAGCTGCCATCTATGAAAGCAAAATAAAACAATTTCCACCTTCCATTTTAAAACAACTTTCATAATTTGTGCTGCCATCTATGAAGGGAAAATAAACTATTTCTAAATATCATTTTTCAAACTATTTTTTTTGTGCTGCCATCTATCACGAAAAATATAAACCAAATATTTTCCCTCGACTTTTCTTTCCATGTTAAGAGTGTAATGACCTTTTCAGAAGGCGTCATGTCGGCGTGTCATCAAAGACGGCCGACAGGGAGCGAAGACATAAAAACGCGTCATCTCTCAGCTCCCCTGGGGTCGGATCATAAAACCCCGTGGGGTGGACAGCGGGCAATCCGTTTCGGAAGACCACAGGAGGCCACGGAAATAAACGACCCCAACCATCCGTGGAATGGAGAAAAACGAACTATGCGGAGTATTTATTTGCTCGTAAGAAAAATCTTGAAGCGCCATGTTTAACAAGAAATAAATCATTCTACCGCCAGTTTTGTTTTTGACCTTTTCTTTATATGCCACTGGGAGATTTTTTTTAATGCAAATTGGACGTTGTCTGTAAAGTATGGCGGCAGAACCAGTATGGAAGCTGTTAGTGTTATACCTACTTTAAACTAAATAATGTGTTTTACAAAAATTCCACAAAGAATGCATAAACTTAAAAAATTTCAATTTTTTCTAGCCATACCTCTATTATCATTTTTAGAAAATTCTTTTTTGTTGTTTGTAATTTTGAGTGTTTGTGACTTCGAAAAAGTGAATTATTTTTAGAATAATTAAAAAATATATTTATAGCAGGAATTTGATACTTTTTGAAGTGGGTAGAGACAAGAGAATATATAAAAAAAATAAAACTGAGACTTAATTTTTATATGTAAAAATCACCCTCGAATAGGATTTTATGGTATTTTTCATTTAAAATATTTATTTTAGAGAAGCATAGTTAAAATTAATTTTATTTTCATTTATCATTGGTAGACACAATTATCGTTTTACATGAAGACGTTGAGGTGAAATAAAACATTTTATGACAAGGGTGGGGAGGGCGAAAAAAAATATATGGGTATATAAGTAGGGTCACCATTTATTTCAAGCAGAGGCTTGAATCGCCAGAAAAATGAGGGTGCCAAATTTTTGTGAAAAAGAGAAAGTATAAATAATTTTATTTGTAAATATTTCCTCAATGTTTGACATTTTTCAAAAATTATATTTTAAAATTAATTCATAAATCACAATATAATTAAACAATTTCTTTGAGATTCATTTATCCCATGATTTCTAACTGTGTTTTAATTATATTATTAAGCATTAATTATATTATTAATTATATTATTAATTTTATTATAACCTTAACAATAACATTATTTAATTATATTGCTAAGGTTATATAGCTTGGATTTTATTTTCTTATCTGAAATACGACTCTTGATACTGGAGACTAGTTATTTCCCCATTCATTTGGAATTTATCTCTTTAGTCAAATTCATATGGTATTTCACAAAGGTAGAACATTCCAATATTAACAAATACGACTCAGGTTTCGCCTTAAAAATGGATTTGAACAAATTGGGGCTCCAAAATCATATTTGCTTGTGTCACAAAATATCCTTTATCCCTCCCTGTCAATTTTATATCATCAGGCGTCTTCTTCGATTGATACTTTGAATTACTTCCGAAAATATTAAGAAGAATTGATTTTAAAGTCCATAAGAACTGTTATCACAATAGAACTTTCCATTCATTCCAAGCACCAAAGCCCCCTGCACAGTTAAAAATAGGTGCTCAAAACTAGTATTAAATAAAATTTACTTATTTTTGATTGCATTAAATGCTTATCATAGCTCATTTTTTAAAAAGACATATACTCAAATATGAGTACAATGAGTAAAAATGAATAAAAAAGGCAGTAGCTTGCCTACAAAGGTTGCCTTCATAAATAATTTTCAATAAATATCGACAATTACAACCCAGACTTACCAGGAATCGAACCCATATTCGGACCGCAGTCCTTATCAATTGTACAACAAGGGTGACGTGAAGAATTTATAAACAGAATAAATGTTAACAAAATAATAAATTAAAAAATAATGTGTGCCAAAAGAATGGGAAGTAAGATTAGTTGTAATAACTCAGTTTCCATTTAAGCAATCAATATCAAATAATGTGGATAACCATATGCTAAAACAACAATTTTAAATTTGTCAGGTTGCTTGGACATAAGCTGAAATTAGCAATATTAAATCACACTGTTTATTTTTGAGAAAGCACGATTCCTTAAATTTGAGTACGTCATCGCTCATTTACAATGCAATTGTACTCAAAGAAAAACGAATATGTTCAGGTACTCATTTTTAAGTAATTTTTTTTACAGTGTGCATTACAACCCACAGCGCAGAAGTCGCCAGGGGGAAATTAAACCCCATTCAAGTGTATCTCAGCACGTCACACTTTTATCTTGGCTGCCATTCCAGGTGTCACAGCAATCCATCGCCTAGAGGCACCTGTCCTGGCCGTCCTGAACCCCCTCTCCCCCATACGATGTCGTCTGAGATTTCCGGAGAATCAAAAGCCACCAGTCACATTATTTCTTCTCCGAAGACCCATTAAGGAGATAAGGGCGGGAAATTTATTGTGCAGAACGACGAAATAAAAATGTTCTCTCTTCGTATCGTTCAACCCCGGATGGTGCCCTGTGGCCCTGGGTTTTGAGCGGAGGCTGTGTGTCTTCATCGCCGGGATTCTTGAGGTAGGGTCAATAACTTCGTTGTGGTCGTCAGAGGGTCGCAGTTGAAGTTTGTGTGAGAACTTTCAACTAATCAGTAACGAATGGTGGAGATTCTGTTGTAAGTTATCACTTAATTGCGGTTTGTGCATAACCATGTTAAAAAAAGAGTTCATAATATTATTTTTAACACAAGCAAACATATTTTTCTTCTATTGCGCAAATTAACATTTTGTAGGTCATTAAACAATCTGGACTATAATTTAATTTGTGAATTATTTAAACTAGCTGGATAAAAATAATATAGTATCATGATCACTAAATTCCTTAAATACTAAATTTAGACTTTAGTACAACATAAAAAAATGTATGACACGTGTTCTATCCCCGTCTTCAATAAAATGTGCAAATTTTTTTTTAAAATAATGAAGTGAAACCAAATGTAGTAGATGAATTCACCAGTAGATTATTTGCCAACCTAGTCGGCGCGGCCTATTTTCCTGTACATAATTGTAGTACATTTATATCCATAGGATGACCCCCCCTGGAGTTATGGAGCCGGAAACGCATACTGCAGCAAAGGGCGAAATACCCCTTCACGATGTACAAAGTTCATAAGAGAAAACGGGTTAACAATCGGCCTAGTCGAAATGTCTCTCTTTCCTCTACACAATGGTAGGTTATTTATTCTTGTAGGATGATTCCCCCTGGAGTTAAGAGAATTTTACAAACGTCACTTTTTTTTGTTTCGATCCCGTGCAAGTGTGTATAAAAAGCAGCAGTTTTTTAAAAAGCAATTGAATCGGCATTGGGCACTGACAGGACCAACCGTGCTTGGCTTGGAGCCTGTAGTTGGTCGACATTATTTATATTTGTATTCGTAACCAATTTTAAGGACGCAATAACGTCAAAACAAATCTAAAATCCCCTCAATATATTCAGATATTTTTAAAAAATCACGGCAACACACACTTCACAACACACATTCTAAAAGCAAACACACCATTAATACGCCCAACATCCCCACAACACACACAACATCCCCCAGATTCCTTATAAATTATGTTCTTCCTCCCCCCGCTACCCCCTTGGGTTATGCTCCCCGAATATCGCAATTCTATTTTATGTTTATATTTTTTGAAGAAGAGAAGGGCGTCCACACATGGCCTAGGAAATCGTAAAGCTTATCAGTGGCCGGGAAGCTTGTTTTACAAGCAATAAGGGAAACGGCCCCAACGCCATAAAGTAGGGCCCCGGCCTTATCTTCGCCCCTCGCTCGTAGGCCGTTGGAATACAGGGCTCTTGCCATCACTCGTAAAGGACGGGTTGCAATATTTGGGAAGGGATCTCGAGCTTAGTTGGAAATATGAATGGAAATTTTTCTCGGTATTAACCAAAACGTGAAAGGAAATGTATTTGTTGCAAATGCCGTTCTTAGGGTTGTGCCACAGGTACTACCGCCCTGTGCTTTAGTTAGGCCCGGATGTTGACAAAACAACTATTTTTTTTTATTTCGAATTTCACTTTTTATGAAAAAATATTGTTTTAAATTGATTGTATTGGATTTTAATTTTTTTTAATATAAAAATTAAATTAAAATGTTCCCAAACTAGTTTGCCCTATGTGTTTTTGCAACGCGCTTATTTCTATTACTGAAACATAGGCGTAATAGGCGTAAAGTTTTCAAAATTATTGGGGGGGGGGGCACGGGTTCATGGGCCCAATACGCCTATGTATAAAACAGTGCGGAGAAATTTGAACTATCGCTTGCAGAGAGAAAATAAACAAATAAATAAAATGTATTAGTTTTTTAAAAAACATTTCGGTCACACCACATAAAATAGCGTAAACTATTTTAAAATTAAAACAGGTGTTATATAGATTGATAATTCAGCACATGTACGTTCTATGTCAAAAATTCATTAAACGTTTAATTAATTATATAGAAAGTATGTTTTATATTCAAAATCTTAATTTATATTTACAAAATGCATTAACAAATTATAATATAACGTTAAATAATTTTAACGTCTTTAAAATAAAATCCGTAGGGTATCACGATAGAAACATCACTTTACTCTTTTAGGGTGATCCATCGGAACTTCCTGTCAAATACACCTTATTTATTTTCCGTCTGCGCTGGCGAAGTTTGCTTTGGTAAGCAATTCCAATTTCTACAATTTGACATCCTTCTTGTTAAGCCCTTCTGTTTGTATACCGACATAGCAACACCCGATTTTGTTTTTATTCATTAATCATAATCGCCGAGTATCGGGATTGATTTGGCTCCTTTTTGGCGAGAAAGAGATCATGTATCGGCAGTCCTGTGACCGTAGCAGTAAATTGCGTGCCGTGGGGCACAAAGCATCGACGGCCGTTTGGGAAGACCGTTCGGGAAAATCTGTAGCCCAATTTCCACAACTGGCCTTTATTTTATTTTATATATTCCCCTCTGTGTCACATACGTTCTCCGATATGTGAGTCGATGCAACATTGACACCGGACTCTGTTTGGTGCCATAAAACGCCAAACAGAAGTGTTGAGTGTTTGAAGATCGTATTTTTCAATATGTTGTTGAGGCTAGAAAATTGTGGTGTATTTTCTTCGTTGTAAGTCAAGATACATTTTAATATGCAATTATAATTTATTCTATATATGGTAATTTTAAAAATCGTTTAAATATGTTGTTAAAAGTTGTCTTCTAGTATAGTTTTTTTTTATGTATCTCAAACTATCTCAATTTTTTCGATTGTCGACTGCTTATTAAATAAGATTTAGTAATAATGTAAAAAAATATCAGTTATTGATACTCAATATATACATTTTTTTATTTCCGTAAATTTAAATGAAAAGGTGTTTTCTAAAGTTCTGTCCAATGGAAAGCGGAATATATTTTCCAAACAAAAATAAATCAGAGGATTGGTGGTTCGAATCCGTGCGATGGACTTGACAAATAAAAGTAAAAAGTAGTCATCTCGCGATCGGAGGTTTGCCAGCTTCGCTACAAAAATACTAGAAAGTCGTCCAGAACATCCAACAAATTATACTGGCGTGTATACGGGACTGGTGCACGATAAATCTGATCGGGGTCCAATGTCCTGACGCCTATTGAGGTTGCGTCGGGTGCCAGCTCAGGTGTTGTCCTCGTCATCTGACCATGGTTCAAAAATACGATGCATCGTTCCCGGGTCTTTCCTTCGAGATAGGCCCCGAACCGTCGCCAATAGCCCACTGTGCAGCTCTAGTGCGACGTTATTTAAAAAAACCAAACCAAACTAACAAAAATAAAATAATATACGGTGTATAAAATTGTGACTTTTTAGGTTTTGTGCAGATATACATACAAAGAGATTTAAAAAAAGATACAAAGAGATTTAAAAAAAGAAACATCAAAATCGATCCAGTAAAATTTGAATATATACATATATATTTAATTTAATATAATTGTAGTCTAAAAAAAAGTAGTCTTTCTATATCATATGTAAACTTTTTCCTATTTCGGTGAGAGATTCAAAGATTGAGAAGTGAAAATAAAAAGCTTTTGACCCGGACGTGATTTGAACACGCAACCTTCTGATCTGGAGTCAGACGCGCTACCGTTGCGCCACCGAGTCCTACACTCTTAACTATTCCTTACAACAAAACAGCAAGAATAGTTTTAATTCTTATGCAAATTTATTAAATAAACTTTTCAAAAATATTACTTACAAGAAAATTGCAGAGGTCTTTTTATTATTTAGGATTAATATTTTCATTAATTTTAAACATTAATAATACATTTTTAATGGGATGAATAATGGATATAAAGCTTTAATATTTCCAATTTTAAAGTTTATTCATTTAAATCCCGGAAATAGTTTGCCATTGTTGCTGGATTAATGACTAATATTGTGGGATTTTTACAGCCATATATAACATTTTGTCTCCAGAATTCTAAAACAATTAATAAAATTATAAACAAACGTTAAAATACATGCAATAATGTAGAAAATAAACAATATTAATTTAAAATATTAAAATAAATAATATTTAAATAAATAATATTTAAATAAATATTATTTGATCGAATATTAAAATAAATATTATTAAATAAATATTATTTGATCAAATATTAAAATAAATATTATTTGATCGAATATTAAAATAAATATTATTAAATAAATATTATTTGATCAAATATTAAAATAAATATTATTTCAATAAATATTATTTGATCAAATATTAAAATAAATATTATTTGATTAAATATTAAAATAAATATTATTTTTAATAAAAAAAATAATCAATATTATTTTTTAATAAAAAAAATTATCAATATTTTAGTTTAACACAACAACAACAACAACAAAAATTAAGTGTGCCCTTATATAAATATGGACAAAAGAGTTTTCCTTTAAACCTCTTTTCAACAAATTACAGAACTAGGAATTGTTCACCAACAATAATGTAAACAAGCTATTCCGTCCGCGGCCAAAACATCGTAAGTGCTTTTTTATAATTACAGGTCCTTCGTCGCCTAATTTTCTAACGAAAAGGACCCAATTTATGTCAACCATGCTACTTTTTTTTCACGGAGTTATAATTTTATCAGATAAAAACTCGTCTTATAGAACATTGCGTTAAGAATATTAAAATACAAATGCAACGTTAAAATACGCAATAAAAGTCCGTAATCATCCGTATGATACGGATGATTACGGACTTTTATTGCGTATTTTAACGTTGCATTTGTATTTTAATATAATTTTATCACTTTAAAAGAGTAACATAACGTTTCTATCTTGATACCTCATATAGCTTATTTAACAAACGTTTCACGTCAAAACAAATGTATATACCATAAAAAAAAATTCACGATTATATTCTTTATAAATTGAATCGGTTTTTAACAGAAATAAATTCAATAACGTTATTAAATGAAAAAATGACTAAATATTTAGCGAAAAGCGACATAAGAACTAGACTGTGAGTTGTTTCCAAATAATTTCGTTTACCAAATAAAACTAGACAATGACCAATTGCGGCCATGGCAACCTTTTGTCTGGGCGATAAACAATTATGTTCTTCTTTGAGAATATGTTAAACCAGCTCCCTTCGGCCGCAATTGGGCTATTGCCTAAAAATAAGATACAACGATGGGCGTGACACCTCAGTAATTTTGAAAACTATGGAATGAACAAAATAAATTTCGGACCTCTGCTTACTAAGAAATTTAAATTTATTTTAACGACAATGCTAGGATAATCCAATTTTTGAAGTATTACAATTATGTCACGCTGTATCTTTTGTTACTCACTCATTCCTCTTTCTCATTGTCAATAGTCATCGTGGACAATAACCACTTTTTAAATTTGTAAATTAATTCTTGGGAAGTGGTAAAATTGTCCACAGTAAATTGGTTCAGATGGTGCGAGGGTCATCCATTAATTGCATAATGCTCATGTAGAGAAATATATTTCCTGTTCTGCAGGATTTTTGTTGTATTACATGTCCTTTAAAAAAATAATAATAATTTAAGTAACAATTCAACTTATGTAAGAAAATATACTATTCTTGTGTGTGTGAACATATCACTGCCTTTTCTATATTAGTTGCCTGCCAGGTCGAGCGTCACCTCTTTGATCTCTGGTTCCGCGAGAAATTTCTCCCGTTCCCACTAGAGGCGCTCGCAACTACCACTCGTTTAACGTTGGTCTTGCATTGAAAACTGCGGTTTTTTGATTCAGAGGATTACAATTTTCAACTTAATTTTTTTTTCGGTGGAGAAATGTTAGAATTTTAAAGTAATTTTAGTGGGAATATTATTTTTATTTTTATTTAGAATTTAAATAAAACAACTGTATTTTTTAAATATCTTTGGAAGTTTTATGATACTTTTGGTACATTAAAAATATTAAAATATGCATGCAAAACTAAAGTTTTCCTTTAACGTAATAAATACCACAGCTGAAGCTGCTTTTCAAGTCGCAAAAATGGATTTTTGAAAAATCGGTGAAAAATTGCAGTTTTTTTTTTAATTGCCGTTATTTTATGGTCTAACTGAAGGGCTCTTAATATGTAGCAAAATAACTGCAGAACCGAAATAAATCCGAAGAAAAAACTTTAGCATAATACAATTCGCGAATAATTTAAGTCAGCCATCTCATCTGTCCAATTTTTCATTAGTGCAGATCCCGTTCTTAAAGAAAGAATGAAAAAAAATTATACTGAAGTAAAAAGGATGAGAACGACTATATTTCTAACATGATCCGGTGAATAGTGGGATTTCGGAAAGGGTGATTCGAGCATAAAAGGGCAGGAGAGCGCAATTTTCAAGGAAAAAGGGCTGACAAGGCGTACCTGCCCTTAACAAAAACGCATAGCATGAACACTGAAATTAGAAAACATTTAAAAGTTTCCAAGTAGCAGAAGTCTGAAATATTTGTCTCTTTGCTATATGTGGAATATTAGTTGTGTATTGTTTGGCTCGTATTGATGGAACCGTTTAAACATATAAATCGCTATCTCCATTTTTTAAAAAAATGTGTCATAGTACGCTTGACCTGAATAGAAATTCACAGCTTGGCATTAAAAGGTCTGAAATGTTGTACTTATTAATTCATTTATATACATTCCCTAGTCCTCAGCAAAGAGAAACACATCTCAGATCTTTGCAACCACCATAACCTCAAACTGCTATCTACAAAATTTAGGTAATTTCCTTCAAACTGCAGATTTCACTGGATGTCATGCCTACATGCATTTATTTTTAAATTTTTTATATAAGTCAATATTTCATCAAAAACTATTTTCTTTGATTAATTTTTTATACATATAATTTTCTTTCTATAAAAAGAAAATTTAATCTTTTTTTTTATATATATAAAATTCTTTTATTAAAAACAAAATAAAAAAGTATATGTATTTCCCGCAATTTTAGACCATTAACTGCATTACTTTTTAAAATTTCAAACAACTTGCAAAAAAGTTTATACCAAAATACATAAATCAAAATAAAAATAATTTACTGTAGAAATTTGTAATTCAGAGAGGAACAATAAAAGTGTTTCTTAATAAAACTTTAAAAACGCTACATAAGTTACACCATTATCTTATTATCTCTAATTTTTTAAAATTTTGTGAGTTATCAGATTTTAGCATAACAACCGTCTAATAATTTAAGTTGGCCACCTCGAAGGATAGATCGTTTATAAGCCACGTGGACTTGATGTATTCTGACCGTCGTCAACCTTCCTGTAAAATGCAAGTTTAGACTCTTTGTTCAATCATTGTTTTTAAGTGGTTCCAAACCCATCCAATTACGGTAAAATACAATCATTCTGAAAAGCTACTCTCATTGTGCAAGCAAACACCAAAAGTTTTAACGGTGGGAAATTTACTTTTCAACAGGAAACACAATTTTAGTGTCTTTGCCATTCAAAGTGTTCAAACATCAGATAAGATTCAAGAATGAGAATACGTTTGTCCTTTGACAATCAACAGATGGGTGTGTGGGGATGGGGAGGGACAGTTAATTCATCAAAAACTTCCCCCTCTTTGACAAGTTTACGACTTGTATTCAATGCCCTGCGAAGTTTTGTTTGGGATTTAGACAACAGAATGATTTTAAGTGTATTTTGGACCGGATGTGTGAGTGGCAAGAGGTTTGACCCTCCCCTCTCTTCCAAATAAATTTCTAAACTAAATGCCCCACTATGGAATTGATCTATACGGTATTTCAAAGTGACACAAAACACACTGTCCTATATGAAATATCGAAACGACAATGTAATGGTACACTACCCCCTCTTGCGGTCGAAACTGTCCCTACACCAAACTCCTCTCCGAGCCCATCCGACAGGCAGCTAATATAGAAGGCAGTAAACATAGTAATTTGACACGCATTGTTCTTTAAAAGCCAAAGCATTTGAATGGGAGGTGCCATAATCGATTAATCAAAGACTTGCCTGTAATCCCCAAAATCGACTGCTCGACTGGGGTACTAGCTGCTACTGAGTAGTCGGAGGCCAGAAACCACAATTGCCCGTTGTCATTAATCCACATTAGGAGTCTGACATTAGCGCACGGTACGGGCATGTAGTTAAAACTGTTGTCAAGAAGCCGCGTATAACGAAATACTTACAGGGAAAAAATATAACATTGGCGCCAATTTTCAGAATCGCGACAAAAATAAAAGATCGAAACAAGAGATACCATAAATTAGGAAATCCAGGCAGGATGAAAATACTTTCCCCTACATGTTCCCATGTGCATTCTGCAATATATGAACAACCCCTCGCTCTTCGCGGCCAAATTTAGCTTAGCTAAATTTATCTACATTATAAATCCTTATGTCGTGTTTGTATGCAAAAGGCGGAATATATGCCTAAAAAGTAACAAATAGTATGTACTTGTAGTAAAAAAAAAGAGAAAAAATAGATGAAAAGTCAATTACTTTTTTTAATTTTATACTTTTAAAACCAATTTAAAAATTTTGAAAATAAACTCTGATATGCGCACATTCAAGTACTACTGCTCCCTTTACTAGAAGTTCGGAAAGTTCAGAATGCGTCTCATGGTAACCTTTGCTCTGGGTGATAAACGAATTTGCTCTTCATTGAGAATATGGTAACCCGAAACCTATTTCAGACCCAATCTGACTATTTCCATTTTTTTTATTATAGACTTAAAAGAAATTCCAGTGCCATTTTATAAAAGTTAATACGAAAATATTTTAAATGCCACCAAAAATGATCATAATTTACCTGTCTTCCAAAATTGCCATTTTAGAACTGATGTATGAGGTATTTGTTTTTATTGTTACTAATAGGTGGCAGCACCAACGCATTCCAAGAGAGTAAAGGAAACACTTCATCTGATATAAATTTAATACTTTTGAAACCATAACAAATCTTTTTTTGCCTCATTCAAAGTTTTAAAATACAAAGTTTTTACTCTGGGAACCTCAAATTGATGGACCAGTCTTTCGATTTTTCACCCTAAGCAATACATATTGACGTGAATAGAATACGTCTTTAAAATCAGTCTGGGTACAGAGGTCGTTGACAGAAACTTACACGACATAAATTTTTTTTACTATTTCAAAACGCTATTTCTAACTCCAGGGGAAATTAGCCTATGGAGATAAATGTCCTACCATTATGTAGAGAAAGGCGTCGACTAGGTTGGCTACTAATCCACTCTGCTTTCTTGCTTTTGTACTAAGCTGGCCTGTTTTACAGCTGTAATTAAAGTTCTAATCGACGGGTCGTAGTGAATGCATCCTTATATTGCAGAGAATGACGAGTTCTATAATTCAATTTTACTAGTTGACATTTTAAACCATTTGTGTGAAAACTACAAAGAGTGAAAAGTGTGGATTCGTCGAATATTTTACTATGAAGCCAAAACCGCACACTAAAAGTCAATTGCATCACAGAAAACGTAAAGTGACTGAAAGAGCAGTTTAAGACGATCAAAATGTTACAAAGAAGCCTGAAACTATGGTATACCCAGAGACTGATTTACAGCAGGGCATTCGGAGCACTTGCCCAGGGCCCCCATTTTAAGGGGGCCCCCAAAAATGATTTAATGTTAAATATATGCGAAAAAGTTAAAAATAAGTTTACTAACGATTTTTTAAAAAATCAATTAAATTCAGTTTATAAAATAGTTTTAATAAATTTTTTTAAATTGATTGTTATTTATTTTGCAAAACTTCTACTATTCATCCAATTAAATCAATTAAACTTTTTCAGCACGTTCATGATGTATGTATCGCCTTTATCATTGAGCTTGTCAAAGAAATGCCCTTTTTATCAATTGCAAAAATCAATTCATGACCAAGACCATAAGCAAACCGGGTTTACTAATTGCACACTTGGTACAGGAAAAGTATCCGTAGTTGTTTTATGGATACTTTTTTCCTATACCAAATTTTCTGATATTGTAATCATAATAGGCATTTTCTAACTATAAATTGGGTAGAACGTACGAATCTGGATCAACTAAAAAAAAGCTAAAAGGAACAGAAACGAATGAAGAAACTCTGTTGAAGTACCGACCATTAAAGTTAAGTCAAATTCTCAAAAGAAAATATTTAGCAGTTCAAAAAAAAAAATTCGCAGTATTTAAAATTTGTATTAAAGCTGATATGATTACGTCTTTCGCATTGTGAGCTTATACATAAATTTAGCAGTTTTATTTTGAGTTACATCGAGGGCCCCCTAATGTTCTTTTGCCCTGGGCCCCTAAGCTTGTAAGTGGGTCCCTGGGTATACCGAACCAAACCATGCGGTACAGTATGTCTTGTTATTCTTAAAACAATATCTTAAATACAATACATACAATAGAATTAAACAATCCAACAACATGGACAATTTGAGGTTGCCTCTTCCAACAAGATACGAGAGTTCACACGAATATATGACTGGTGAAAAAAAAAGGGCATCTCCACGGCCGTTATCTACGGGCGCTCCAGAGCTATAAAAGTCAAGAAGCAATTTTTCCGTCTGTCCGCAGTCATGTTTATTTGCTCTCTTATCTGCTGTTGCCAAAGCGCTGTGCGAGACATTAAATCAGTTTTTTCGGACCCACAGACTCATGCAGTGAATTCCAAATGCGCAGATAAGGGGGAAGGGTGAGCGCGCTATAAAGTACCTAACTCATCGCCCGATCTCTCCGTGCACTTCCTCTTCCCGTACCCATAAAATAGGGAATAAACCACGGGAATAAATTAAATATTCCTTTAAAGAAGTTGTTGCCGATTGGGATGGGATCACTCACGTATATATCTATGTATAATTGGATCAATATCAAACGCACACTTTTTTCAAATGTTGTGCATTAAAAATTGCTGGAATTGTTGTTAAAGAAAAGAAAAACTATTATATATTTCTTTTACGCGGTGATAAAAAAAAACTCTGTATTCCTTTCCGTGGTTTGGCAACAGCAAACATTGTTTACGAAAATCATAGCGTTAAATATTTTTGCGATTGTGTAAGCCATTTTGACCATTCGATTTATTAACGTAATGGGTTTAGATTAACCTATATTATTTAGATGCTACCTTGATAAAAATATGTCTTCAAAAATAAGTAAAAACGTACTTAATTTTGAATATATTCGATGCTTATCATGGCGCCGAATACATAAGTTTCAATTTTGCAAAAGACATGTTCTCAAAAATGAGTACAATGGGTAAAATATGTATAAAAAGAGCAAATTCTAGGATACACAGGTTGCCCTCATAAATCACTTTCAAGAAATAACTTTAATTACAACCAAGACGTATCGGGAATCGAACCCAATCTGCAGGCACCGCTGTCCAGAGTCTTGTCCGTTAAACTACCAGAGCAATGTGAAGAAGTTATAAACAGAAGCAACGTTAAAAAGGCGTGCCAAAAGAATGGGAAGTACGAAAATTGAATTGTAATAACTCAGTTTCGATTTTAGCAATCGACATTAAATAATGTGGAAAACTATCTTCTGAAAAACTATTTAAAGTTTCTCAGGTCGCTTTGTTAAGATGGCTTGAACAGAAGCTGAGATTAGCAATATTAAATCACATTGCCCATTTTTGCGAAAGTAAGATTTCTTAAATTTGAGTACGTCATCGCTCATTTACGATGCAACTGTACTCAAAGGAAAACGAATACGTTCATGTATTCATTTTTAAGCTCATTCTGTTACTGTGTCAAATTAAGTTTAAAAATATGAAATATCTAAATAAACAGAGTCGTCAATTCGCGTCACCACACCAGTCGCCAACACAATAAAGATACCGCCTTTTTATCCGTTTAATCTTCCTCTGTTTGATAATCCGATGAGCATGGAACAAAATTCGGGGCGTCGTGCTATAAATAACTCTCTTAATGAATAATTTTCCACATAATAAAGGACTACCTCTCTCCGAAGACGATTCCAAATGTATTAAAAGCTTTTTTTTATATATACACCTTCTGCTTATTTTACGAATCCTCAAGACCACGATTATTCGGTGATTCTGATATCTAAAAATACCGCTGGCACGATTCTGCTGACTTATGCCGTACACAAAAAACAGCTGCGCCGTTTGTGTGTTAATTAAAGTCGTTTGCTGTGGGCACAAAACCAGCTTTTTTGACAAATGGGCAGCCATTATTTTTCTCGTACTACCTGCCGTATTTCATTCGCGAATGATTTGTTTGATGACGGCCATTAAATGAAAATTCATAGTCTTTTTTATGGTGAACGCCGTGTGCTTTTCCCGTGTATTTACGGTCGTTGCGAGGCGCTTTTTGAGAAGAGTGGTCTTAAAATGGAATCGCATTTGCTGCTATTTGCAGTCGTAGCGAAAATGGCGAAAGTATAAATATTACAGCTTGGATATAGGCTGTTGTTCGTTTTTAGGAATTTCATTATGCTGCGTGAAGCTCAGTGGCGGCCCGTGGTCGAAAATGTTAGTGCAGCCGAAATCATGTGACCCCCCCCCCCCCCCCCCCCAAAAAAAAAAAAAAAAACTTTTTCAAACTTTCAAAAGCCATTTCTGGGATATTTATCGAAAAATCCTCAAAAAATATAGACATTCGCTATCTTTAAATCTTACGTCAAATTCCATTATTATGGTATCCAAAATTTCAAAATATAACATTTTAAATTTCTTAAACACATCTTCGTGAGTTCGGAAGTCATCTTGTTTTTTGAAAACAATTTCTGTTTTCGAATTCGCAATTTCAAAAATACGTTTGAACGTGTTCTCATTATGGTTTTGTCTTATAATGTTCTGAATTACCTTGACTTGCTGAAGACAATAATTTATATCTAAAGATTTTTTTTGAAGAATGTCATATAAAACATCTGTTTGTTGAAAAATAAAATCAAAAATTAAAGATAAAAGTGTGAATCCAAAATAATTAAAATAATTCAGAAATCCATTTGTCCATCGAATTGCTCCCATTCACTCCCTCAACAGCCATTCCTTCCACAGGGTTGCGAAACAGCACTTATCAATACCGCCAAAGCTGAAACAATTATCGAGCCAAGGGGCTTTTCCTCCATCAGGCAAAGCGGTCTAGAGATGCTAGTAAAATACTCGGTCCCCTCCCCACACGTCCCGCCGATTCAAACACGGGAGCCAATCAATTCACAGAATTCCCAACTACAGCTCGAGTTGAAAAAATCCTTTTGAGCTGCGTTTGTGACGTCACAGCCTCATTTTAACGTGAAGGGGAAGTCATACCGCGTAAGGTTGTCATGGCAACGATGCAGCCGATTTCTGACTTCGATTTTTAGCTGCAATTTTCATTGACTGAAGTTTTTTTTCCCTTCTGAATTGTGCATTACGGCAAAAAGGTTTGCTATTTATCGTAGATTTTGTTTACTACCGTAGAAATTTCATTTTCAATTATAATCTTCATTTAAAAAAATTAGTAAAATATCTGATTTTAGTTTTTGATGAATTTAGGTGCAGCCCGGCTGTACTTGCTGTAGTGGGCGAGCCGCCACTGGTGAAGCTACTTTTTTTTAGCGTCAATTTTATTTCGCATTGTTGCTAAAATGTTTATATAGATATTTTTAATTATTTTGGTTTGGTTTGGTTAATTGACGTCGCACTAGAACTGCACAGTGGGCTATTGGCGACGGTTCGGGGCCTACCTCGAAGGAACGACCCGGGAACGATGCCTCGTATTCTTGACCCATGTTCAGATGCCGAGGACAATATCTGAGCTGGCACCTGACGCAACTTCAATAGGTGTCATGACATTGGACCCCGATCAGATTTAGTTATTAATTTGTTATGTTTGTTGTTCTGTACGACTTTCTAGTATTTTTGTAGCGAAACTAGCAACCCTCCGATCGCAAGATTACTAGTTTTATAATTTTCTTTGTCAAGTCCACCGCACGGATCTGAACTAGCAATCCTCTGATTACTGGCTAAACGCCTTTATCCACTAGGCCACTGGAGTCCTTTAAATAATTTTACAATGAAAGATAATTAAAATCAAATGCTTAAAGTAGATTTTATATACACACTTTTTCAAAAATTGTAAATATATTTAATATATAAACATGGTTCAATCGATTTAGGATATTTCAACTAAACCTAAATGTGTTATAATTCATATTGAATGGAATTAAATACTTTCTTATTAATATTCTCTTTGGAAAGCCTTAAAAAAATCTAACGGAATTGTAAATTTTGTTACAATGTACTGAAAAGAAATTTCTTTTACACACTTTCGTAATGATAATAATAAATGTTTTTTTTTGTGCATCTCAAGCTATCGATTGCGACAATAAAAAATCGAGTAGATACAGTTCACACTACAATGGTCTAGACCAGGGGTCGGCAACCTATTGAAACGGAAGAGCCAAAAGTTGCAATTTACAAATTTCCCAATTTTTAAAGAGCCACTAAAAATTTTCATTTCAATATTATAGTATTTGTTTATATATATTTGATTTAAAATAAACGGCTTTAAATACGGAAAAATATTTATTCATATAAAAACAGAAATATAAATAGTTACATCAATGGGAGCATTGGCTTTGCATGCCTTTTGAAAGTTTAATTAAATCTGCCTTATAACTTGTTGTTTTAAGTTTCAAGCACGACTCTAGATTTTTATTTGTTAGTTGACTTCTAACTTTACTTTTTATTTTATATTCATACAAGAGAACGCTTGCTCGCACGAATATGTCGACCTGAAGATCGTCAGCACTCTATATGCCAACTTCTTCACCTCACTGTAGCATTCTGGAAGACTATTCCATGCTCCGAATATGAGGGCCTCAACTCGCGGAATTTCTTTTAGAGCTGTCCACTTGTGCTGCGCGATGTTCATGCATTTCTGGACCTCCAACTCTTTCAACTTGCTCTTGAGTTCTGTGAACTTGCCACTCCACACGTCTTTGGTTTTCAAATCTAGCAATTGTATTTGGAGCAATCCAGCATAAATTCCAAATGGCTCAATGTTGATCTCATTTGTATTTGTGATTGTGTTGTGAGGATTTACTATGAACGCGAGAGTACTTTTGTTTGTTTTAAATTGCTCGAATCTCTCAGCGAATCCATTCTTCATGTTTTTTAAAGGTATGCTGAAGTAATTCGTGTCAATTGTTGCATTGGTCTTATCGCGGTATTGCTTCAGATTTTAAAAATGAAGTAATTTACCGCTCTCCGTGTCTTCAACAAAAAGAAGTAATTTTTTTTTCGAAACAAACTACTTCTTCAAGCAAGGCGTAGGCTAGGTTGCCCTTTCCTTGCAGTTTTAGATTTTAGTTCCTTTAGTTTCATTGTGGTATCTACCGATACCACAATGAAACTAATTGTGGCGATTTGTAAATAACGATTATGAAAATAGAAGCTATTGAGAAATTAGGTACTTAAAAATAAATTTTCCTATTTTTTAAGGGTTTTGATAATAAATTATTATTTTTTTCGTATGGAACTGGAGAGCCGCAACTTTACATCAAAAGAGCCGCATGCGGCTCGCGAGCCGCAGGTTGCCGACCCCTGGTCTAGACAATCCACTGGTATGTGATTACTTTGCACGAACACCTTCTCGCCCTGTTCCTATTCGCGTCTTCGGCATGATACGCTTTTGATCTCTCCGCACTTATCACAAGTTAAGTCTTTTCGGAAAAATTTTGTTCATCGTAAACATCTCTTTCAACCTGTTTACGTTTCCTATGCCGCAATTGAACTTTAGTGTGATATGTTTCCTTCATAGCGAAATCTTCTACAGATCGTCGAATTCCATTTTACACAATTTTCACACAAATAGTAGTTTAAACTGCCAATGTATGGACTTGTAAGCATCGTCGTTTTCTTTAATTTAAGTCAGCACTCCCTCGTCAATTAAAGCTGAAGTTATAGATGTTAAACAGGCCAGAGTATGCCCACAACTCCACTCATTTACCCTTACACGGTATAAAGGGGAGTGTGGATTAATGGCCAACTTAGCCAGCGTAGACAACCTCAGTACAATGGTTGGTCATTTATTCCCATCGATCAGCGGTCAGCAAACTCAGTAGTCAACAGAGCCAAATATCAACAGTTACAACGATTGAAATTTCTTTTGAGAGATAATTTTTTTAAACTTAAACTGCATAGGTACATTATTATTATAAAACTTTATATCATACTTAATAACGATATTATTTAGTGATAAAATTAAATTCTAAGAAATCCATAAAATTAAATCATAACAATGACTCACAAACACTAACTGAGTGACAAAGAATGGCCTTGCATCTCCTTGGGAAGTTTGCGTAAGCCAAGTTTGTATGTTATTGTTTTTTAATTTTGGGCAACGAAGTTACAATCGCGCGTGGTATTTTGTGGAAGAGCCACACTCAAGAAGCCAAAGAGCCGCATGTGGCTCGCGAGCCGCGGTTTGCCGACCACTGCCATAGACCTATGGAGTTATGGGGCTTTGAATTAGCAACACTTTTTTGGTTTCGCAAGTTTCTACCACAGACTGCTCTACTCGGACCAATTTTACAGACAAATCCATGTAAAAAAAATCTCCTTCTTTTGTGTATATAAAACACTTCAATGAATCCTGTCAGACAAACATACATTCGCGACCTACAAATTTCGAAACACAGCTCAACCTCAACAGTTACCAAGATCTCCAAGAAATTCAAAAACTAAATATTTACCCTAACCCTTAACATAAAAAAAAAGAACGATTCCTAATACCTGAAATACCACACAAAACATACACCCCCTCCCCCTTACCCATACAAATTTTTTGAATGATAAGAGACCCCCCCCAGTAGTGTAATTTGACGGGTATGGAGCCGCGGAGTACGGCGGAATACGGCGGAATAATGAGGAATACGAGGATTTGTGAGGATCTGAGTGGTGCTGCTGTGGATTTTTGGTGGATTTTGGTATCAAGCCGTGGATCAGGGCGGATCTCGTCTGTCAAGCCGAGGGGGCGTGGCCTAATGGAGATGACCTCAACCAATCAGGTGTCAGTAAGTGACGTCACACGCAGGGGACATGGGAACAGGTGTCGATGACTCATCGCTGCCCATGGGCATATCGCCGATGGGCATGTCACACCGTGTCTCAACGTGTTTTGTACAGGAATGGACCAATCAGAGTCTTGTGTGAGGATGACCTCATGAACAACCAATCAGGTGTCAGTAAGTGATGTCTATGGAGTGTCATGTAACATGAAAGTTGCTTTTTTTTGTTATTTTGCGTTTTTATTTGGGTATTGGTGGAAATTTGCGACGCACTGCATCTACGCATTTTTAATTATAAGCTGTGGGTTGTGACATATGTTAGGAATAGTTGGTTTTTGAAAATAATATTAGCTGTATATACAACTTCAATTTGGCGAAAGTAAATAAAATATGACAGAATTAGACTAATATTAGTTTTTAATATTTTATTTTAATATTTATTTATATTTTTTGATATTTCTTTATATTTTGATATTTATTTATATTTTTTGATATTTCTTTATATTTTGATATTTATTTGTATTTAATTTTTTTTTTTTTTACATTTATTCTTTTTATTATTTATTTATATTTTTAATATTTATTTATATTTTTATTATTTAGTTATATTTTTATTATTTATTTATATTTTTACATTTATTTTTAATATTTAATTATATTTTAACTTCTATATTTTATTATTCATTTATATTTTAACTTCTATATTTTATTATTCATTTATATTTTATATATATTTTAATATTTATATATATTTTATTATTCATATATTTCATACATATTTTAATATTTATTTATATTTTATTACTCATTTATATTTTACATATATTTTATTTACGTATACATCTGTGCCAAAAAAATTAACTCAGTGAGAGCAATTACGTCCCACTAGAGCTGCACAATGAACTTATGTTAAAGGGAATGACAGTAGTGTATATATATTTTAACTATGGTTAGTACAAAAGAAAAGAATTTTGCAAGAATGGTTTTAGAAAAATATATTTTATGTGACCAACTCCAGCATATAATTTCGCAATATAACTCTATGAGGAATCATCCTATGGGGGTAAATAACATACCATCGTGTAAAGGAAGGTAGACCAGATTAATAAGTAAAGCTTTTTTTACCTTTTGACATGTGTACTAAGGGTATAAAAAATGACAGTCTGGGGTTCTATGAAAATAATGTTTATAACAATATACGTTTAAATTACAATTTATATAACGGAAATCAGTCTCAGTGGATGAAAAAAAAGTAATTAATATGAAAGCTGATACTTTGAAAAAGAACCTTGGGAACCAAAACCTTGTATTACGGTTAATTAAACTTTTTATAAAAGTAATGTGTTCTTTAAATGTTTTTCACATCATACGTAAAATTATTATTTTAAGAGGGAAAATATCATATCGTTATGACTAGAAGGAGGGATCTCACCTTGATCACAATTGGATGCATTAGAATTGCTTACTGTTTAGGAATATGATGTAAAAGTTACTCTATCGCACTGTTTGTTGTGCTGGGCTTGATAAGAGCAGATTTGGGGTTGGTATGTAAGATAATGGATCTATTACTTGTTCTAATACGTGTTGAATAAGGGAATTTGTCTTAGATGTTGCTGTTTTAGGGGTGTTTTATAATTGGTTGTTTGATTGAACGATACAGTGCAGCTATACAAAGGGGTTTATTTATACGCTTGGTACAAGTACACATTTTTTCTTATGTCATAAAATTACACTATAACAAAACGCATAGGTGGATGGTAGAAATGAAGTAGCACCATACAAGGGGAATTATTATGGCTGGCTGATTAAATTTTCAAAGACTAAGAGGCAACAAGTCCCCATATGAGTACAATTGAGGGTGAATGTGTAGAATTTGGCGACATCAAGTATCCACAAGGGGACAATTTGAGAGGTGTATTCGTAAAATTGGCGACATAAAGTACCCATAGGGAGACGTTTGTAGGCGTATACATAAAATTGGGGTGAAAGCGGGGTTTGTAGTTGTACATTAGACAAGAATAAATGAAAAAGTTTAAGTTTGAAATAAATTATAAAAAGAATAAATGTTAAAAATAAGTTAAAATACAATTTAAAAAGCAAAATGTAAAAAAAAAAAAAATTTAAAAATAAAAATGTAAAAATAAAAAAAAGTTTAAGTGTGAATTAAAAACTAAAAGGTTAAGTAAGAAAAAAAAATAACTAAAAGTGAAAAAAAAATTTTAAAAGTGAAAAAAAATATATATATATTTATATAAAAAATATTTGAAAAAAGTTTAAGTGTGAAATAAATTATAAAACTAATAAATGTAAAATAAAAAGTTTACGTGTGAAATAGATTATAAAAAGTATAAATGTAAAAAAATAAATAAAAAGTTTAAGTGAAAAATATAATGTAAAGATAAAAAAGTTTAAAAACAGTAACTGTAAAATAAAAAAAAAAGTTTGTATAAAATGAACTTTTAAAAGAAAAATGAAAAAAAAAGTAAAAACAATATATATAAAAAAAGTTTTAAGTGTAAAAATAAAATTAAAAAAAAAAAAATTAAAAAAAAAAAAAAAGACAAATGTAAAAAAGAAAAACGTAAAAAAAAATTTAAAATTTAAAAAAAAAAATTTACAAACGAAAAATATGAAAAAAAAAAGAAACGTTAAAAGAAAATTGCTAAATGTAAAAAAGAAATGTGTTAAATGTAAAAGATTAACCATCATAAGTTTTTTACCCGAATCGACCCAAAGCCATATGGTGTTACGGAACGTACTAGCCCCATATAGGCACAGATGCCCGTGGTGAGTTCTGTGAATGGTCTACCCACTAATCAAACGACAAGTACCACAATTACATTAAATAATTAGCAACAAAAAAAAAGCAGGAAATACTACTATAGATATAAAAAATATTAACAAAGTATCGAAAATAGAACCAAAGGTAACTAATAAATCTGTATAGAATGAGTGTCTATAAATGTATAAGAGAAACCAATGTATATATTTCTACTAAAATGTTGACACATATACTAAATTTTTAACAAATTAAGTCAAATATTTGCGAAATAGAGAAAATAATACATACTTTTTAAAATTGTATCAAATAGTCTATGAATGGATAAAAAAAAATATCATGACATATATTAAAAAAAAAATTAAAATAATGGACTTACGTGTAACACATTAAGTTAAGAAATTTATACTTATCTAAGAAAGTAACGTAAGTCATATAAAAAAAAAAACCTGTAGTTAAGTACAATTGTTAATTGAATATGCTACAAAATATTGTCAAATTACACCATTTTTAGTGATAGGACAAGCAAACTTGTTAAAATGTCATATAATTATCAAAAATATTATACAAAGTACGAATTTAAAAAAAAAAAGTAAATGCAAAAAGAAAAAAAAGTTTAAGTGTAAAATAAAATGTAAAAAAAAAAAAAATGTAAAAAATAAAAAAAAGTTTAATAAAAAAAAAGTTAAAAAATAATAAAAAAAAAATTTAAGTGTAAAATACAATTTAAAAAAAAAATGTAAAAAGAAAAAAGTTTAATAAAAATTACATGTAAAAAGAAAAAAGTAAAAAAAAAAAAAAAGAAAAGAAAAAAAGTTAAAAAAGAAAAAAAAAAGTTAAAAAAGAAATAAAAAGTTAAAAAAGAAAAAAAGTTAAAAAAGAAAAAAAAAAGTTTAAAAAGAAAAAAAAAAGTTTAAAAAGAAAAAAAAAGTTAAAAAAGAAATAAAAAATAAAAAAGAAAAAAAGTTAAAAAAGAAAAAAAAAAGTTAAAAAAGAAAAAAAAAAGTTTAAAAAGAAAAAAAAAAGTTTAAAAAGAAAAAAAAAGTTTAAAAAGAAAAAAAAATTAAAAAAGAAAAAAAAAATTAAAAAAAAAAAATTAAAAAAGAAAAAAAGTTTTTAAAAAAAAAAAGTTAAAAAAGAAAAAAAAAAGAAAAAAAAAGTTAAAAGGAAATAGTTAAAGTGTAAAATTAAAAAAGAAAAAAAAATTAAAAAAGAAAAAAAAATTTAAAAAAAAAAAAATTAAAAAAAAAAAGTTAAAAAAGAAAAAAAAAAGAAGAAAAAAAAGATTTAAAAAAATAGTTAAAGTGTAAAATACAATTTAAAAAAAAAAAAATTAAAAAAAAAAAAAATTAAAAAAAAAAATGTAAGTGTAAAATTACATTTTAAAAGAAAATGTGAAAATAGAAAAAAAAGTAAAAAGAAAATTGCTAAAAGTAAAAAAAAATAAAGGTGTAAAATGTTAAATAAAAAGACCTTAAGTGTAAAAAATAGAAGAAAAAAGTTTAAGTGTAAAATATTACTCATCATAAGCTTTTTACTCGTATCCACCCAAAGTTATATGGCGTTACGGAGCGTACTAGCCCCATATAGGCGCAGATTCCTTGGTGAGTTCTGTGAATGGTCTACCCACTAATCAAACGATAAGTACAATAATTATATTAAAATATTAGCAAAAAAAAAAGCAGAAAATACTAATATAGATATAAAAAATATTATCAAAGTATAGAAAATAGAACCAAGAATAACTAATAAATCTGTATACAATGGGTGTCTATAAATGTATAAGAGAAACCAATGTTTATATCTCTACTAAAATGTTGACACATATACTAAATGTTTAATAAATTAACTCATATATTTGCGAAATAGAAAAAATGGTACATACTTTTTAAAATTGTATCAAATAGTCTATGAATGGATAAAAAAAAAAATGTATATATAATTTTTAATTGTATCTATAAATGGATAAAAAAAAATCATGACATGTATTAAAATAATGGACTTACGCGTGACAGTTTAAGTTAAAAAATTTATATTTACCAAAGAAATTAACATAAGTTATTATAAAAAAAAAAACTGTAATTAAGTATAATTGTTAATTGAATATGCTACAAAATATTGCCAAGTTATTCCATGGTAGTGATTTAACAACCAAACACTTTGTCTTTAAAGATTACGATAACGCAGTTTTAGAAACTAACATAGGGGCAAATGTGTATAATTATCATAAAATACTTCACATTACTGTTAAAATGTCATATAATTATCAAATATATTATACAAAGTAAGAAAAATATTACTTAATATGTTAAAATATTACCAATAGTACATGCCCAACAGATCAAAATGACCTTCAGCACCCTACGACACATGAAAACTTACGGAGATTAACAGCAATCTTGCCTCAAAAAATAAAACCAATAGTGTGCTGCTAAGGATAAAATGTCAAGTACACACCCAGTGTAGGAGATGTATACAAATAATATTGTTGAATTATTAACAAAGTGATTTCATTAATACTAAAATAAGGTCTTTGTTACAATAATATATATATATATGGAAATTAAGTTCTTATTAGTGAAATTTATGTAATATTTTTAGACTGCTTTGTTCAATTTATAATATGTAGGTAGAATTTTTACATAAAAAAACCCCTTTGTGTTTATCAAAAATATTTCACAAATTAAGAAGAAGAATACCTAAGGAAGGTCTTTGCACATGATTATAGTACAAAACCATGTGGATTTACATCAATTTTACCAGGAACAAGGGGGTCAGTATACGGCTATGAGTCAAATAGTCAATTTTTCACCACATTCAGGCATTTGTGTTATTAATGCCTGAATGTGGTTTTAAAATTGACTATTTGACTCATAGCCGTATACTGACCCCCTTGTTCCTGGTAAAATTGATGTAAATCCACATGGTTTTGTACTATAATCATGTGCAAAGACCTTCCATAGGTATTCTTCTTCTTAATTTGTGAAATATTTTTGATAAACACAAAGGGGTTTTTTTATGTAAAAATTCTACCTACATATTATAAATTGAACAAAGCAGTCTAAAAATATTACATAAATTTCACTAATAAGAACTTAATTTCCATATATATATATATTATTGTAACAAAGACCTTATTTTAGTATTAATGAAATCACTTTGTTAATAATTCAACAATATTATTTGTATACATCTCCTACACTGGGTGTGTACTTGACATTTTATCCTTAGCAGCACACTATTGGTTTTATTTTTTGAGGCAAGATTGCTGTTAATCTCCGTAAGTTTTCATGTGTCGTAGGGTGCTGAAGGTCATTTTGATCTGTTGGGCATGTACTATTGGTAATATTTTAACATATTAAGTAATATTTTTCTTACTTTGTATAATATATTTGATAATTATATGACATTTTAACAGTAATGTGAAGTATTTTATGATAATTATACACATTTGCCCCTATGTTAGTTTCTAAAACTGCGTTATCGTAATCTTTAAAGACAAAGTGTTTGGTTGTTAAATCACTACCATGGAATAACTTGGCAATATTTTGTAGCATATTCAATTAACAATTATACTTAATTACAGTTTTTTTTTTTATAATAACTTATGTTAATTTCTTTGGTAAATATAAATTTTTTAACTTAAACTGTCACGCGTAAGTCCATTATTTTAATACATGTCATGATTTTTTTTTATCCATTTATAGATACAATTAAAAATTATATATACATTTTTTTTTTTATCCATTCATAGACTATTTGATACAATTTTAAAAAGTATGTACCATTTTTTCTATTTCGCAAATATATGAGTTAATTTATTAAACATTTAGTATATGTGTCAACATTTTAGTAGAGATATAAACATTGGTTTCTCTTATACATTTATAGACACCCATTGTATACAGATTTATTAGTTATTCTTGGTTCTATTTTCTATACTTTGATAATATTTTTTATATCTATATTAGTATTTTCTGCTTTTTTTTTTGCTAATATTTTAATATAATTATTGTACTTATCGTTTGATTAGTGGGTAGACCATTCACAGAACTCACCAAGGAATCTGCGCCTATATGGGGCTAGTACGCTCCGTAACGCCATATAACTTTGGGTGGATACGAGTAAAAAGCTTATGATGAGTAATATTTTACACTTAAACTTTTTTCTTCTATTTTTTACACTTAAGGTCTTTTTATTTAACATTTTACACCTTTATTTTTTTTTACTTTTAGCAATTTTCTTTTTACTTTTTTTTCTATTTTCACATTTTCTTTTAAAATGTAATTTTACACTTACATTTTTTTTTTTCATTTTTTTTTTTTTTCATTTTTTTTTTTTTAAATTGTATTTTACACTTTAACTATTTTTTTAAAACTTTTTTTTTTCTTTTTTTTTTCTTTTTTAACTTTTTTTTTTTAATTTTTTTTTTTTTTAAATTTTTTTTTCTTTTTAAATTTTTTTTTCTTTTTTAATTTTACACTTTAACTATTTCCTTTTAACTTTTTTTTTCTTTTTTTTTTCTTTTTTAACTTTTTTTTTTTAAAAACTTTTTTTCTTTTTTAATTTTTTTTTTTTAATTTTTTTTTCTTTTTTAATTTTTTTTTCTTTTTAAACTTTTTTTTTCTTTTTAAACTTTTTTTTTTCTTTTTAAACTTTTTTTTTTCTTTTTTAACTTTTTTTTTTCTTTTTTAACTTTTTTTCTTTTTTATTTCTTTTTTAACTTTTTTTTTCTTTTTAAACTTTTTTTTTTCTTTTTAAACTTTTTTTTTTCTTTTTTAACTTTTTTTCTTTTTTAACTTTTTATTTCTTTTTTAACTTTTTTTTTTCTTTTTTAACTTTTTTTTTTTTCTTTTTTTTTTTTTTTACTTTTTTCTTTTTACATGTAATTTTTATTAAACTTTTTTCTTTTTACATTTTTTTTTTAAATTGTATTTTACACTTAAATTTTTTTTTTATTATTTTTTAACTTTTTTTTTATTAAACTTTTTTTTATTTTTTACATTTTTTTTTTTTTTACATTTTATTTTACACTTAAACTTTTTTTTCTTTTTGCATTTACTTTTTTTTTTTAAATTCGTACTTTGTATAATATTTTTGATAATTATATGACATTTTAACAAGTTTGCTTGTCCTATCACTAAAAATGGTGTAATTTGACAATATTTTGTAGCATATTCAATTAACAATTGTACTTAACTACAGGTTTTTTTTTTTATATGACTTACGTTACTTTCTTAGATAAGTATAAATTTCTTAACTTAATGTGTTACACGTAAGTCCATTATTTTAATTTTTTTTTTAATATATGTCATGATATTTTTTTTTATCCATTCATAGACTATTTGATACAATTTTAAAAAGTATGTATTATTTTCTCTATTTCGCAAATATTTGACTTAATTTGTTAAAAATTTAGTATATGTGTCAACATTTTAGTAGAAATATATACATTGGTTTCTCTTATACATTTATAGACACTCATTCTATACAGATTTATTAGTTACCTTTGGTTCTATTTTCGATACTTTGTTAATATTTTTTATATCTATAGTAGTATTTCCTGCTTTTTTTTTGTTGCTAATTATTTAATGTAATTGTGGTACTTGTCGTTTGATTAGTGGGTAGACCATTCACAGAACTCACCACGGGCATCTGTGCCTATATGGGGCTAGTACGTTCCGTAACACCATATGGCTTTGGGTCGATTCGGGTAAAAAACTTATGATGGTTAATCTTTTACATTTAACACATTTCTTTTTTACATTTAGCAATTTTCTTTTAACGTTTCTTTTTTTTTTCATATTTTTCGTTTGTAAATTTTTTTTTTTAAATTTTAAATTTTTTTTTACGTTTTTCTTTTTTACATTTGTCTTTTTTTTTTTTTTTAATTTTTTTTTTTTTAATTTTATTTTTACACTTAAAACTTTTTTTATATATATTGTTTTTACTTTTTTTTTCATTTTTCTTTTAAAAGTTCATTTTATACAAACTTTTTTTTTTATTTTACAGTTACTGTTTTTAAACTTTTTTATCTTTACATTATATTTTTCACTTAAACTTTTTATTTATTTTTTTACATTTATACTTTTTATAATCTATTTCACACGTAAACTTTTTATTTTACATTTATTAGTTTTATAATTTATTTCACACTTAAACTTTTTTCAAATATTTTTTATATAAATATATATATATTTTTTTTCACTTTTAAAATTTTTTTTTCACTTTTAGTTATTTTTTTTTCTTACTTAACCTTTTAGTTTTTAATTCACACTTAAACTTTTTTTTATTTTTACATTTTTATTTTTAAATTTTTTTTTTTTTTACATTTTGCTTTTTAAATTGTATTTTAACTTATTTTTAACATTTATTCTTTTTATAATTTATTTCAAACTTAAACTTTTTCATTTATTCTTGTCTAATGTACAACTACAAACCCCGCTTTCACCCCAATTTTATGTATACGCCTACAAACGTCTCCCTATGGGTACTTTATGTCGCCAATTTTACGAATACACCTCTCAAATTGTCCCCTTGTGGATACTTGATGTCGCCAAATTCTACACATTCACCCTCAATTGTACTCATATGGGGACTTGTTGCCTCTTAGTCTTTGAAAATTTAATCAGCCAGCCATAATAATTCCCCTTGTATGGTGCTACTTCATTTCTACCATCCACCTATGCGTTTTGTTATAGTGTAATTTTATGACATAAGAAAAAATGTGTACTTGTACCAAGCGTATAAATAAACCCCTTTGTATAGCTGCACTGTATCGTTCAATCAAACAACCAATTATAAAACACCCCTAAAACAGCAACATCTAAGACAAATTCCCTTATTCAACACGTATTAGAACAAGTAATAGATCCATTATCTTACATACCAACCCCAAATCTGCTCTTATCAAGCCCAGCACAACAAACAGTGCGATAGAGTAACTTTTACATCATATTCCTAAACAGTAAGCAATTCTAATGCATCCAATTGTGATCAAGGTGAGATCCCTCCTTCTAGTCATAACGATATGATATTTTCCCTCTTAAAATAATAATTTTACGTATGATGTGAAAAACATTTAAAGAACACATTACTTTTATAAAAAGTTTAATTAACCGTAATACAAGGTTTTGGTTCCCAAGGTTCTTTTTCAAAGTATCAGCTTTCATATTAATTACTTTTTTTTCATCCACTGAGACTGATTTCCGTTATATAAATTGTAATTTAAACGTATATTGTTATAAACATTATTTTCATAGAACCCCAGACTGTCATTTTTTATACCCTTAGTACACATGTCAAAAGGTAAAAAAAGCTTTACTTATTAATCTGGTCTACCTTCCTTTACACGATGGTATGTTATTTACCCCCATAGGATGATTCCTCATAGAGTTATATTGCGAAATTATATGCTGGAGTTGGTCACATAAAATATATTTTTCTAAAACCATTCTTGCAAAATTCTTTTCTTTTGTACTAACCATAGTTAAAATATATATACACTACTGTCATTCCCTTTAACATAAGTTCATTGTGCAGCTCTAGTGGGACGTAATTGCTCTCACTGAGTTAATTTTTTTGGCACAGATGTATACGTAAATAAAATATATGTAAAATATAAATGAGTAATAAAATATAAATAAATATTAAAATATGTATGAAATATATGAATAATAAAATATATATAAATATTAAAATATATATAAAATATAAATGAATAATAAAATATAGAAGTTAAAATATAAATGAATAATAAAATATAGAAGTTAAAATATAATTAAATATTAAAAATAAATGTAAAAATATAAATAAATAATAAAAATATAACTAAATAATAAAAATATAAATAAATATTAAAAATATAAATAAATAATAAAAAGAATAAATGTAAAAAAAAAAAAAATTAAATACAAATAAATATCAAAATATAAAGAAATATCAAAAAATATAAATAAATATCAAAATATAAAGAAATATCAAAAAATATAAATAAATATTAAAATAAAATATTAAAAACTAATATTAGTCTAATTCTGTCATATTTTATTTACTTTCGCCAAATTGAAGTTGTATATACAGCTAATATTATTTTCAAAAACCAACTATTCCTAACATATGTCACAACCCACAGCTTATAATTAAAAATGCGTAGATGCAGTGCGTCGCAAATTTCCACCAATACCCAAATAAAAACGCAAAATAACAAAAAAAAGCAACTTTCATGTTACATGACACTCCATAGACATCACTTACTGACACCTGATTGGTTGTTCATGAGGTCATCCTCACACAAGACTCTGATTGGTCCATTCCTGTACAAAACACGTTGAGACACGGTGTGACATGCCCATCGGCGATATGCCCATGGGCAGCGATGAGTCATCGACACCTGTTCCCATGTCCCCTGCGTGTGACGTCACTTACTGACACCTGATTGGTTGAGGTCATCTCCATTAGGCCACGCCCCCTCGGCTTGACAGACGAGATCCGCCCTGATCCACGGCTTGATACCAAAATCCACCAAAAATCCACAGCAGCACCACTCAGATCCTCACAAATCCTCGTATTCCTCATTATTCCGCCGTACTCCGCGGCTCCATACCCGTCAAATTACACTACTCCCCCCCCCCCTTCCCCCATACGAAGATCAAAGCCCCAGCCGACAACGTTATTGACATTCGTCTGAGGCCTCCTCACCATGGCCGGCTCGCTCAAACAATGGTGGAAAATGAGACTCGTACAAAGTGGGAGCACTCAAGATGTTGACACAAAATGGCGGATTAAATCTGCGGTCGAAGGGGCCGTAAATCCTGCCCTCGGTGCTTGTAGTGTCGTCACTTGGCTTGTTCGCTGAATGGAAATGAAAGCCAAGATGCGATAAGTATGTGGAAGCCCCACAGGTGAACAAAGGACGTCGGTGCCGAGGTCTGGGAGGAATGGGAATTTGTGGTCTTGGTGGGTGGTATTCTCGATGGACGATGATTTGAGGAGAGGGTTTAGTTGGATTTTAATGGGTATCGGGGTTGTAAAAGTCTGATTGACGATTGTATTTAAATCAGCCGTTTGAGAAACCCGACTTTGATTTCCATCGGACATGTGGGGTTATTCGTTATCTGCAACGGCTAATTAATGTGTCGGTGCCAGTACTAACATAAATCCAAAGCTGCCGGAACTTATTTTTAAGGGTTATGTCATCAAAACTGGTATTCTTACGATTCATTCTTCATGCTCATGCTTGAAACTCATACATACTAAAACATATGCATAATTGAAGAGTACGCTGTTAAAAATAGGTACTTAAAAATAAGTAAAATGTACTCATTTTTGATTAAATTCGATGCTTATTATAACTCCGAGTACATAAGTTTAATTTTTGAAAAAGAAATGTACTCAGAAATGAATAAAAAGAGCAGTTGCTTGCTTACATAGGCTGCTTCATAAATCACTTTCAATAATTAAAACCAGGACTTACCAGAAATCAAACCAAATCCGTCTACATGATGTCGTCCGCACTGAAGTCCAGGACCTTACTACCAGAGCGACGTGAAGAAGTTATAAACTGAAGTAATGTTAAAAAGGCGTGGCATAAGAATGAGAAGTAAGATAACAAGTACTCATTTTTAATTGCAGTCCCAGAATTTGCCTTGACTACGTCATTTGTTTTTTAACCATTTGTCCTTTCAATATTTTGCATAAAAACAACTCGGAGCCGGTACATTTGGCGGAATCGTGTGAGGGGTCAGCCAAACATTGCATAACGCACATGTAGGGGGAAGAGATTTTCTGACCTGCATGGAATTATGTTGCTTTCTTTACTACACATATAATTTAAGCTACAACTCAACTACAAAAAGAAAAAATAACTAATTACTCTTTCATGAGTGAACACAGATGTTCGACACACATTGCACTTTACAAGGCAATGTATTTGAGTGCGAGGTGGCATAATCGACTGCTCGAAGGTTTGTCTGTAAGCACCAAAATCGACTGCTCGAAGAGGGTACCAGCTGTTATCCTGAGTTGTCGGAGGCCGAAGGTTGGATACCACAATTGCCCGGAGCCTTAAATCGACATTAGGAGTCTGTGACGTTAGCGCACGGTACGTGCGTGCGTATAAAACTGTTGGCGAGGTGCAGTTTATGACACAATTCAAAGAAAGAGAAAATCATGGCCTTGGTGCCAATATTCAAAATCGCGATAAAAAATAGAAGAATCACGATATAAAATAATGGTGTCAAGGAGTATCGTAAGTTAGAAATTGAATATAAATCCATGCAAGACAGAAAATATCTTCTATATTATACAATATATATGGGCGACCACTCTCAAGATTCTGCCAAATTTACCTACATTCAAGACAACTGTACTCCTTTTTTTCAAACCTATTATACTCTTTTGGAGAGGACAACACCTGAACTGTCCCCGACGCAATCGCAATAGCCATCCAGACATTGGATCCCAATTAGGTTTAATGTGCACCATTCTCGTATACACGTCTGAATATATTATTGAATAACTTAGAAGACTTTTTGTATATTAGTAGCGAATCCGGCAACCCTCCGATCACAAGATCACTACATTTTTACTTCCCCCCCCCCCCCCCCCAAGTCCACTTTCGCAATACCCTGTCTGCTGTAACCGAACGCGGATCTACTGGGCAATCGTGGCCCATATTTTTGTTTAGAAAAAACTGAAATATTGTGTTAGCTATTTTTTGTGTTTTGCTGCAAATATTTTAGTCGTTATTCACCCTAGATACAAAAACTTCCAGCGAAATTTTCCTCGAAACCACCCTTTCTTGAGTTCGCCCTTCCTATCTGCAGCAAAAATTTCCAATTACATTCCTCATTGTATTAAGATATAATAACTGACACCTTTCAAAAACACAAAAACCTATATTTTTTAATTAAAAAACAAGACTCCCATGTACATCGGAACACTAACTGAAGCGTCCCCAATCAATGACCACTCAGGGTCGACCTGAATCGACCCTAATTTTCACGGGGGCCCCTCGGTGAGTGTGAAATGTTTCTGTCGGCGACATAAGTGGTCCCTTTGATGGGAACCGCCCCATTGTGCCCCTGTCAGCATAGAGACGTCACTCAGACTGGGGCCCCTCTCCCCCCCCCCCCCTCCGTGGCGTAAAGAGGGGCCCCCCCCAAGCAGGCCTGCTTAATGGGGGTTGCGGGTTTTCATCTTTGCCGACGCCGACATTTGTTTTCGACCGCAAGACAAATCGAATTTGGTTTTTTTTTTATGACGGGGGGTTGAAGGGTTTTTTCTACAACCCCTTTTGTCTGAGTGGGTATGCTGTATTCGGGTGTGCAGCGCCCGTTTTGGTTACGAATTGTATGGGAAAATAAAATTTTCAGTATTGTACAGTACTTGTATAATTATTATTAAACAGTATTTGTACTGTTAAAAAAAATGCAGACTCACTTGTGAAGAAAGTTTCGTCGTTTTTGACGAAACAGACGTCTGCTAAATACTACCTTCTGATGAAATATTTCGTTAAACGTAAAAAGTTCATTTTGTAGTTTTTTTTACGAAATTTATTTCGCGAAAAGTGGGGACGATTTCAAATAAATTTCAAAGGCTCGACTTGAACCTCGGATATTTAGGTTCGAAGTGAGGCGGGCTCTTGACCGAGCCAGAAAAGCTCTTTTGAATTGTGGTAATATTCACGTAAAAATCAAAAATAATAAAATGTTTCATGAATTTGACCTCCGACAAAGAATCGGAGTAAATTAATCATTCTACTAAAAAAGCTATTATTTGAGAATCACGCAGTCTGTTTGACATCCTAGTTTTTTGTTGTTGATTTTTAATTATTGTGACTTTTTTTTACTGAAAACAACAGGTTTTTTAAATAAATACTTCTATTCTGAATTTTTCAACATTATACCTTTAAAAAATGCAGGTTTTCCGCAGATTTAAAAATGTCTTTGCATAAATCTTAAAAACCTTTTATGTTCTTATATATAAAAAAAACGCATTATCACAAATTTTTTAAATTTTCAGGTGCGATTATATAATATATTAAGTTTGAAACTAAAATAATATGAAATGGAAAACTTATCATCATTAGCAAAATGCTAAAAGATTCTAGAATATAAGAAAATTGTAATAGTAGTTTCGCCTTTATTCGAATAGCAATAATTTTTATTAACTTTGAATTCCAAAATGAATTTCATTTAAGGAATTGGACGTATATGATAAAAAAAATTGAAATTATTTTTAAGATCGTAATGCAGCAAAGCACATATTTCCGAAAGTTAAAAAAAAAAAAAAATTCTAAATAGTAGCAAAACAAATTTTTTAGCGCACGTAATCAGAGCATTGTAATAAAATGCAAATTCCAAAGTAATTCCTAATCCAATAATTCCATATAAAATGTAATTAATTGGTTAGTTTTATAAATTATTCATCACTAACTATTTTGACTGAATATTATATTGACATCAGTATTACGCAAGCGCATCAAGTTTCAACTTTAATCAAAATAAAAAATTTAATTGGGTTTAAAGTTGAATCTCAAAATTAGATATAACACTAACAAATTGAGTTACCTGAAAACTGTGTTATACATTTAATAAAGAAAATCTATTTTTGTAAATAACAGATTCTCCAGGAGTTTATACTAATAAAAAATTAGTTATTTTCAACGTCAAGCATAGTCAAGGACCGACTGGAATACTAAGGGGCCCAAGGCAAAAAAAAAAAAAAAAAAAACGTTTGAGGTCCCCTCTGCGTACCTTAAAATAAAACTGCTAAATCTATGTATAAGCACATAATGTAAAATAATATGACCAATCAGCTTTAATGCAAGTGTAAATACCACAAAAAACTAATACATTTAAAATTATTAAAATAAATAAATTATGGCTGCTAGTATTGGAAATGTAAAATTATATAACTTTAAAATTAGATTATCAATAAAGGAGAAGATGGGAAAATATTTAACAAAATGTAATTTTCCTTCAAATGACAGAATAGATCAGAAGTACACAAAATACATCGAAGAAGTTTAACAATTAAAAACAAAGATAATTTAAATTATAATCAAACATACGGAAAATATCTTTTACTTTTACTTACACTTAAAGTTTATTATACGTTTCAAGTTTCAATTTTCATTGATTTTTTTTTTTTGACGAGACGACATGCATTATGAACGCTTAGGAAACGTAAAATTGACTTGTTTAAATAAAATAGTAGAAGTTTTGAAGAAAAAAACCCTATTTATTTTTTAAAAACATCATTAGTTAGTACATTTATTTTTTTAACTTTTTCATAAAATTTTAAAGTTTTATAAACATTTTTGAGGGCCCCCTTAAATAGAGGCCCTGGGAAAGTGCTCCAAATGCCCTGCCGTAAATCAGTTCCTAATAGTTTTCGCTGCTTCTAATTTTAATATATTTCAGTTTTATCAACGAAAGGAAAAATCGTTAGACGAAAGTTTCGGAGCTAAAAAAAAATCGCCAAGCCACGAAGAGAGTCGCGTGCAACCCTGCACAGTGAGGGGCCCATATCTCAAAGCTCGAAGGGGTGTACTTAGGGGCGGGCACACTTGTCCCGGACTTATTAGTTGTTGTCTATGAGGCGCCGTGCTGGCCTGCCACTCAGACTTCTGCCCAAATTACATCCTCAACACAGACAGAGCAAACTATCACTTGCGGACACACTGACAGAAGGTGAGGGTGGGACCGTGCAAAAATTGCACAGGTGAACGCGGCTTGTTCGCCCCTTTTCAATATGTCATACTAATATTAGAAAAACAAAAAAATGGTATTGCATTGTTGGTATTGCATTGCAATTGCCTTTATTTAAATGATAAAAAGTACAACGTCCTCCAGAAGGACGCAGTGTACTTCCAGTAGAACAATCGTATAGAGGTTTTTCGGATGTAGGTAAATTTGGCAACGGCAAATTTGGCGGAATCGTGAGAGGGGTCGTCCATATATTGCATAACTTTCGTTATGCAATATATGGACATTGCATTATTATATGGAAGATATTTTCTGTCCTGCATGGATTTATAACCAGTTCCTAACTTACGATACTCTTATTACGTTACGATACGATTATTTCATGTTGCGATTTTTTTTTTTTTTGCAGCGATTCTGAAAATTGGCGCCAAAGCCATGCTTTTCTCTTTGTTTAAATTGTGTGATACACGGCATCTAGCCAACAGTTTTAAGCGCAGAGCTTCCAAAACAGAATTAAAAAAAAATAGTTTGTCGATCTCCAACATTCAATAAACATTTACTTATAGTTAAAGATTGTTTTTTTTTAGTTGTCATCCAAATCGCACAACGAGGAATCGTGGCCCACCCTGTTAGAAACCGGAACTGTCATTAACCACTGAGGGTGGTCTTGAAGGGAATGGGAGGTGACAAGCCGCAAGGAAATATCTCCTCGTGACTGCAGACAAGGGAACAAAAGATAGAATAGTTTGTGGTTTTGCTTGTTGTCTGGTCCAGTGGCTACTGTTCAGGCAAATAGAATATGTCCTTGGGGGGAATGGAGGGAGCGAGTGACCAAGATCAGACAGGACCTGAAGATCAGAGGTGTTGCCAGACCACCTGTGGTACGTGTACAACTGGGGTAAGTGCCGGACCGTATAGGGGTACACGAAATTAGTATTAGCAATGGCGGAAAACACTTAAAATAAAAAGGAAATGAATGTAATAAGTAAAATATAAAAAAAAGCTTATCAATTTGAGTCGTTTGATTAAATTGCTAGCTAACCTAACATTTTTGGTTGTCAAACTTCTAAGATTACTGCCTAACAAAAACAATTTTTTTTTTGCTCAGAGTTATAGGCGAGAAGATCTTTGAAAGAAAGGGATAACCATTAATGAAAATATTTATTAAGGGTCATGTGCCTTAGACGCTGCGTGGCCCAATGTGTACATATAAGCGGGAATCCCTTTAATCATCCACACAGACTTATGAATTAGTTTAAATGAAATTTATGAACAATATAAAACATAAGAAAAATTTTTAGATTTTTAAAAATCCAATGGGTATTTTTTTTTATCTATCATCTTCAAATATAATTGGGAGCCCCAGTTGCTCAGTGTTTAAAGGCGTTCAGCTACTAATTAGAGGATTGGTGGTTCGAATCCGTTTGATGGACTTGACAAAGAAAAGTAAAAAAGTAGTGACCTTGCGATCGGAGGGTTACCAGCTTCGCTACAAAAATACTAGAAAGTCGTCCAGAACATCCAACAAATTATACATACAAGTCCGTATACTTCGTATACGGACTTCGTATACGGGACTGGTGCACGATACATCTGATCGGGGTCCAATGTCCTGACGCCTATTGAGGTTGCGTCGGGTGAAAGCTCAGGTGTTGTCCTCGTCATCTGACCATGGTACAAAAATACGAGGCATCGTTCCCGGGTCTTTCCTTCGAGATAGGCCCCGAACCGTCACCAATAGCCCACTGTGTAGCTCTAGTGCGACGTTATTTAAACAAACCAAACCAACCAAATATAATTGGCAATCAACTACAAACGCTTCGTGTGACTCCATTTCATTTGTATATACTATTTATAAAATTACATCGTTACATATCGGCATTATATTGTTAAAAATTTAAAATAAGACTCGTTCCATACAGAGGTGTTCCCGGGCACACACGAAGGCATATTCCATGTCTCAAAGGGGGTGGGAGGGAATGTTCTGGTAAAGGGAACACCTGGAACCCACCCTCTAATGGAGTATGACACGCATCAAATCAAGGGGAACAATCGCCCCCTTCGCTCTTTGTGTGGCCTCAACCCCTTGACGAATCTGACAGGGGTTGCTCACTGCCTGGTGAGAAAGTGAAAGCAGACTTCTCCAGTCTAAAGACAGCATGGACAACCTTGTTTGTTCATTAGGCCTGCGGGAAGGGATGGTGCGAGATTGATGTGGCTTTTCGGCATCCATGTAAAATCTGTGTTGGTTTTGTAAGTAGGTCGTGGGAATTGGCTTATCTTTTTGGCGTTGAGCATTGGTTTTCAGTTTGCTTGTTTAGCCAAACAGAAACACAGGTTCATGTGGGAAACGATCCTCTCGGAAAGGGCTTAGTGGTGACTTGAAAGATGGCAGTGAAGAGGACAAAGTGCCGACTTGGTGTTATCAGTGGTTTTGAGTTGTTTCACGAAAGGATCGCTGTTGATGGAATAGTCAATCGTTCTAACGAAACAGGTGGTTTCTTGATAAATGTTAATACTTATTCTGCGAGGACTTATTGGAAATGCAAAACAAACTGGAGAAGGATGGATAGGTACTGAATGTAGATTGGTAAGATATTTTTTTTTTCATTTAATTCAAAGCATTAATCAGTGTAATAATACATTTGGGATACAATAAATAAGCGCCCTTTTGGCTTGAGGGAGCAGAAAATTTTAACTGGCTGTAATTTTGATGAAGAATTTGACCTAGACTGCACTCTTAAAAGTATGTACTTAAAAATAAGTAAAATGCACTAATTTTTTAGTATATTCGATGCTTATCATAGCTCCGAATACAAAGTTTCAATTTTGAAAAAGACATGTACGTAAAAATAAGTACAAAGAGTCAAAATGAATAAAAAGACAGATACTAAACTACGTAGGTTGCTTTCATAAATCACTTTCAATAAATATTGACAATTACAACTAAGACTTACCGGGAATTGAACTAAGATCCTCAGGGATCGCAGCCCATGTACTGTCAGGGCGACGTGAAGAAGTTATAAACTGAAGACATGTTAAAAAGGTGTGCCAAAAGAATGGAAAGTAAAATAATCGAGTCGTAATAACTCAGTTCCCATTTACGCAATCGACATCCAATAACGTAGAAAACCATCTTCTGAACACCTATTTTAAGTTTGTCAGGTCGCTTTGTTAAGATGGCTTGAACAGAAACTGAGAAGCTAGCAATATTAAATCACACTGCTCATTTTGAGAAAGTTTGGTTACTTCAATTTGAGTACGTCATTGCTCATTTACGATGCAATTGTACTCAAAGAAAAATAAGTAGGTTTAAGTACTCATATTTAAGGAAAAAAAATTACAGTATGTTCTGATTCCACCCTGAGCTGTCGCGGGGACCTTTAGTATATCCAATTTTCGAAATGCACCCCCCCCCCCAATTTATATATATATAAAACTTTTTATAGTTGACGTCAATTTTATGGTGGTGTAATGGAATAAACAGTGAATTTTTTTTAAAAGCTTAAGTCTATGGGAAAAAGTTCCGAAGCACAAAGCATTAGTAAACTGTAAACATGTACGTTCTAGATCAATGGTTCTCAACCTATGGGTGGCCGCGGACCACCAAATTAAATGTTAGACAAAAAGTGGACCACCACTTTCTACAAGTATTAAATAAAATTCCCGCGTCAAATATTGTTTTGGCAATAAATACAATTCAGGTATTAAATATGATATTCTTGGGAAAACGATACAATATATCCGCAAAATAAGTCTTTTTCAACAAAATATAAATGTTTCTTTATCAATATTAATACAAGCATGCATATGGAAGATGAATACTGATTGGTTTTTAACGTATATAGTTGTGTTCCATTTAAACAAGTAAATGTTGATTCCCTATTTAGATTATTTTGTAGAAAAAAAATACACATTAAAAATGCAGTTTAAATAAAAAAGGCTTTACGGACCACTTCAACTTTCTCACGGGCCACGGAATGAGAACCACTGTGCTAGATATATACGTAAATACTAATTTTAAAAAATATATATATAATGGAATGTTAAAAAAAAATAAGAATTTAGTTTCCTCTAAAACACATTTATCGGTTTTTTTTAAACTATCCATGGGGCTCCTCCAAATATCTGGGCCTTGTGCGATGACCCCGCCGCACACCCCTAAGAACGGCCCTGGATAGTACATTTCTCAAACAAAATTCGGCCAAAAAGATATTGCGGATAAATTAGTATGACATTTCTGCTATGTATACTTAGAGTTTGGCAAATAATTGAAATAAAATAATTTATTAAAATTTGTGTTTAGTATTTATTCAAAAGAATTTTGACAGGTTCTTTAAGCAGTACAGATCATTAAACCTACACATTCAACTTTTTGCTGAATTCATTTGCAGGATATATTAAGTGTGGGTAAAAGTGTTATTCTTTTTCAACTTGCAGAAGTAAAAAATCTTTATTTAATAAATCAGGGATATAATTTCGAATCATACCGTTATTTGGATTAAAAATAGCATATTATATTTTTAAAAAATCATATAAATACAACAATAGTAAACAAAAGATGTGTAATTTTATAATTATAGAAATAACAGAAAATTTACTTATTAAAACAAATTGAATGCCAAATGTTTTTTAATGACGCTAATTGTTGCCGCTACAATTATTTCTGATATTTCATTCGATAATTTTATTAGTACAGACACATCTACATGTAATGAATATGAATACTATCTGCTTCTAATGTCACACATACATATATATATATATATATATATATATATATATATATATATATATATATATATATATATATATGTATATATATATATATATATATATATATATATATATATATATATATATATATATATATATATATATATATATATATATATAGTATATATATATGTATATATATACAGTGGCGGCGATTGGGTACTGAAAGTAGGGGGGCAAGATAAAGGGGAAACAAGAAGTCCCCCAGATGGGAAGGGGGGGGGGGGGGAGGTGGACTAAAAAAAATTTGCTATTTTTTTGCTATAAAAAAGCTATGGTATTGCACACTTGTATGTAGTCACTATTTTGTGTTATTTGAAGTATACCAACTTAAAATACACAGTAAAAAAACTTAATAACATAAATTTAAGAAAAGAAGTTTTCATACCATAAAGCTGATTTGAGACAAGTTAAAAGCTTTATTTTTTCGTTATTCTGACTTAAAAATGCAAAACAAAGCACGATAACTTTCAGAAATACTATATAAAAGGGCCACAAAAACTTAAGTCCAATCTTCAAGAGTATAAAAAGTATGAACTGTTCAAAACACCTTTATATCACTTGGCTATTTTAGCTATAGTCGAAGACAATTTAACTAGACCCTTAAGCGAAGGCTACGATGTGTAAAAAGACTGAGCTATAGCCCTGATTGAATAAAAAAAATCAACGGCTGATTTAAAAACAAATAAATATCTATTGGAGTAGTCATAAGTCATATACAATTTGCTCTGTAGACTCCAAAATGACAGTACAAACGAGAGTCATAAGTCATATTCGGCGCCGTTTCGCCTTTTTTCCCTACTGCTTATATGTAAAAATGAGAAAACTTGGGAATGAGTCATTCTGCTAGATTCTGGGTATTTTGTAGATTTAATACGTAGTTACAATAAACTATTTTCTTGATGTTTTCGAAATCAAAGCATTGAGAATTAAAAAAAAAGCTATTAAATCTTTCTGCCATCATCTTTGAGAACATTCGCTGATAAGTAAAGTAAACAATTATACTTTTGTGGATTGTGTTTTAAAAATGTTAAAATCGGAGATTTTCTGACTATAATAAACTATTTCATAACCAAACTATTTAATAAGTAATCATAAGTAAAATTATTATAAACTATTTCTTTCAGAAAAACTATAGAAATTACATGGTTGGTTAAAAAAGTTAATCGCCTTTATTAGACTTTGCAAATGTATGTTTTGTTTTGATTTAATTTAACAATTACTGTTACTTTAGAAACAAAATTTATTAAAATATACTACTTGATTTAATATTCGAGCTCGCAATTTTGCGCTCTTTAAAGCGCCAAGTTCCTTACTGGGAGGTTGCAAGAACGTTCTCCCATCGTTCAAACGTTTGACGTTTGGAGGCGACTAGTGCACATTAAATCTGTCAATAAGAGGGTTTTGATCCTCCTGAAACCTCCCCCACCCTTATTTACGTTCCTATGGTAGTGTGAGGAAGTTGGGGTTCAAAAATTTTCCTTTGTTAGGCAATGCAGTAAAACAATTGACTTTTAATTTAGTTTTAAAAAGTCCAATATATAAAAAAGTTGCGGGGGCAACATCCGAAAAAAGTGCGGGGGCAACCGCCCCCCCTTGCCCCCCCGAATCGCCGCCACTGTATATATAGTATATATATATGTATATATATATATATGTATATATGTATATATATATATATATACATATATATTATAGCTGTATTTATGAGTACTACATTGCAGACCACCCACCATACCTCAGACCAGAAGATTTCCAGGAACTCAACCCACTCCAAACACACACGAGTCAAGCGAAATTGAAGGTTCAAAATCCCTCACTGCTGAAACCTGTAGTCAAAATGAGTCACAGCAAAGAAAATATGACATACATAATTACACAATTTCTTCTGGACACACAAGTAAAGCAGCAAATCTGTCACTCGAATGTTTGCAAGAAACTCTCACGCTCGACATTGTGAATGGCTCCCAAAGGCGATTGTCCGTCAAGATTTATTTCCCACGACAAAAGACCCCACACAATTGTTTGTCAATTTCACGCATCTTTACAGAAACATGGGCACTGGGCAGGTCCTGAGGCAGATGTGCGCTTGCAGACCAGCGGTGAATGGGGCTCGGTTGCTCATTTATCAACTTTGGACAAATTGGCGGACCTCCTAGACACTGGACAGGTGTGGGGAATGTAAATCAGGACGATAGATTGACAACTGAAAGCTCGCTGTTTTTCCTTTGCAGTGGTCATCTTTGGGACAGGCATATGATTCGAATGTGAATGGTAGTTTTTTTTTTTTTTTATAAAATAGATATTGATTGTATTTTTGTACAATAGAAATATCACGCTTATTTTGTTTATAGAGCACTGTTTAGAGTGTCTTAAAAAAAAAAGTAAAATTTACTCATTTTTAAGTACTTTGGTGTTTATCATGGCTCCAAATGCATAAAATTTTAATTTTGAAAAATACATCTACTTATAAATGAGTATAATGAGTAAAAAAAAAGCAAATGCTAGCCTTCATGAATCGCTATCAATGTACAGTTCAAAATAGGTATTCAAAAATAAGTATAACGGGTAAAAATAAATAAAAAGAGCCGATGTTAGCCTACATAGGCTGCCTTCCAAAATTACTTTAAATAAATATCGACAATTACGACCAAGACTTACCGGGAATTGACCCACATCTGCAGGCAACTCTGGACGAAGCCTTATCCGTTAAGCGACAAGGGCTACTTGAAGAAATTATAAACAGAAGAAATGTTAAAAATGTTTTCCAAAAGAGTGGGATGTAAGATAATTCATTTGTAATAAATTTCCATTTAAGCAATCGATTTCAAATAATGTGGAAAACTCTCTTCTGAACACCTATTTTAAGTTCGTCAGGTCGCTTTGTTAAGATGGCTTGAACTGAAGCTAAGATTAGCAATATTAAATCCCACTGCTCATTTTTGAGTAAGTACGGTTACTTAAATTTGAGTAAGTCATCGCCCATTACGGTGCAATTGTACTCAAAGAAAAACGAGTAAGTTCAGGTACTCATTTTTAAGTACCTTTTTTTACAGTACATTGCAGTAGGACCTTTTTTCTACAATGAAGCTGAGGAATATTACGATTGACTTGTCATTGGAAAAGATAAAGAAGGTTGCCGAGGTCCATTGTGTCTGGATCTATACCAATTAAAATTTAATACATATCAATGAAATTTAAACACGCGACCTTGTTTTTAAAGATTATGTAATTAATATATAAATACTAAATTTGCTACAGTAATACGGTAAGTAAATCTTCCACAAAATGACCGCTGAAAAGGTAAAGATATTCGTGCTTGTTCGATGAACGCCGCACTAGAGCTGCACTTGTGAGCTATTGTTGTTACTTAATTTCTACTCGGAAATTAAGTTTTGAAAATTCATATATATTAGAACAACAAAAATAAGTTTCTACGCTAATATGGGAAATAAAATTCTTAATTTAATAACCTTATTTATGTAAACTCTTTTATGAAATTACGGAACGGAAGTAAAATGGGTAGAAATGGTATAATATTAGAAATACATTAAAATACCGAAAAAAAAAAATCGCTCAAAAGGCTTAAATACAAGAAAGTTTCGAGAATAAGTTAATGAATAGGTCCATAGATGGCAGCACAATACTTAATTTGGGAAAATTTGGTATTTTGAAGTATTTCGAAATTATAACAAAACGTGTTTAAAAGAAGTTTACTAAATAAAACATTAGAAACTAAAATTATAAAATACTATTATAATATTTAAAAATATTAAATTATAAAATAATGTAAGAAACATAAAAAAATCTCTTTTTCCGAAAACGCAATCCTACGAAGGAATTTTTAAAATGTACAAATCTATATAATTTATAAAAACCCTTTTAAAATATTATAAAAAAATTTTAATATATAATGAGACCGTGCAATGAATTTTATATATTTATAAACTAATTGTTTCCATTAAAAAAAACCATACAAAGTTAAATACAACGTATTATGCCGTTTGAGGAAAATGTTATGAAGATAGAACAACTGAGAAAATTTATATATTTTCCCTAGGGCAGGGAACATTTCTTGCACTCATAGCGTCACATTTTATATTTTTTTAGCCAAAGATGATATTTAAAAAGAGTGTTTTGTACATTTACTCTTGAAAATAATATACATTAGTTTCAGAATTATTTTAATGTTATATTCGATTACTTATTTTCAGTTTTTGCTCTATCTTTATAAAAAAAAAAATCAGAATATTTTCTTTCTACGAATTTTGCGATAATTTGTGAGAAATAAAGGTTAAGCGTATATGACGGAATGTAAACATTTGAGACACAATGGTATTTTGATTATTAATCAGACCTCATTCCCAAACTTTCCAAAACTATGCTGCCTTTTTTTTCATGATCAGAAAAAAATATTTAATATGAGAAACAATGAATAATAATTGTTTTAAGATTAGAAATTTTTTCGTTGTTGTTTACATTTATTTCAAAGAAAATAATTTTTAATTCAAATTCTTATTCCAACTTGCGCAAAAAATAATAAATAGAAAAAAAATGTCCGTTTCACGTCACTCCGTCCCGTTTAATCACGCTGCTTCATTGGACGATCTCAATTTGCGACTCTCCCCGGCACCGCCCTTGACAGCGAGAGCTGACATAAATCAAACGTGATTGGCAGCTTGTGACAGCCGCGTGATAGATGGCGATGTAAACCTTGACGGCTGGCGGCTTGCCAAGTCATTAGTCGACGCCCCTATTCCATTGGCCGCCCTTCAAATTAATGACCAACGCGTCACGACCCAATCGCCGACCCGGCAACGTTTACCGAAGCCCTCCCATTGGACGATTTGACAGAAGGCATACTCTATACTGCGAAGATTGCACCTCCAGTTCTATTCCCAGAAATGGGATGTTATCGCTTAGTTTGGCGTCACTATATTTTCAAAACAAATTTTAAGCTTTGCTTAGAAAAAATATTTCAGTAAAAAAACATTTAAGATTTTATAAAACCTTAAAAGAAGGGAATGGTTGTAATTTTTTAAGGCAGTACTAAAAGAACGATATTTTAATGTTTGTGGTTTTTATAAAAATTTCATCAACATTTATTAATTTAAAATCAGTATTTATTTATTGAAATTAACGCCGATTTATCTATTGTAATAATTAATAAAGAAATTGTTTTATATAAAAGACACATTTTGTCAAGTGGTTTTATAACCAATCTTTCATGAAGTTGAAAAATTGTGTATTAAAAATGATTAATCGCGTTTAAATATATTTTTTACTAATTTATTTTATGTGATTATTAAATAAAAAAACGATCAAAATACATTACATCAAAATAATTTATATATTTTGTACATTTTAAATTTTTGCCGAAGCATTCAACATTTAATATTTTACATTCCGTATTAAAATGCTTTGAACCAATCAATTACAAATATAAGGCCATATATATGAAAAAAAGTAAACTTTGTGCCCAAAATTAAAATATTACAAAAATAGTGCATAATATAACTTTATTTTTTTACTACAATATTAAAAACTACACCTCTTAAATTTTAACTAAATTCTAAACAACATACATTTAAAAGAAAAACTCAAAAAATAACTTCCATCTCAAATATTTTTATTCTAATAAGTAATTATTCTTCCTAAAAATGAATTACGAAATTGATACGTTCACAACACCCATCAACAAGCAACGTAAACAAAGCGAACGGCGTCTTTCCAGGCGTGAAAAGTTGATTTGGCGACTTCCAAACTCCTCAAAACAAAGCAACCCTAGAGCCAACATTCGCTCGCTACGGAAGAGCAGGCGGCAACTCTCGCTCACAGACTCCGGAGTTTTTGAATAGTTGAGTTGTGCGTTTCCCTTCTGCATTATGTTACGGAGCACTGGATATTTATCGGAGTGATTTTTTCCCACGTGATTTTGATTTACCAGCGGTTCCAAACCGAATTTTTGCGAATTCTGTCGGCCAGCAAAGCACGCTGGACAGTGCTTGGAGAACAATGTTGACATCCGCGAATCAGTACTTGAGGCCCGAGTATTTGTCGCCGCTGCCAACAACTGTAAGTTTGTTTTTTTAATGTTCGAACGGTTTGTCAGTTGGAAAATTAATAATTTAACGATTTTCTTTTTTGCTATGCCAGACGAATTTTTTTAAATGATTTAATTTCACAGATTTATTATTTTATTTATGGTTTTATATTATTACTAATCAATATTTTAGTTTATGAATTTTCCGTTGATATTTTACTTTAAAGGCATTTTATTTTTTCTAAATATTTGGTGGAGGAAGTCAAGTGATTATCACCGTTAAAATGGCTTTACAATCAAGTAGCCCAGATAAAAAGGTGTTTTCAACTATTTTGAGAAAGTAACTTATGGGGTACCTTTCTTGATGTTTGTAATAACTTTGCTATTGTAAAGTAAAAGTTAAAGCCTGTGTCATAAAAGGGCTTCCAAATATCATTTTTCCAATTTTTGGATATATCTCGTTTTGCACCTGAGCTACTCGATTGTATTTTGTCAATAGTTTAGTTATTCGTATTATAGACATAAAAACACAACCCAGCCTTTAACATGTGTTTTGAATGAAAAATAAATTTCCTCTCATAGATTATTATTATAGATTGCATTAAATAGGTAACCTTGCCAAATCTTTTATTTTCTAACTATTTACATAAAAAGGTAATTTTGTAAGCTTTTGATTCACATTTATTTACCAATAGTTCTTCCTGACAATACCATTATAACATATTTAGTGGTATATTTTATCTCATCATCGCATGCATTATATGGAATATAATATTGATATCAGTTCTGAGCGCATATTTATCCCGATTATTATATTACGATTTTAATCCTGTTTTATAGAGATAAATCGACAACTGACCGTTTATGTTTCTGAAATGTACAATTTAACAATAAACTAATTTATTTCGATTTCGGAAATATTCATCCAATACCATTGCAGTCATTTTGATTTGACATTTCATCAATGTATCCCAAGTCTAGATTTCTGAAAACTTAAGCGCAGTGTTGTTGAGAGTTTTGGCAAAATGGTGGGAAATTTCATCAAATTAATACTATAAAAAAAACTTAAAAATGAGTACATGAACCAACACTTTTTTTAGTACAATTGCATCATAAATGAGTGATGATGTACTCAAATTTAAGTAATCGTACTTTCGCAAAAATAAGCAGTGTGATTTAATATTGCTAATCTCAGCTTCTGTTCAAGCCATCTTAAGAAAGCGACTGGACAAACTAAAATATTTGTTAAGTAGATGGTTTTCAACATTATTTGATGTCGATTGCTTAAATGGAAACTGAGTTATTACAACTCAGTTACCTTACTTTCCATTCTTTTGGCATACCTTTTTAATATTACATATATTTATAACTTCTTCACGTCACCCTGGTAGCTTAACGGATAAGACTCTGGACACCGGTGCCTGCAGATCTGGGTTCGATTCCCGGTAAGTCTTGGTTATAATTGTCGATATTTATTGAAAGTGACTTATGAAAACAGCCTATGTAGGTTAGCATCTGCTCTTTATATTCATTTTTACGCATTGTACTCATTTTTAAGTACATGTCACTTTCAAAATTCAAACTTATGTATTCGGAGCCATGATAAGCATCGAATGTATTCAAAAATGAGTAAATTTTACCAATTTTTGAATACCTATTTTTAATAGTGTAAGTGCAAATACACATAGGAATAAATCTGTACTTTTTCACAACGAGTTTGAACAATAATCATATTTGAGCAACACCGGTTCGATGGTTTATTTGTCCTTTTATTCAATCATTACCTTACATGGTAAGTGTATTTTTAAATTACACGTCTTGTATTAAAACTGCATTGTCGAATTACACGCCACTGGTACTCCTGTTTCAAAAATCTAATGTATGATAAATATCCTTAAGTAGAACTGAGAGCTATAATATAATGAAAAACACAGTTCTATTACATGACATATTTTACCCAAGTTTAGAACGTAACTGTCGATAAATTATCCTTAGGTATATTTAACATTAATTAACGCAGATCTATTACATTACTCTTGTTTTTGTCACATAATGGAGCAGTTAGTACAAAATGAATGATTTTTTAAGTCACGCTTTAATAGTATTTTATTACACCCCCTTATAAATACACCACTGCATTGAACAACACACAGGCCACAGATCACCCACCATCTCCTGTCTGAACGCATCAATCCGACTGAATGCAAAGTAAACCGCATCGGCTCACCTCACGATGGCCCGTGTGAAGTCTGCCTTTAGAATTCAGTTGCGTCTAACATCCTACGTTATTTCAGCAGCCACGTCTAACACACACATTAGAATTCCTCGTGTTAGGTTACTATTTGTGACCATTGCTTCTTATCAAAAGAGTTTCTACTATTGGTGTTTTGATTATTTTTTAAAATACAATTTTACAAAATTCAACTGTCAGCTTGCGGAGAAATCGGTAATAAGGTACTTGAACGACATCCATCTCATATGACATGCCTTGCGAAGATATCAGTTGCATTCATTTTATTATTTAAAATGAATTAATTAGGTATTTTTAATGGGGAGGGGGGGGGGGGGGAGCATTTAAAGCAAGACGTCGAACCATTCTTTTCGACGTGAAACGTCTTTAAAATCAGCTACATGGGGTATCAGAATGGAAATAATATATTATGCTTTTAATTTGATTCGTTTAGTTTGTAGGAAATAGCACCATTGACATAAATTTTTTCTCGTTCGACTGGAAAATTAGTACCAATAACACTAAAATCTTAAATTAAAGTAGAACACATAGGAAGATGTTCTGAGGGTCCGACTAAACAGCTTGTTTATCTTCCTTCGGTTGGTGAGGTTGTTAACGACTCATTCCTACTTCTATACTGAAATGACGATGCATAACATAATACTGAAATAATGGGTTAACAATAATGTTAACATAAAGTTTCAAGTATAAAACCCTTTTGGTTAAACTACTGAAATAATGGATAATACTGAAATAATGGGTTAACAATAATGTTAACATAAAGTTTCAAGTAAAGTTTCAAGTATAAAACCCTTTTGGTTAAACTAAACACAATTTTTTAATAAGATTTATGCAATCATTAAGTAAATTATAGCTAGTGGTCCAAATTGGCACGTCTGCCAAAGCAGCATTTACACCAGAGATTATGAGCCTATTCAAAAAGCTTATTGATAAGCCACTTAACATTGAACATTCAATAACATCCGTGTGAACATGCGTGATTCAATGTAAAGTGCTAGCTGGCTTAACGTCTTTCGTGTAAAGGCTGTATTAAAGACGCATGTTCTCGTGAGATATAAAAGACAAAGCTGTGAAAGAACCGTGTGAAGTATAGCTGCCATATGTGTGTATATTTTTATTGGAATAATAATCCACATCAAAGAAGGTGCAAATTTTCTATGGTGATAAAAAACAAAAGGTTTTCAAAGTTTTAGAATTTAGTAGATACGTAAAATGAAGTTTAAATCCAATAAATCTTCTATTGGTTACAATGAGAAATTCAGATTAAATGATTAAATAAATCCTAATATAACTAATAATAAAAAAGAGTCGTTTAGGCATTTGGTTAAAATATAGCAAATATCTCTTTGTTCATTTCAAACGTTCAAGACAGATTTCATCTCTTGAATGTGCGTCTTTTGGATATCGCATGCAATATTTAAGTTACGTTGGGAACTAAAACGATTTACCGTTAATTTATAAATTTTGAACGGATCTGCACTTTATTTTATCATCCTTCAAAATTTTCTCAAACATGAGCTATGAGTTCGCTGTATGTCATGTTGAACAAAGTTGGAGTTAGCTAGTTTTTCTTCTAAGCTTCTTATTAGTTCCCTCCTTGCCTACTGCTATGTTATCTTACCACTCCTTTAAAATACTGAAATACTTAAAGCTGCAATACTGAAACACTGTTTTCCTATAAAGATATCATGAAAACAAGCAATCAAGGTTTTTCTACAGTTTTAACAGTTCCTTTTTAACCTTATAGTTTGTTACTATTTTTTTCTTAAACATTCTGGAACATTAAAAACATTCGAATTTTCGTTGATCGTTCATGATTGTTTTCTTTCGCTGTTCTTGTTTGGTTGATATTGGTTGAACTACGATAGAAATTTTCTACTTTTTTTTATTTTTAGACACTGCAATTTGTCAAATGTGCCTCGATACTAATTCAAATTTTAAGAAAAAATAATAATTAGGATTTATATTGTTGAGATGCATCATATATAATAATAAAGTAGTTCCGAGTATTTTAGTCTGCAGTCTTAAAATTTTAAATTTACGTCACTTCAAACTTCCATATGCATGAACTTGCAATGGGCAAATTCATGGACCCGAGCAATGTTTTGAAAACTCGACTCGGTTCTAAAATATTTCGAATAAAGTTTTGTTCTTATGCATTCTAAACACAGACTAATACAATTTTTGAATGAATTTTAATGAATACTTAGTGTAGCGTGTTCAACAACGACTTTAGATATTGATAAATATATTAAAACTTTGAATGAACGAGTTATACTCTTTCAACACTTGAATTACATTTAGCTTCCCTAAAAATTATTTAGGAATTAGAATACAAAGCTGATGCCCTGAGTCTATTAAAAAAATCTTAGTGGAAAATATTATTTAACCAAGTTTAATTAAAAATCGAATAATTAGTTTCCAAGCTTTGAGGAATTGTTTACATAAATATTTTTTTAAATAATTTTATTAGCATATATAACATGGAAACGAGATTATTTTGTCTATTACTCATTGAAATCGTACTATTTTTTAAACAGTTTCAATTAATTTACAGTACTAATAATTGTGAAAAATAAATAACAGTACAAATCTTCGTAATATTTTCCCGACACCATAATGCAATTGTATCATTATTTAAAAAAAAAATCATACTAATAGGGCGTGCGTCATGTTTTCCTTCTAAGTCATTCTTGATTGGGGAAAGGGCCAAATACGAATTTCTGAAACCACTGAGCTTAAGTAATACGTATAAACATTTGGAGTGAGGAGTAAGTGTACTCTTTTTTATACCTTCGCTCAAAAAGACAAGATGGTAAAATGACAGTTTCGGGAAATTTTTTTAATTTAAAATAACTGTTTGGAGAGAATTTATGTTAGAAAATATATTATTTTTTATCATATAATCCTAATGCAACGCGAAGGTGGAATCAATGAAAGTTCTACTTTCCTCATATGGGAATATTCACTCCAGTGTTTATATTATTTTAGCTCAGTGATAATAACATGACATTGTCAGAGAATAATAACTATATTTAGTGAGCGTTTTTATTTGTCACTTTTTTATACTAAATTTTGAATGATGGAATTCGATAATTAATGTAATTTTTACTACAAAATTGTAATCTGGCTCTTTCATTTGAGACTAATGAGCTAAAATAATATAAACACTGTAGCGGAAACTAAGCGTGCGCATCCCCTTAACACCTTTTTGAGGTCCTTTTGCATTGGCTTGCGCAGATTTAAAAACACATTTCTGTCTTTCAAAAATACATTAAATGCTACACATTAAATGTTTTCACATTCTTACTTTCTTATTTACAAGAAAAAGAAGACACATATTAATTAATTTATCAAATACTCAAGACTGACGCACCACGACTAACTGTGCAATAACCAAGGTAGAATGTTTTATCAATCTTTCTTCCGAACAGTCCGCGTGCACGGTGAAGTATATTGCCACTCAATGGGAGTCCTCACTCCAGTGCTTATATTACTCAGTGTTTGATACATCATTAATAGAAATCTGTTCAATGGATTTAGCATAATTAAAAGGGGACTGGATAGCCCGGTGGATAAAGGCGTCAGCTGGGAATCGAAGGGTTCCCGGTTTTATCCTGTGCGACGAACCGTCGCCACTGTGCAGCTCTAGTACAACGTTTTTTAACAAAACCATAATTAGAAAAAGAAATTAAAAAAGCGCATTGGTCTAAGAAAACTTAAATGTCGTAAAACCTAATATGGGAGATTGTCCTAAAAGTTATTTTTTTTTAATAAATAAGTTGAATAATTAATAATTATGCTACATTTTTAAATTTTAGATTTCTTCTTGAACAAAATGTTAATATTAATAAAGCTAAAACACAGTTTTTCAATAAAATCATCAAAACAAGCAACTTGCTTTTCTATAGATTGAACAGTTTATCCATGGTTTATCTTTAACTATTAGTCTGTTTTTATAATTTTTTTCTTAAAAAATCTACAACAGAAAAACTACGGTTTGGTTTGGTTAAAAAACGTCGCACTGGAGCTGCACAGTGGGCTATTGGCGACGGTTCGGGGCCTATCTCGAAGGAAAGACCCGGGAACGATGCCTCGTATTTTTGAACCATGGACAAAAACTACGAGAAAAACATTCGAATTTCGAATCAAGCGAATTTCCGCTGTAGTTCTGTAGTAGAAGTTTCTTGTTTGGTAGCGCCCCCTAGTGAAGCGTTCTTTTGCTAAAAGTGTCGCTCCGTCGAGAGTATTTCCTATTTTGGTAAACAGTAAACAGCGTCGTATCTTTGGCCGAACAGTGTTTTTATCTGGGATATTTCCTTTAATTATCAGTTTACAATGTCGTTATGTTTCATGATTTCCCATAACAGTTGATGCTCTTCAATAATCTCAATGTGTGTTTCACGCAAACGTTGTGGATTGTTACAATTAAGGAATGTACATGTCACGGCGGTGATGCGGATTACTGTGGACTGGTTATTTTCTGAGCTACTTTTTGCTTGTTTGTTTGATTCTGTTCGTTTTCGGAAGCTCTCCAGTATCTGATAGCTGTTTCCTCTTTAGGCTGAACAATAGAAGAAGAACGTCATCACCTGAACGTCAATTTTTTTTTTAAATGGAAACTGCTTCCAATCCCACATACGATTCCGACGACGACCTTCCAGATGTTTCGGAGTTGTGTTCTTCTCAGCCCACCGAAATCAAGGAAGGAGAAATCGTCTGGGCAAAATACAGAAATTTCTACTGGCCTTCTCTCATACGAAAAGTATTCAAAAAGGAAAAGAAAGTGTCCCTGTGGTACTTGGATTCGCCCAAGAAATGCTTCAAAGTCTCCTTTCGGAACATACACAGCTTCACAGACAGAAGCTTCTGCCAGGACGTAAGAAAGGCCATCAACAATAGCCCGTTTAAACCTCTACATGAGAAAGTCTTTGATTCGACCCTGTGTTATTTACATAGACAAGTCGAAGGAATCAAAGATGACCCTGGCGCTTATTTTGACAGATCCATGCACTACCTCTCGTTACTTGATGTCCAATCCTCTGGACAAAAACTAACCGACGCCCAAGCACAGTCGGCCTGCGAATCGATGCAGGCCAGTCTAAATAGCAGTTACAACGATCATTCGGACGAGGAAAGTGTCGTCGAAAGCGAGGAGGAAGAAGAGATGTTTGAGAAGTTGAGGGAAGAGCTCGTCATAAAGGACGAAGAGTACATACCCGAAGATAAAGTGGATGCGATTGTGGCGTGCGTAAAAGCGGGGAAACTCAACAAGCAGCTTTTAGGCATTATGACGCATAAAGTCGAGAGCGAGAGGCAAAAGATCTTTGATGAGTATATTCTGACGAAGAATTCAAAGTTATTAAGTGGAAATTCTTTTGAGATTTTGATAAAAGACGATTTTAAATTAAAAGAAATTGTCAATTATCTTCAAAACTATTGTGAAAGCGTTGTAGAGAAGGGGAAGTGGGATTTGTTTAAATATGTCATATATGTGTGGCTGCCACATGTTATGCAATTGGCGTTAGATTTGATTTCAGAAGATACTTTCGAGTCTTCAGGAGCGAAACGAAAATTGTTCGATTCTAATGAAAATGAATATGCGGAAATAAATAGTTTAACCGACTTAGATAGTCCAAAAGTAAAGAGCGATAGTCCTAATAAAAGACCCTGCAATCCGAAGAAAAATCGTACCAGTCCTAGAAAGCAAAGTAAGAATGACGCTTTGGAAGAAAATTATCAAAACCCTGAAGAAGATTTAGATGCTAAAATCTCAATAAAAAATGGCACTTGTGATAATTTGACCATATCCAAACCTGAACGTACCCTTAAAAGTAATATTAAAAGAAAAGCTCCCCCTAAAAAGGCAAACAAGTCGCTTGTTTCTGAAAAAGATTTAGGTACTGAAATCTCAATAAAAAATGACGCTTGTGATAATTTGACTGTGTCCAAACCTGGACGAACTTCTAAAATTAACGTTAAGAAAAAAGCTCCCCAAAAGAAAACTAATAAACTACTTGTTTCTAAAAAAGATTTAGATTCTAAAATCTCAATAAAAATGGATGCTTGTGATATTGATTGTGATAATTTGACTAAGTGCAACAAACCTGAACGAAGTTCTAAAAGGAACGTTAATAGAAAAGCTCCTCAAAAGAAAACTAGTAAGCCGCTCGTTAAGAAATCACATTCCAATAATATAACTATAAATAACTCTCCAACAGTTGCACCAAGTCCGAAGAAAACTCGTGAAAGTCCTAGGAAACGGGCTCCAGATAAAACTGCATTGGTAAAAAAAGATGTGCACTCGAAGTCTATAAAAAATTCAGTTACAGAAATCTCTAATGCTAATGACACTTCCTCTGAAACATCCTGGAACATTGCGAAAGTTGTTGGTGGAAGTTCGACTGTGCTTAAGCTCGTTCGAAATCCAAAGAAGATTACTTCACTAAAAGAGGTACCAAGTATTTTGGCAATTGACCGAGCATTGCGTGCACGCACTCGTACCTCTTACTAAGGTAAATTGATATTTTGAGCTTATTTTTATTGTTTAACTCACAAATTAATCTTTAATTACATAAATAATTTTTTTTATAGTTGTAAAAATTCCGTAATTCTGATAAATTTAATTGCGCGTTTCTGTTTTTTGCGTATTCCAGCAGAATCGGTGTCTAATTTTTAGAAAATTCAATATTTTAGGTACTATAGCATTGATAGGGTAGGTATCTTCTCGTAAAAAATATTCTCAATGAATGAAAAACATTGCAAATTAAGTTAATTATTCATTTTGAAAACAAGTAGGTTATATTTTTTTGAAAAATTATTAAAAGATAAAAATTGTAGTAAATAAAATTTAATTGCACTTAATTTTACAATTTAAGTGTCATTAAATAAAGGTGGTAGTCCAAAATACAGGCCAGGCCTAAAGTGCCTGATGGTAAAGCAGACCATGAGCAGATAAAAATTTTGTTTACTGTATTGTGTTTTTCATTTTCTTTTATTTATAAGCTATATTTATGTTGGTAAAAATCATATTGGCAAACATCAACACTTCATTACACAATGACAATATCTATTCATTTAATTTTTGCAATTGTAGTTTCGAAAACTTTAGTTTTTATTGTTTTTTAATAAATCAGCATGTGACTTTTCTGCGAATCAGCAGAAATCTGTTAATTTAATTTTTTTGATTGACTGATATGAACCAAGTAGTACTGCATTTATTGGTAATATTCATTTCAGCTGATTTTTCGCTTGACCAATCACATACTTGATAAATACTTTATGTAGTTTGGTACCTATGATTGACAATGAATTTTTTTGCCAATTGCAATTTACTGCATACATATTTAATTCATTTAGCCACTTCTTGGTCTCATTTTGTTCAAGTTAGTTTCCAGTATGGAATTTTTTTTATTGCTGTTAATCTTGAGTGCAAACAATTTGTGCGGAAACTAGTTATTTTTGCAAACTATTTTTATTGTAAATTGTTTTATTACTTTATTTACCAAATACTAAAGCCGAAACTATTACATAAATAGAAAAAATATGGTGCTGAATGTAACAAAATTCAAGAGTAATGCAGAAATGTACTTTAATTACGCTATTGGTTCGCTTTTTTACACAATGTCTACAGGTATATGTTGAACAACATAATCCAGGAAATATTGGAAGATTTAATAAAAACATTTAGGTATATTATTTTTGAATAATTTTGATGCTAATAGCCTTATTATTTGTAATTTTTTAATTTAAGCTTTAAAATAGTTCTGGTACAAGGTGTATGGGAGTGACTGTTGACCTTAATAAACATGCATTATCTTGCATGTATAGATATTTACATAGTTTTTTTTTTTTTAATCCTTTCGCTCTGTTTTTGTGTTTATTTCACTTGGGTACAATTTCAGTAAAGTGAAGCTAAAGGTTTGGCTAACGTGTCTTCTTATGTAATTTAAATCAAGTATAAAATAGTTATCGGGACCTTTTCTTTTTACTAAACAATTTTATTTTTAATAAATTTATTTTATTTTAAAATCTTTTGATGTTAGGTAAGGAATGTCTCCATTTTGAATAAAATAGATTTTTAAAATTTGTTTATGGAAGTTGACTACAAAATATTGTATTACCCATACAATACTATATATATATAATGTATTGTAAAGTATGATTTGTTTTATCAATTAGCTAACTACCACTAAGCTGTTAAAACTTAATAATTTTGGGACAACTTCTTGTGACTTTACTATAAATTATTCTCATATTCATATTTTATCATGAATATTGTTGAAAATTATTATATAAAATCAATCGTTAACAGTTAGAAATCGCATTTATTAAATATCAAGTTAAAGAAACATTTTTAAGAAATCTCCAAATGCTTACAGTGCAGCTTTATAATTAACCCAGGCATACGTTTTTCTATTCTAATTTATTTTTTAGTAGTATTCTTATTTAGTTTTGATTGTCTCTTGAATGTTAAATTGTTGTGTGATAGTTCACATTTATAATATTCATATTTAGAAATATTGTAAAATAACCTGCCTACCAACTTGTATGTATAGGATGCATTGCAGTATATATTATTGCACACAATACTATATATTATGCACATTGCACATATATTTGAACTATTTGATTTATTATTTTTGATTATATTATAAAATTGTACTTAAATGGATTTTGTATCTTTTTCAAAATTGTACTATTTGACTGCCAAAAAAAGCATCTTGAATCATACAACCAAAAAATCTTTTTCAAAATTATTTTGTATAGTTTTTCAGTCTTATTTCATTAATTTTGTTGTCTTTTGCGCTTGAGGAACATTTTGATATTTATGTTCTATTTATTGTTATTTTTTCCTGTTCTTTTTAATGATGTATTATGTAGTTGTTCTCTTTACATTTAATGAGGATAATTATAAAAATTTAAAAGTTATTCAAGAAGCTGATTATTAATCTCAGTATCAAACATTAGTGATTTATGACATTTCTCAAATGTTTATTTAAAAAAAAAAAACGGGTTTTTAGGAATTTTAATCTGAAAATTTGTTTAGTTTCCAGAAAGTTTTTATACCCCAGAATATGTTGTTGTCTTTCCCTTTAAAAAACTGATAAAAATAATTACATCCTTATTTTTCTAGGATGACACTCATGCAAAGGATTAATAAAATATGTTAATACCCATACTTTTAAATGTAGTTAGAAAAGAATGAAAAAAGCATTTTTTATGTTCCAGAACATGTGGCAGTTTTTGTTCACTTTGAAGAACTGTGAACAAAAAAAATATAGTATTGTTATTTTGGTAGTTGAGAATCACCCTTTGACTGCAAAGGGTTAAACTACCAACTTTTGTATTTTTTAACTGATTAATTATGCAAATTAGTTGTTGACAAAAAAATAGTACACATTTCATGTTTGAATGTTGACAGGTATGATAATAGGATTTTTTATTAAAGTAAAAATTTCTTGTATTACTAAATGGTTTATTTTGCTGGAAAACCCGATAACCATATCAGGCCTGTAGGTTGGGGTATTAATTTGAAGATAGGTTGCTACTGAACTAATATAAAACTGCTTTTAATTAAAATTAGATTATATCCTTATGTTATATTTTTCTATTGCAGTTAGATGCAAAGAAGAGTCCACTGGCCTTACTTGCTCAAACCTGTAGTAATATTGGTGCAGATAATCCTAACAACAAGCCAATTATTCCTGGCCTGGAGAAGTCCAAAGACAGCAGCAATGATTCCAAAAAGTCAAAGTCGCCTGTCATTATCAGCGATGACCACAGCAACAGCAAGCCATCTTTCAAGCCATATGAATCTGTTATAAACAAAAAAGATGACAATGCCAGTTCAGAATTCGGAGGTAAGAAGTCTCCCAACTCCAAAACAAGCTCCCCATCTGTGATTAGCCGTGTATCCCCTGCTGTCAGCACTGGCACCTGTGGCAAAAGTTCTCCGACGACATCCGATAACGGTAGAAATAGTTCTCACAATCTCAACAAATCAGAATCCCAGATTTCCTCTCGTACCTCACCCCCTACTTCAGACACGACAGCTGCCACGCTGTCCTCAACACAAACTACTTTATGTGGCCTCGGTTACGGGTCGTCATCGGGTTTAGGCTTGGACCTTGGGCGTAGTGACACATCCAAAGATAATCTATCCATGGGACTAAGTGCCTATAAAGCCCTAAATGGTCTGAACCCACTCTCAAATTGTTGCGCACCTGTTCCCGGGCATCCCATGGACGTCCACGCCTATCAAGCAGCTGCTCAAAATGGACTATTGAAAGGAACAAACTATCCTCTAGGTGCTCTGTCTCCATACGTCGGTTATGCCAGAGTCAAAACGGCAAATGGTGGCACATCGTTGGTTCCCGTCTGCAGAGACCCGTACTGCACGAACTGTCAGTTCAGCATGCACAATGCACAGCTGTCTTCATGTCCCAGTGGGTGCACACAATGCAATCATGACCGGTTAGGTCCATCCCTGGCTGGTTTAGGACATGGACTCGTTCCGGGTCTGACCGGTTCTGCAGCTGCCATGGCGGCAGTGGCTGCCGCAGGTGGTATGCCTGGACTTGCATATCCTCACTCTGTGTTCCCCAGGCCGAATGTGTGCAGCTGGATGATTGGCGACACCTACTGTGGCAAGAGGTTCAACTCCTCTGAAGAACTTCTTCAGCATCTAAGAACTCACACCAACCTCCCAACTTCGGAGTCTTCCCTGTCTCTTATGTCCCCTGCTTTCAGTTTGTCCTCTTCAAGCCTGAATGCTGCATGCCACATGCATTATAGTTCAGCGGGATCCCTGACCTCGCCTGCTGGTTTGAGAAGAACATATCCAACGAGCCTGAGTCCGGTCAGCTCGCTGTCAGCGGCAAGTCGCTATCATCCTTACAAGCCACTCTTGTCTAGTCTACCTGGGGCCCCACCTCTGCCACAACTTGGACATCCAGGTTTGGGCATGTATTATCCTTATGGCATATATGGACAAAGACTTGGACCCCCTGTTCATCAATAAATTGCTCCTGTTACTAGTATTACAGTCCAGATACATTAAGTTTTATTAATTATATCACCTATTTCAGGAATATCTAAATTTGTTTATTGTACAGGGTTGCCATAAACCTGGAATTCTCAGGGGGGAGAACCTGGAATTCTCACACCCTAAAATGTCAAGGAAAATTAATGATTTGTCAAATTTTCTTGAAAAGTCAAGGAATTAAAATAAAATTTAGATGCATGTCCAGTTGAATTCTGTTCAGCATCATTGGTATAATTTTCTTTCCATCATCAAAATATAAATTTCTAAAAATACTAATTTTTTGACTTTTAAATTTTTCTGAGCTATTATTAAAAGCCACTTAATTGTAGGCTTCAATAGTAATGTGTAAAAAAAAAAGCAGGTTTTTTTTTCTACATGTAACTTTCAGTCATAATTTTTTAGAAAGTCAGGGGATGTTTTTTGTTTTTCTTAATATTGAGTGGCAATCCTGTTACCGAAAACACGTGGGAGCCTTGATAGGTTATCACTTTCCTCAATCTGCATGAATATTTTTTTTAATACTTTAAGTGATTTTCCATCAAGGCTTCATTGTGCAATTTATTTTTTTGGTTCAATATTTTAGAGCAAGAGAAATTTAATTTTTCACTAATGCCTTTTGGCTTTAAATGAAGCCAAAAGCAATGTGGAATGCACTGTGATAATTCAAGCTTTTCTTTGATCCTTTCGGTTTTCACATTTACTCAAAAGTTCCTAAAGAGTTCTCCTGTAACATTGTTTATATTTATAATTTGGTATTTTTAGGTTTGTTTTATTATTCATGATATCCTGTAACTTTTATTTAAAGCAGTTTCTGGCTCTTGCATAAGTTAATTATTTAAGCTTAACTTAGAGTGACTTAAAACATTTTTAGTATTTTTGTATATATTAAATGATCTTTGTGCTAACTTAACTTCTAATAACCTGGTTCTTGACGTGATCTGAAACTGAGTGATATTGTATATAATTATTTAAGATATAAACTTATAATTAACCAAAGCATTTTGTATATGTATACATTAGCTATGATATTGTTTCAACATCATTTTAATTGAAATACTTAGAGGTATATATTTTACATTTGCTGAGAATTTTTTTTTATTAATTCATAGTTTATTAAAGATTGTTCTATAGGTAATACAAAATGTTGAAAATTCTTTTTTTGATAAATCATAATGGGAATAATATACCATGTTATATAACCTTCAGACAAATTCAAATTACAATATATTAGGTACTCCTTGTGTATTGTAAGATTTTCTAAAAGCTTAATATTAAAAAAAAATTCTTCTCAATTAAATTAAACTAATTTGACATCTTTAATCTGTTCTTATTTGTGAAAAAATATAATTTTTTGTTTGTATATTGTTTCTTAAATATACTGCATGTTAAACAAAAATGCAAGTTTTAAAACTGACTGTTAAATTATAAAACTTTTATTTGTTTATAATTGATTATTTTAATTATTATTACTAAACTCTTGAAAGCAATTTGCAAACATTCATATTAGTAAGGAAAATAATTTATTTTGCATGTTATTTAAATTTTAAGAACTGTCTTTGATTAGCAAATAAAAATAATTTTTATACTCTCAGTTTGATTTACATCTTTTCATTTTAAATCTGTTCTTCGTAACCAAAAAAAAAAATTTAATATCTTGTTTATTACATTTACTGGATGTTAAACAAAAATTCAAGTTTTAAAAGCACGTTTTATTAGTTGAAGTACGAAACTTATTTGTTTTAATCCTCAATTTCTTTACAATTGATTATTTTAATTATTATTAGAACTTTTAGAATCTAATTTTAAATATTCATGTTTGATGAAACAGTACAGAAAATTACTTTTTCCCCATGTATTTCAATTTCCATGGTTTCTTTGAAAAAATTTCGCTATTGGAACACTTAAGCAAAATGTTTTTAATTGGTTTAAAATTATATTGTTAAGGAATTTGATGTATATAATGATAAAAAAGGAAAATTGAAATGTAAATATCTGTAATATATTTTTGTTGTGATGTCTGACTGAGCTTGAAGCTAGCACTGATTGTTTTGTCACTGAATATGTTTTTGGCCCAGAACTCTTGAAGTTGTTTCTTATTTATAATTTTTTCTATGTGACGTTCAATAATGTGAATTTTTTGTTAAATGAACTGCACTTTATGATTGCTTTTGTTTCAAAGGATATATAAATTGTGCAATATTGCCCCTTTTGTGACAATCATATGACATCATAATAGATATCAAGATATCAGATTCTTGTTAACGCTATGATCTTGGTTTTCTTAGTGCTGTGTAATTGCTCACTTTATTGTAATAAATGTTCTATTTCCCATTCTGAAGTATGGCCTTTTATTACATTTCATTTAACGGTTTTTAAATATTAATTTTATGTTTCATATATATTTTTATTTACAACATCATTTATATATTTAATTTTTTTTTATACAAACAGTTGATAAAAAATATAAATTTTGTAGTATTTTTTTTACATTTTTCATTTTTTTAATATATTTAAAAAAAATTAATGTACCTCATATACTAACTAATGTTTCAATATTGAAATAAAATTTTAGATTAAAAATACATACTTAATAATTTTATAAGTTAAAAATATGAACTATTTTGTTCAAATACTAATATTTACAAAGTTAACCAGCTGGGACAAATTCTTGTCATATACATGATACAATAGGATAAGAGAAATGTTAAATGTATTTTTACAGTTTGAATTTTAATTTCCATGTGTAAAAAATAGTAAAATTTCAATTTTTTTTAATGAAAAATACTCTGGTTCTTTTAGAGCACAATTCTTTATTTTTACTCAACGTGGTTGTGGTTTATAAATATTTTTATTTGCTTTTCCAATGTGTAACATTTTGATACACTAATGGGGTAAATGGTAATAATTTAGATTGAGTTTGTTGTAATAATGCAATTTTTGTATAAAAATACATTATTAACCCAATGGTAAATTCAAAAAAATTAAGTGAATAACCAATATTAACACTAAAAATTATTAGCTGAGATTGTTCAACGATTGTTTTTGTAATTTTTTTTTTAAGTTGTAATATTTTTGTATTCCACCATTTCTGATTTTTTTTTTTTAATTTTAATTATCGTCTAAAAATCAAGTGCTAGTATAACTTGATATCGAGTTTTAGGAATCTATGCTCTAGTTACGTTCTTTTTCATTTCTTCCACTGACTATTTTCATTTAAATATGTGTGTACCTGATTTTAAGGGACAATGGCAACACTTGAGCCAAACTGCGTTAACAAACTTGTATTCAGACCAAAATTAGATTTTAACGCCACCTATTGACTGGTATGTAAAATATCGCAGTTCAGCAAAGTCATAAACTTGATTTCCGAGCATGCTCAGAACTACGTAAGTATGACGTAACCGGGATGAAAAGCCACAGGAGATAGTATGAAATGGGTATAGAAGTCGCAGATTGTGACTGATTCATGTTGTGTTTTTCTTTGGCTAAAAATATTTCAATAAATGAGATACTTTTCTCTCTGTGCAAAATTTAATTAATACATTCAATGCAGTGAAGTTCCTTGAAGTTTGAATTGTGTGCCGCTCAGTGTTCGAAATTACCGGTCGTTAGTCGTATTTGGCACCTGAAAATTTCTGTTTGACAACCGTAATTTTACACACAAGTCATCATTTTTGACGCCTGACTTTTAAAAAAAAAACTTTTTGACGACCTTATTTTTACACACACCACAGTAATAAATCATTCAGAATGTTGTAAAAATGCCAGAAAAAGATGAAGAGACTTTAAAAAATGTCGTTCGTTAATATATTTTTTTTTGTTGCGGTAAACTATAAAATGCCTGTTTTGCTTACAATTATTATAAATCTATATAGTGTCTGTATTTAAGCATACACTTAAGTAAAACTGCCAACCCATCAAAAAATTTTAACTATAAAAATTAATTTTCAATTATTGCTTTCATACATTTCAGTAATTTTGTCAGTAAGACGGTGATATTTTTAGGGTAACGAATGGAAACATGCTTCTAATTTTATGTAAAGAAAAAAAAAGCTTTCACAAAAAATATCTTAACAGTTGGAAGCTCTAGTTAAGCCAATTGAATTATTTGAATAATTATGTCTAATCAGAACAGTTTTTAATCTAAAAAAACAAAATTGCTATGTGCAAATGGCGCACAACTTTTATCTCCTAATTTGGAACCCTAGGGTGGCTGGATCTTTCAGCGTAATTTGAATACAGTCCACGATATCGCACGTACAAACCGTATTTTGATATTAATGTTATGAAATTCTGTAGGGAGAGGTGGAACAGCAATTTTTATTTTATTTCAAAAGTACAGGTGAAGTGTTATGCCCTGACTGATGCCGATGGCATTCCTTCATTTTTATCATTCCTTCAGCTGATGGTATACGCTCTCCAAACAGAGCGTACTTAGAGAGTCCCAGGCACAGCCACCAGAGCCGGGTTGATTGCACCGAACCTTATCAAAGGTGATAAATCATTGTGTACTGTTGAAGGATCTGCCGAAAAAAATTCCTCGGCTTAGCAGCTTTTTCAAACTGTTACACATATCCAAAACACAAACAAAGGGAGCCTTTTTTTTTTGGCAAGCTTCAACCTCGCCGACTCTCCTCGCCTCATTTCGCGTGAAACAGACACGAAGTGTTGCCAGGCGAAGGTATCAGTCATTAAGAAAAAGATATTGTGTCTGTTCCGTGAATAGTTGCGTCTCCATCACTTACCTCTGCTCGCAAAGCAGTCGATGTTCTTTTTTTTCCTTCTTCTTCTTCGTCTTCCTTGTGTCATTCGAGACTTCTGTTCTGAGATGACGAGATTTCTGGAGCTGAGTTGGCGTTTGTTCCAGAACTGATTCGGGAGGTGGTGCCTCGCTATCTCATATCGCAAACTTGACGGCAATCGGGTGACGAACGGTTGCAGGAACATAACTGATGATCACTTGTCTTTTACCATCCTTGCTTGAATTGTGGAAAATTGCAGAGTAACATAAAAACAGATTTTGAACAGTAGTCTTGTTTGCCTTGCTTTCTAGCAAAACTCACGACTGCTGAAATTTAAGTTATTCATATAAACCAGTAGTTCTTAACTTTTTTTCCCCACATACCTCTTGATAATACTTTTCATTTATGAGAGTACACCACACACACAACAACCCCTTCTCTCATATAACTCTTCTTATCCATTCCTGTATGCAGAAAAAAGTGGGTTTTAAGGCATTAATGTTCTTAAATAAGCTGCTGTCAAATTAATCAAATGATTGAAATTAATGACAGTTACGCCCATTCTACACGAACGTGAAAAACGTGTGTTGCATTTTGCAGAAGCATCTACGAATGCTGCATTCAAACCATTTGGTTCGATCATTTGGATGATTTCCCAATGAGTGTAAACGCATTGGAATGTCTTTTCCATCTAATTTAAAATTGAAGGAACAATTCTAAGTAATTTGTTTTTATTCAAGAGTTTTAATATTAATGTCTGACAAGAAATAATAATTTGATGTGTTAGGCAGACTTGTTAGCAATTACAGTGAGCTAATAACTTACACAGAAAATGCGTATGGAAGGGGTGGGTTAAGAAGGGAATGTGAAGTCGTAGGCGCAAGATCCAGACAGCTCCATTTTTTTCTGATTTATACTTTTTCACTAATTCTTATTAAAAAAAAGTCCTCTAAAATGTTCTAAGCAATGGCAATAGAAACATAAAGGAAATTGTGACGTACTTTCGTCTTCGAAACATACATCGTTTTTCGTCCGTCTTCAATAATTTTGAAAAAATAGAACTGTCTGGTTTTTTCAGCCACCACATCTTCAATTAAACCCCTCCACCAATCTTCTTTTGGAAATTTTTAGCAAATATATATACTAAAGCATTTTCTCTGCAAATCAATGCCCACCCCCTCTCCCTATTGTGAAAATTTTCGCACAGGAACTGTTTCACGGCAGGGCATTCGAGGCATTTGTCCAAGGCCCCCATTTAAGGACCTCTTCCCCCCTAAAAAAAAGCATATATAGCTATTACAATGTAAAATAGTAAAAAGTTAATTTACTAACTAATGATTTTTTAAGTACTAATAGTAGTATTTTTCTTGAAAAACTTCTATTTTATCCGATCTGAAATAATAATAAAATATTTGACTAATTTTAATATACAGCAATTCTTATTATATATACAGTAGTATGTACAGTACATGCATATGCATTTGCATGAAAACTTATTGTGTTATTTTGCATTGTGTGTTTATACATAAATTTAGAAGTTTTATTTTGAGGAACGTCGAAAGGGGACGGGGGCAAACGTTATTTGGCCCTGGGCCCCTAAGCTTGTATGTCGGTCTCTGTCACTGCAGAGAGCCTATTGAACTGAACAGTCACCTATCGTTGTTGAATAACATATAGCGGTTCAATGTTTCTTTTATGAAAATGGCCGTAACATGTTGACATACTTTTCATTTCAAGACTATGCCACTTGCCACTGATGCTTTTTGGGGATTCAATATACTTACAGGACTTCGTAACCTAAATTTTACAGGTTAAACGTTTGTCAGTATGTCTTATTCACTACATTTGTCAGAACTTTGAGGAATGCTATAGATCAGGTAACAAAAGCATGTCATGCCACACACCGTCCCCAATTAATGTTAAAATACTTCTATTTTTGCCACACCAAGGCTCACTTCGTAAACGGATATCTCAAGTCAGCATCCCAAAGAATGCATTCGTTGCGCACTAAGTTCCTGTGCAAGTCTTTCCAAAGATACACAGGAAAAAAAGAAAGAAGTCATTTACAAATTAGAAACACCATCACTTCACTTCGCTTCTGGTCGTGGTAAATGACGTTTGTCGTTGTCACCCGTGATTTGTCAACGGCGCTGCTTTTCAGCGACTCTTCGAACTCGAAACCAGCGAGCGTTGGTGGCAAATCTCCTCTTTTAACAGACAAGGAGAGGACTGTGACTGAAAAACAGGAGAGAAGAATGAATAGTTGTGTCTCATCCAAACCAGAATAGCGCTGTTCCAGTGGACACGCTTGTTTTCGCTGCTGCTTGGTTCTCGTGTTCCTGACATGTGAATGGGAATTGAGATTCTGACTCTTCTTCCTATACAGCTGTTGGCAGGCCATGCCAATGGGACTTGAGAATCCGCTATAATTTTATGAAAATAATTCAAAAGTTGTGAAGATTCTCCAATGTCGTATTTCTCAATATCCGTCGTTCAGGGATCTTCTTCAGGAGGAGGCTTCATAGTATAAATGTAAAAATGGTCATTCTTAAACACTATAATACTAATCAGAAAGAATTTGACACAAAACATGCACATACGTTTGGAAATCGGTCTCTGAAATTGATAAGCATTTTAAACCATTCTACTTATAGTATTTGCAATATGTTGTAATATTAATCCTTTAAAAAAAAAAATCTTAAAAAACTGCAATATTTTAATAAATTTAACTTCTATTCGGGTTGGTAATTTTCCATCTAGCAGGAAATCTAGATAAGTCAGGAAGTTATCTATATTCTTACTGCCCGCGTAGACATGAACAATGTTGGGGAAAACATTTTAAAAAAACTGTACATTTTTTATAAATTTTACTCCTGGTCGTGTTGGCAATTTCCCAAGTAGTTGGCAAACTTGTGAAACATTTTTTTTAAATATAACTAAGAAGTTACATTACAAAAAAAAAGCCAAATGTTCCACAAGTTTGTCAATTAGGTTTGAGGTTTTGCCAAGTCAACAGGAATTTACCAACATTTTTACGGCCCACGTAGGCATGATATTTTAATAAATTTTATTTCGGCAATTTCCCATATAAAACTAATTTTTCCCATCTAAGCTGGAAAAACATATAAATTACCAGACTCTAAAAAAGAGTTGGTAATTTGAATCTAAAAAAGTTGGAAAAAACTTGACTTGTCAGTTTTAAGGCCTTTCTTCCCCCTTTCTCCCCCCCCCCTCTCCCCCATTCCCTCTCCCTCCAATCATAAGCCCTAGCGATGACCCTGCATGAGTATGTCAGCCTTTGGTCATGTAGAATCTGAACTTTTAGATAAAAACATTCTAAATATTACATTCTTATATTAAATGCATAGAATATTTTGTTTTATCTGGCATAAAGAAGTCACACATACACAGGAATCGGATCGGCAATAACTTCTTTCACCTTCCCTCCCCCTCATAAATCCGCGGCTGAACGTACTTTGTCGGCACAAATAAGCTTTCAACGCCCCTGGAAAAAAAAATGAGCCAAATTCTGAGCGCAGTGCCTCCTTCATTTAAATTTATGTACCAAACCCTTTGTGTTCTTAGCATCCCGGCTCCTTTATATGTCACGGAGGTGTGTCTGTGTTCTTAATAGCTGACAGCTGTTCAGAATTAATGGCGGCCATTTGTATTTTCTGTCTGGGTTTGCGCATTCCCGTCGCGCAGTTGCCAGGTTCCGCCTTGAAATGATATGCGATTGCCGCTCGTTTTGCCTTGCTTTGTGTTGGTCTGGTGGAGTGCCGCAGCGCACGATTTATATTAATGAAGCATCAGCGAAAACTACACAGGTACAATGAAGTTCTTTCATTTCGAAGAACTTGTTAAAATGAGTCACGGACACTATAAAACTAAGACACGGTTAGGCTTTATTTATTTTTTATTGTATCTTATAATAATATAGTATAACTTAATTTTTTTCTATAATAAATACACATATAACATAGAACAGTACATTTGGAGGGAGGAAAAGTAATTCAAGAATAAAAAACATGTATTATCATTTACTATTAATTTTTATATAGCCCTTATTTGAGAGAGAATTATTTTAATATTTATTCTAGGGGTTTATTTTTATAACTATGCAAGCAAATTTCCTAAAATTATGAAGTTACTAGTATAAAATTGTTCCCTTGAGTAAGGCCTAAATTATTCGAGGAAAGTGGCATATGCATAGATTAAAATTAAAACATTCCAGAAATGGAAATGAAGTATTGTTTTAAATGCCAAAGATACTTTACTAAAGCACTAACCGCCTTCTATTTTCGCTTAATTTTATCCCTAATCGAAAATACTTTGGTATTTGCCTGAAAAGGTAGGCTGTAGTTTCTTGTTAATAATTCCCAAAAGAAAATTTTTCTTAATTTGCTTATGAAAGCATTTAACTCCCATTCGATCAAAGACGTAATTTTTTTTACCTCGCAACTAACGGCAGGTTAATAAAACTGCAAAAAATTGTAAGGCTATTTGTACCCATTAAATATTGTCCACCAATTTAAAGATTTTTTTTGTTTTTATTCATTTAAAACGAATATATTTGGAATTAGTTATTGAAATTACGGTTAATTTTTGAGCATTGCAGATACCAACCTAAACTTTTAAAATGATTCCAATTGAAGATAATGGTGCAAGAACCAGATAGGTCTAATTTTTTTTCTATTTATAAAAAGAAAAAAAATTCTCTATGGATTGGTGCAAGAACCAGACAGCTTTAAGCAATGGCCACAGCGATAGGGGCTGTACTTTTGTCTCATTCGAGTCAAGAAAATTACAGTGTTTTCCTTCCATTCTAAACAATTTTGAAAACTGGAGCTGACTGGTTCTTACACCCACGTTTTCAATTGTCAATACCAAATTGTAACACGGCCACTTTAAAGGTGATTACTTGATCATTTGTTAGTTGGCGACACTATTCAATCTACAATACATTTTTTTTTGTTACAACGTTTTTCTGAACATTTCAAAAACTAACTATACGCATTTATATTCTCATTCATGCAATCTCAAACCACTTTACTGTCTAGAATACTTGTGATTTAAACAATCGAACATCATAAAAAAAAAGTTTACAAAAGTCGGAATTCATTAGCATGTCGTCCATCACTGTCATTGAAATTATATTTGTCATTCCGACGACAATATGCGGAAGACATTGAAAACTCCATTTCGAATCGAAGAACGGAGATCCTTGCCCTTTGCAATCAGATTATCTTTTGCTAAATCCTCGTCCATTCTTTTAGAAGGAATACATCATCGGCAACTTCAACTTGCTTAGATTACTGAAAAATAAGAGGTAATTAAAACTCTTTTAGAGATGTTTTAGGGCTAGGCCGCGCACTAGCAACTTGGACATGCAACTAAACTATGTAGTTGTAAATTGTATCCGCTCACTCATAAACAAAACCTCAATTTAGGCGATTTTGTATGAATTATGGTAATACGCATTTTGTGGTTTTTCACCTTTACTTTGGAAATTGCGAAAACCTGACACCTGACAGCCCTGAGTCGGATATAATTGAATAATCATTATGTGTTTATTTTTAGTTGTTTTTTTATTAAAAGTTGCAGCACTGTAAAAAAAAAGGTGCTTAAAAATGAGCAATAGAACGTACTCGTTATTCTTTGAGTACAATTGCATCGCAAATGAGCGATGACGTACTCAAATTTAAGTAATCGTACTTTCGCAAAAATCAGCATTGTGATTTAATATTGTTAATCTCAGCTTCTGTTCAAGCCATCTTAACAAAGCGACCTGACAAAATTAAAATAGCTGTTCAGAAGATGGTTTTCCTCATTATATTTGATGTCGATCTCTTAAATGTAAACTGAGTTATTACGACTCAATTATCTTACTTACTATTCTTTTGCCACGCCTGAGATTCTATCTTTAAACGTTGCGGTTATACTTGCTCATGAAAGGTATACCGATAGTTATGTAGTAAATTAAGTTGAAGGCAAATCTTATTCACTAAAATGTTGTCGCAGACTGTTAAGAAATTTCCTGCCCTCCATGTCTATTCCGTGACAAATATCTCGGTTGGCATAAACTTGATCTCGTTCGTTAGAGAATTAGGCTTATATTGATAAAAATAATTTAAAAACAAAATAATACAGCGCTTTTATGTAACGAAGTTCTCGAATAAATATTCTTTTCAAATAATGTGTAGCCACATGAAATATTTGTAGTTAAAAATTGAAAACCTATTCATAAATTTGTGTGGATGTTAAACAGGGCCCGCTACTAAGTTCGCACTGGGCCCCGCGTCTGCTGAGAGCGGCCCTGCTTTCATCATTAAAGAAACAGGAACGACTGAGAATAGCGCAAAACCACGTCGCATGCCTAAACATCATCCGTTTAGAATAACAATAAAAAGAGAAGGAATAAAAACAGAATAAAAACTTTTTTTTTCGGAGAAGGGACATCGCAAATAACAAGTTCCCTTACCGTGAAAACTGGTAAGTGCTGCAAATACGGATTTGCCGTTGTCGTATACTATAAAATCTTGGTATCCAGGGTATAAATCTCATAGAATTAGTCTAATTCACATCCTCTGACTGATATACAAGCACGCAAACTATAAATTATGAGCCTTTAATCCTCAGCGAGCAGGCCGTAATGGGTTATATTTCTTGCAGGCTTTTGACTTTTCAAGTAGGGTTACTGGCCTCGCGGGTTTCAAAAATACGGCGGTCGCCAAGTTTAAAATTTGGCAAAATTTTACAGGTTTTGATAATTTATCGGCAGGTTTTTTTTTCTTTTTCGAGATACTATTCTAAAGATGGGTATTATTGCTTCAATTATTATACTTTTATCTTAAGGTATTTCTTTTATTTGCTGTAGATCTAGTATGCGTTCAATATTAATTTAGTAAAAAAAAAAAAAAAAAACTAAGTAATTTTTGAAAATAATTTTTTTTTTGCAAATAGTTTTAATAGCAATAGTATGGTTATTAAATAAATTACTTAGGAAAAACAAATATCCGTTTCCTTGATTATAAATATTTTAAAATACGAATATACGTTCGTTAAATAATCACGCAAAAGGAAATTTTGGCTCTTCGAAGCATCACGTTGCCTTGCCGACCGTCACCACAACGTCAAACAAATGACATGAGACACCCAACAGGAGCTGAATCCCTATTTTGTAATTTTCGAATGTTATGTATTTCTTATAATGTATATTGTATCTATTTTCAGTTTTTGAATGCCTACCACCATGTCATGAACTCAGTTGGTGACAGAAGCTTAAATATTACATTCTTATTACAAACCTGTGATCCGATGATTAATATGCCAACTAGTAATTTTGAAATTCTTATTCCAAATTTGGAAAGGGAACCGGAACACTTAAAAATATTAGGTTGAAATATCCTCACATTGTGTGTAGAGTATAAGTTTGAAAAGTGAGGTTGAAGATATACGCGTGCTGTTCTCGTCTTTTGAGCATGGTTTAAAATTCAGAATCATTGATTCAAGGTCCAAAGTTTCCCTAGGGCCCATTGTGTAGCTGTAAACCGTTGTTAATATTCAATTAATTAATCAATAAATCGTTGTTGTTTTTTACTAATGAAAGCTCTTTAAATTCTGCATTCATAGATATCGCGTTGCTTCAGATATATTAAAAAAGTGTTCAAAATTAATTTCTAACAACAGCCGTAGGAGAACCAGTTCCCATGTTGGCGAATTCTCACTTCTGTCGCCAGTCTGTTGGAACGCTAATCTCGCCTCTTCACACCCCCGTCACTTACATCTCCATTTGACGATAAAGATAAATGTTCAGGATCGGGAATAAATGTCTCTAAAATTTACGAAAATCTGGTAAGTTTTCAATGGCCCCGATAGCATCGGGCGAATGGCTTTCGAACGCGGGACACATCAAACGATGCGATGCCAAAACTATCTTCCCCTCTCTCTCTCACCCTATCTCTTCTCGTAAAAGCTTGACAGAAGATTATCTTATTTATGTTTCTCTTTTGATCGCGTTGGAACCCCTTCCTCATCACTTCGTTCGTCTTGAACTGCTCTTTCAACCTGTTTTTTACGCCGATATTGAACTTCAATGTGATATTTTGGTTTCATAAACAAATCATCAATTTTTTCCACCCCATGCAATTCGCACACAAATGGTTTAAACTGTCAAAACAATTGTAGAACTCCTACCTCTAGAGTTGCAAGGATTTTTACTTTTTATGTCACTCAATGACCACCGGGCCGATTTAAAGACTTATTTACGTCGCAAATGCTTCAAAACAGTGATTTTCGTCGTACACATATGGTCATTCACAATTCACTACAATAAGACAAGCTCACTATGATGCCCTAAGAAAGCAGGCCCGTCGCACCCAATAATCAGGAAACCTTGAAAGTTGGGAATTTCAACTTCTAAAAATCCCCGGGTTGGGAAAATTTATGCCTAAAGAAAATGAATATGATTAGCAAATGAAATCTAGGGCAGATTAGAAATTGCCCAACTTATAAGATTACATTTAAAATTGACTACAGAACGGACACTGCATTGGGGTATGGATGCAACAAATCAATGCTTATGGGAGAACTGTTTAATATTACCTAAACTATACATAAAAAAGATGAAAAATGTCGAGAAGTTGGACATGGGAATTCTCTCACTATTGAGTTGGAAATTTCGAATAGTTGAGTTGGGAATTTCGAATCGTTAAGTTGCGAAATTTTTTATTTCAACCCCCCCCCCCCCCCCATCAAATATATATATATATATATATATATATTTGTGAGACGGCTCTGTTTACAAGGTTATTTAGTCTTCTACATACGCAATTTATAATAATAAAAAAAAGAGGTGCCAGATTGAAAGTAGCCACAATAATCGGAAAATACCAACAATGTCAGGTGGGGTTGCCATACTATAAATTTATCGCTTCTATAAAACACGCCAAAAAAAAAACTCTTACGCCAAATGTCCTATACTACATCTGTATCCATGGAACTGAAGTTCCATGCTAATCCTACGGAACTTTTTCGGTGTTACGGATTTTCTCCATGTTCCGTTGGAACAGCGGTCTTCTTCTTCTCAGCGTGAAACTACCCTTTAGATGTAACTTCGCCAAAGCTGTGTTCCAACGTAAAAGCTTATGAATGACAGTTTTCTTCCTTATCATACCTTATACCAATAAGTTCCTACGCCATTCAGAAAGGGTAAGCTGGCATAATGACACTGTTTGGCATGATGACACTGTTGACACAGGTTTTCAGTTGGACAGTATTGGCATCTGAAACAAACAAACAAACAAACAAGAGCATATTGCAATGGTTAATTGTTTTAAATATTATATTTTTCATATAGTTAAGAAGGGCATGGAACTTTTATTATCACACCCTTTATTTATTATACATTTAACTAGAAATAAAATATTTTTGATAACTTATTGTTAAAAAATATACTATATACGTAAAAACACATACGCGATTTTTTTTTATAAATAAATGAAACATTTGTATATAAAATATCAAACATAATTTCAAATTATGCAAAAGACATATTTTTTGTTTTACTAATTTTTCTGTTATCATTGCGAGATCTGCAGATGGCCGAAAGCCTAGCCACTGTTAAAGTTATAAACATTCCTGCATTCTGTAAAATAAATAACCCTCCGACATAGCTAATTGATATTTAAATTAAGTGTCTATAATTTTTTTAATTATTATTTTTTTAAATTAAATTTTGAGTTTAAATTTGAACAATTTCGTTGAAATTTGAACATTTGGTGAGATTAATAAGAGAAGCAAAGAGTTTTTACAGAGTTTCGAAACCAGAATTTAGGTATAAAATTATTCAAGCATTTTCTTTTAGCATTACTGAATCAATTCAAATTTTAATATGTTTAAAATTGTATGAATCAGATATAATTTAGAACTTCTGTAGATATACTTTTTATATAATTAAGAAACTTTCTCAAAGCAAGAATTCGACAAAAAAACATGTTTGTTTTCAGATATATTTATTAGAATGTGGAAAGAATAAAAGTAAAGAACAAAATGGCCAAATTGGTTACTAAAATATATTTATCGTCAATCACACTACACAAGCTACTTTATTTTTCGGAATTTCCATAAATATTATTTTTCGGAAAAAGCCTTGCGTCTCCTTATTTTTTTTAAATTAGTAAATATATACTTTTATGTTTGTAATATAGTAAAAACTAATGCCAAAGTGATAAGGAAGTTAATGATAATAATAAAAAAAACACGAATTTTTAGATATCTGTTTCGCATCGGGGTTTCTCTTATTATAAAGACCTTCACAAGAAATATATATATATTCCTTTCCCAATACGCAAAATTTAACAGTTACTCATCTTGATACGTGTGAAAACTAACACATTCAAAAACATATATTACTCGGCATATTACCTTGATTGCCAAATTAAAATACGAAGAAATAAAAAAAACAGCAGAAACTGTGTGCCTCACCCACAGAAGCACACGTTTGAAGTGAAATTTGTTTAATATTCATTAGTGTATTATTTTAACGAGTAAACCATACAAAAACATGCAACACTCAACAGCTGACGTATCGATACCGACTTAAACTTGTAATTGACTTGTACGCATGCGCTACTCATCCTTCCGTTTCATGTTCGATTTGTATGTCGAGGTGCGAGACCATTTTGTTTTATAATGTGCAATTTTCGCACCGAAATCATACCGTTTCGTGTTTGATTTCCGTGTCGAGGACATTCAGATTCACCAGCCTCTCTAAAGAATGCAAAGTACGAGCTTTTTTTTTAGCTTTGAAAATAAAGCAGGGGAAAGAAGCTACATCCCCTAAAAACTTTGAATCGCTAATTCCTTTCTCTTCCAAACAGAACCTTCTCTCCCCCCCTCCCCTACAAACAAGAGAAGTTCTCCGCATCCGGTTTCGAATTCGCTCCTTGTTCTATCCCAAAATAAAAATCCCCTCCTGAGCGCACAACATTCCCGCGTATCTATGGTGGCAGCTGGCATGACAATTTGCGGGCGGGGTACTGCCACAGTATCTGCCGATTGCTCGGGCGGATACAGACACTCCATTTGGCTCTAACAACCCGCCGCGGATAAAAACGATGGAGGAAAAAATTCAACTCCCTGACACCTCCTCCTCATCACACACGGAGCAGGGTTGCAACGCATCACTCATTTGGAGATCGCGCGCCAAGGGGAGGCATAGTTGGCGACGTTCTTAAATATTTTTTTATGAAGAACTAGGCTATATGACGAGTTACCCGGGCTTTTTTGCATAGTGTTCGTCGTTTTCTTCACTGTGGCGCCATCTGCTTTAAGGGGGATAGGGGAGTTTTCGAAATCTCATTTAGACAGTGACCTTCTCTTGTTTTTAAGGGTAAGTGTGCATAATTTCATCAAGCTCGGAATAAAAATCTATAGATTTGTATATATATATATATATATAATGTTGGTGAGTTCAAATGTAATTCAAAATGTGAAAAATGTTTGAATGAATGAACGTGACATTGCGTGACATGAGGGGGGGGGGGGGGGGGGTTACCAAAGGAAGAAAAATAGCTCGACATAATAATTGGGGCGCGCTCAAGTAATTTTTTTAAACAATTTATTTTACCAAGCCCATGCGAATTTCAAATGTCATCTGTTGCAGAGAGTTGGTTGATTGAGAATAATTCGTCTTGTATAAGATTTTAAATTCAAATGATTATAATCGAAGAGCGAAACTCGCCAAATACGTCACCCCTCCCGGAATTCCGTCCCCGAGATCCATCCTGTCGTTTTGGCACTTAGAGTTAACCACCAGGTCGCCACTTAATGAAATATGCATGAGGCCGAAATACAGGCTCCGAAACGACACCCTCGTAAGTTATGCAGCGAGCGAGGCCGTAAGAGGACAGACATCTGTTGTGGGGAAGAACAACATCGGGAAGTGTCAGACCATCATCACTCTCTGCGCTGACAGATATTTCATGATATCGGTCAGGTGTCCCCCCCATCAGTAAATTCCTAGAGAGGGGGTGGGAGAAGTCGAACTACACCTCAACTCCACTTGGAAGTGCTAATATGTGCTGAACGAAATATGATGGGATGGGGGGACGTGGATTGCACATCGTTAGGATGCTGGAAAGATTTAGGAGTTCAGTTGCAGAAGATCTTTATTTAATTGTTAACCTCAAAAGTACAGTTCAACGCTGCAAATTGCGTTCGTTAATAATTTGAGTTCAATTATTATTATTTTTATGTTGTAGTTCTCTTAAGGAATAGGTGTTTTACAATTATTATGGTAGAATGGTTTTAGGTATAAATATTTATGAAATATATAAAGTTTTTTATATATCAGCAAGTTAAGCGATTATTATTAGAAATTATTTGTTGAAGGTAGATTATTATTATCATCATTATGATCATTGTTGATTTGAGAATTGTATCCTTATTGTGATTTTTATTATTATTGAGTGATTATTATTAGACTTGTAATTATTATTAATTTTATTACTATTATAATTATTGTTATAGGGTGAGTGTTACATTATTATTGTCTTCATCATATTATTATTATTGAGTAATTAATATTATTATTTTCTTCATTATGCTATTGTTAATGCTATTATTATTATCGATATTAATTGGCGATTATAATTTCTATAATATTATTATTATGATTATTATTATTATTTATAACTGTTATTCTAATTATTGAGTTAATTTATACTTATACTATTGTGATTGATGTTATATTATTGGGACTTCATTATGCTATTGTTAATGCTATTATTATTATCGATATTAATTGGCGATTATAATTTCTATAATATTATTATTATGATTATTATTATTATTTATAACTGTTATTCTAATTATTGAGTTAATTTATACTTATACTATTGTGATTGATGTTATATTATTGGGATTATATTTTTGTGATTGTTATCATATTATTGTAATAAATATTTTTATTTTAATTATTAATGTTGTTATTATTATTAATATGGGGCGAGTGCTATTATTATTATTTTTATTATTATTATTATTATTATTATTATTATTATTATTATTATTATTATTATTATTACCATCTTCTTGAAAGTAATAAAATACTGAAAAATTGTAAGATTTTTTATATAACTTTTTTTAAAATGCTGAATACTTTATTTTATCCCGCAATGTGCATATGAAATTACTTTTACGAAAGCAATAAAATGATAAATATATTCTTCGCTAATCAGCTAATCTCCATATTACAAAGGGGGTTATAACCCCATTGTTATCCATTTCAAACACTACTCAAATTGAACATCCTGCACCGTTTAAGTAAACAAGACATCACCAAGTAATTTATTTCCTTTCCCTTATCCCTTCAACCTCTGATATATGGACCGTAAATAACGCTATCAGTGAACTGAAATGTCTTCAACTCGATGCATCTGCACCATGAGAAACCCCCCCTCTCCCTACTCCTGCCAGAAGTGAACTAACTAACTAGCCATAATGCCTCCCCCAGCGAGCATTCAAGTCAATTGCTTGTCCTTGCATGGACGTCAAGCGGAGAAGGCTTCCCTGCGCGGGAGGCCCCCATTGCGGCTTTTGGGGGCCCCCCCCGCTGGGGCCGCGGACAAAGGGGCCCCCTCCTGCGCGTGACAGCCCCAGTGACGTCCCGGGGCGTCACCTGTGGTCAGAAGTGACAGACAACCGCGTGAGAAATGGGACGAGATTCAAAACATCAGAAATCCGTTTTCGACAGCCGGGGAGGGTCGTCCACAAATGGAGGGAAATGCTGATATCGGAATTTGATTTCAAAGGAGAGTGATTCTCTCTTCTAATTCTAATATGTTGTTGCTGGAAATGTAACTACATAAATAAAGGTACACTGTTAAAAATAGGTACTCAAAAATAAGTAAAATGTACTAATTGTTGAGTACTTTCGATGCTTATCATGGCTCCGAATACATATGTTTCAATTTTGAAAAGGACATATACTCAAAAATGAGTACAATGGGTAAAACTGAATAAAAAGAGCAGGTGTCTTACATAGGCTGCCTTCATAAATCCCTTTCAATAAATATCGACATTTATAACCCAGGCATATCGAGAATGGAACCCATATTTTCAGGCACCGCAGTCCAGAGCCTCATCCGTTAAAATACCAGGGCAACTTGAAGAAGTTTTAAACAGAAAGCATGTTAAAAAGGTGTGCCAAAAAAAATGGGATGTAAGATAATTGAATTGTAATAACTCAGTTTCCATTTAAACAATCGACATCAAATAATGCGGAAAACCATCTTCTGAACAACTATTGCAAGTTTGTCGGATGGCTTTGATAAGGTGGCTTGAACAGCAGCTGATATTAGCAATATTAAATCATACTGCTCATTTTTGAGAATGTACGATTACTTAACTTTTAGTGCGTCTTCGCTCATTTACGATGCAATTGTACTCAAAGAAAAACGGGTATGTTCAGGTACTCATTTTTAAATACCTTTTTTTTTTTACGGTGCGTGGTGATAATCAGTGGTTTCCAACCCGTGGTTTGTGAAGATATTATTAATTTTAAAAGCAATCGGGGGGGGGGGGGGGGGGGGATATTTTTTTTTGTCCTGCATGGATTTATATTCAATTCCTAACACACACACACATATATGTACCCTTTCTCTTAATTATTTTATGTCGCGATTCAGAAAATTGACACCAAGACATCTTTTAAAATGTTCTCTCTTACGGCTGAAACTGCGCAGCATTTTTATCATTTTGTATACCGGAATTATCATTCATATTTATTAAATACCTGTGTGGCATCAAGTTGGTATGTTACCTTGGATTATATAGATTCGTATAGAACAGAAAGCGTCATATGCAAACTTACGGTTGCCCGACTCTTATATAGATCAACAATTTTGAATTTAGCTGCCTGAATTTCTTCAAATCCTAGTGAAAAAGAAGCCACCAAAGTTAGAAAGATGCCTTTCTATAATCTTCACGTAATCAAATTACTACTCTATAAAAATCTTACGTCTCTTATTTCAAAACTAAAAAGCAAAACATACATATAGCTCGGTTTCATATAGATGAGTTTCTTACTTAGATTCTGTACACAACACCAATATATAAAAAAAAAAATCATATAATTTTTTTTCTTCACAACATTGAAAAGTTTTTTTCAGTTGTTTTTCCTCTTATATATTCGCTCGAAATAAAGGACTCTACTGAGTTTATTGACTTCAATTACTTTTTAAACCCGTGTTTTTTTCTTTAATCAAATGAATACATGTTTACAACGAAGATCCATCCCAAAGTCAACAGAACGGCAGACGATAACTTCAGGAACAAAACCCCTTTTTTCAATGTCCAGACATTCCAATTCCCGATACCACTAACTTACATCCAGACAACACAACTCTACCAAACGATCCCCATCCCGTCCAATGGGAAAGAAGAATGCGGGTTCGAATAGAACGACGCCCCTTCTTTTGAGGCTTGAGGTCCCCCCTCTCCCCATTCTTTTTTTCTTTCTTTCACTTTCGACATCATCGGGTGAAGTATGGACGCTGGGAGCGTAAATTCTGCTCCCAAAGAAGCCACTTGACAGATTTGTGGGCTATTAGAGCGCATTTAGATCTCTTGTCACAGCCATCAGCTGTCGGACATAGCTTATGCTGGCGGGTGGGGGGAAAGAGGAAAAACAGCATTGAAAATAACCCGCTATCGCTTCTCTCCATGTCTGTGTTGTGTCGGTTGGTTGAATTAACGTCGCCCTAGTGACGTATCTGGCTATAGGGATAGGGTCTAACGGCAGGTCAGAGAGAGAGTTGGTGGTTGGTGCTGGTGCACATTAAATTTTTCTTGATCCTAATGTCTTCACGTTTGTTGTGGTCTGTAAGTAAGACCGCCTTTAGCAATGGCAGGGCCCGGGACAAACTTAGTTACTTTGGTCCTCCACATTAACTTATGAATAAGTTTGAATCAAAATTATAAGCTGTGAATCTTATGAATAACTTTGTTAAATTTTCAATAAATCAATTAGGATTATCTTTATATGGCTGAGTGGAAAATTATAAATAAATTTGTGTTGTTGTTATATTCATTAAAATACTTTTATGAAACGGTGTTAGGTTAGTTCCTAGAACACGGTACCCTCGATATTTGGCGACAATTGGTAAGCGATAAAGTTTATGTTTCGGCAACCTTAATTGAAAACGCAAAGAGCGACAGCTCGAAGGTTTGTCTGTCAGCACCATAATCAACTACTTGAAGGTTTGCCTGTAAGCACCGTAATCAACTATTCGAGGGGGGTACCAGCGTCTATCCTGAGTAGTCGGAGGCCGATGACTGTCCGATTATAAGCTCAATACACATGGTCGGATTTAGGCATAGGCTGCAGCCTTGAGGCCCGTATCACACGCCAAAATTAATATAGAATATAGAATAAATTAATATAAAAAAATGGGTGCCCCAACATTTCAAAATTGAGACAATGACCTGTTTGAGAATAAACCACTCAAACAAAAAGACAAAATTTTGATAATTGGCAAACCAAGTTTATTGAGTGAATAACGAGTAATTGTGAAATAATAAAAGCTCATGGCTTTGTTTTTTTACCTAGTAATATAACCCTTATACTTTTATGTTCTTTTAATAAATACATTTAATTTGTGAAAATTACAATGACATTGTGTTGCTTTTTTTTTTGAAAATCAGTTTATTATTTATTTTTCCTGGATTGTTATTCTGTTCAGGGCCATTTTAGAGTAATACATAGACGAGTGTTATATTAATATTTTCATAGATTCCAAAATTCCATCGCACTTGGAAATGCCTTGAAACTGTTGATATTGTTTAACATAGTGCTGGTAATTTACAAAAAAAACGTGCCATTCCTCTTTTATTAGAACTCGTAAAAGATTTAATTTGCAGTTCGGGAAGAATACCTATTTTTTTTTTAAATCCCCCCCCCCTCTTCATTTTACCGGAGGGGTATTCCATACCACCAAGTAGTTGGGGGGGGGGGGGGGGACCACATATTCCGCCTAGGGGGCCGCTAACTCTAAACCCGGCTTTGGTGGTACCCTTCCAAATGATAAAAACTATTTGCATGCAATTTTTTTAGGATTTATCTCACCTCTGTAAAAAGCTACAATTAAAAAAAAAAGCATAGACGTGATTTTGGTGCATATCTTTTTTTAGTTATTTTTTTGGAGTTATTAAGGAATATTTTTGAAAACGTTTACATTTTTGTTCCTTAGATTTTGGGCCATGGAAAATCCATAACTGGTTTCGTCCAGTATGTGACCGAAGAAAGAAAAGGTTGTCGATTTTAATATCAAACTTTATATTTATGCTAGCAATTTCTAATGTCGTTAATTTGGTTTCGAGAGAGGGAGATTTCTAAAGTTTTACATTCCATTCATTTTATTTGAGTTTGTTGCAAACAATTTTGTGTTTGGATTATCATTTATAACACAGAAGGATAAGTCTAAAGACTATATAGGGAGCCAAAAGCGTTTCACTTCATTTACATTTAAAAAACAAGGTGTGGCCGTGTCGTAATTCGTGCACAAGGATCAAGAATGGTAAAACTTCGTGTCATAATGAATCATTTTGAGTCATAATAACTTTACTGCTGGTCGCATTTCACTTGTCATTTTGTTCAACCATAAAGAAAGAGTTCACATTAGTGACATTTTATGAAACATTAATAAGTCGCGATTTCAATTGGGTTTACTTTTTGGTCCCCCGTGCATAAATTTTACTTTATCTTTGTTCAAATGGGATAAGAGGGCGGAAGAGTTTAGACAAAAAATGACACGGACATTCAACACTCTTTTTGATGAGTGCCGCTGGTTAAGGGGAGAGACAAACTGTCGCCAATCTCCCCATTGGATTGCCCCTCGACATTCACAGGGTTGTCGCAAGGGAAGTCGCGCCAACGGACTTTTCAATCGCCAGCATTTACCGTTCTGTCTATGGAATCAGTGTCTGGGATTTGAAATGAAAATGGAAAAATTGCGGTTATATTTTATCAATGCAAAGAAAGTGTATAATTTAATTTACGATTGTATTTTATAATTTTTGAATATTTTTTCAGTGTATGTCGTATTAATGGGCATTTCATTTGCTAACTTTTATCATTGTGTTTATGGGTTTTAAAAATGAAAATTAAAGAATGGTTGTCATTTCATCAAAGTTTGAAAAATTAATACTCTTTTTTAATTTATGAAATATTTATATTTTATTAATCTATACTTAACACTGGATTCACAAGTTTTTTGTTCGATGACAATAACAACACAAGATGAGGCTGAGGTCACTGGTGTGACTTCAGGGTCAATGATAATACCTCGCCGATTAAAATGTTTTTTTTATGGATTTAAGTCCGTCTATTTGTACTTTTGTGTTAAACTTCTTACAAATAGCTAAAAATAGTTATAATTAAAATAATTTGTATTATGAAGTTCTGGTGAAATCTTCAAACGGAAGGCTAAGTTAATTTAACGTTAAGAAAAAAACTTTGATAAACTTTGTTTTGCTGTTTATTGTTAGGAATTATTTTTAAGATCTTATAAAATTTTACGAAAATTTCTAATAATAAAATTTTTAATTGGATTTTTTGAAATTGTGAATACATGAGTATGAGATTTATTGCTGAACTTTTCTAAAGATTATTTCGAAGTGCACTTTATGAATCAAACGTAAAAATGCATTTGAAAAAATTATTTAAATTTGTAAGTTCGTGAAACTCGTCGAAAAATAAGCTTTTACGATACAAATTTTAAAAAATTAACAAAGAAAATAATTTAGAAAAACTATAGTATATATATTAAGCTAATGTTAGTAAATTTTAAATAAAAATCGGAATTCTAGTGCACTCTACTTATACTTACATATTTAATTAAAAAAATATTTTGATTTACATCCTACTGAAATTTTGATATTGCTCGGTTGAATTAGGTTTATAAATATGAAATTAAACTACCAATCAAACAATAATACATACTTTAAATTTATGTAATACACCTTCGTTAAAAAGCCGTCAAAATTTCGTCCAACCATATCCAGAACATGTGAGTTCTAAAAACAACTTGCTTTCATAAATTTATACGTATCCCAAAATATATCGATGTGACTCCGCACTGCAAAAAGCAATACCAGACCATAAATATTACCCACGATATTAAAGTCGCCAAGTCAGACCATAAATTGCCAAATATGGCATGTCCTGTCGGCGGCGAATTCAAAAATGATATGCAGTTATGGCCCTCCATAAAAGTGCTCTGTGCACAGTCATTGGTCCTATAGTAAGCGGGGGGGGGGGGGGGGGTAGGTTTTTACGGTTACGCAGTTTAGCCCTCCCCCCCCCCATTCTCCCTTTTGAACCTTTTATTTATAGTGGATTAGGCGGTGCCTTTGATATAGCCCAGCATCATGTTGCCTGTCGCCTTTCTCGCTGAGCCTATCAATATTTTTGTGATTTACTAACACCCGTGCCGCGTTTCTCTTAAAAACTCTTAGTTGCGGGGGAGGAGGGTAAAAATATAAATAAGAGTTTGCACTGTTTTCTTTTTTAGCATGCGTTGTTATTATTTTCTGTAATGCATGCGTTGGGGGTTGAGCGCAGCTATAAATCCGCTTGGCAAATGGAGACTCGTTTATAAGACGCATGCTTTTTTCTCTATGCGTCATTGGAATTGCTCTTATTTTAAAAACAATGTATTTATTGTTCAGTTGAAGAGCTATCACCTGGATGTATTTTATGAGAATAATTTATGAGTTTGCATTGCGTTCGTTGCTAAAGGTAAAATCGTTCATAATTTAGAGATCAGTTTCAGTACTTTATCAAAGTATCGTGATAGGTTGAAATTTGTTATATTTAACCGAGAAATAAATATTTCAATTTCATTGCCAGGGTAAATTTTTCCCCATTGCCAGTATATTTTCCCGTATATATCCCAAGGTGTATATTATTATTCCCTTTGTTTTCCTGATATAACTCGTCTGTCAAAAATGAGAGTGTTTAGAACATTTTAAGTAAGAAATAAAAAAATTATATAGGTAAAAGTTATTTATAAAGATGTAAAAATCTTTAAGTTAATTTTTTTTTGGAATTGAAGACGTGTGTGTAAGAACTAGACAGCTCCAGTGTTCAAAATTGTTCAGAAGGACGAAGAATACTGTATGTTCTTGTCAACAAAAATATAGCTCCTTTTCTTTTATATCTTTGCGATTTCTTAGATCTGTCTGGTTCTGGCACCAATCGATAGAGAATATTTTTCTTTATAGTAAGTAAAAGTAAAAAAGTGTTATCAGAAAAAAGTGGAGCTGTCTGATTCTTATTTCCACGTCTTCAATTTAATTTTGACATACTTTTTTTACAAAAAAAAACATTGCATAGTTTTATAGAAAAAAATTTAAACGAACTTTAAAATAAGTTATTTAAAACATGTAGAAAAAAAATACATTATTAATTTCAGGACTTGGAAAATTTAAAATTAAGTTTGAAAGTATTTGATTACTGCAAAATAAATTTCCCAACACAAATTCGTCGACCAACTTACGATACTTTCATTATTATTTTCTACAGTTATTAAATTTTTTAAAGTAAAAAAAACAAACGCGGAGCAATTTAAGATATTTTGACGTGAAATATACTTAAAATCAGCTATGGAGTATCAGATTTGAAACGTTATGTTATGCATTTATGAAGAATCCTTTCGACACTATAGCTGTGTGACAAATAACACAATTGGCACATATTTAGTCTCGTTAGATAAGAAATTAGCTGCTGATGCATGTAAAAGCTTGAAATAAAGCAAAGCAGGTATGGATCATGGATGTGGGCCCAGGGGCGCAGTCAGCGGTCGCGGGGCCATGTGCAAGCATAGTAGGGGCACCCTTTTTTTGTCATCCCCACAAACTTATGAATAAGTTTCAATAAAACTTCTGAATAATGGAACTTATGAATAAGTTTGTCAGATTTTTATTTTTATCTGTTACAAGTGTATTTACAAATGTTTTGATACAACATTTCATTTGCGTATATTATTTATTGATAACTTTGTTACTTAAAAAAATCTACATTATTTTGATCTTTTATTATTAAAAATAAGCCTAATTTAATAATAACCAAACGTCACAACAATTCTGTGAGTCGTGCTATTTATCATGGAGTTATAGTGTCGGTATGGATCACCCTAAAAGCATAACATTATATTTCTATTCTAATACACAATTTAAATGATTTTAAAGATGTATTAAGTAAAAAGAAAAATGCATGACTTTAATTTTTTCTGTAACCTTCTCATTTTGCGTATTTTTCTCTAATAAACGCGGAGCGCTTCCAGAAGCGCGGGGCCCTGTGCGGTGGCATGCGTGGCACACACCTAAGGGGGGCCCTGCGCGGGACCCAGGGCGTCAAGCGGAATTGCTTGTTTATCTTCTTTCTGCTAACGATGTGTTGGTTGACGACTAATTCTTATTTTTACAATGACGATTTAATACATCTTTAAAATACATCTTTTCGTACCTTTATTATTTAAAAAAATTATATATATATGTATATAGTACTATTTCGAAAAATTTATCCCAACAGCCGAAACGAATCGAAATACAACAAATATGCGATTAAAATCACATTTTAATCTTTGATGTTATCACTTATTAACAACGCACAATAATTCAATTCCCTCCTCTGTTCTCCAGTGACAAATCACACAAAAAAGAACTATCTCCCTGACAAAACGGAATTTCGGAAAGAGACAGCATCTCTTCATCGGATGTCATCAGTCACGTGACCCAGATGACGGGTTGAGCTTCATTAAGAGCCCAGCGATTCCTTTGAAGTGTCCCGCGTCGGCATGACAACAAGGGGTTAATTTCGGTGACGATTGCGTAAGAGAGAAGGGTTCCTTATGCGGAAATTCCTACCGCATTTCCGCCGCTATCCGGTTTTTATAAGAAACGGTTATGGGATGCGATATATCTAATTAAAGGCATGCGAGAAATGTGACTGCTGTTTTTACGCACAGAAGTTCCCACATACTTAAAAAAAAAAAAAAGATTTGTGACTGAGAATTTTTTAAGAGATTTTCTTTGGATAACTGTTTTCGCTGTAAACGTAATGTCCCTGTTCATAAAATGAACAGTACGACCAGTTTTTTCTATTCTGCAATAGTTTAAAATCGAAAATGTCCCATCCCCTGATTTCCGTCTTACAATGTAAAAAATAGGTACTCAAAAATAAGTTAAATTTACTCTTTTTTGATTACATTCGATGCTTATAGCTCCGAATACATAAGTTTTATTTTTGAAAAAGACATTTACTCAAAAATGAGTAAAATGAATAAAAAGGGCATTTGCTTGCCTACATAGGCTGTCTTCATAAACCACTTTCAATAAATATTGACAATTACAACCAAGACTTTTCGGGAATAGGACCCAGATCCACAGGCACCCCAGCCCAGTGCTTTCTCTGTTGTACTACCAGGGCGACGTAAAGAAGTTATAAACAGAAGATATGTTAAAAAGGTGTGCCAAAAGAATGGGAAGTAATGGGAGTTGTAGTAACTCAGTTTCCATTTAAGCAATCGACATCAAATAATGTGGAAAACCATTTTCTGAACAACTATCTGAAATGTGTCAGGTCGCTTTGTTATGATCGCTTGAACAGAAGCTGAGATGAGCATTATTAAATCATACTGTTAATTTTTGAGAATATGCGATTACTTAAATTTGAGTATATTATCGCTCATTACGATGCAATTACACTCAAAGAAAAACGCGTAGGTTCAGGTACTCGTTTTTAAGTGCCTTTTTTTTACAGTGTAAGAATCCTCCAATGTGGATATAGCTAAGTTTGTTTCTGTGTGACTTCTTTTCTACAATTTTTAATTGTAAATAACTTTTTTCCTTCCTTTCTTATACTCTAAATTCGAAGCTAAAAGTTATTATTACCTATTGATATTAAAATATAATTTTTCTAAATTCCAAATATAACCTGTTTTGCATTTCAGCTACTGAATTCTGTAAACTACAAAATTAAAAATATTTATATCCCCTCTAGGTACCGGTACGTGTAAAAAAACATGTTCAAGGCGTTGACCGCGGTACCCAGAGTGTAAGATAGACAGCTTGTTTATTTTATTTTTGTTGGCGACTAATTTTTTTTATATATAATCTGCTGTAATGACGTTTCGTTGTAAACTCTTCTCGTTATGCTCCGACACAGCTACGCCCAATTTTTTTTCATTTTTAATTATAGATATGGTGAATAATGTGGCAAACTATGCTAAAATACACCCAGCGAAATACATTTGCAATCTTTACAGTTGCGTTTTTCTCGACAGCGAAAAAGACCACACATTAGAAGCAATTAGCGTCTAAGAAATTACCCAACTTCCAACGATAATTACGAATTCTTTATGGCCCACATTAAAGACCCCGACTCAAAAAACCGCCTTTCATTCGCACAATCTATACAGAATGATAAAACGGCCATTCCGGAAGACGCTTTTAGTTGGCGACATTATCGCCTACACGCCAAACAGCAGCGATGCACCGCAAAAACGCGTCCTCAAAACGCTTTGGAAGGAAAGGAAAGATACATATATAAATAAAAGGACGCGTAGAAACGACAGTTACTCTCTTCCAACAACGATAAAACGCAGAAAAAACGCGTATTCCCATGCTCTCAAAAGGACAGAGATATAAAAACTCCCGACTGTATACCATGCCAACAGCGATAAAACGCTGGCAGATCTACAGCTGATGACCACCAACAAAGTAGCGGTGCTTCTCGATTTCTAATGTCCGCTCGGGCGTCGGATTGCCACACTAGACCACCCACGTCGAACCGCTCCTCTTTATATGACAATGACTGTCATTATAAGGCATTATGTGGTCTGACTTACTCTGTCATTGCGTAGGAATGATACCTGATAATGACAGGGCAAGTTGCACGGAGGTTGTGCTGCCCTTCCGCTCTGGCACGAAGATTGCCCTGCGAGACAGTTTATTTGATGGTTATATAAGGTTGGGAGATTTTTTTCTCGTGTTAGTCTAGGTGAATGGTAAATGATCCGTTTATTTTGGATATAATGTGTTCATCGTACGTTTGTTGTATCGATCGTTATTGCTCCGATTCGGAGTCGCGGCTGGTTGACTTGTTTGTGCTGCTTGATAATTGCAGGGTTGGGGATAATTGTTGTCGTTAAGGAGGAAATGAGACAATCATTCTCTGTGATGCTGAATGGATAAATAAAATAATGGATGAAAATAAGGAATCAGTTTGAGAATGGACTCTAAACAAGAATGATGGTTTCGAACCTCAATTCATTTATAAGCGAATTGTCATTTTATAAATTCGCTAATGGTGGTTGGTGGACCGTACAATGGGTTTGAAAGTTAAAAATTAAGCGTAATTAATATCAATAATTTTTGGCCTCTATTTAGATACTCATTATTGCATTGGTTTTCAATATGTTACATTAGATAAATCAATGCTTTATTAATATTTTGAACCGACTTTAAAGCTCACCAACCAATGTCATAAAATGCACCAAATGAGATAGGTTATCAATTCGACTGTTATGTTTTTTTAAATGTATGTTCGCTTGAGATTTGTGTTCTAGTTCAGATATTTGGACAATTTTTTGTTGTTGGATACTGGATGTTTCCCTTGTGCACATTTTGTAAAAAATATCCGGTTATTTAGTATTAAACTATATGGAATTTCCAATTAACCAGATCGTTTTAAAACTAATATTGCCGATTTCGAACATTCTTTTTTGCTGGATAAAGAAAAATCCACTTTAGTAAAAACTGCAAAATATTATTCCGGATTTCCTTTATACGGAAATATCGATATTCCGAACTTTTTAGGGCATTTTCTCCGGTTTCAAAATATTTTCATTGTTGGATAGAAGTGGTTATTAAGCCAGATATCCTCAAAATACACAATGTTATCCATGGAGTAGAAAAAAGTGAATAAAAACTTGACTTTCTTGGTAAATAATATCAGGGTACGAAGGCCCTTTGTTAAATTATAAACTAAAAAAGGAAAAATAAAATAATCTTTAAAAAAAAAAAAACATAAATTTTGGCGTCGATTGTAACATTGTAATGAGTCATAAGTGTGAATTGCTATTAAATAATTAAATTTTTCGAACTTGTTCGTAGAATTAAATATTATTTTTTACGTTTAGTGCATTTTTCTGAAAGTTGGTTTCCTTTTTTTAAAAAAAAGATTGGTTTTTCTGTATTAAATATAATAATTTTAAAACTATATTATCTTTAAATCAGTTACTTTTGGATAGTCGACAACCATCTTCCAGGCCAGAAGGTTTAATCTAAACTCCAAACCTGTTGAAAGTTAAAATAGCTTTCCAACGTTGAAAAAGTAAGTATTTATTATAAAAACTATAAAATTTATAAAAAAAATATGGACATTTTAAGGGAATATGAACGTGGAAACACAGCAGATAATGCTAGTGCAAAGTATAACTATCTCAATCCTCTATGTATCAATGCCAATCCCCTATGCATATTTACCTATTTTTAAAACTCTATGTAACAATGTGCCTACGGCCTAGAATTTACTATTGAACTATATTCATGATCCTACCGTCCTGAATATTCTATCTATTCAATTCTATATAAATTAATGTGGATGTGTCTTTACAGCTATGAATCTTATTTATTTAACTGTATGTATCTATGTGCCAACTACCTTTAATTTTCTATTGAACTCTATATATATGTGCTTACAGTCCTGAACTTCCTATTGAATTCTATATATCCATGATGAGTTTACAACAATCAATTTTTTATTGAACTCTGAATATCCTTGAGTTTACATCTATGAATTTTCTATTGAACTCTATATATTTACTTGTTTACATCAATAAATTTTTTATTGAACTCTGAATATCCTTGAGTTTACATCTATGAATTTTCTATTGAACTTTATATATTTACTTGTTTACATCTATGAATTTTTTATTGAACTCTATATATCTATGTGTATATAGCTGTGAATATTTTGTTGAACTCTATGTACCTATGTGCTTATTGCCTTGAATTTTCTACTGAATTCTAAATATTTATATGTGCTTTCAGTCCTGAACTTTATATTGAATTTTTTATGCAAGGAAACTACTAAATTCTAATCTCAAGGGTTTTCTTAAAGTTCAATCGCCATTTTTTTTGTAATCTATGAGTAACATCAAACCACACAAAAAGATTATTTCCAGCAAAGGATCGGACCATATAATTCTCTTTCATAATATCAGTGGCGCGGCTGTTTATTTGTGCCGAAACAGGCAGATAAAATCCGTCACAAGAGAGAGAGAGGGGGAAAAAAAAAGATCCCCACAGAAAAATCCCGCTCCAGAAATAATGCATCTTGTTGGCATGTTTATGAATGGTCGGAGGGTTATCTGACTCTGGCAAGACGACGGGGGATGACAGAGAAATTTATGAAGCGTCATAAAATCCAGAATGAAGAGGTCAAGCCATCATTTTGAAAAATGACCTCGCCAAGCCTTGGCGGTCGCTTTTCGGCTGTTATTTGTATTTCTCCCGCGTCTATCCTTATGAAGAGCGTCGTCGAGACCAAATGACATAAATACATCATTAAATTCCGGCAAGGGTTTGTTGTCGTAACAGATGTTCTCCGGCTTGAAAAAGCGTTTTCTGGGAAGAATAAAAAACTCATTTAAAGGCGGGAGGAGTAATTCATAAAAGGAAAAGAGGGGAAGTTTGTTATAGTTTGTGGTAAATCATAAGTGCTGTTTATGAGACAAAATGCTTCGCCAAGCGGTGAGGAATGGATTCTCATTAGAGATCGAGGAAAGCAGTTCACTTAATTTTAAATGTTAGTGTCAGAAACTATAAATTATAGTTGCTCATCTAAGTAAGTATATTAATTGTAAAAATAATATGGGACATATAGTACACTCACTATATTAAGGGTAATAGAACTAAAAACAAATTAATATATATTTTTAATCAATTTTTTTAAAATTTGGAACATTTAAACTCGTTAAGAATTTAAAAAGGGTGTTGTATTTATAAAAAATATTATCATATGCAAAATGTTCTTAAAGTTATAAAAATGTTTTTAATTTAAATCTTAATGTATTTTCTGATATTAAATTAAAATTCCTTCTATTTTTGATTAAAATGAACGTATTGTTTTTGAAAATCTTTTAAATGTAAAAACACTTTTTATTTTATCAAACTTCTTTTTTTATTGAAATTTTACTTAAATATCCATTTAACTCCATGATGATCAAATGGAAAATTACTTTTGGTACAAATAATTGAGTGAAAATCGTCACAAATGAACTGATTTGTTTTTCTTGTACTATCCGCCACTGACTGAGAGCCCCTCCTATGATGTGTGAATCAGAAATGCTCATAAAATACATTAAATGATACTTTAAATTTATTTGACTTTAAGTTTTCCTCATCTATTTATATTCTTATTCACAGGATTCAAAATAATGTAAATTAAATTAAAGTAAATCCCTAAAGCCACAAACAGTTTAAAATTTAAAACTACACTGTTAAAAATATGTATTCAAGTAATCTCATTTTTTAATACATTACTTAATATTCATTTTTAAAGACATGTACTTAAAAATGAGTACAATGGGTAAACATGAATAAAAATAGCAGATAGCCTACATAGGCTGCCTTCATAAATAAGTTTTAATAAATATCGACAATCAAGACTTAACGTGAATCGAACCCTGATATGCAGGCACCGCTGTCCAGAGCCTTATCTGCCAAACTACCAGAACGACGTTAATAAGTTATAAACAGAAGGAATCTTTAAAAAAATGTGCCAAAGCAATGGGAAGTAAGATATTTGAGTTGTAATAACTCAGTTTCCATTTAAGCAATCGACATCAAATAATGTGGAAAACCATCTTCTGAACACCTATTTGAAGTTTGTCAGGTCGCTTTGTTAAGATTGCTTGAACAGAAGCTGATATCAGCAATATTAAATCACACTGCTCTTTTTGCGACAGTACAATTACTAAAATTTGAGTACGTCATCGCTGATTCATGATGCAATTGAACTCAAAGAAAAACAAATACATTCATGTACTCATTTTTAAAAAGTGTATCACAGCTAATTTAATAATAATATTTAGATAAATCAATAAAATATATTCATATTTCAATATATAAGTTAAAGTTATATTGTATTTTTGAAGAAAAAATCAAATTACATTTCCTTAAAAACTTGATTTTCCCTTCGAAGCAAAATCCAGACTGCGCCACTACTCTACTACTGGACGTGCCTAAAGATCCTTTTCCGCACTTAAAATTACATAATTACATGTGTTAATTACCACAAAAAACACACAGTCAGAACAAATAATCCCTTTTTAAATCGACAAGCCCACACTCCCTCTTCACACTTTGTCTTCAAAGCAGACGTCTGCTCTTCGTCAAGAGAATCTCCAGAGTAACCGTTCCCTGGGAGGTCGAACACTGGACGACTCTATTCACTTGAAAGCAGCCTCAAGGAACCCTTTTGAAAGGAGAGAGAGCGAGAAAGAGAGAGAAGCATTGATGGAAGATGTCATCGGTCCGTCCGTCAATCAGTACATAAAGCAGCTAATAAGTATTTCCGCGGAAATCCGAGCCACTTCAAAGGACGCCGCCGACAAACAAGGCGGCCCCTTGTGGATGAGGATTGGGGGAGGACGGATTTGAGCTTTCGTCGGCCCCATAGAGAGGTTGGATGGCTGACCTTGGGTTGCTTCGCTTAATTGAGGGTATGTCAACGCTGCTCTTGATCTCTGGAAATCTTTAGGTTGTTGGTAAATAGGAATTGCAGAAAGGGATTTCAAAATTGGACAAGCTTGATAGTGGTAAGCTTGAAAATAATAAGCTTTATAATGGTAAGCTTAATAATGATAAGCTTGAGTTGAAGAGGTACCAAGGTGGTCATTTTAGGAAATAAGGTTTGATAAGATTATATTGAAATTGTAAAAAAAAAATATGTCTCCACCCCTTTTTCTTTGCAGCCTTAAAGTTATGTTTATAAATAACGTTTACTATATCTACGTGTTACAATATTTACATAATACGTTAGGATTGCTTATGTTTACTCTCATATTTTTTCAAAGTTTTTGATGGACCACTTAGAAGTGTATTTTAGTAAATATATGTGTAAAAACTACATATGCGATATAAAATGATCAATCTAGATGTTATTTAACATATTATGCTTAGAAATGAATTTAATTTTTTAAATGGTAGTAAAATAAGTAAAACATTTAAGTGCCGTCGGTT